>CM040244.1:213945270-214644175 GCA_022545495.1 Chrysanthemum lavandulifolium
ATGGTAATCACAAACTCATTCTCGATCCTATGTTCAAACAAGGCGATGTCGATGCTCACGTGGGTAACTTCATTAATCAACTAGCTCTTCTCATTAGTCAAAACATGAATTCTCCCACAAACCAACAACAACCTCGAATCGCATCTAACCCAAACAATCAAGCCATTGTTAAAGATGGAAGGATGGTGGTGCAACCAGATTCAGAAAGACAAGATGATCGGGGAAGAGGTGGAGTGAGAGGTTATGTTGGCAACCAAAATCGAGGAAGAAATGGTAGCCAAGGTCAAGCTAAGCCAATCAAATGTTATAACTATGGTGGTGAAGGACACATTGCAAGGCGCACATCTCCAAAGCGTCCACGTATCGCCGATTACTTGAGAGATAAGATGTCACTGGCACAAGCTCGGGACAATGGTGCCGCTTTGGATGAAGAGGAATTCTTTGTTTCTTCTTGAGGGCAATGCCAAGACCTATGATGCGAGATGTGGATGAGCGCCTATTCAGAGATAGGTCACAATCATCGAATGCCTTTCAAGTCGCCGATCGTGATGCATACGACTACGATGTGGATGATGGACCTCTGGACACACAATTTTATGGCTAGCATTTCTCCAATGGTCTCTCCCAAGGTCTCTTCTTCACCACTAGCTGGCCCATCCCATGACAAGCTCATCTCGGAGGTATTAAAACTATACGATGATGTCGATGTGCAGCAGATGCATGACAAAGTACAATCAATCGAAACTATTGAATCAAATATTGAAAATATGGGTAATATCGATATTGTCCCATATGATCAATATGTGAAACAGTGAAAGTGAAGTTGTACCAAGTGATGCATCTTCCGTAGTCAACAATGACTATGTTTTTGATGAATACACTGCATGTGCCTCGATGATTACGTAATTTCGAACTAAATGCCTATAAAGAACGTGTTGCTATTTATGAACAACGTGCTAAATTTGAGTTGACCACCGTGAGCGGAAATGGATGACCAGTGAGTACAAAGAATTAGAAAAGTAAGTTTAGAGAAGAAGTATTGAAACAAGAATTAAATTCCTTGCAAGAAAAACTTTCTAAAACAAATTAAGCAAAACAAGAACTTCAAGAAAATGTGAAAATGCTTAAGCAAGAATTTAATGCAAAGGAATCAAAACTCTTGAGAGATTTTTCTAATCAAAACTTTGAAAAACAAACTTGAAAACAAGTTGTACATACAAGGAAACACCATTGATCGCTTCACATGGTCACTAAACATCGAGTCTTAAGCGATAAGCATAGCATTCCCTTGTTGAGGAACCAAACCAGAGGTAATTAAAAAGGCTAGAAATGCTCATAAGGTGCTTTATGATGGTAATGAAATCCTTAAGCCTAGCGAAACCTAGTTGCGTTGAGTGCCTTGAGGAAGATAAGAAATCAAATGAAATCACTAGGAAAAGATGAATAAGAAACAAAATGATCCCAAATGCAAAGAAAAAAATAATTATCACTCCTCATGACTACAAGAAGGAAAACTGGATTTCCTTGAACAAGTTTAAGCCTCGAGACATTGTTGACTCCGAACAAGTCTTACGGAAAAGGATTTAGATAAGCGAAAGGGAAAATATTGTTGAAACAAACCTCCCTTTGGAAAATGCCTAGAGCGACGTGTATCCTCCTAATACACCAATGCATCTTGTACCTAGAACAATTGCCACTAAAAGCAAGACATTAATTAGCCAATACGTTATATTTCAACTATTTGTTGATTTTGAGAAAACTTGCAAGAAAAGGATCACACCCATTGGTATAATCGAAGGAGAAAGGGTTTTGAACAAATGAAAGAATGTTATTTAAGCGAGGTCATGCCCTTCTTTAAACTTCTAAAGATCACTTTGAGAGCCTTAAAAGGGGAAAGCGATATTAAGGAATGGAAAAGGAATTTGATGCAATGGTTGTTGAAGTTAGTGACTATGAGCGTGTAATTGAAATATAATGAGATTGAGAGAAAGAACTTGCATACATTAAATGAGAATCTTATTCTTGAATGTGTTGCTCAAGATGTGTTTTCATCGCTTCAAATTGCTCTATTAATGCTTCCAAATTTCATGAACTATCTGTGGCCTGAAAGTCTCCCATGATCGTGTCATTGAGCTTGAAAAACTAATTCTAAACTAAACGAGAAAATTGAGCTGGATGATCACGACAATTTCGTTAAACATTTTTCTAAACTAGAAGTTGAGCATTTTAATTTACAACTAAAATATCAACATCTTAAAGAAAATGTCAAAACTTCAAATGTCAAGACATCTTCGGATGCTCCGAGTTTGATGCGAGTTTTCAAATTAACAAACGTGATGAACATATTCAAGCTCGGTGCAACACGATCGAAAGTTGAAAGCCCAAATCTCTCAATTAAAGGGTCAAACAAACAATATGACAGCTCCCAAATGCCTCCTCCCTTAGATTCTCGAATTCTCAAACGTTTCATCTTCAAAACCTAGTAAATGCTTTACAAAGGAAAACGAAAGTTTTCGAAGAAAACGAAAAGGTTAAACGTCATTTCAATGAGTTATTTGAATCAATTAAGGTCAATCGTAACAAAAACAACGAACAAATAGCTTCATTGCAAAAGGAAATCGAGAATCGAAGAGTCGGGTAAAAGGAAAATGCCAATGACCAATGGGAGAGTGGTGGATCAAAGGTTCACTCTTGTAATAAATATGCTTTATGCATGACTTATGTCCCTCCTCATCTAAGGAACAACAAACTTGCTATTCAAACATACTTCTCATCCCTTAAGGATTGCCTAGAATGTCTGCGTGAGATTGTTGAAGAGGATAAGTTAGAGAAACCTCATGACAATGCAATTGGACATGCATGCTTATATGCCAAACGATCTCAAGAAATCTTAGAATGCTTGATCACAATATGCCCAAAGTCATTAGGTGAGAGAGTTAATCCTTTGATTCCATGCTCGATGCCTAATGCCATGTATGATATGCACTCGATTCCCAATGTTTTGAATGTGAACCGTAGTGTGCCTTTAAGGGGTTCATATTCTAGATCTGTCAATGCTAAGAAAGAGAACTCAAGTGTGCCTTTTAGGAGTACAAATCTCGAGTTTAAAAATGTGAACCGTAGTGCACTGCATGTAGTTCAGATCCAAGACATCTAAGCAGTGATGCAAAGAGTAGTTAAACCAACTAATGTTCCCATTCCTCTAGGAGTAATCGATGACATTAAAGGGAGCGGTCAAAGTCTCAAGACAATACATGGAATGATAGGACCTCAAGCTAAGAATGTGCACCTTTGGAAAAGTAGAAGAACAATCTAGGAACTTTAAGTTTGAATCGAATAAAACGAATCGTGTTGATTCTAGTATTAGCCATAGGCGTCTTGTAATTAATTCAATTCGATACTATTTGCAAACCGTAATCGATGTCTCGCTTGAATTCATTTCTAATCATGAATGTGGTGTTAATGTTTCGCCTAATGATGTTAATTGTCCGATTAATATTGTTAATGCTAAAATTCATGCTAAGAAGGCTAAAAGGCAAAAACGAAGAAAGTTAGAAAACGGTGGAAACCCATAGGAAGAACATTCATAAAATAGGCTTCTATTGGAAACACATTGGTCATAAGACTAATCGATAATGCCCACTAGAAAATGGATGCCTCTTGGTAGAACTATTCCTTTAAGAAGTGATCACACCGTGAGCGTGGCTATCTGAGACACTAGTATCGCATCTATTCACAATGATTCCATTGCCTCACTTTACGATATGAATGCTTCTATTTCGATGTGGGTGTTACAACCATTGTAACTAACCAAATGGAACCCATTCTTGCATGGGGATCCCAATTATCGATTATCCATTCTTGTCTGTGTTCAACTGCAGATCGTTCAAATCGATTACGTGGTACTGGACTCAGTCGTTCCAAGCATATATTGGAGACCGGTCATGACTCATGAACCGTGAGCAAATTCATCGGACCTATTAGATTTGGTAATGATCATTTCGGTGCTATTATGGGTTATGGAGATTATGTTGTTGGTGATAGTGTCATCTCTAGAGTTTACTATGTGGAAGGTTTAGGTCATAATCATTCTCTGTTGGTCAATTACGTGATTATGATCTAGAAGTAGCCTTGAAAACATACCGCTTTGTTAGAGATCTCAATGGTAAGGAACTGTTAAAAGGAACTCGTGGCTCAAATCTTTACACTATTTCTATCGATGACATGATGAGGGCCTCCAATCTGCTTGTTATCAAAGGCTTCAAAACAAAGTCATGGTTATGGCATCGTCGTCTCAATCACTTGAACTTGGCACCATCAACGATCTTTCCGAGAAAGGACTTAGTTGTAGGTTTACCTAGACTAAAGTATGAAAAGGATCATCTTTGTTCGACATGTCAATTGGGAAAAAGCAAGAAGTATGCCCATAAACCCAAACCTACTAACTCTGTCACGAAGTTCTTCATATGATTCATATGGATTTATGTGGACCAATGAGGTGCGAGAATATCTATGGGAAGAAATATGTGTTAGTTGTGGTTGATGATTACTCTAGATTCACACAGGTCAAGTTCTTAAGGACAAAGGATGAAACTCCGATATCATCATCAAACTCATCAAACATTGCGAGTTCGACTAAACAAAAGCGTCGAATTATCGAGCAGAGACAATGGAACCGAGTTTGTCAACAAACAACTTAGTGAATTCTATGAAAGCGTTGGAATCGACCATCAAAGAAGTGTTCCACGAACCCTCAACGAGCGGTGTAGTTGAAAGACGAAATCGTACTCTTGTTGAAGCCGCTAGAACAATGCCGATCTACTCAAAGGTTCCAATGTTTCTCCGGGTGAAGCAATTGCCATCGCATGCTACACACAAAATCGTTCCCGATTCACACTGTTCATGGAAAAACTCCATATGAACTTGTCCACAATGAAAACCTAATCTATCTTTCCTTCGTGTGTTTGGTGCATTGTGCTATCCAACTAATGAGGTCAAGACTTAGGCAAACTTAGGGCTAAAGTCGACATTGGAGTATTTGTAGGATATGCACCAAACAAAAAGGATACCGAATCTACAACAAAAGAACCCGAAATATCATGGAAACAATTCACGTTACGTTTGATGAGTGACCGGTCAAATGGCTCGGACACTCCACTCGGGACCCGCTCTTCAAAACAGTCCCATTGGTTCATCCCTTGTTCCAAACTCCTCTCAAGAAACTCCATATGTACCTCCATCCGAAGATGATGTAAAGAAATTGTTTGATCCTATGTTTGATGAACTGTATGATTCAATTACTAATGAGGTGTTGATCCCTACAACAGAGGATGCTCATATTCCGATGAATGAAGTCAATCCTTGATCTCAATATCTTTAAGTCAAGAAGCACTGCTTCACGATCCTTGATCTCATCAACAAATCATCATTCTTCAAATATACATCATGGAAATGTTTCGCATCGATGATGAAGTTAATCCCTTTGCAACTCACGAAGATGCTCCATTTGAAAACATATTTGCTACTCCCGAATCATCATCGAACCATCTTCTTCAGGAGACATCGACTCGACTACCTCGGTTCCTCAACAACCGCCACATGAACACCTCGGAAAATGGACTCACGATCATCCATTAGACAACATCATTGGAAATCCTCTCGTCCTGTGATCAACCCGGAAACAACTTGCAACCGATGCCTTATGGTGTTTCTTCAACTCCGTACTATCTAAGATTGGACCAAAAGATGTTAAAACCGCCATGAATGAAGATAATGGTTCAATGCCATGCAAGATGAAATTCATGAGTTTGATCGTCTTGATGTATGGGAGTTAGTACTGCTCCGATCGTGCTATGATTATAGCTCTTAAATGGATCTTCAAAGTGAAACTTGATGAGCATGGTGATGTGTTGAAGAACAAGACTCGATTAGTTGCTAAAGGATATCGTCAAGAGGAGGTATAGACTTTGAAGAATCTTTGCTCCAGTTGCTCGAATCGAGGCAATCGAATCTTTCGGCTAATCGCTAGTAAGAACATGGTAGTCTATCGGATGGATGTGAAGGCGGCATTTACGAACGGAGATCTTAAAGAAGTCGTCTCGTCGACCAACTGAAGGATTTGTGAATCAAGAGCATCCTACTCACGTTTATCGTTTGAAGAAGGCTCTTTACGGTTTAAAGCAAGCTCCAAGGGCATGGTATGATACACTTGTCAAAGTTTCTTCTATCAACCGGATTCAAAGAAGGAGCAGTTGATCCTACTTTGTTCACCGTGAAGTCGCAAACATTTAATTCATGTTCAAATTTATGTTGATGATATTATTTTTCCTCGACAAACCCAATGGAATGTGATCGTTTTGAATGAAATGAGTTCAAAATTTCAAATGTCAATGATGGGACAAATGTCATTTTCTTGGGATTACAAATTTCACAAAGTCCGGAGGCATTTTCATAAATCAATCTAAATATGCAACTGAAATCTTAAAGAAATTTGGATTTGATTCAGTGACCTGTTGACACCCCATGATTGACCGAACCAAACTAGATGAGGACCTCTCGGGATCATGATTGACTAAAACGAAATATCGTAGTATGATTGGATCACGATGTATCTCAACGCTAGTAGACCATACATCTTGTTCATTGTTTGCATGTGTGCTAGATACCGTGCTAAGCCTACTAAAAGCACCTTGAGAAGTTAAGCGGGTCTTCGGTATCTCCAAGGAACCATCAATATGGGTCTTTGGTACCGAAGGACACCGGTATGTCACTAACGGCCTATCAGATGCCGATCATGCGAGTTGTCAAGATACACGTCGAAATACGTGCGAGGTGCTCGGTTTTGGGTGATAAGCTTGTGAGTCGGTCTTCAAAGAAGCAAATGAGTACTTCTATTTCCTCTACAGAGGTGAATACATAGCCATGTCTTCCTGTTGTGCTCAAATCTTATGGATGAGATCTCAATTATCGACTATGGCTTTGTATTCAACAAAATCCCTCTGTCTTGTGATAATAAAAGTGCTATTGCTCTCTCATGCAACAATGTTCAACACTCAAGAGCAAAGCACATCGACATTCGACATCATTTCATCGGGAACAAGTGGAAAAAGGTGTGGTGGAACTCTATTTTGTGAGGTCCGAATATCGTTAGCCGACATCTTCACCAAAGCTCTTCCAAGAGAACGTTTTGAGTTCATTCTTCCACGACTTGGCTTGAAAAGCCTTCAACCGAAACACTCAAACGTCTTGAGGAGGAAAACGAGAGTAATAGGTTTCTTCATCTATCTCTTGTAAATATTTATTTGAAAAACAAAATAGAAAATTATAAAACTTTCAAAATCCATAAAATCGAAAAATTCAAAATCTTCAAAATATATATATATATATATATATATATATATATATATATATATATATATATATATATATATATTGTCAATTTGTCATGTTTTTCTCGGTTCGATAATATCTACGGTCTTTGTGATGTCATTCAAAGAATGACACGGGACTTTAGATGTTGTTCGAATTCTTAAAATATATATATATATATATATATATATATATATATATATATATATATATATATATATATATATATATATATATATATATATATATATTTTTTGGGAGAAAGAGAAAAATGGTTTATTGTCATCTTCGTGCAATAACCGGTTTTAAAAGAAAGAACGGAGTTATGTTTTATCATGCTTTCAAAATTCCATGCTCGATTCTATAAACATTTATCTGTGAAAACCAAATGCGTTGAAAAATAACTCGGTTTCTATTTTGATAATCATCGGGACTTATGTGTCAAATCTCTATCTCTCAATCAACAACCTATGTCATTGATTGAGGGGAGAATGATTTCAATTAAATTAAAAAGTTATTTGGCATTAAATTGTTTTCAAAAGATATACATGCATGTTTTATCAATGGAGTTTAAAGTCTTAAAATCCGATCCTTATCGATTAAAACGCTTTCATAATCAAGTCACAATTCCCTTAAAGCTTTCAAAATCAATTTAAATCAATAAGAGATCACAAATCTTAAATGATTTGATAATTGTGATCGGGGAGAATGTGTGATTTAAATTGGATTTAAACCGATAATTCGGTAAATGGTTTTATAAGGATGTACATCTTGTCCTTCCCACATGTGACAAACGTTTTCAAATTTTCAATGCACATGTTGAGGGGAGCATCTATCTTAAAACCTATGATTTGAAACGTGATTATTTATCTCGATGTGCGGGTTCCTCTAGTATGTGCAAAACTCTTTTCAAACCTCGAGGCACATATTGAGGGGAGCAAACTTGGAAACCTCATCCTTCCGAAAATGCTTTATCTACTTGATTTGATCAAGGAAGTGATGTTGATATCTTTTAGAAAATGGTAATCAAAGAAGTTAATTCTTTTTTCTTGCCTCCATGTGCAAAACTTTTCAAATACTTGATGCACATGTTGAGGGAGTTCTCGTTCTAAAATTATCAAAAACAATTCGGTACAAAATGCTTTGATAATATATCACAAGTATCTGAATTGATTTTCAAATGGTTTTCAATTGGTTCCAATGGCGACGAACAATACCAAATAGACCGACCAACTTTACTTTATGTACGGTGATATAAGGATGATAAGGTTAGGTATGTGTTCCCATGATCCGCTGAGCCGGAGGGATCTACCCAGGACAATCCACTAGTTAGTGTAGAAGTCCTTAGGTATGATGATAAAAGGAGAAAATGAGATATGGGAAGAGTGCGGACTAAGACCGAGCTAGTCTTGGAATAAACCCAACAAGGTTCTAGCTATGAAGTCTCGGTAAGCAATCGAAGGGTTGAAGAATTAAAAGAATTGAATGAGGAAAGGGTGAAAACAAATAGCCTCCATTTATTCAACCTTAGGCGTAAACCGGGTTCAATTCATATGCTACCGATGGTAACATCGGTATTGAAGACAAGACGTCATGGACCCAAAGGACGATCGCACTTCAACTTTCCAAACCACTCAAGTTCCTCTTAAAAGGGCTTGTTTCATTCTCACGGGAACCGACATTATCTATCGACTTTCTCTTAGAGATGGTTGATATTGAAGAAGGAGACCTCTCCCTAGTCTCCCACGGGATCCAAATATGCACAAATTGAGTCTAGAGCCACGAGATCATCAATAAATCTCATTAGGACACTTTCAATGAAGACTCTGTTTCACCTATGTGGAAAGAGACATTATATCTTGAGTCCCACGATTATCCTTGTGGTATTGCGGAACATCCGAGTGATGTGTATACATATTCACAATGAAGATGGAAAGCCTTCGAGCCAACATCAAACAAGCTCCGGTAGGTGGCATGTGAGATCTATTGTATGGATCAACCATGTGACAACCGAACGAGAAACAATGGGCGATTCAATCTCTTGAATCAATCTGGTTCGAGTTATGGATTGACGGATACCTTTGAAAACCGGTCTTTGTGCTTAACAACTCTTTTCTTTAGCACATCGACCGTGTACTCATTTTTCAAACCAAAGGTGTTTTATGATTGATAATTGATTTTCAATTGCAAAACAATTTCTATTGAGCAATACACGATTGTTTTTCAAATCTCTTTTCATCAATCGCTGGACTTAACATTATTTGGTTCACTCACTCCGTGTTATCTTCTTTGAGATGTTCGGTTTGAGAACGACTAGAGCAGCATTGAAACCCCGTCAAGGAAATTCTTGAATTATACGATCACAGCAAGACATGTCTCGATCAGCGGGAACCGTGGGCGTGTACCTCAATTCAACGAAGTGATCAAAGACACTTTCGTGCGATTTATTGCTAGCTTGTTGTATGCAGGACACCCGACGTTTGCGGTGATCGTAATGAAGCGATCAATCCATAGCCGCATGCTCACTTAACACATTCATCTCAAAAGAAATCGTGATTAGTGCATCAATGACTCGATATTTTCACTCCATGCTTCGCTTTCCGCCAATATCATGATTCAACAAAAGCTTCCGCTACTACGATGAGAAGATATCATGATCCAAAATGTGAGCATGTCGGTCCTAAAGTCACAACATCACATAATACCAACACCACAAAGGATGTCTCGAGATTGTTGATAGTGATGATCTCAAAAGATGGCTCAAATTTATTATCACGTGGATCAAGAAAAGACCTCCACTTGGAGTAACCAAACATGCAATGTGAAGAATCAATGACTACGAGCTTAGGAGCAAAGGACTACATCAAGAATGCAAGATCAATTGTCAATGTATTATCTAGTTGTATTCAATGTAATTTTGGTACATGATTGAGGTGACCTCCTTAGGGAGATTGTTAGGAATTAGAAATTCCGTGTATTAAAGAGTCGGTCACCTCAAGTATATGTAATCGTTAGAAAGCTCGTAGTCGTAGTTCTTTTATGTTAAGTAGTATTTAGTTAAGTAACACCGTGGAGGACGGACGGTCTTTACCCACTGTATGCCCGATCCATGACCCGATGTGTGGCGATTTATGTAAGACTATAAATACTCTACCTCCCAAGGTAGAGAGTTGGAGCTCATAATAATATCTTTCACTTTCTCTCACTAAGTTCCCTAAACCTCTAACTTTCTCTCTAGAATTCCACTTATACGCCACCTTGTTGTTATGGTTTGATGTGTATGTGAAAACTAATATCTTACATGCTCCGGTAATGTGCATGCGCAATATTGATCAAAGAGGTGGGTTGTGTAATGGAACAAGGTTGCAAATTTTGAGAATGGAAAATACTAACATCGAGGCTAAAGTAATATCGGGAGGTAAAGTGGGAGAAGTTTGTGCTATACCTCGGATGATAATATCTCCGTCGATAAAAAATGCCGTTTGACTAAAAAGAAGTTCCCAATTTACATTTCGTTTGCCATGACAAGAAACAAGAGTCAAGGACAAACGTTGGCAAATGTTGGTCTTTATTTGGAACGACTGGTATTCTCACACGGACAACTTTATGTGGCCATTTCAAGAGTTAAAAGCAAAAAAGGTCTTAAAGTATTGTGTTGTGACAAAGATGGTAACTACACAAATACTACAACAAATGTGGTGTATAGAGAGGTTCTACATAGGTTATAAACATTTTCAATTTTATTACGTGTTTTTTTTATATATATTTCTTTTAACCTCTATTAACTATTACGTTTCAAAGTTTTTCTTATTGTACACTAATTCTTAGGTTGCGGCATTTTTTACACCATCTATAGTGTTATTGGTTTGCATTTATTCATTAATTAAAACTATTTTTTGTATCCATCATATCATTAATAAACAACATTTTATTTCAAAACCTTTTTTGTATGTAAATATACCAAATGTGCCTTTTCTTTACATACAACTCCGAACATTGCGTCTTTTTTTGTTAAGATTGAATGATAACTTCAAACTATTCTACGTTACACTTTTTGGAAGATTTTTGAAGCTAGCCGCCCAGTGAGGCTGCTGCAACTAGTATACTATATGGAATAGAAACATTTTAATGGAAGTTTTTTCGACATGTGATGTTAATCTTTACTCACACCTCTTGATCACACATATCCTAACCACTACAGTAAGGGAAAGCAGTATGGTGCCACAAAGAATAAGAAACAAAAAGCTAAACAAGCTCATGGTTGACTTTGAAAGTGAGGGTTTGATTCTTAGCGAATGAATTGGACATCAAATATGGATATATTCTAGATTAGATCAGATTAGATGCTTTGATCAGAAGAATAAACAAATAGAAGGTGCATTGTATGTGCATATGATATGTTAGAGTTTTAGCCGATATCGGATAGGTTGTAGTACGTTGATTGTATCTCTGATTGGGATTGTCCAATTCAGTAGTATGTTTATGTGATTGTAATATGTTTGGTATTAATATATATTCAATTTCTCAGGTTTTGTTGAATTTTATTTTTGCAATTGTTTACTTGATAATATTGCATACTAGTTCATTCTTTCATTCTATGTTGCTATTAATTTTAGAGAGAGAAGCAGAAATTTAGAGAGAGAAATAGGAAAAAGAGATAAAGGGAGGGTGGTAGTGATGATATAACTTTATTGACTAAATACACTGTTAGTCCTTAAGGTTGTACCAGTTTTACCACCAAAATAATTAACCAAAACAATGAAATGACCAATTTGCCCTCATGTGCAAGGCACATGAGGAAAATAACAGACGTTGACTAACGGAAAATGGGTCAAGAGACTGATTTAGACTATAAAAATCTTGTTTTAGACTCACCACGATGAAAAATGCAAGTTTTGTCCCAGTGATGTTTAGATACAAGATTAGGGACCAACCGTGTATTTTACTCATAATATTATATTGTGTGATAGTAATTTATTAAGAAAAATACAAAAATAATAAAATATTTTTGAAGTCCTTTTGTGGTCACTTTTAACTCAATGTCCAAAATGGCCATGCAACCACCGACCATGACTCCACCCAAAATTACATCTGCGCAAGAACTGACTGATTTCATGACTCCACCGAAATTCATGCGTGTCCAAATGAAAGTACAAAAGTGTACTTTCATTTGGACACATCTTGATTTTGGGTGGAGATCTTGAATGAATTCGTCATGTACCACCATTTTGGACATTGGTTAAAACTTGACCACAAAGAGGACTTCAAAAAGATTTGAGCTTATTTTTGTCTTTTCATTTATTAATTTGCAAAAGATGATACCTTTATACAACTAACAAAATGCTAACGTATCAAATTAGTCATAGAATTAGACGTAACGTATCAAATTAGTCATAAAATTAGACGTGTTTTTAGTTAATCATCCTTTAACATCCATTTGTAAAGAAGTTTGAACGAATAGTAAAAAGGACAAAATGATGTTTTTTACATTTTTACCAAGTTTTTGTCACATATTTCTTTTCTATGTATACCGAGTATTTTTTATCACATGATTAATGAAAATATATCTATTTTTTCAAAGAGTACATTTATAACATAGGTACTTCGCAATTCTTGAAATGACACGAAACATACCTCGAAACTAACTGATATGAAAATAAACGGGTTATAGTTGAGCATAAACAAGTTTCATTCATGTTCAGATCAACCCACTTTACCCATTTATTAGCAGGGTACTCGCGTGATGTGGTGCTAAGTACCATGTGATTAAATTTTTCGACAAACAATTGTTATTTTGTTTTTGACTGCTGAATTTCAGATTTTTGTTTTGGAAACTTAATTAGATTGTAAATTGTGGTTAAATAGTTGTATATTTTGGTGAAAAGGTATTTTTAATAGTGTATTATTGTATGTGTTAAATAGTATTTTTTTTAGTTTTATTTGTGCTTTAAATATTTGTAAATTATACTTATTTACTTGTATTTGCTTAAAAATTTATTTTTAGTTTATTCATGTGTGTAAACTTAATTATATTATACTTTGTGGTTAAAAATTGTATTTTTAGATGAAGGGGTGTTTTTAATAATGTATTAATTGTATTATGTGAGTGTAATGTGTTTTTAGTTTTATGTGTAATTTAGATATTTGTAAATAATGCTTATAAAATAGTATTTGTTTAAATTTTTATTTATAATGATCTTAAAATAATAAATAAGATTATAAGTACTTATACTAATATAGATAACACAAAGCATGTTTTTTTTTTTTTTTCAATTCGTAAACACACAACTCGAAAAGTTTTAAACCCATCGCAACACGCGGGATCTGAATAACTTGTTCAAACCATTTCTTTTTGACAATCTCCCCTCAATTAAGAGTGTGGTTGGTAAAAGAATGTGAGTTATGTGATAAGTTGTGAAGATGTGACACGTTTAAATTTCATGCATTCATAGTTCTTAAAAACATTGAAAAAATGAGTATTTTTAAAAGAGAAAAGTATAAAAAGGGGTCAAAATCTTTTTGGGTCACATTGTAGTATTTTAAACTCAATTTTCAAAATGATCACACAGAATTAATCGACAGCAATTTCACCGAAAAATCGCCATGTGTCCAATTGCAAGTACATTTTTACTTTTCATTGTCAAAATAACTACCATATTATTGATCGACGGGCATTCTTCCTCATTTTACTCGACTTACAATTATTCACGTGCAAAGTACTTGGGAAAGAAAAAGTACATATTAAAAATAAAGGAAAGTACAAAAATCTTTTAACAAAATTACACATAAAATCCAAAATGCATGTGTACTTTTGGTTAAAGATTTTTGTACATTTTTATTTTTTAATGTACTTTTTCTTTCAAACGATTTTTGACGTGGATAAACGTAAGTCGAGAAAAGGAGGCCGATGGCCGGCGATCATAAATATGGTAGTTATTTAATGACAATAAAAATAAAAAGCGTGCTTGCAATTGGACACATGGCGATTTTCAAAATGCTGAATGAAAGAATCTGCACGTAATTATTTTGGAGATTGAAGTTTAAAATTACCACAATAGGGACCCAAGAAAGATTTCACTTTTCTTTCTCTTTCTAAAAATAAGAAATTTCACAACCTTTCTTAAATGAATAATAAAAATCAAAAGACCTTACTCAACTTTCATAGTTTCAAAAACTCCAAAAAGCTGGGCGCTAAACATGCTTAACTAAAAAATATAGTAATAAATCTTTATTTGCATCCGTTTGTGATTGACAAAAATATCAAATCCGTTACATAATTTCAAAATTCAAATCCTCCATAAACCCTCCTCCTTCATCATCATCATCACAAAACCGTTACAAAACCATTACCAAACGGTAACATCTCCATTTCAAACCCCCCAAACTCATTCTTCACACACACACAAAAACACACACACTTTGATCTTCAACAACACATCACCCAATGGATGAAAATGAAACCGAAACCCAAAGAATACCATCATTCACAGTACTTAAAAACGGTTCAATCCTCAAGAACATCATCCTCTTAAACAAATCTTCATCCCAAAATCAAGAAGATGAACAAATCTTGTTAGTTGGTCGTCACCCACATTGCAACATCACTCTTGGACACCCCAGTATTAGCCGTTACCATCTTCGCATCCATTCGAACCCGCGATCGCATTCCATCTCCGTTATCGACTTATCTTCCGGTAAAACTCCACATTCGTACCTTTTTAATTGATTGATTATACAGTTTTTTAATTGTTTTGTTGGTTTATTGTAGTTCATGGAACATGGGTTTGTGGAAAAAGGGTTAAACCCGGGGTTTACGTGAGGTTAAAAGAAGGCGATACGGTGAAGATTGGGGGGTCGAGTCGGGTTTATGAGCTGCATTGGGTCCCTGTGGACGCGCTGAATGAACCATATGATGTTTACGCGATTAAAGAAGGGGAAGAAGGGGCGAATCAGGTTAAAATTTTGTTTACGTTATTTTGTTGTAATGTGTCTGCCAGGTGTTTGATGAAATGTTTGTTCATCTTTTTTTGGTTTGTTTTGGGTGTGTGTAGGATGAGATAGATGATACGTGTTCGTTGGATGATGATTTGGAGTGTTTGGAATGGCCGTTTGAGGACAAGGTTCAGGATTCGCCTTTCAAGAAACTGGATCCGTTGATATGTTCTGTGTCGGAGTATATGAGTTCTTCGGGTGATGATACTGAGGTGGAACATTCAAGTTCGTCTAATGAAGGCAACAAAAATGGTCAAATCTTTAGTGCCGTTTTGGATCAGCCTGAATCTGTTGTCGTGCGGACCGTCTCTGCAGTACACAATTCCAACAGCATGAGTGAATTGAGCAATGAATTGGAGCCGCAAAATGATGGGGTCAATAAGGAAGATTCGGTCTCTGAATTGGTAGTGAACTGCTCAAAGTCTACCCGTGATGATGCTGAGGTAGAACATTTGATTCCACAGGGAACAGGCGATGAGATTGTTGACATATTTGCCCCTGTTTCGGTTCAGTCGCCACTTGTTGTCTCAGAAGGTATGTCTGAAACGGAGGTTTCTGATACTCTAAACAAATCAGAAGATCAGTTGAATTTTATGAGGGAAAACGTGAGCAATCAATTTGAGCTTCAAAATCATGGGATCATTAAAGAAGAACCGTTTTCTGTGCTGAACTGCTCAAAATGTCCATGCTATGATACTGAGGAAGAACACTCAAGCCCAAAGGGAACAGGCAATATAAATGGTGAACTGTTCATGGCTGTTTCTATTCAGTCCCCATTTGTTGTCTCAGAAGCTATACCTGAAGCAGAGGTTTTCGACGGCCTAGATAAATCAGAAGAGGAGTCGAATTGGTTGAGGGACAATGTTAGCAATGAATTTGAACAGCTCGGTTATGGGACTATGAATGAAGATCTGATCACTGTAGCTGTTTTTGATGCTTTGAATCAGGACATAGCAAGAAGCGATGAAATTAATATGGGAAATGAAATTGAACAGCTCAATAATGAATTTGAGCAGGAAATTGACAATTGGTTGAGGGACAATATCAGCAATGAATTTGAACAGCTCAATAATGGAACTGTGAAAGATGATATGGTTTCTGTGGCTCTTTCTGAGGATATTAAAACCTGTGAAAAAGATGGTTCAGATAAAGAGATTGCAAGAAACGATGAGATTGATATGGGCAATGAAAATGGACCACTTATTCAGCAGGAAATCGACAATGGTTATGTGAAGGGAGACGATGATGGGTCTTTTACGCCAAGTAGAGAAGAAGGCAAGGAGGTTAATGTGGGCTGTGTATTTGAACAAATGAATCAGATAAAAACAACAGACGAGTCAGCTTCTGTGATTCTTTTTGATGGTCTGGGCAACGAGGTAGATCTCAGCAATGAATTTGGACTGCTCAGTCATAGTGCTATGAAGGATGATCTGCTTTCCGTGACTCCTTATGATGTTGTTAAGACGCATGAAAAGGATGTTTCAAATCAAGATGTAGCTAGAAGCAATGAAAATGAGATGGGCAATCAAAGTGAATCGGTGATTCAGCAGGAAATTGACAATGGTCCAATCTCTGTGGCTCTTAACGATGATGTAAAAGGAGATGAAGAAGAGCCTTTTGTGGCAGATATGGCAGGAGCCGAGGAGGTGAATTTGGGCTGTGAGTTTGAGCAAATGAATAAGATGAATATAATGGATGAATCTGCTTCTGTGATTCTTTTTGATGGTCTAGACAACGAGGTAGATATGGGTATCAAATCTGAACTGATTGATGATGAGATAATGAAGAAACAATCAGTTTTTGAGGCTCTTCCTGATGAAACAGATTCGGATAAAAAACAGACTTTGACTCCGGTATCAAGGGTCAAAGAAGTTTGTATGAATCTGGAGGCAATGATGAATGGGTCAGTTCCGACTAATCTTTTTGACAGTTTAAATGAGAATGAAGCTGAGTTATTTACTCCAGACAAGGAGAACAAGAATCCTGAAGCTCGTTCTGGGAAATCTTCGCTAAAAAGATGGAAGAAAGCTGGCAGTCCTATTGTCAACGAGGAAAAAGATATTTTTGGTTTTTCAAAAAGTTTTTTAACTAGTGTAGATGAGAGTAAGAATGTTTTAACTAGGGATGAAGGGAAGTTTGTTTCAACTACTCTTCAGCAGAGATTGGTGGATACAACAGATAAGGTTGATCCTTTTGTCTATTGTGATGAAGAAGTATTGTTCTCTTCAGAAAAAGAGACTAAATCGGGACAAGTTGAAATGGAAACAAACTGCAACTCCATCAACTACCCTGAAACTGTTCAGAAGGTCATTGATTCCTCTCAGGTACGGTTTGTTAATATCATATTCTATTATGTCACCGTTCATAATATTAGTATAATAGTTATCTCTTGCATGTACATTTTATAACATGTCTCAGTTAGTTCTGCAATCTAGTTTTTTTTAATCATTCACTGAGAAATGTTCATGATATGAAAATGTAGAATTCCCTTGGAAGGGCAAAGAAAAGATGGATCATGGTAGTGGATACTAGCACTCTTGTACATGACGAATCTTTGAAGCATTTGAAACTCCTGAAAGGCCTCAAAGGGACTCAGCTTGCACTACCCAAAATTGGTAATACTCAAGTCACAGTTTTGGTTAGTTAAGCTGAACATAAATAGTTATTATATAGTAGTCATAACTGTGCTGACGGTTTTCTTTGCTGTTGATTGATTTTAGTCATAAGGGAACTAATGGACCTAAAGAGCCAATATGCTTTCTATAAAAGAAGCACAGTAAAGGCTTCTTTAGCATTGCAATGGATTGATGAATTAACGGTGAATACAAGCTGGTGGATTCACATGGATGATGAAATCCTGCACTCTTCACAAGCAGAAACTGAAGTCCTTCAAATTGCCCTCCATTTATGTAAAGAAATTACTGACGGGAAGGCCATTATTCTGAGCAATGACCTCACGCTGAAGATCAAAGCCATGGCAGAAGTATGTATAGTCTTCCACCCGCCAATCACAGCATTTAGTTGCTTCGTTTTATATTTTCTTACAATATTTATACACATTTTACAGGGCGTTATGTGTGAAGAAGCTGAAGAATTTCGTAGGAGCCTAGTGAATCCCTTTTCAGAGAGGTTTATGTGGGTTGGGAGCTCGGCTAGAGGACGGACTTGGTCCTGTGTAGATGATGTTGTGAGAAATTACCATGGATGCGGTTTACATGGGTCACACAGGTTGAAGGGTTTAAGGCTACTGGCGCATGGATAACAATTTTCGTTTGGAAAGTTCCGTCACTTGAGCTATAAATCCGCTTGTGTCAATCAAATTACTGTAGTACTTTTAAACTGGTAGCATCAATTTCTAACATCAATGCTGTTTGTACAAATTAAGAAATATCTGTTTTCTATAATGCTCCAAGCCTCCAAGACCTTTGCTGGAATTTCACCTCCAAACCTTTCAGCTCTACTTTTTTGAATAACCGGAAATACATATTGATTAAAGTTGATTTAATTCATCTCTAACTGCAGGTTTGACCTTCCAAACAGTCAACTAGTCGAATAACTCCATTTTTGTGAAACCACACATATACGGTTTGATTAGTTCTAATCCGCAGGTTTCAACATAGTTGGCCGGTTTTCGTCAGCACAGATTATAGCAACTTTACACCAACCCATGTTTTCGATTGATCATTTTCAACGTCGTGTAACATCTTTCTCAGCTTTGAATTCAAATACTTTTCGGGATAAGGTAACTTAGAGTCTTTGACCAACAATCTAAAAGGTCTCTTTGTCTCCCAACTTCAACTATAACAGCCATCACCAAGTCAAACATTAATTATTCCATTTTGTGATCTTTGCCTCTTCTTAAAATTATGATATGATTGAAATCTTGTTGAGACTATAACCGGTTATAATACCCGTTCACGCACTAGGTTTTGACAAAAAAAATTATTCTGTATTAATGCTGAATATGGTGTCTTTAAAGGCAATTGCATATAATTATATAGTTATAAGTTTCGTGCACGCACGAAGTTTACACTTAAATCAAATTTATTTTAACATTTATATAAGAATTTGCCTATGAAATTTGTGATATAAGTACAATTAATACTTATGCACGAGTTTATCATTATGCATTAATATCCATTAAATTTTGTAAAATATTTGTAAAACTTTTGGTAGGTAACTCAAGATTTAATTTTACCTAGCTGACAAAGATGTTTATGTTGTTATTTAAATTTCATTCACCGATTGATATTATGTTGTCTGTGTGATGCAAGTTTAATAGCACATAATGAGCGTTAATAGCACATAATTATATTCTCGTTTTCAGTAATTTAGCCGTATTTAAAATGTAAACTCGTATCCACATAAGTTAAACTTTTAAAAATGAAATAAATAAGTCTTTATTGAACGTTTATAGTAAAAAAAAATTGATACTTATAATCTTATGCAAATTTATATGTTGATATTTTAAAACAACATATATATTGTATTTTTTAAGATATAAAGTATAACGGGGTATTTGTTTATAATCCAAAGTTATTAAAAAAACATAGAGACTTATATAATATTACACTTAAATCTATATAATTTTTAAAATTCAACCACTAAAGTTTTATTAATTACCTCATCTTTTTTTTAAGTTTTTGTTTTCACAAATTTGACACATATATTTTTATGTGTTTTTTTTATCAACCAAATTTCTTCACCAAATTTATTAAAGTTTGAACAAAATCAATTTAATTTTAACTTTTATTAACCAATCAAATCACACGATTTTGCTTACATGGAGAAATCAAGCTTTCCTATTGGCCCGATTGTTTTATCAATAAGAATGAATTGGAAAAATCACTCCGAAATTATGTAGTTCCTTTATTATATAAAAGATTTACACTACTAGCAAAAGCAACTAGAAGTTTCAATTTGAGGACACCTACTTGTGAAAATAGACTTTGAAACGTATAGTGACTTGATCCCTCGCTTAATAGCCCTGTTAACGACTGCCGTTAACTGTTAGCCAAACAAAAAAAAAACTTGTCTGTTCTGCTTTACATAAATTAGCGCAAACATGTTACCAAATGTTAAAATATAACTCAAATACTGAAACTTATATTCTAGGGACTAATGTTGCACTTTTATATTCTCAGTTTAAAGCTTATTTGAAGTTTGGCTTTAAGTGGAAGTTTGGTGAAAGATGAAGGGCTTGTGGTGCTATATCTAGAAAGATGAAAGTCAGCTGTGGTCAAGGCTATATATAGTCTTATTCTGCTAGGGTTTCTGATAACTCATCCTTCTCTCAAAGTGAAGATTGCAGTCGATCTTCTCTCAACCAAAACTAGTTTCTGATTGTTTCTAATATTGCTTTAGAGTGATTGTGAGGTTTCTTATGTTGTAAAGACTATTGGTAATTAGTCAATAGCCTTCCACCTGAGTAGCAGTGGGAAGGATTGTGTGGTATTCAGTTGATTGTGATTCTTGTGATATTTCTGGGTTATTCTGATTAAGATCAGTTGCTTATTGATCTGGATAGTTTTGGTTGAATAAAAAAAGTTGTTCTTGAATTTAGATTCAAGATCTGTTATTGCTTTAAATTGTGTTTTTCTACATGGTATCAGAGACAGGTTGTTAAATCTTGCTCTAATCGGTTTTAAAAAAAAATTGGTTTTCGAAAAAATTTGGGGGTTTTTAAAATTGGATTGATTCAATTCAATTAACTGTGGTTAATTGGTCTCTTTTGACTCTAATTGACTGATTCTTGATCTTGTAACGAAACGCCTAATTTTTTGAAAAATTAGGGTTTGGTTGTTTTTGGGGATTTTGATCTCTGGCTTCAATTGGTGGTTGGTTAAGCATTCTTGGTTGATTTACCGGTGTTTTTGGTAAATCTTGGTGGTTTTTGGCTGTTCCCTAATTCTTGAAAATTAGGGTTTGGAGAGTTCGATTGGTTCTGGGTTATTGATGCTATTTGGGTTGTGATTCTTGACTAAGTAAATCAAGATCATAATCTAGGTTCTTGTTCCGCTGCTTATTGGATTCTTGCGTGCTCTGTAACATCTCTCACGCTCTCTTCTTTAATTTCTGTTTTTTATTTTCTTGCATTAGATTGCTGGAGAATAGGATTTGGGATTTTGGAAGTTGAGATTGATTGATTGTAGTGTTTAGGGTTTCTTTGTTCTTTGTTGCTTTTTATTGTTTGTGTGCTTGTGTTCAGCCCTTGACCTACCACCTTGAGTGGCAAGGAAGCCTGTGAACTACTTTCTTGACTCTTCTTGTGTGTTTGTCTTTATTTGTTCATTATGTCTATTCATGGTTATACTGATGATGAATATGTGGCTGATGATGAGCCTGTTACTTTGATTAGTAAGTTGGATCTTAGTCATCCTCTTCACTTGCATCCTAATGATTCTGCTACCTTGACTGTTGTTTCTATTAAACTAAAAGGGACTGAAAATTGTAATGTGTGGTCATGTGCTATGTTGTTAGCTCTTGAAGGCAGAAATAAAACTGGATTTATAGATGGTACTTGCACTAGGTCACATGTTGATGAAGTTTTAAGGAGACAATGGGACAGGGTTAATGCTGTTGTATTGGGATGGATTTTGAATTCCATATCAGAAGAGTTGTTCTTGGGTCAAATTTTTTCAAAAAGGGCTTCTGATGTGTGGACTGAATTAAAAGAAACTTTTGATAGGGTTGATGGTTAAGTTACTTTTAATCTGCATCATAAAATCAATTCTCTGTCTCAAAATGGTTGTTCTATTGCTGAATATTTTAATAAACTGAGCACTTTGTGGAAACAATTTGATGCTTTAGTTCAGTTGCCTAGGTGCACTTGTCATGCTGCTGATGATTTTAAAAAACATAATCAGTTAATGAAACTTATGCAATTCTTAATGGGCTTGGATGATTCTTATATGCAATTAAGAAGTAATGTGTTATCTAGAGATCCTCACACGATGTGAAAGGGCTTTTGCCATTATTTCTAGTGAGGAATCTCATAGATCTGTGGTTACTGGTTCAGTTGGTGGGACTTCTAACAAGTCTCAGTCAACTATGTTTAACTCCAGTGTGCCCAATAGAGTTAACTCTCAGAGGCCCCCATCCTCTGGTGGTTATTCCAGGCCAAATAATAGGAGGACTGCTGGTGGTCCTATGTTTGTTTGTGAACATTGTGGTTTTAATGGACATACTACTGATAGATGCTTTAAACTCATTGGGCACCCTGCTAATTTTAGAAAGAATAAAAGAACTAGTACTGGTAATAATAGTCAGGGTGCTCAGAATTTTAACAAGAGTTTTATAAATAATAATAACTCTGTTGGCTCTAGTTCCACTTCTACTTTTTCAGATGACCAGATTTCTAAACTGATTTAATTGATTAAAGAAAACTCTAATAATGTTGATGGAAATGGAAAAGGAGTACATGCCAATATGGCAGGTATTGTTTTAAACAATAGCAAGTTCTTTAATCAAAACTTTGAAAAGTTTTTCTGTAATAATAGTAAGTTTAGGCCTGCACTTGTTGCAGCTGGGCTTATTGTTGATTCTGGTGCTAACCAACATCTTACATATACTGATAAATGCTTAGTTAATGTGATTGATATTTCCAAACTTGGAATTAAGGTTTCTCGTCCCAATGGGACTGAGGCCTTAATCACTAAGGTTGGAAATATGATTCTAACTAAACATTTAACTTTATATGATGTGCTAGTTGTTCTAGAATATTGTGTTAGTCTAATGTCTGTTCATAAAGTGGCTAGAG
Source organism: Chrysanthemum lavandulifolium (assembly GCA_022545495.1). Lineage (NCBI taxonomy): Eukaryota > Viridiplantae > Streptophyta > Magnoliopsida > Asterales > Asteraceae > Chrysanthemum > Chrysanthemum lavandulifolium. The sequence continues at coordinate 213,968,390 of CM040244.1, forward strand.
ACAGCAAGTTTGTTATTGCTTTTGATGAGTTACAGTGTTATCTTTTACCCCAGGATTTGAGGGGAATGAGTGTGCTATGGATTGGTAAACAAAAGGATGGATTGTATTACTTTGATGGAAATCAAGGTACTGACCTAGGATTTGAGAATTCTAGCCCTACCTGTAATTTGACTAAAAACTTATGGCATGGCAGGCTTGGTCACCCTTCTGATCAGGTCTTGTCTGTTTTAAAAGGTGAAATCTTTTTTGAAAATGAAACTGAAATTGAACCTTGTGAAGTCTGTCAAAAGGCTAAACAAACTAGAGAGTCTTTTCCTTTAAGTGACCATAAAACCACAAGTCTTGGTGATATTGTTCATCTTGATCTTTAGGGTCCTTATAGAATTAAAAGTAAAGAAGGATACATATTTTTTCTAACTATTGTGGACGATTTCACCAGGGCTGTTTGGGTTTATCTGCTTAAGTATAAGCATGAAGTGTTTGATTGCATTAAATTTTTTTATAATCTAATTAAGACACAATTTGAGAAGAGTGTTAAATTTTTTAGGAGTGATAATGGCACTGAGTTTGTTAATAACCAGTTTAATAAATTTTGTGAAGATAAAGGTATTGTGCATCAAATATCTTGTGCTTATACTCCTCAACAGAATGGGGTTGTAGAGAGGAAACATAGGCATCTTTTAAATGTAGCTAGATCCATTATGTTTCAGGGGGGATTGCCTCTCTTTTTGTGGTCTGAATGCATTCTAACTGCCACTTATTTGATTAACAGATTGCCTTCCTCAGTGCTAAATGGAAAGTCTCACTTTAATCTTGTTTTAAAAAGAAAACCTGATCTAAATCACTTGAGAATGTTTGGTTGTTTATGTTTTGCTACTGTTCTTACCAGTCATGATAAGTTTAGTAGTAGAGCAGAAAAATGTGTTTTGGTTGGGTATTCTAATTTTCAAAAAGGCTACAAACTTTATAGTCTTGAAAGGAATCACTTTATTTTTTCTAGAGATGTAAAGTTTTTTGAAAAAAGTGTTTCCTTTCAAGATTAAAAACTCTTGTGCTGCTCCTGACTCTCTCAGTCAGAATCTAAACCATGTTAATTTCTTTGATGAAATTACTAGTGAAGATTCTGACACACCCAATGATGATAATAAGCTAAATGGTACCCTTATGGGTAATATAAATCAAAATGATCATCAGTTGGGTGATGGCAGCAACTCTCAACACTTGGATGGCCCAACAATTGACCAAAGGGAGGATGAATTGGGGCATTCTCCTGGTTCCAATGAGGCTACCAGTGTTGATGAGAGGGCTGCAACACCAGTTGGTGTGAGTGCTTCTGAGGGTGATCACAGTCCCTCTCCTGAACAAGCAGCAGAAGTTGGATCACATAATAATGGTCAAAATGTGTTAAGAAGAACTGGTAGAACATCAAATTTTCCTAACAAATACAATGATTATATTGTTGATTCAAAAGTTAAAGTTGGCCTTGAAAAATTTGTGACTTATGCTAAACTAAAAAATGATACTTTATGCTTTGTTATTGAATTGAATAAGAGTTTTGAGCCTAAAAACTATTGGGAGGCTTGCATGTATCAGCACTGGGTAGATGCAATGAATAATGAGATGGAAGCGTTGTATAGAAATGACACTTTTGAAATTGTTAAATTACCTGAAGGCAGAAAGGCTATAGGTTGTAAATGGGTTTTTAAGATAAAATATAAGTCCAATGGTGAGGTAGATAGATATAAAGCTAGACTTGTAGCTAAGGGCTATAATCAAAAGGAAGGGTTGACTTTGATGAAACTTTCTCACTGTTGTGAAGATTATTCTTGTTAGATGTCTTATTAATTTAGTTGTTCAACAAAGTTGGCCTATATTTCGACTTGATATCAATAATGCCTTTCTTTATGGTGATCTACATGAAACTGTCTATATGTCTTTGCACGATGGTTTTTGATGTCAATGATAAAAGAGTTTGTAGACTTAAAAAGTCTTTATATGGTTTAAAACAAGCACCCAAACAGTGGAATGCTAAGTTAACCAGTGCTTTGCTTGAGAATGGTTTCATACAAAGTAAGAGTGACTATTCCTTGTTTGTCAAGAATGATTCGTAATATTGTTGCTTTACTTGTGTATGTTGATGACATTATTATTCTTGGTAATAACTTGGCTGAGATTGAAAATTTTAAAGTGTTTCTTAAGTCTAAATTCCAGATTAAGGATTTAGGAAAACTTAAGTATTTTTTGGGTATTGAAGTGATTGAAACTGATAAGGGTTTATGTTTAACTCAAAGAAAATATTGCCTAGCTTTGCTTTATGAGTTTGGTTTACTGGCTTGTAAGCCATCTCCTTTTCCTTTAGAACAAAGTGTTTCTATTTCTAATGAACCTACTACTACTGATCCTGTTTTGGACAATATAACTGAGTATCAAAAACTTATTGGAAGGCGATTTACTTAACACATACTAGGCACGATATATCATATGCTGTACATTGTTTGAGCCAGTTCATGCATAAACCACTTAAGTCTCATCTTAAAATTGCACTTAAGGTTTTAAGATACTTAAAGGGTTCACCTGGAAGAGGGATTCACATTGTTAAAAACTCTTTTGAAAATCTTGAGACTTATGTGGATGCAGACTGGGCCAAGTGTGTAGTTACTAGAAAATCAGTTACAGGATTTTGTTTATTTCTTAATGGTTCACTAGTTTCATGGAAAAGTAAAAAACAAAACACCCTTTCTAAGTCTAGTCAGAGGTGAGTATGAGCAATGGCCTCTGCTACTTGTAAATTGTTTGGGTCTTGAAAGTTTTAAAAGATCTAAAGCGGGAACATTTTGCTCTCAGAAAGCTGTTTTGTGATAGTCAGGCTGCAATTAAAATTGCAGCTAATCCTGTCGTTCATGAGAGAACAAAACACTTGGAAATTGATCTACATTTTGTGAGAGAAATTTTTTTGGCTGGAGTTATTAAAACTGAAAAAGTTCAGTCTATCAATCAGATAGCTGATTTTTTACCAAAGGGCTTGATAAGCTGCAACATGAGAAACTGGTTTCTAATCTTGGTCTGTATGATGTGTTTCAGGTTTGAGTTAAGGGGGGATGTTAAAATATAACTCAAATACTGAAACTTATATTCTAGGGACTAATGTTGCACTTTTATATTCTCAGTTTAAAGTTTATTTGAAGTTTGGCTTTAAGTGGAAGTTTGGTGAAAGATGAAGGGCTTGTGGTGCTATATCTGGAAAGATGAAAGTCAGCTGTGGTCAAGGCTATATATAGTCTTATTCTGCTAGGGTTTCTGATAACTCATCCTTCTCTCAAAGTGAAGATTGTAGTCGATCTTCTCTCAACCAAAACTAGTTTCTGATTGTTTCTAATATTGCTTTAGAGTGATTGTGAGGTTTCTTATGTTGTAAAGACTATTGGTAATTAGTCAATAGCCTTCCACCTGAGTAGCAGTGGGAAGGATTGTGTGGTATTCAGTTGATTGTGATTCTTGTGATATTTCTGGGTTATTCTGATTAAGATCAGTTGCTTATTGATCTGGATAGTTTTGGTTGAATAAAAGAAGTTGTTCTTGAATTTAGATTCAAGATCTGTTATTGCTTTAAATTGTGTTTTCCTACACCAAATCAAGACAACATGGTTTTGTCTTGACATGATCCATCTATCAAGGCCATCACCAGTTGCAATGACAATCTTTGGCCAAAAACAAATCATCTACAAGCTCATTTCAAAAGCCTTATCTTTTGATGTTATAAACTTTTTTTTCCCTATAGTGATATGTCTACGATCATAGAACTTTCTTAAACCTCCTATTGTGATAGTTGCCGGGTACAACTTATTGCACTTGAACTTACAGGATTTTTAATGCTTCTTTTGTCCAACAAATAGTACGCGTAACCATTTTTAAATTATCCCATCAGAATTGTCACTTTCTTCTTTTAAAAAGGAGCTTTTCCATGAGAATAATTACATATTAGGTACAATCATACATAGTACTACAAAAAATATGTCAAAATCAGTTAATCAAACATAACTGATGATGACTTTCAACACAATTTGCAATTGGTCCTTGCCACATTACAGCAGTAACTTATGTCCAAAGCTTCACTCTTTGCAATTTACACTTACCTCCAAATGGATCTGGATGACTGGATGTATAACAAGCACAACAACAATAAATACATGCTCCTGGAAGCACAAAACCTCAGAATCATAGAAGAATTTGGCCTCGAACAATTTAAGAATAATATTACCTCGCCCTCACCCTCCAAACCTCCCTCCCCTCCTTCCTTCTACTTCAAACTCTAGTCGATAACAGAATGAAGTGTGTGATATTTCAAGACCAATATAATGGCAATTCATCATCGAGTTTCGTCTTGCCTCTCGACATCATTATTGATATCTACAGGTTCTGGAAAAATCTCACCCGATAATTTTCTATCATTTGCACCACTTCCTGAGATTTGTCTCTCCCAGACTGCATTGCGCCACTAATTCCCTCTTTATTCGTTTGGCTATTCGTGCTCCTGAAAAGCTTTGCCTCCAACTACCAAACAGAGCTGCACCCAAGCCCTTGTTGATGAGCTGTTTCTTAACCTTTCTGAACTAAAGTCTTCTTCCCTTACGACCCGAAAAGGGTTTTCCAATGCTTTCAAAATATGAGCCATTTGAGGCCGTTTTGCTGGCTTTGGATTTAAGCAAGACTTTGCCACTATGGCTACAGCCCAAACTTCTTCCATTAAATCTTCATCTACAACTAGGGATTGGTCCACAATCTTGGATACCAGTTCCTTATCATAGTTGTTGATACAAGCCAAAGTTTGGTCAAGCCATTCCTTTGATGAGGTATCTACTGGATTGCTGATTCCAAGTTTACCCGTTACGAGCTCAAGTAAAACTTTTCCAAAACAATATACGTCGTATGCACAAATAGGAGGTGCTGATCCTGTTTGTTCCAAAATATAACCAAATACATAAGTTTACACACAGCATATCACAATACTCAGATACAAACAAAATACAGAGGAAGCAGAGTAATACAAATATAAATGATATAAAAATGTTCACGCACCAGAAGGAGGTGGTTCTGAGTTCCTGCATATCCACGAAGAATAAAAATCGTATAAGTAACCATAACAAAGAAGTGTTTTGGTTATTAACGTTTTTGCAAAATAATTTAACACAAACTAATAGGCACGTGAAATTTTCTACATAGCGCTCAGCACTTTAAGCAAGTTAGCATTCATAGTACTAAAATAAATTAAGCAGTTGTCAAAGATAATGTTCAAAATTCTTGTATGACAAATTGGGTAACAGATTGTTGAATTCAGTTTGGTGTAACATTGCAATTTTTATGGGACAGAAAACAAAATGATTCTTACGATGAAATCCTTAGCAGCCTTGATATAACGTTCTGATTGTTATCCACTCCTTGTGCACAAACATCACTCAAGCTTCCAAGCCGTACATCATATTTATCATCGAGTAGGATACTGCTTGCTTGAATATCTCTGTTATGTTAAAAATAAATAAATTTCCCAAAGTCTCCACAACCAGCAAAAAACTAATGATTTTTTACACTAAACATATCTAAAATTAGTAATTGACAATAAAGTTTATACAGTATATACCTATGGACAAGAGGAGGATTGCATTCGTGGTGCAAATACGCCAAAGCTTCAGCAGCTCCTATAGCAATTTTTAATCTTGTGATCCAATCCAACGATTGCAAACCATCATCTTCTAAACTGGTAGATCTGTACAAAGAATTCGAGAGATCTTGATTTGGCATGTACTTGTAAACCAAAAGCTTCTCAATCTCATGTTCTAAACAATGTCCTAAAAACGGTACAAATCGTGTGTGGGTACACGTACTAAAAAACTCCACCTCTGTCATGTAACAATCTTTTCTAAAAGAGCGCATATCAATTTTCTTGATAGCTACAGAAATTCCATCTTCTAATTTCCCATAAAAGATGTCGCCACTGTGACCATGCTTCAAAAGATTTGTATCACTGAAACCACTAGTAGCTTGCAGCATCTGCTCATATGTAAATGTGTTTGCCAAGCTTAACATATCGACTGTAACATTTTCACCTTTCACATTTACATCTTCTTGAACAGGTTCTACATTTGCACTTCTTTGGCTTACACTTCTTTTGCTACACTTTTTCACCAAAACCAATATGAAAATTATTACAAGGACACCAAGTCCTCCAAAAACCCCTGCCAACACATACTTCAAACGATTGCTGCTCTTTTTAAATACTGGAGGCTGCACCGGAGCTATGGGACCACCGTCATAAGGTATACCGGTCAGAGCATAAAACGTCTGGCAATCAGCCAAACTCCTTTGTCCTGGGAGTCGAAAAAAGCAGTTCATCGATACCGAAGTTCCATTTCTAACTTGACCGTCTGAACCCTGAAGATAGTTGTTGGATAAATCAATCGAATCAATATTTAAAACACTCAAATTCACACTTCCATAGAACATATTGTTTGAGAAGTTAAACATGACACCAGAATCATTCAAAAATGCTGACAGGCCGGGAAGATTGCCAGTTAAGTTGTTACTAGATACATCAAAAACAACTATACTTTGCGGCAAGCTTATCGTCAAGTTACCACTCAAAGCATTATTCCCAACCAACAATCTCTGCAACCTATTCAAACGTCCCAATTCCACTGGCAACGGCCCAGACAACGAATTCAACGAAAGATCAAGCTCAACCAGCTGAGAAAGGCTCCCAAACTGTGCAGGCACAGCAGAAGCAAGACTATTATTAGAAAGGTCCAGCCTCTCCAAACTCAACAACGAACCAAACTCCCCTGGAATAGGCCCAGATAACGAATTCGACGATAAATTAAGAGTCTTTAACCTACCCATACCCGAAAAACCAGGTAAAGACCCTGTCAACAAATTATGCGAAAAATCAACTACAGACAAATTTCGAAGGCCATTTAAAGAATCTGGTATAATCCCAGTAATATTATTATTCCTAAGAACCAAATTCTCAAGCCTACTTAACATCCCAATAGACCCCGGAATCGACCCCAAAACCGCGCTAGAACTTAAATCAAGCACCTGCAGTCCACTAAAACTACCCCCCAACCAATCTGGTATCGACCCAGGTAACCTAAACCCTGATGAATTAAACTTAACCAATAAACTACAATTCCTTAATGACTCAATATCAAACCTAGGATTCATACGCCCGACCCGAGTCCTTTTCAGACCCGTTAAACTAACACCAGTAACCCGACCATTAGTACACTCTATACCAGTCCAGTTTGTACATGGGTCAGTTTTTCTAGGCCAGTTTCTCGCCCGTATGCCTAAGGAAGCTCGAAGATCGAATAACGCAACGCGTTCAACGGGTAAACTCAGCTGAGTCAACACCGAGTTCACCATTAGTAACAACATAAAGCATAAAAGAAACAAAACCCTCATTTCTTATAATATTAATATGTGCACATAGTATGTTTAAACAAAGTTTAAGGAAATAAAGGAAATCTAAACAAGAACATGTTTTTGTGTGTGTGTGTTTTAATGAAGGGGGGATATGATATTAATGAAGTGTTATGTTTTTCAACAAGAAAGGTAGAAGGATAATAAATATATATATTAAGATTATGGGCAACATGTAGATACAGTTAAAGTGTTTTTGTGTTTGTGTTTGACTGAGGATAGAATGAAGAAAGTGAAATACTTTTGGTGGTAGTTTTTATTTTATATATTTTTGTTGTACTTTTTTGTATCTTTGTTTATGTGTGTGATGAGTGAATGAGTGGTGATGAGTATGTTAATGAGTAATCCAATCAATTGTGTATTATGATGAACAAATCCAGCTTTATCTAGTTGTATTTCTTGTGTATTGTAGTAAAACACCAATTGTGTTTTAAAAGTAAAAAATAGTAGTAAATGTTTTTTTGGTTATTTCTTTACGTAGTTATATAAAAAGTATTTTGCTGAAATTTTTGTTACAATGAACAAGCTAGAATTAATAGACTAGATCAGTTTCTATCAATGTATTTCATGAAATTTTCTTTTACTACATGAGAGTCATGAGTCTTTGAGACTAATGCTAGTGGTGATCACATTTTCACAAAAGCAACCCTATCATCTCAGCGTTACATCAATTTTCTCTCTACAACTCCACCCACAACGGTAGTGGTGACCACAAAAGCGACCACAAATATTTACTCCAACGTTCAAAAATATAAGAGAATGGTTGCAATTCTTTTGGTTGGTGAGGCAACCACTTTTTGCAAAATTTGTCATCCAACCGTCGCATAAGGCTTTGCTGGGGGAGGCTCGTTGCTTTTCTCGGTTATGGTTGCCCACCAACGCCCATTAGCATTAGTCGATAAATCTCTACTTAAAACATCACTAATTAGCAAAACCAAAAACATCGTAATTTAGATTTATCGAAAAGTGTTAGAGTTTGTGACTCTTTAATGATACTTATATTAAGTGATTCTCAACATTGAACCAAATAACATATCAATATTCTTTTTTATTTTCAACTTTTCAGATTTTTGGTATCACACTATCAGCATTACATCTTTTTTTCGGCTGCGTGCTTCATCCTTACTGTGTGGTTTGAGAGTCTTGTGGCCAGAACATGTTCGGGTTGTTAGCCTTGGATCTCGGTCGGATGGATTTACATTTCAAGGATCACATGCAAGATCGTCACACACGAGTTTTTGGTCAACCACGGGTTAGTCTGTCTTGTTTGATTGGAGTCAGACATGGAACTTTTTTTTTTTTTTTTTTTTTTTAAATGGGTCACGAGTTATATCAACATTGTTGAACAATGAAACCCCGTAAGGCATTATGTTTATTCATCAATCATTTAATCTCTCATATAATACTCCCCACACTCCGAGCGGTGAAATCACAAAAGCTCGGAGTGGATTTGAAAACCAAAAGGGGATAGATTGGCTATAGTTTTTATAGCAAATTGGTTGCAATTCTCCACAAAATATACACAAGAAATGACTCAGAGACCCACCAAAAGACTCAAGGACTCACAAAAAAACTTAGAGACCCACAATTTGTAGCACAAAATTGTAACAATTAGTTGCACAAAAATTGTAGCTAATATATTCCCAAAGCATAAATAAGAATCGAAAGCATTAAAGCAATATTAATTTGTTGTTGAAGATCTCCAACAATGGTATCAAATCTTTAAACAACATAAGCAAAATAAAAAACAATCAACAAAAGCAAAAGCAAAGCAAAGATAAAAAGAAAAGACTTTAATTTGCCACAATCGGTTCGGTTGCGTGCGCGCGCTTTGAACGTCCGAGTGAGGTGAGATTAGTGGGTTTTGTGCAGAATTGAAAACGAAGAGAAGATACTAACGACGTCAGTTAACTCCAAGCGGTTTGTGAGTTATGAGCAAAACAATATACAATTATAGATTCTAGCCGAAAATGAAGATATGAGATGCTCATGGCAGCCGGAGGCTAGGCCTTCGGAAGGGAGATAGAGTTAACAGGGTGGCATAGAGACAACGACTCATGACGGTCGACTAGGTCTCGGGATCAAACTCACTCAAATACCTTGTTAATGAAACCCCGTAAATCATAATGTTTATTCATCACAAATTACATAAAACCCTAATGAACTCTAAAACCACGACCGAGTATAGGCTATTTTAATCTATCATCTAATGAACATATCTTTATGTTGTATTATTATTTATACAATTCCTTCGTCGTTCTGCGATTTGAGATATACAACCTTTCGTGTATAAAGTGGATCTTTCGAAACACTCTCACCAAAATCTCATTTTAAGGGAGAAGTATTTGGGTGTGTTTGATAGACAACTTTTGAGAGTATTTCAAAGCAATTAACATTTAACATTATTATTAAAAAAGCTCGTTTGGTAGAAAGCATATAGCATTTATAAAATTATAAAAACGCTTATTTCTTTATGCTCTATAAACAAGCAGTTAGCATTTAGCATTTAACATTACGTTATTTTACATTTTAAAGTTACAGCTGCAACTATTTTACCAAATAATTTTATAAATTAAAATGCCGCTATTAACTGCTTACTGCTAACTAGTAGTGCTCGTTTCAAACACACCTATTGCCTAATAAGTGATGTAAAATTGGTATAGAACCAGTGCATTATTTAATACTTACTTTTTGGAACTTTCTTTTTGTGGTTACTAAACAAGAAGCATAACATGAGCTCATGTGTATTCTCTTATTTACTTGTATTTTTGTTTTATGGGTACGTACAGATTGATCAACTTGAGACTGCAGTGGAATAATAGTTATATAGTTTGTACGCTTGTACTTTCGGATATTGGATTTTGTTGGTAGCAAAACTTTTAAGAATAAACAAGTGTATTTAATATTCATAAATACTGTCAACTTTTAGGAACAATACAAGGACGCGAGGTTGTAGTTTATATAAGTTTGTAACATGATTAGTAAATCCCATTTTACATTAGTTAATCTCGTACATTAGTAAGTTAATATACAGTAAAACATGCCTAGAATGATGGTAGGGGAGTACCATGCTAGTTGAAAAACATAAGATTGAGAAGTATTACAATAGTAACGAGATATTTACTTCCTTATTTTGTGAAGGAAAACAAATGAAAAGGAAAGTCACATGTGTAGAAGAGCAATTAGGCAAGTTACACGGTGGTTATGGTCTTCGAGGAAGAGTCCATGATTTAAACATAAATGTCCACTTGCACTTTCATTCGCCATGTTTCCACATTGACAAAAGGACATATTTTGTTGTTTATAAGCTATACTAAGAAGCTAAGACCCGGTCATAGCATGATTTTATTGATGACTAAATAATCGTTTTGACATTTTTCAAAAAGACAAATATATATCATTTGTGTGAAAACAAAGAAAATGTAATCAAGTTTGATAATAATAATTTTCAAAAAAACGTTTCGTATTTACATTTACGTTCTACTAGGCGTAGGCGTGTCGCACAGAACCGCATATAATAACGATATTTTATAGCGACGTATAGTTATAGTTGAGATATTGTGATTAATTCGATTAGGTGTTCAGTGTAACGTTTAACAATCGACGTTGACTGTCTTCATTATCATCCGGATGACAACAACACTATATCGTTTTAATTTAACAAATTGTGAGTGAAATATGGATCGGATTGTGATGAATTTAAAAAAATGGAAAAAATTGAATAATTTTAAAACAACATTAATTTTAGAAAAAAAATCTATTTTAGAACAACAATTTTTAAAAATGTTTTTATTTGGAAAAGTAACATAAGATTTAAATTTAAATTTTAAAAAAGATTTAAAAATAAACATTACTCATTTTTATATGTTGTAGAGATACATAAGATATATTAAAGTATGTTTATACCCTTAAAAAGGACAATATTTGACTTCATACTCTTTATAAAATCAATTGACACCACAATTGAGCTAAGTTTTTCTTATTAAGTTAGTTAATTGAATAAACTGGTTTAAACTTGCAACAATGGTCTTGGTCGACATGTTCTAATTAAAACCATGTGACGTATGTTGATTAGTACATCTTACTTGTGAACGACCATAATTCATATTAAACTAACATATACTGTTAGCAATAATATACTTTCCTTATGGATTGCATCCGGTGACAGAACTAGGATTCAGAATCGTGTGTGACACGATTTCAGCTCACTTCGCGATTGGTTCTTAGTTTTAATTTTTTGAGGTAATACTAGTTTATTGTGGTTTTAATTCTCGGATCCGGGACATTGTTAATATTGAAACGAAATATATATTTTGAGTCATGAACAAAACTAGACCTTAAAGATAACCATAATATTTTTACGATATTATAGTGATCTAAACAAAACCAAACATTTAAAAAACATTGTTTCTAATTTTAACGATTATAAAACAAAGTTAAATTAAACTACATTTCATTTCGATTTCTTTTGTTCTTGCCTTTTAGGCTCCACTTGCCTTAGCTTTAGGCGTTTTGCATTGTCTTGCTTTGTTCTTTGTTGTTTCTTTGACCTTGGTCTTGTTTGCTTTGCCCAGTTTCTTTGCATGCGTTTTCCTTTGTGCCCATGCCCCATTGCTTTTGCGGTCCTGCTTTTGTTCTTGTATGTTTTGCTCGTGAACCCTACCTTTTTACGCTTTTTTATTAGTTTCTTGTATGCGTTTACTTTCTATGTTTACGTGTTAGTTGTTCGCCTATCTACTGTTTACTTAGTTTCTTGGTTGCTTGTTTTTATTTTCCTTTTACGGGTTTATTGCGGTGTTTTATTTTATACCTTTTATTGTTTTTCCGCATTTCTTTTCGCTTTGTATGCTTGTTTATTTACTTTTGTCTTTTCTTGCTTTTCCTTGTATTGTGTGCTTTATCCGCCCCTTTCGCACTTACTCTTTTGAACTTTCATCGCACACACTTGTCGGAGGTCATCCTAGAAGCGATCTCCTTACTTTCGGGTTTTACGAGGTAGGGAGAGGATCTGCTCACATTATACCTCTCCTTACCCGCCCAATGGATTGGGTATGTTGTTGTTGTTGTTGTCCATTTCGATTTTTGGTTTGTCATGTATCATAGTGGCATGAGAGTATAGAACTTTAAAAGATTGAGAACAAGTGATTGCAGTTTGAAGTTTCATTTGAAAATGTCTCGATATTGGATGAAGAGTTATGCAGAAAATCGTAAAAGTGATAGAAGTTTTGAAGTGGCAAATTGGGTCTATCTAAAGCTGAAGCTTTATAAATAGGTTACTGTGACTCAAAATCCTTATCATAAGCTTTCAGCTAAGTATTATGAGCCATTTTCTATTTGTGCTAAGAGCTATACGTGTTATAACACCACTAACATCAAAAAGTTGTGACACCTCAGCATTTTCACTTTTAACACTAAGACACCAAATACCCCTCACTCATAATACCACTAACACCAACTATTTGGTACCCACAATTTTTATTTTTTCAAACAAACAAAATTTTCATTCATTAAATTAAAATACAAATTACAATACGAAAAATAAAAAAAACATAACAACTAATCACGGTGCAAGTTATATTTTTCTTTATTTCTTCTTTTTGCATGTCGTTGAAGTAGCCATCGTCATCCGACAAATCCTTGGTGCTACTCCCGAGAAACTTCATTTCTTTCAATTTCATTATTGTTCGGTCTTTCTCCTTCACTACCTCATACGCTGATTGAGCGGCTTCCTGTTTGTGTCAAAACTCATTTTGCATAACATCCCCAAATTTCAACAGTTACTTCGCGGTGCTCGACGTGGTTTTGATTTAGCTTTTTAGAAGGACGTGGTTATTTGGGGACGTGGTCTCGAATCATCCTCGAATAGCGTCATGTCCGGTGAGATCAACCGAATTAATGGGCTCGGTCGCGTCCCACTTGGCATGCTTTTTCAAGATTTTCCACGCGTCTTCTTGAGAAAACGGTCTTCGACTATTCACAATATGCAGTCATAACAAGGTTCATAAAATCAACCTCGTTTTCCCCACTACGACCCATACCCAAACTTTTGAAACGTTTCCAAATAGCGTTGAACTTTTTGGAATTTTGGTTCAACGTATGCCACTTACTCGTCAACATGTCCTTGTTACTTTTTTGAAAACTAGATTTGTTGAACTCGTGGAGAACCTTGTAACAAAACAAACCATTGTTTGTTAACTTCCGACTTTGTTATCCTCGGAAACGGCAACGTTACACACGGCTAATAATGTTTCCTCCGACGGTAACCAATGAAAGGAAACCGGTAAGGATTCGGTTTTCGTTTCGGTTGTGGGTTTTGGGGTATTTTGCTCGTTTTGCGTCTCGTTTTCCTTTTCTTTTGGTATTTTGTTCGTGGGTTTCAGTTGGTGGTTGTGGTTGTAAGGTTTGTGGTGGTGGTTGTTGATAGAATTGTGGTGGATTTTATTGTAGATTTTGAATTTGTTGGTTAAGTAATAGTTGTTGTTAATGATATAGTTGTTCGTGTGTGTAAGTCGGCATAGAGTATTGGCTCTCGAACACGGGAAATTAAGAATGTTAAGATATTGAGTTTGAGGATGAAGGTGTCAGAGGGTTTGACGAAGATGACGAGTTTGGTTGTGACATCCCGATGAGGTTGTTGAAAAATGAATCGTTAGGATATTGAGACATATTTTGCTTGTTTGTGTGTGAAAATAAGAAAACATGAATGGAAATAAAGTGTTTGTGTGTATAAAAGAGTTTATAAAATGGTAGTGTTTAGTTAAAAAAAAAAGAAAAAACCCAACTAGCCGTTTTGGACCGTTGGGGACTCAGGGGTTGGAAAATTTAAAGTGTGATTTTTTTAATTATTTTTTTCAATGGCCGTTGATGGTTCAACGCAACACCCAACGACGTTGTTTTTTGTCGAGCCGGTGTGATAACGCCGACAACGCCAGGTGGTAACACCGACAACGCGCGGTTAACTCCGCATAACGCCGAGTTGGGCGTTACCATACCTAGAGCTAAAAGGTGGGACAAGTGACATACAAACTACAATTACCCAATGAAAGTTTATTCATCCATGATTCCATGTCTCACAGTTGAAACAATGCGGATGTCTAATATGGTATGTTACCACATGTTGGAAAAAATGGTCACCGACTGCTCAACGTGTAGGAATACTAGATCAAGTGGGCAAGCTAAAGCTGTAACATATTGAATTCACAAACACATCATATCACAATCAAAAGAGGTGTACAAGATGAGGTTTTAGAGAGAAAGAGTTAGAGGTTTGGGAACTTAGTGAGAGAAAATGAAAGTATTATTATGAGCTCCAAATCTCTACCTTGGGAGGTAGAGTATTTATAGTCTTACAAATCGCCACATACGGGTGTGGATCGGGCATACTGATGGGTAAAGACCCGTCCGTCCTCCACGGTGTTACATAACTAAATACTACTAAACATTAAATAATCTACGACTACGAGCTTTCTAACGATTACATATACTTGAGGTGACAGACTCTTTAATAACTGGATTTACTAAATCCTAACAATCTCCCCCTAAGGGAGGTCACCTCAAAAATACATAGAATACAAACAGATATTACAATTAGATTGTTCTTGGTTTCTTGTTAATGTTCTTTGCTTTGTAGCTCGTAGTCATTGATTCTTCATTATTGCATGTTTGGATAATCAATGTGGAGGTCTTTAACTGATCCACGTGATGATGAGTTTTGAGCCAGCATTAAGATCATCAGCTATCATAAATCTCTGACTCTTCCATTGTGGTGTTGGTATTATGTGATGTTGTGACAATTGGACCGACATGCTCACATTCTGGATCATGATATATTCTCATCAGAGTAGCGGAAGCTTTCGTTGATTCATGATATTGGCATCGCCAGAAAGCGAAGCATGGAGTGAAAATATTAGAGTCATTGATGCACTAATCATGATTTCTTTAGAAATGAATGTGTTGTGTGAGCATGCGGCTATGGATTGACCGCTTCATTACGATCACCGCAAACATCGGGCGTGCTGTATACAATGATTAGCAAAAGAGCACGAAAGTGTCTCGATCACTTTGTTGAATTGAGGTACACGCCCACGGTTCCCCATTGATCGACAACAAATCGCCTGTGATCGGTATAATTCAAGAATTTCCTTGATGGGGTTTCGCAATGCTCTAGCTGTTCTCAAACCGAATGTCTCAAAGAAGACAACACGGAGTGAGTGAACCAATAATTTAGATTCATCGATTGATGAAAAGAGATTTGAAAAACAATCGTGTACCGCACAATAGAAATTATTTTTGCAATACAACGAAGGTTTTAATGAAAATCAATTATCAATCATACACACCTTTTATTTTGAAAAATTAGTACACAGTCGATATGCTAAAGAAAAGAGTTTTTAAGCACAACGACCGATTTTTAAAAGGTATCCGTCAATCCATAACTCGAACCGAGATTGATTCAAAGATTGAATCTCCCATTGTTTCGCTCGGTTGTCACATGGTTGATCTATTGGATAGATCTCACATGCCACCTACCGGGGCTTGTTTGATGTTGGCTCGAAGGCTTTCCATCTTCATTGTGAATATGTTTGCATATCACTCGGATGTTCCGCAATACCACAAGGATATTGCGTGGGACTCATAAGATATAATCTCTCTTTCCACATTGTGTGAAAGAGAGTCTTCATTGACATTGTCCTAATGAGATTTATTTGATGATCTCGTGGCTCTAGACTCAATTGTGCACATTTGGTTTCCTATCTGGGAGACTAGGAGAGGTCTCCTTCTTCAATATCAACTAACTCTAAGAGAAAGTAGATAGATAATGTCGGTTCCCGTGAGAATGAAACAAGCCCTTTTAAGAGGAACTTGAGTGGTTTGGGAAGTTGTAGAAAAGTCGTCCTTTGGGTCCATGACGTCTTGTCTTCAATACCGATGTTACCTTAGTAAACACCAAGAGTATATGTATTGAACCCGTTATCGCCCTAAGGTTGAATTATTAGAGGGCTATTTCTTTTCACCCTTTCATATTCAATTCTTTTCATTCTTCAACCTCTTGATTGCTTACGAGACTTCATAACTAGAACCTTGTTGGGTTTATTCCGGTTCTAGCTCTATCTCATCCGCATTCTTCCCATATCTCACTTTTCTCCTTTTTCATCATACCGAAGGACTCTACACTATCTAGTGGATTGTCCCTGGGTAGATCCCTCCGGTTCTGGCGGATCGTGGGAACGAATACCTAACCTAACCATCCTTATGTAATCATAAATATAGTAAATTTGGTCGGTCTATTTGGTATTGTTTATCTGGCGTTGGAACCAATTGAAAACCATTTGAAAATCAATCCAGATACTTGTGATATATTATCAAAGCATTTTGTACTGAATTGTTTTGATATTTTTAGAAAACGAGCTCCCCTCAACATGTGCATCATGTATTTGAAATCGTTTAGCACACGGAGGCAAGAGGAAGAATTAACTTCTTTGATTACCATTTTCTAAAAGATATCAACATCACTTCCCTGATTAAATCAAGTAGATAAAGCATATTTGGGGAAGGATGAGGTTTTCAAAGTTTGCTCCCCTTAATATGTGCCTCGAGGCTTCAAAGAGTTTTGCACATATTAGAAGGAACCTGCACTTAGAGACAAATCAATCACGTTTCAATTCTTTGTGGTTTTAAAAGGATGCTCCCCCTCAACATTTGCATGGAAAATTTGAAATCGTTTGGCACATGTGGGGAGGAAAGCTTGCAAAACACTTGTGAAACCATTTATCGAATCATCAGTTTAAATCTAATTTAAATCACAAATTCTTCCCCGATCACAATTTTCTAATCATTTGAGATTTGTGATCTCTGTAGTTTAAATTGATTTTGAAAGCTTTTGAGGAGAATTGTGACTTGATTATGAAAACATTTTAACTGATAAGGATCGGATATGAGACTTTAAACTCCATTGATTAAATATACATGATTATCTTTTTGAAACAATTGTATGACGAATAACCTTTTGATTTAATTGAAATCATTCTCCCCCTCAATTAATGACATAAGTTGTTGATTGAGAGATAGATATTTTTGACACACGTTAAGACCAGATGATTTTCAAAAATAGAGTCCGAGTTATTTTTCAAAGCAATTAGTTTTCATTGGATAGTAAGTAATTGTTTATAGAATCAGAGCATGAGATTTGAAAAACAAGAAAAGCATTGCTCGTTCTTTCTTTGAGAAACGGTTCTTGCTGAAATGACAATAAACCATCATTTCACTTTCTCCCATATATATATATATATATATATATATATATATATATATATATATATATATATATATATATATATATATATATATATATATATATATATATATATATATATATATATATATTAAGAACATACAAACAACATCTAAAGTCCGTGTCATTCTTTGAATGACAAAGACAAAGACCGTAGATATTATCGAATCGAGAAAAATCATGACAAAAGACAATATTTTTTGAAATTTTTTAAGATTTGCAAATTTTATGGATTTTTGAAAGTTTTATATTTTTCTAATTGCTTTTTGAATAAATATTTACAAGAGATGGATGAAGAAAGACCTTTACTCCTCGTCTTCCTCTTGAAGACGTTTGAGTGTTTCCGGTTGTAGACTCTTTAGACCAAGTCGTGGGAGGATAAACTCAAAACGTTCCCTAGGAAGAGCTTTGGTGAAGATGTCTGCTAATTGATATTCTGTCCTCACAAAATAAAGTTCCACCACACCGTTCTCTACTTGCTCCCTGATGAAATGATGTCGAATGTCGATGTGCTTTGCTCTTGAGTGTTGAACGTTGTTGCATGAAAGAGCAATAACACTTTTATTATCACAGTACAGAGAAATTTTGTTGAATTCAAAGCCATAGTCAGATAATTGGGATCTCATCCATAGGATTTGAGCACAACAAGATGACATGGCTATGTATTCAGCCTCTGTAGAGGAAATAGAAGTACTCATTTGTTTCTTTGAAGACCACTCACAAGCTTATCACCCACCGAGCACCTCAGACGTGCTTGACGTGTATCTTGACATCCTGCATGATCAAGATCTCGCATAGGTCGTTAGTGACATACCGGTGTCCTTGGTACCAAAGTCCCATATTGATGGTTCCTTGGAGATACCGAAGACCCGCTTAACCGCTTCAAGGTGCTTTTTGGTAGGCTTATGATGAGTGTCTAAATACTCATCATTTTGTACCATTTAAACTGCAAAAACATCCGAAACACTTAGAAATGCATCAAAATGATAAAAATATCACAAATAAGTGTTTTATGTGTTTTAAATGCAAAATATCAAAATCGGTGAAAACGTATCAAGTTTGCATAATTGGCGCTTTAGTCCCCAAGTTTCAAAAGTTGTCAAAAACAGTCCACGTAAATCTAAATAAAGAAAAATATCATTTTGAGTCCCTAGGGATTCCTAAGTTGTCAAAATTGGTCCTTGAGATTTAAAATTGCAAATTTACAACTTAAGTCCCTAAACTTTCAAAAGAGTCAAGTTTGGTCCCTGGAAAATTGAAATTGTCAAATCTAGTCCTTGTACTATTAAAGTTTGTCAATTTCAGTCCTTGTGAGAACTTTGAGAAAATGGCAGGATTGGTCCCTTTAGTTTGGCAGAATTACAATTTAGTCCTTGTCATAATAAGCCTAAGCTAAGGCTTGTCAAAACTCATTTGACCCCCTGCCACTTAACCCCTTTGGACCCCTGTCTTTTCTATTTTGAACCCCAAGTCAACCCAAAGTCAAAAGCTGCAAAAAACCCGCCCACTCCTGTTTATCTTCCCCAACACCTCTGCAACCACTTGCCTGCTCTCTCTCCCTCACCTCAACCTTTCCACCACCCTCATCATCATCAACCCCCCACAATAAATGCCACCCCCCTACTTGCTAGTTTCAGAGCCTATAAGTCAAAAACAGGCTTTCCCGCCAAAATGATAAAAACGGCCACGATGCTCAAAACTCACCCATTGGTCAAATAGAGAGGTGGGATACTCTCAGAAGGACACGTGGAACATTATTGAAGCATAAAAGAGGAAGAAAGGCAAGAGAGAAGGCAGTTAGTTAATTTTTAAAATTTTTGTATGTCGTATTTCATTTTCATGTTTTAAATTAAGCTTTAAGTTGTAATGTTCTGTTTCATTGTATCAAATTAAGCTTTTTAAGTGTATCCAAACTATTATCAAGTATCATTTCAAGTTTTTATTCACATTTCATGTTTTGTGCTTACTGTTGCAAATTTCCACTTCAAACTCTTGTTACCAAGCTTCAATAAGCTTATTTAATAGTCAAACAGGTTTACTTAAGCTACTATAGCTTTTTGATAAGCTTGGAATTCATTTTTAAACAACTTTGGTTGAAGGTCAACAAAAGTCAACAAAGAAGAAAACTTGGTTAAGCAGGTTTGGAAATGGACATGGGGTGTTGCAGAGATGGAATTGGGTTGAAATTAGCTTAGTATAGTGTAGTAATGGTTCTGGTTTAAGCTACAATCATAGCTGGTAACTTGTGATCTTTTTCTCTTCTTCATTTTCAAGCGGTTTACATTTTGAGCTTGTGTTTAAACCAAGAGTCATTAGCTATCTTAAAACACATCCACTTAGTAGTAATTAGGATAATATTGATCGATGTAAGTGATAAGTTATGCTAGATCGTTGGTTAGTAAGTGAAAAGTAGTAAACAGTTTCAAAAGGATTTGTTTGGATCGAGAAGGTTGTTTAAGCTTAAGCTCTTGTTATTGCTTGATACATGTCTACTTAGCCTTAATATTGTCCATTGAACCATATCATCATCATATTGCACCTTAAAGCTTTAAAAGTCAAAATCTCTTGTATCTTGTCTTATTCACTCAACTGTTGGAATTTTGGAGATACAAAAACTTGTTTTGAGTTTAAAATTCATAAACATAGATTGTAGTAGTATTATTTCACCATTTAAGATCAATATCAGTCAAGAAAAGCAGTTGCAAAGTTCAATAAAGTCAACTTTGCACAACTGCCTTCAAAAGTCAAAACATGAAATCTCAGTTTTGGCCCAACTAGAAGGATTTTTCATGAGCACATTATTGGGTCAATCTTATTGAAACTTAGGACTTTAAAACTTCAACTGGTCTGTTTCCTTATTGTCATTTTTTCATAATTTTAGTAATTTTCTAAAGCCCTCAAACAAGCTCATCAAACAGGGCTTATATGCCCTGCTCATATAACTCGATCGGTGAGTTATTCTCAAGCTTTGAGCTTATCCAAATCTCCACAGAGCTTCTCTAGGGCTGGTTTTTGGTTTGAAGGAACCTAGCCAGGTCTAGTTCAGACTTCAGCAATTGGTTTTAAGTTTAGACTTGTTTAAGTGCTTATTTTCCAGTCTCAAAAGTAGTACCCTCACACTGTTTTAAGCAATAAGCTCAAATAAGTCAAATCTTTGCAGTTGGCTATCCAGAGGTTAAGGCTTATTGTTTCTTGCTTCATTTTAGTAGTTTTAGCATATTAATGTTTCTGTTTCAGTTTGATAGCTTGTGGTGATCATTTAGCTTATTCAAAGTGCTTATTTAGAAGCACTTACAACTGCAGTCTCATTTTCTTACACACAAGCACATGTTTTTCCATTTTTCCTAGTTTCCTAATATTATTTTAGACTTTTCATAAAATTTTCATAATTTTCCATAACAGTTTGCTATTTTTCTTAATTTAAAGCAGTTTTAAGTAATTTTAATTAGCTTTTAATACAATTAATTCGGAAAAGTATCAAAAAATAATTTTCATTTTCTTAGGTTAAGATAAATATAAAAAGTAAAAAGTAATTTTCCAGATTTTTCATAGTTTATTTTGTAATTTTAGTAATTTAATTAGTTTTAATAGTTTAAAATTCATAAAAATAGAAAAATAATCGAGAAAAATATAAAAATAGTTTTGAAAATTCTCTTTTGTTATTTTAGATTTTCCAAGTCATAATTTTATTTTTCTAGCTTTATTTCCTATTTTCTTGTAATTTAGATTA
This sequence comes from Chrysanthemum lavandulifolium, assembly GCA_022545495.1. Lineage (NCBI taxonomy): Eukaryota > Viridiplantae > Streptophyta > Magnoliopsida > Asterales > Asteraceae > Chrysanthemum > Chrysanthemum lavandulifolium. The sequence continues at coordinate 213,989,884 of CM040244.1, forward strand.
TTATTAAATAGTTAAAATAGTTTTTAATTAGTAATAATTAGATAAATAGTTATAAAAATAATTTTCTTTTTCTAAAAGTTTCTCATATCATTAGGTTTGTAAAATATCATTTCATATTTTTAGGATTAATATTGCTTGGTTTACATTTTCCTTTGTACGTCACGTAGTTTTAATTTAAGTTTTAAAAGCAGAAAAATCAAAACATCGATTATAAGATTAGTGATAGCGTTTATTTAATATAGTTTATCTTTTTAATTTCCTTTAATTTGCATTTAAGCCCCTGTAATTTATAAAATAACTCAAAATCCTTACCGACCACTATCCTTGGTGGTTATTCGACATCGATTGTGTTAAACACCGGTCATCCTCAAGTGGGACTTAACGACCCGGAATCCACTGTATTCTCGATCTAAATTGCATTTGGTGTGTGAGTTGTTTTAAGTTCCTTACGGCTGGTCATTCATAAGTGGCTAGCTTGCGTGAGAAAATTTGACGGTTTTGCACCGATCAAATTTTGGCGCGCGCCGGGAGGTATAAGCGTGTTCTAAGCATTTTTCAGACCCGTACTTGCACATATACCACAGTTTGTAAAAAGTTTTTTGTAAAGTTATCAAAATCAAAAAGTTCATTAACACTTTTCCTAAAGTGTTAGAAACACCAAACAAAATATAAAACAACAAAACAATCTTAACGTTTTCTAGCTTGTGTTTCCTTTAAGGTGATTCTTAAAGAGATACGATTTGGTTAAACGAGACGATACCAAAAATATTGTCCAAAAGTTTTTAACCCATCAGCACAAATCTATACCTACGTATTTTCAGTGGTACTTAATATATACATAGAAATCAACCACCATAAATCAAGGCAATACACCTACTAGCGGGGGTGTGACCATAATAAGTTCCGAACATCGATTTAAAACTTGCCTTTGTGTCCTTGTGATTTGGTGTACCTTTTTCAAAGAAGCCATTTCATTTGTGATTATTGGTTAAGTTCACTTGTCGTTTTGCCTCGCATTTGTTTTGGCGATTTTTATACTTAGTGCATGCGCACTCGTTCTTCCATTCTACAAGTCCACTTTCGAACTTGGAAAGATTCCTCGTGAGCGTGAGGACGTTCGCTCCTTCACCGTGATCGAGGCGTTTACCACCACCACCACTGCCGTAATGGCGAAGACAAGCCGATGAATGAGCTTCTCCAAGCACCCATCGAGGGTTCTGAGAGATGCTATTGTTGTCCGACCATCGTGGGCGATACTTTTGAGCTCAAAATCGGGTTACTTAATCTGTAACCCAAAGCCAATTCTATGGTTTTGGCGGATGATCCTCATGCACACATTCGATGGTTTAACAAGATTGCATCTACCATCAAGTACAAGAATGTCCTACATGAAGCTATCAAGCTTCTTCATTCCCATTTTCTCTAGAGGACAAGCCGGAATTGGCGAGAAACAACCCCTCGTTCCATTGAGACATGGGAAGATCTTGTTACAAAGTTTGTTAACGAATTCTATCCTCCATCCCGAACTACAAGTCTTAAGAATGAGATAATGAAATTCTCTCGTAGATTTGATGAATCATTCGGAGGCATGGGATCGTTACAAAGAATTGCTCCGTAAGTGTCCGCATCATGGTTTTTACGAGTTAATGCAAATGGATACTTTCTACAATGGTCCGAACCGGACTAATCAAGACTCTTTGAATGCCTCCGCGAGGTAATTTCTTGAGCAAGACCACAAAAGAAGCCTTGCAAATCATTGAAAACAAGTCCCGGTCCGTCCTTTCCGCACAAAGACATATCATCACCGAGTCTAATCTTGGACCTTCTACTTCATCTCCGTGAGTACATCTAGCACCGATGCTAAGATTGACAAACTCACGGATATTGTTCAGCTTTGGTTCTTGCTAACCAAAAGAAAGTCACTTTCACTCGACACCATCACATGGTGAAGTAAAGAAAGTTGAAGTTTGTGTTACTTGTGGTGGTCCTCATGCATACTACAATTGTATCGCCACCGATGGTAGTCCGTTTGAAGCCAATGCTATAGCGGTACTTCAAATCAAGGAGGTAATCAATACCGTCCTCAAAATGAACCAAACTACCGTGCTAACACTTATCGAGCACCACCGTTTTAACGAATCCTAACCGAATCGAACCAACCAAGAATGAACCAAGGTTATCAAAACCAAGGTAATTTCTACTCGGACCCAATCAAGGTTTCCAACATCAAGGAAACCTTAATCAAAACAATTTCAATCGGGGAATCAAATTGAAATGCGAATCCTAATCAAGGGAATTTTCAACAACAAGGTCATAATCAAAACATACGACCTCAAAATTTCCTCCATGACCTCGATACCATCATCGATGAGTTATTGAAGCAATTCATGAAATCCCAAGATGAAATGAGCAGTTGTTGGTCGGTCGGATCACGATCTCGAGAAGTCTTTAAATGATCAACCCTCGGGCTCGGAAAACTTCCGAGCAACACGATCGCTAACCCGAGGGGCGATGCAAAGCGATCACAACCGAAGTGGTGTTTCATATAATGGACCCGCTATTCCTACTACCTCTTCTTCTTCTCTCCCAAAGGTAGTAGAAAGTGAACCTAAGACGACAATGGACCTTCGACTCCAATGCCTCCTCCACTAGGAGCAATGAGTCAAGTTACCAAGGATACAACGGACAAGGTGCATTTTTCAAGCCCACGGTATCAAGACACGTCCCACCTTCGGTAGTCAAGCTTTAAGTCCGAACCCAAGTTCAAGACAAATTCGAGCCCGAAATGACTTCCGTCCGGCTCAAAAGTCTAGTCGACTTCCTTACCCATCAAGAATGAATGATGAGAAGCTCAAAGACAAAACAAAGAGCAAATGGAAATTTTTTCCAAATCTTCAATGAATTGCACTTTGATATAAGCTTCGTTGATGCTCTCGTTCTAATGCCCAAATTTGCATCCACACTTAAAGGCTTCTTGAGCAACAAAGATAAGTTATCCGAAATGGCTAAAACCCTCTCAATGAGCAATGCTCACGGTCCTTCTCAAGAAGCTTCCTAAAAGCTTGAAGACCACAGCAAGTTTTTAATCCGTGTGATTTCTTAGGGATGGTTCAATGCTCCGCCTTGGCCGATCTTGGCGCTAGCATTAACCTTATGCCACTCTCGGTATGGAAGAAGCATCTCTTCCCGAACTTGCTCCTACTTATATGACTCTCGAGCTAGCGGATGTACCATAACTCGTCCACTTGGAATAGCCGAGGGATGTCGTGGTAAAAGTGGGAAAGTTTCACTTTCCCACCGACTTTGTTGTAGTAGACTTGATGCGGATCCTAGAATTCCCTCATCTTGGGAGAGCTTTCTTGAGAACCAGTCGTGCTCGATTGATGTGTTTTTGAAGAGTTGACCATACGGGTTGACAACGAAGAACTCACGTTGAATATCAACCAAAACTCCAAACCTCTATCCAAGCAGTGTTGCCACAATTGATCAAAAATCGAAAGATTCAATGCAACACTCTCAAATTTCACGGTTAAGAGGAGTTTTCAAAAGCGTCTTGAGCTTAAAGCTTTGAAAATCAACCCCGGTTCAAACAAATGGTTTGAAAGTCGTACTGGGGAAGTCAAGAGTGTTCTTGATGATGATGATCTAGAATCGGAGATTTCATCGGAGTGGTGGAACCGCTAGCTCTAAGATCACACCACTTGTCCCACCTCAGGAATCGGTTTGTCGCATCGAGTTTGTTAACTCGTGGATGAAACCAAACTCTCTTGATTTCATCGAGTTAGATGATGATGTTTGTGATCCAATGGGAGACATTCTTCCCATTGAAGAATTGCTCAAAATGATCCATCATCTCCTAGTCTTATTATTCCCGACTCTTCCATCCTTTCTCTCACTCACGATGAGGAAGATGACAACTTTTGGAATGAAGTCGATGCCTTTCTTAATGATGAGTCAATTCCAACAGAATTGATAATACTTACTTTGATTCGGAGGGGACATTCTTTTCCGGAAAATCATTAATTGAAGAACCGTTCCCACCCTCCTCCGGACATCTTATTGACAATCACCATATAAGCTTCAAGTTTAAGCTTAAAAGTGTTAAAAATGGTGATTTGCTTCTTTCGATGAGGAATGGACTTGCATTCTCATGCATATCTTTGTTCCATTCTTCACGAGATGGTGTGGTTACTCTTTCCTTTTCTCTTTCGGAATGAGGACACCATCTTTGACCCCGTATCATTCTTTATAGTTTTACTATTAACAATACCGCGGTTGTATCTCGTCGGTGTGGAACTTTCGATGTTCATAGTTTGTTAACACCGTGAACGAAAGTCCGATTGAGATTGGTTTTCCACGTTACTTTCCCATGAACCAATGAATTGGGTCGAGTCAAGCTAGCGACTCGGGAATCAAAAAATAGCATGCCATATGGGTTTTCACCCATATTTCGAAATGTCTGAAGTTTGTTACGGTTAGCCATTCACAAGTGGCTAGCTTGTGTGACAAAACTTAACAGCTTAGCTTCTTCTTTCTACTTTCTACCACCCTAGTGTGGGGAGTTGCCCACATGTTGTGTATATATAAGAGTTTCAAAAAAAAAAAAAACCTTGCTAAATAATGGCCTTAGTATTTCCCTTTTCGTTCTATGTTTCGCATAACAAATGATACTTTGAATATTGAGGGCAATATTCATTTCTAAGTGTGGGGAATTCTCACGAATTTTATCATGTAATTATACCACCTAATTCCCCATTTTGGCCAAATTTTTTTGGAGTAAGTGTTTTGCACTTACTCATTTGGTTATCGATCCGCCTTGTCTAATAAACAAAAGGATTGGCTAATCCATGAGCAAACGGCCCTTGGTAAAGATATCTCAAATCCGTTGACGGCTTGCAATTTGCCCAAATTGTATGGTATTCATTTCACCATATCCTTAAAAGTAAAGAGTTGGCTAGCCCGCAAGTTTATGGCTTGTGGTAAAGGCGATTGGAAAACCATAATTGGTAATCACTCACCAAAGATATTTTATCTAAGAGTTGGCTAGTCCGTAGCAAACGGCTTCGTAAAGACAAATCAAATCCGTTGAAGTCGATGATTTGCTCAAAATCATTTGGTTATCGGTGTACCAAGGTTCTTACTTGAACTGAAACATTTGGCTACTCGAAGTAATGGCTTTTGGTAAAGAGATGAAATCCATTAATTTTCTCAAAACATTGCTAGGGACTAGCAATATCTTAGTGTGGGGATTGATGAGTGTCTAAATACTCATCATTTTGTACCATTTAAACGCAAAAACATCCGAAAACACTCTAAATGCATCAAAATGATAAAATATCACAAATAAGTGTTTTATGTGTTTTAAATGCAAAATATCAAAATCGGTGAAAAACGATCAAGTTTGCATAATTGGCGCTTTAGTCCCCAAGTTTCAAAAGTTGTCAAAAGCAGTCCTGGTAAATCTAAATAAAGAAAAATATCATTTTGAGTCCCTAGGGATTCCTAAGTTATCAAAATTGGTCCTTGAGATTTAAAATTGCAAATTTACAACTTAAGTCCCTAAACTTTCAAAAGAGTCAAGTTTGGTCCTGGAAAATTGAAATTGTCAAATCTAGTCCTTGTAATATTAAAGTTTGTCAATTTAGGTCCTTGTGAGAACTTTGAGAAAATGGCGAGATTGGTCCCTTTAGTTTGGCGTAATTACAATTTAGTCCTTGTCATAATAAGCTAAGCTAAGGCTTGTCAAACTCATTTGACCCCGCCACTTAACCCCTTTGGACCCCTGTCTTTTCTATTTTGAACCCCAAGTCAACCCAAAGTCAAAAGCTGCAAAAAACCCGCCCACTCCTGTTTATCTTCCCCAACACCTCTGCAACCACTTGCCTGCTCTCTCTCCCATCACCTCAACCTTTCCACCACCCTCATCATCATCAACCCCCCACAATAAATGCCACCCCCCCTACTTGCTAGTTTCAGAGCCTATAAGTCAAAAACAAGCTTTCCGCCAAAATGATAAAAGCGGCCACGATGCTCAAAACTTACCCATTGGTCAAATAGAGGTGGGATACTCGAAGGACACGTGGAACATTATTGAAGCATAAAAGAGGAAGAAAGGCAAGAGAGAAGGCGTTAGTTAATTTTAAAATTTTTGTATGTCGTATTTCATTTTCATGTTTTAAATTAAGCTTTAAGTTGTAATGTTCATTTCATTGTATCAAATTAAGCTTTTAAGTGTATCCAAACTATTATCAAGTATCATTTCAAGTTTTATTCACATTTCATGTTTTGTGCTTACTGTTGCAAATTTCCACTTCAAACTCTTGTTACCAAGCTTCAATAAGCTTATTTAATAGTCAAACAGGTTTACTTAAGCTACTATAGCTTTTTGATAAGCTTGGAATTCATTTTTAAACAACTTTGGTTGAAGGTCAACAAAAGTCAACAAAGAAGAAAACTTGGTTAAGCAGGTTTGGAAATGGACATGGGGTGTTGCAGAGATGGAATTGGGTTGAAATTAGCTTAGTATAGTGTAGTAATGGTTCTGGTTTAAGCTACAATCATAGCTGGTAACTTGTGATCTTTTTCTCTCTTCTTCATTTTTCAAGCAGTTTACATTTTGAGCTTGTGTTTAAACCAGTAGTCATTAGCTATCTTAAAACCTGTCCACTTAGTAGTAATTAGGATAATATTGATCAGTGTAAGTGATAAGTTATGCTAGATCAGTGGTTAGCCAAGTGAAAAGTAGTAAAACAGTTTCAAAAGGACTGTTTGGATCAGTAAGGTTGTTTAAGCTTAAGCTCTTGTTATTGCTTGATACATGTCTACTTAGCCTTAATATTGTCCAGTTGAACCATATCTGTCATCATATTGCACCTTAAAGCTTTAAAAGTCAAAATCTCTTGTATACTGTCTTATTCACTCAACTGTTGGAATTTTGGAGATACAAAAACTTGTTTTGAGTTTAAAATTCATAAACATAGATTGTAGTAGTATTATTTCACCATTTAAGATCAATATCAGTCAAGAAAAGCAGTTGCAAAGTTCAATAAAGTCAACTTTGCACTCGCCTTCAAAAGTCAAACATGAAATCTCGGTTTGGCCCAACTAGAAGGATTTTTCATGAGCACATTATTGGGTCAATCTTATTGAAACTTAGGACTTTAAAACTTCAACTGGTCTGTTTCCTTATTGTCATTTTTTCATAATTTTAGTAATTTTCTAAAGCCCTCAAACAAGCTCATCAAACAGGGCTTATATGCCCTGCTCATACAACTCAGTCAGAGCTGAGTTATTCTCAAGCTTTTGCAGAGCTTATCCAAAGCTCCACAGAGCTTCTCTAGGGCTGGTTTTTGGTTTGAAGGAACCTAGCCAGGTCTAGTTCAGACTTCAGCAATTGGTTTTAAGTTTAGACTTGTTTAAGTGCTTATTTTCCAGTCTCAAAAGTAGTACCCTCACACTGTTTTAAGCAATAAGCTCAAATAAGTCAAATCTTTGCAGTTGGCTATCCAGAGGTTAAGGCTTATTGTTTCTTGCTTCATTTTAGTAGTTTTAGCATATTAATGTTTCTGTTTCAGTTTGATAGCTTGTGGTGATCATTTAGCTTATTCAAAGTGCTTATTTAGAAGCACTTACAACTGCAGTCTCATTTTCTTACACACAAGCACATGTTTTTCCATTTTTCCTAGTTTCCTAATATTATTTTAGACTTTTCATAAAATTTTCATAATTTTCCATAACAGTTTGCTATTTTTCTTAATTTAAAACAGTTTTTAAGTAATTTTAATTAGCTTTTAATACAATTAATTCAGAAAAGTATCAAAAAAATAATTTTTCATTTTTCTTAGGTTAAGATAAATATAAAAAGTAAAAAAAGTAATTTTCCAGATTTTTCATAGTTTATTTTGTAATTTTTAGTAATTTAATTAGTTTTTAATAGTTTAAAATTCATAAAAAATAGAAAAAATAATCAGAAAAATATAAAAATAGTTTTGAAAATTCTCTTTTGTTATTTTAGATTTTTCCAAGTCATAATTTTATTTTTCTAGCTTTATTTCCTATTTTCTTGTAATTTAGATTATTATTAAATAGTTAAAAATAGTTTTTAATTAATAATAATTAGATAAATAGTTATAAAAATAATTTTCTTTTTCTAAAAAGTTTCTCATATCATTAGGTTTGTAAAATATCATTTTCATATTTTTAGGATTAAATATTGCTTCAGTTTTACATTTTCCTTTGTACGTCACGTAGTTTTAATTTAAGTTTTAAAAGCAGAAAAATCAAAAACATCGGTATAAAATTAGTGATAGTGTTTATTTAATATAGTTTATCTTTTAATTTCCTTTAATTTGTATTTAAGCCCCGTAATTTATAAAATAACTCAAAATCCTTCTTGACCACTATCCTTAGTGGTTATTCGACATCCGATTGTGTTAAACACCGGTCATCCTCAAGTGGGACTTAACGACCCGGGAATCCATCGTATTCTCTGATCTAAATTGCATTTGGTGTGTGAGTGTTTTAAGTTCCTTACGGCTGGTCATTCACAAGTGGCTAGCTGCGTGAGAAAACTTGACGGTTTTGCCGATCGACACACACGATATCTAGCACACATGCAAATGCTAACATAATGTTTGGTCTCTTGGTGTGAGGTACATCGAGGATATAATCATACTATGATATTTCGTTTAGTCTACCATGATCCCCGAGTGGTTCTCATCCGGTTTAATACGCTCTATCATGGGAGTGTCAGCAGGTCACAAGAATCAAATCAAAATTTCTTTAAAATTTCATTTGCATATTTAGATTGATTTATAAAATGCCTCCGGACTTTGTGAAATTTGTAATCCCAAGAAAATGACATTTGTCCCATCATTGACATTTGAAATTTGGAACCCATTTCACTTGAAAAGCGGTCACATTCATTGGGGTTAGCCGAGGCAAAATGATATCATCAACATATATTTGAGCGTGAATTAAATGTTTGCGACTTTCGGTGAACAATGTCGGATCAAGCTGCTCCTTTCACGAATCCAGTAGATAGAAGAAACTTTGATAGCGATCATACCATGCCCTTGGAGCTTGCTTCAAACCGTAAAGAGCCTTCTTCAAACAATAGACGTGAGTAGGATGCTCGGATTCACAAAGCCTTCAGTTGGTGACGATATCGACTTATTTAAGATCTCCGTTAAGAAACGCCGTCTTTACATCCATCGATAGACTATGATTGCTTCCAAAGCAGTCAAGAAATATTGACCAAAGGTTTAGTCAACAAAAGTCAACTATTATGGACTCAATACAATTTCCCTTGGAATTTAGTGGATTCCAGGCGTTAAGTCCCAACGAGGTGTGTAAACTGTAATACAACGATGTGTGTCTTTGAAATGATATTGAATATACAAAAGCAGAATCGATTGACTAACACTAGGAATGTGAATAGTGATAGCTCATCACGACTATGTCGTTAAAAGCGTGCAATCGAAACCTAAAGCGTAAAGATATACAAACGTCGTTTAACTTAAATTAAACGTAAGCGTATAAAAACAAAACGATTATAACTATAGTAGGGATTTGCATGCCTTAGGGGCTTAAATGCAAATTAAACAAACTTAAAATTTTTATTTATAATTTACAAATTTATATAAAAGTTAAGAAAACCTAAAAACTAAAATGCGTACGTGTACGTAGTAATTACATAAACGTAACAAAATAAAAAGTGAATTTGGTCCAATACAACTTCCACAAATGTGAAAATCATATTTTTGAAATCCTAAAAAGATAAGAAAATTATTGGAAAATTAAAATAAAAATTTACACTATTATCTTAATTAATATAAATTAAAAATGAATTAAATGTATTTAATAATGAATTAAATTATAAGAAAATCTAAAATTAACTTAAATAAATGAAATAAGGAATCTGAAAAATCTAAAATATTATAAAATGAATTTTAAAACTGAAAATGTATTTTTTTACACAATTATTCTATTTATTATTAATTATTTACTATTATTAATTATTAAGAACTATTATTGATTTATTATAAATAATAAATGAATAAAGAAAAATCTGAAAAAATTCCTAAAAATACTTTAATATGACTGAAACTTAAGAAAAATATAAAAAACATATAAGTGCTTAATAATAAGCTAAAAAGAAAATTAAAAAGCTAAATTATATTAAATAAACGCTATCACTATTTTTAAAGTTGATGTTTTATGGTTTTTCTTTTACAAAACTAAATATGTACTGATTATGAACAAGTTTAATGAAGACAAAACTATACAAACCTAGAAATAAGCACTTCATGAGCTTATTACTCAAGACAGTCAAGCATAAGCTTGACTGTTGAGACTTAAGCTTAGAATAAGCTTGGAAAAAGCTATAAACATGAAACAAAAGAAAAATAATATGTGTACAAGTCCAATAGATAAATATAAACAGGAAAATGGTGTGGTAGTGTGAGCTTAAGGTTTAGCAGTTAAGCTTTTGAGCTTAACTTGGATGGAATGGAAGCTTGCAAAAGCTTGGTATAAGCTCCACACAGGAAAGTAAAAGAAAAATAATATGAATACAAGTGATATTGACAAGTATGGACAAGCATGTGTACTGGAATTCACCCATAAGCTTGTAATAAGCTAATAAGCTCTTCCAGTACACTGCAGTACCAAACACCCTTGCAACTTTTTGTAATGGCAATTTAAGCTGACAGTATAAGCTGAAAATGGCAAAATAATAATTGAAGTAGTAAGCTGGGTTGGTGAGGATTCCAAAAATCCAAAGCTCAACCTGTGGGGTTCACAGATGAGCTTTTGAGAAGCTTATGAAGTAGGCATGATTACACTGATTTCTCAATGTATACTGAGAAATGGGACAAACAAAAGTGGTTCGACCACTTATTAACAAGTCGCAACATAGAATATAAGCATTGGAACTTAGAGTCTAGTGGGCTAGCTTCCAAAGAAACCAAAATCACAAGCTAAGTCCACAGGATAAGCTTTTGTGAGCTTATGAAGAAGGCGTGAGTACACCGATTCTAAGTGTACTTATCAAAATGGTGATATGTTCAAGCTACTTGCACCCTAGTAAATAGGCCGCAAGGTGGGATTAAGCACCTTTGGGTCCTTGAGTTGGGTGGATGAACTTCACATAAAACTAAACCACACCGCCTAATGACCACAAATGAGCTTTTAGAGTGTTGGTAATGGTGTAAGTTCACTGATTACTCAGTGAACTGTTATGAATGGGCAAACAACAAGCTCTAAATTAACTTATCAAATGAGCTCATGAGAGCTCAACAAGCACTGAAACACTGAGTATGATTGGTTAGCCTCACATGAAGCCAAAGATCACAAGCTCAAGTTCAATGAGGAACTTTTCATGAGCTTAGGAAAACAACTCCAACTACACAGTTTGCTTCTGTGTAGTGAGTAATATGGGACAAAAAAGGGTGGTTGATTAAGCTATATAAATAAGCTACAAACTGAAAAACAAGCATACACATAATAAAAAGGCCATAAGGGCAACACAAAGAAACCAAGTGCACTGGATAGGGCCAACTCCACAAGCTTTTGCAAGCTCATGGTTTTAACAGCCCTAACCATGGTGTAGGGCAAAAATGGGCACAAAGAAGCTACAAAATAAGCACTTAAACATGGAAAACAAAAATAAACAAAAATACAATAAGCAAGATTAGAAACAAAACTCAAACATCCTAAAAGCATTTAGACAGAAACTAAATAACAAAGGCACATTGAAATTATTAAGTTTATTCAAAATGACTAAAGTGAAAATTTGACTTTTACAAGAACACTAAAGTTGACTAAAGCGAATTTAGATCTTAATCTCTTGACTTAATATGTTATATTAAGCTATAAGAACATGAAATAAACAAAGATACACAAGAATTGAACACATATGCAATATTCTAGGATCTAACATCTTCACAACAACACATAAATTAGTGCAATTGTCATTTTGACTTTTCATATGTAAAGCTGCTAGATTAAGGTTTCTACGAGTTGTTTAGGCCAAATGAGGAGTATAACAAACAAGAACAACCATAAACACAGCCCTAAACACGTAATCACCATTAAATCCAAACAATCCTTAAATGGATCATTATGAAGTTTTTCAAAGCAAAAGGCGCATAAACTTATTTCATCAAATCCAGAGATCATATTGTGTCAAAATAGACCTTTTAAGCATAAACAAGTAGTCACTCAAGTCTAAACCTAGGTTTCTCAAAAACAAGCATAATGACAGTCCAAATACCATTTCAAACCTCAATCAAATCCAAAACATGATAACCTAAGATTAAGCTATAATAACACTAAATAACAACAAAGAAACATGAAAACATAAGAATTAAAGCATGAAAAGGATTTGAAACGAAGAATTGCAAAAATGATAAAATGGCTTACAAATGAAATTCAAGCTGAGACAAAGAACCAGGACCCAAGAACAATCCTAAAGCTTCCCAAGAAGCACTACAACCCAGGACCATACATAATTTATCCTGCTCCAAGCTTCTTCCTTCTCAACTTGCTATTTTTGATTTTTCATTGTATTTTCTCAATTTTTTAGTGTTTTCTGAATTTTAAAAACTATAACTGTTTTGATGTATCTAAAAGCTTTAAAGGTTTTTTCAGGAGCTTATATGAGCTTAAAGAGTCCATTAAACAACTACATAACATGAAATTAAAATGACATGGAAATTAAAGGTAATTTAAGGAAAAACTTGAAACTGAAAGATTACTTGAAATTAAACTGAAAATAAAGTTTCATTACACTAATTTAAGGAAAATTACAACATTGAAAGCAATAAAATAACTTGAAATTAAAGAAAGCAGTAAATTTAATTAACTACGCGACCTAGGCTAATCCAAAGGTAAGTCTTCTCTCCTCCTTCTCTTCTCTTTTATAACATACTGAGTTCTCACTAGCATTCCAATCAAATCCCACTTTAATTTGTGTCCATTGGATAAGAAATCATCCTAGCCGTTTAAATGACTTTTGGCGCCAAAAGTGATATAGACGACTTAGGCGGTTTGAGAGCAATTAATGCTTCTTGTTCACATGTAGAGTGGAGGGACATGTTTAGTGGGTTTAGAGGTCAAGTTGTAGAGTGGGTAACAAAGCGTGGTATGTGAGGTGAAAGAGGTGTCGATGGTGTGAATGCATATATTAATTGTGGTGGTATAGGTGGAAGGAGATGGTGGTGAGAGTAGGTAAGCAATTTGGGGTAGTGAGGTGGAAAGGTGGTGGCGGTGGTGGTGAAACCATGGTGGTTTTGGTTTTGGCGGGGTTGTGAGGAAGAAGGGATATAAGGGTGGGTTTGACGAGGTCAAACCGGTTTTATTATTTAAGGAGTTCAATGGGCTTGTTTGTTGGGCTTGGATTTAGTGGTTGAAATGGATTTGGATTTAAGGATTTAATACAAAGGGTCCGGTTTGGTTTGTAGTAGTATAGAGCCCAAGGACCATTATTGTAATTTCAAATCATGAAGGACTAAACACGTAACATTTCATAAGTTGTCACAAGGACCAATAATGCCAAGTTTCCTAAACCAAAGGACCTTATTTGCATTATTTACAATTTTAAACACCGGGAACCTTTATGACATTTTCCAAAGTTGAGGGGTGAAATTGTAATTTTTCAAAAGTTATCAAAGGTTCCAAATTGTAATTTATGAATAGTACAAGGGTATTATTTGATAAGTTTCCATTTTAAATACCCAAGGACTATTTTGCCAATTTTGAAACTTGAAGGGTAAAAGTTGCCATTTTATGTAAACTTTCATCCAGGGACTTTTTGTGAACCTGTTTGATTTTCCAAGGACTAAAGTTGACTTTTCTTTCATTTTAACCCTTCAGGGACTAGTTTTGTTAATTTGTGAAACTCCAGGGACTGAAAATGACAGTTTTGTGAACTTTGCATACTTTTCACTTGTTTTCAATCTTTTTGTACCTGAATCACATAAAAACATATTTCAATGATATTTGTAACATTTTTATGGTCATTTATGTGTTTTTGGTTGTTTTGTGGGATTAAACAATATAAAATATATGTGTATTTAGACACATATCGACTACAATGTTCTTACTTGCGAAGATTAGCCAAGAAGATTACGATTGCCTCGACACGAGCAACGGAGAAAATGATTCTTCAAAGTCAATACCCTCCTCTTGATGGTATCCTTTTGCAACCAATCGAGCCTTGTTCTTCAAAACATCACCATGCTCATCAAGTTTTACTTTGAAGATCCACTTTAGAGCAATGATCATTGCACAATCTGGATCGGTACTAATTCCCATACATCTAGTCGATCAAACTCATGAATTTCTTCTTGCATGGCATTGAACCATTGTCTTCATTCATGGCGTTTTCACGTCTTTTGGTTCGATCTTAGAGTACGGAGTTGAAGAAGCACCATAAGGCATCGGTTGCAAGTTGTTTCCGTGTGGATCTTGGACGAGAGAGGTTTCCAATGATGTTGTCCAATGGATGATCATGTGTCTATTTTCTAAGGTGTTCATGTGGTTGTTGATGAGGCTGAAGTAGCAGAGTCGATATCTCCGATGACGATGGTTCGATGATGATTGAGAGCAAATATGTTCTCAAAGGTTCATTTTACGGAGGAGCAAAGGGGTTTCATCATCGTAATAAACAACAACATTTCCATTGTGTACACTCGATGATTGATGATTTGTTGATGAAACAGAGTGATCGGCGACATGCGCTTCTTGACTTAATAACATTGGCGAAGGGTTGAATTCATTGGCGAGGATAGGAGCGACCTCTGTTGATGGAATTGACATTTCATTAGCACTTGGCTCATAGTGTTCATCAAACATTGGATCAAATAATTTCTTCAAATCATCTTACGTAGGAGGTACATAAGGAGTTCTTTGGTGAGGATTAGAAACAAGGGTAGAACCGATAGGACTACTTGATGAAGGATGAAAAGCGGGTCCAGAGCTGGATTGTCCTTGAGCCATTTGACCGGTCACTCATCGAACGTAACGTGAATTGTTTCCATGATATTTCGGGTTCTCTTGTTGTAGATTCGGTATCCTTTTACATTTGGTGCATAACCTACAAATACTCCAATGTCCGCTTTAGCTTTTAGTTTACCTAAATCTTGACCGTCATTAGTTGGGTAACATAAATCACCAAACACACGAAGGTAGGATAGATCGGGTTTTCGTTTATGGACAAATTCATATGGAGTTTTCCATGAGAGGTGTGAATAAGGGAGCGATTTTGGGTGTAGCAAGCGGTGGCAATGGCTTGACCCATAGAAACATTGGAACCTTTGAATAAATTAGCATTGTTCTTGCAGCTTCCACAAGAGTTTGAGTCATCTTTCAACTACACCGTTCTATTGAGGAGTTCGTGGAACACTTCTTTGATGTTGATTCCAACACTTTCATAAAAGCGAATTAAGTCTTTGTTAACAAACTCGTGCCATTGTGCATTCGAACAATTCTAACAATATTGTTGAGTCGAACTCAAGTTGTTTGATAAGTTTGATGATGACATATGGAGTTTCATCCTTTGTCCTAAAAACTTTACCCAAGTAAATCGAGAGTAGTCATCAACAACTACTAGAATGTATTTCTTCCCATTTATCGTTTGCACTCTCATTGGTCCACACAGATCCATATGAAGGGTATGAAGAACTTCCATTCTTGAGTTTGTGGGTTTTGGTTTGTGGGCATATTTTGTGCTTTTCCCAATTGGCAAGTCGAACAAAGATGATCTTTTCATACTTTAACTGGGTAATCCTCTTACTAAGTCCTTTACGAAAAGATTGTTTATGGTACCAAAGTTTAAGTGATTGAGACAGCGGTGCCATAACCATGACTTAGTTTTGGAAGCCTTTGATGACAAGCGGATGGGTGAAGATTTCATCATATCTTCGATAGAGATGGTGTATAGGTTTGAACCACGAGTTCCTCCGAGAAGTTCCACACCATCAAGTTCTCTAACAAAGCGGTATGTTTTCGAAGGCCACTTCTAAATCGAGTCACGTAATTGTCCGACGAAAATAGATTATGTCCAAGACCTTCAACATAATATACCCCGGAAATCACACTATCTCCAACCATGTAATCTCCATAACCCATAATAGCACCAAAATGATCGTTTCGAATCTCACAGTTCGATGAATTTACTCACGAAGTTCATGAGCGTGACCGGTCTCCATCATATGCTTGGAACAACTGAGTCCACGTACTACGTAAGCGATTTGAGCGATCTGCAGTTGAACACAGACAAGAATGGATAAGCGGATAATTGGGATCCCCATGCAAGAATGGGTTCCATTTGGTTAATGTGATGATTAGACCACCCACATCAAAAGTAGAAACAATGGAAACATCGGGGATGGATGCAATGCTAGTGTCCGTATTTGGCCTATTCAAAGTATGTTCACTTCTTAAGGAATAGTTCTACCAAGTGGGCATCCATTTTCTAGTGGGCATTGACTTAGCAAATTTAGGGCACAACTCATTAATCTTACGGCGAGAGGTATCCATTGATAACCTATATTACTAAATTCTCTTCTGTGGGTTTCCTTTGTTTTCTAACTTTCTTTCGCCTTTGCCTTTTAGCCTTCTTAGTTTGATGTTTAACATTACAGTTTTAACAGGGCATTTGACAGTATTAGACAAATCATTCACACCACATTCAAGATTAGTAACAGAAACCACGCAATCATCATTACATGTTTTGCCAAAAGTAGCAGAATTCACATTAATTACAGTACGCTTAGAGCTAACACTAGAATCAACACGATTCGTTTTATTCAACTCAAACTTAATGTTCCTAGGGAGGTCTTCTACTTTCTTCCATTGCACATTCTTAGCTTGCGAGGTCCTATCTTACTTTGTATTGCCAGGAGGCTTTGACCCGCTTGCTTTAATGTGACTGATTACTCCTGTAGAGGAAATGGGAACATTAGTTGGCATTGCTACTTTTTGCTTTTCAGGTTTAGAAGTGCTGGGATCTGAACTACTTGAAGGCACATTGAAGCTTACATGCTTAACATTAGGCACTGAGTGAGGCATATCAAGATTGGCAGTCTTAAAGTCAGTCATAGAACAAGGCACAACTATTTTATCCTTCTTACCAAAGGATTTAGGGCAAGTTGCTCTTAAGCATTCTAACAGTTCCTGAGATCGTTTGGCTTGAATGCAAGCAAACCTAATTTCTCTATCAAGAGGCTTATTTATGAAATCCTCTTCCACAATCTCACGGAGACATTCTAGACTATCCTTAAAGTGAGCAAAATAGTTATGAAACACAAGTTCATTATTCCTAAGATGAGGAGGAATATATTTAATGATCACGATATATTTTCGATCCGAGGATGACTTTGATGCAACATTCTCATTAAAGACAAGTGACGGTTCCTTTTCCTGTCTCCTCGATTCTCAATTTCTTTTGTAAAGAAGTTATTTTTTCGTTGTTTTTGTCATGAGTGACTTTCATTGAATCATATAACTCTTTAAAGTGTCGTTTAACTTTTCATTTTCTTCTAGAAAACTCTCGTTTTCCTTTTGTAAAGCATTAACTAAGTTTTGAAGATAAAAGTTTGAGAATCTTGAGAATCTAAAGGAGGAGGCATTTGGGAGCCACCACATTGTTCTTTTCACCCTTTAATTGAGAGATTTGGGCTTTCAACTTTCTCGATCATGTTACAATGAGCTTGAATCATTTCGTCACGTTTGTTTATCCGAAAAAGCGCATCAAACTCGGAACATCCGAGGATGTCTTGATATTTGAGGTTTTGACATTTTCTTTAAGATGTTGATATTTTAGTTGCAAATCAAAATGTTCAACTTCTAGTTTAGAAAGATGTTTTACCAAATTATCGTGATCATCCCGATCAATTTTCTCATTTAGTTACGAGTTTTGTTTTCAAGTTCAATGACACGATCATGGGAAACTTTCAATGCAATAGATAATTCATGAAATCGAGAAGCGATAATAGAGTGCTTAGTGTGATATAAAACACATCTTGAGCAATACAACTCGAAATCAAATTCTCATTTAAAATATGCAAGTTTTCTCTCAACTTCATTATATTTAAGTTCTGTTCATTATCATTGACCTCAACTATCATTGCATCAAATTCCTTTTCCATTTCTTTAATATCGAATTAATTCCTTTTGAAGACTCTCAAATTGACCTTTTAATTGTTTAAAGAAAGGCATGACCTCGATTAAATAACATTCTTTAGTTTGTTCAAAACCCTTTCCCCTTGATTATCCACAGAGGTGTGATTCTCTTCTTACAAGTTTTCTCAAAATCAACAAACGGTGATAAACAACATACAGTGATTAATGTCTTGCTATTAGTGGCAATAGATCTAGGAACTAAATGCATTGGTGTATTAGGAGGATACACAGTTTCTTGAGGCAATTTCCTACTAGGGGATTCTTTTCAACAAGATTTTCGACTTTTGCATATCCATATCCTTTTCCGAACACTTGTTCGGGGGTTAATAGAGTCCGAGGCTTAAACTTGTTTAAGGATATCCAATTTTCCTTAGTGTAATCATGGGGTTTGATCGTTATGTTATTCTCTTTACACGCAGGATCGTTAAGCTTCATCTCCATTTTCTCCTAGATGCATCATCTAATTTTCTATCTTCCTCGATTGCACTCAATGCAACTAGGTTTCGTCTAGGTTTAAGAATCTCATTGCCATCATAAATTACATTTTGAGCGACTTTTGCTTTCTTACCATACTCGTGGTTGGATTCCTTTATAATGAGGATCTTGTGCTTATCGCTTAAGACTCTATGCTTAGTGATCATGTGAGCGATCGAATGGTGTTCCTTGTACGTACACCTTATTTTCAAGCTTGTTTTCAAGGTTTTAGATTTGAAAAGTCATTCAAAAGTTTTGATTCCTTAGCATTAAATTCTTGTTTAAGCACTTTAACATTATCTTGAAGCTCTTGCTTTTGTATGCTTTAGAAAGCTTTTCTTGTAAGGAGTTTAACTCTTGTTTTAACAATTCTTCTCTAAAATTACTTTTTCTCGATAATTATACGCATTTGGTTATCCAACTCCCGCTCACGAGTAGTTAACTCAAACTTAGCACGTTGTTCATAAATGGCAACTTGTTCTTTATAGGCATTTAGTTCAAAAATAATGAGAATCATCGGGGCACATGCGGTGTATTCATAAAAATATAGTCATAATTGATTGCAGAAGATGCATCACTTGAGTGCAGTCTCACTTTCACTTTGTTTCACATATTGATCATATGGGACAACATTGATATTACTCATATTTTCAATATCGACTCAAAAGTTTTAGTTGATTGTACTTTGTCATGTATCTTTGCTCATCAACATCATCGTATAGTTTTAATACCTCGAGATGATTGATTCTTTGGATGGACCGACTTCTGTCGTGATGATGAGACCTTTGGAGAGACCATTGGAGAAATGCTTGCCATGAAAATTGTGCATGCGATGGGTTCATCATCGACGTCGAGTCGTATGCATCACGATGCGCAACTTGAAAGGCATTCGATGATTATGACCTATCTCACGAATTGGTCGCTCATCCACATCCGCATCATATGTCTTGGCATTGCCTCGAAGAAACAACGACTCCTCTTCATCCAACACACTCCATTATCACGAGCTTGCACAAGTAACATCTTGTCTTTGAAGTACTACGCATTTTGAGGCGTTTTGGAGAAGTGCGGTTCCTTGCTATGTGTCCATCACCACCACGGTTGTAGCACTTAATTGGCTTTGCTTGTCCTTGATTTGGATTCCTTCCATAATTCTAATTTGCCATATATCCTCTACCAACTCCACCTCTTCCCTGTTCATCTGCCTTTCTTGAACCTGGTTGCACCATAACCTTCCATCTCGCGGTAGCTTGATTGTGTGGATTGGATGTTGTTACGAGGTTATTGTTGGTGTGTGGTAGAGAGTTCATGTTTTGACTAACCATGAGAGCAGTTGATTGATGAAGTTTTCCATGAATGTGTTTGGGTCGGGAGGCTTATATTTGGATCAAGGATGAGTTTGTAATTACCATTACCCATGGGTATGACTTGAGAAGCTTTGGTGGTAATTCCAACATTGGTGTAAAAGTCGTAGAGTCATTTGACGAACTTGTTTCTCCACGGTTGGTTTTGAACTGTTCAAGAATCCTTTTTCAAACATAGCATGTCTCTCATTACGAAGAAGGAATGCTAAAGTTGCTCATAGTTGGTATTCTTCAATCCTTTGGTTAGCTTCACAGAGGTGACAAACTTATGCCATTCGGGATTCATGTTGTTCACAAACTTTGAATTCGGTGAATATTTGGCATGGTCATTTTGATATTCCTCATATCATTCACAAGCTTGTGGAATATCACGTAATACTCATAGACACTTTCTTGGGCTTCATCTTAAAGTGCTCAAGTTCATCATACAATTTGTGATTCTCTGTCTTCCTTAGTCAATTCGAACACGAGAGAAACATCTTGACATTATACCAAACGACCTTAGCTTGATGTTGTGGTGATCGACTTGTAAATGTCCTTAGGTAAACCACAGTATGATGTTAGAAGCCACGATGTACGCATCGTATCTCTTTTCTCCTTATCGGTCAATTCATCATACATTTTAGGTCCATCGGTCCTAATATCAATGAGCCATCGGCGATGTCAAGTATGTCTCGGTTGTCTCAACTCGATACGGTTCTTCATCAATTGACTTAAGAATGTTGACTCCATTTTCCTTTCCAAGACAATACAACTCGATTCGTTGAGCCCATGAGTCATAGTCGATTCATCAAGCATGGGTGGGCGAGTGTCCGAACCATTGCTTGAACATCCTCGACATAAGTGGAGATGATTGTAGGTACGTTGGTAGACATGTTTACAGATTTCACGGGATTTTATAACTCTATGATTAAACCGGGAAATAGATTCTTTCACGGGATTTTACTAAATCAAGAGAAAACCATATTACAAACGAAAATCAACCAAGTCGCTAAGAATTCTTGAACCAAGTTGCTAAGCACCAAGTCGCTAAGTAGCAACTCGCTAAGATCTCAATTTCCTGTGAACCAAGTCGCTAAGACCAAGTCGCTGGACACAAGTCGCTAAAGCACCAAGTCGCTACACAGTCAAGTCGCTAAAGAGCAACTCGCTAAGGTCCAAGTCGCTAACACCAAGTCGCTAAGAATACTAAGTACAAGTCGCTAACAAAATTGAAAGCAATTCGCTAACTTCACCAAGTCGCTAGCCGTAGTGGAGAATCCACTAAGTTGTACTGTTTGTCGGCTTGTCTCAATAGACAAGTCGCTAGGACCAAATTGCTAACTATTAACACTACAACTCGCTACCTTTTACTGAAGCAAGTCGCTATGATGAAAACACTACGAGAACCAAGTCGCTAGCAAGAAAAACTTCAAAACACACTTTTCAATCCAAAACAAGCTCCACCACAGTGATTCAAGCTTACCAAATCAAAACCCAAGCACTTACAATGATTCTTAACACAAAAGTACACCCAAAATTCAAACTTTAACACTAGAGATGATCCAAATGATGCAAATACCACTAAACTTTTTCAAACTCAAAAAACCATCTAAAAACACTAGAAATCCAAG
This sequence comes from Chrysanthemum lavandulifolium, assembly GCA_022545495.1. NCBI lineage: Eukaryota > Viridiplantae > Streptophyta > Magnoliopsida > Asterales > Asteraceae > Chrysanthemum > Chrysanthemum lavandulifolium. The sequence continues at coordinate 214,011,521 of CM040244.1, forward strand.
GATATGTAAGAGAGATGATCAAACCATGGCTCTTGATACCATTTGTAGCATATTGGATTTCACAAACACATCATATCACAATCAAAAGAGGCGTACAAGATGAGGTTTTAGAGAGAGAAAGAGTTAGAGGTTTGGGAACTTTGTAAGATATAACTTTTCACATACACATCAAACCATAACACAAGGTGGCGAATAAGATGGAATTTTAGAGAGAGAAAGTTAGAGGTTTAGGGAACTTAGTGAGAGAAAGTGAAAGATATTATTATGAGCTCCAACTCTCTACCTTGGAAGGTAGAGAGTATTTATAGTCTTACATAACTCGCCACACTTTGGGTGTGGATCGGGCATACTGATGGGTAAAGACCCGTCCGTCCTCCACGGTGTTACTTAACTAAAATACTACTTAACTTAAAAGAACTACGACTACGAGCTTTCTAACGATTACATATACTTGAGGTGACCGACTCTTTAATACTGGGAATTTCTAATTCCTAACAATCTCCCCAAGGAGGTCACCTCAATTATGTACCAAAATTACATTGAATACAAATAGATATAACATTTAACAATTGATCTTGCATTCTTGATGTAGTCCTTTGCTCTTAAGCTCGTAGTCATTGATACTTCACAATGCATGTTTGGTAACTTCAGTGGAGGTCTTTCTTGATCCACGTGATGATGAGTTTGAGCCATCTTTGGAGATCATCACTATCAAAATCTCGAGACATCCATTGTGGTGTTGTGACTTTGGGACCGACATGCTCACATTACGGATCATGATATCTTCTCATCGAGTAGCGGAAGCTTTAGTTGATTCATGATATTGGCGGCAGCAGTAATGAAGCTTGGTGTGAAAATATCGAGTCATTGATGCCCTAATCATGATTTCTTTTGAGATGAATGTGTTAAGTGAGCATGCGGTCGTGGATTGACCGCTTCATTACGATCACCGCAAGCGTCGGGCGTACACGCATACAATGATTAGCAATAAATCGCGCGAAAGTGTCTTTGATCACTTCGATAAATTGAGGTACACGGCCCACGGTTCCCGTTGATCGATTACAATCTTGCTTGTGATCGGTAGGATTCTAAGAATCTCCTTGACGGGGTTTTGTTTGTTCTAGTTGTTCTCAAACCGAACGTCTCAAATAAGACAACACGGAGTGAGTGAACCGGTAATTTTAAGTCCAGCGATTGATGAAAAGAGATTTGAAAAACAATCGTGTATTGCTCAATAGAAATTGTTTTTTTTTGCAATACAACGAAGGTTTTATTGAAAATCAATTATCAATCATAAAAATACCTTTTGGTATGAAAAATGAGTACACGGTCGATGTGCTAAAGAAAAGAGTTTATAAGCACAAAGACCGGTTTTCAAAGGTATCCGTCAATCCCTAACACGAACGAGATTGATTCAAGAAATTGAATCGCCCCATTGTTTGTTCGGTTGTCACATGGTTGATCCATATAATAGATCACACATGCCACCTACCGAGGAGCTTGTTTGATGTTGGCTCGAAGGCTTTCCATCTTCATTGTGAGTGTGTAAACACATCACTCGAGATGTTCAGCAATACCACAAGGGTAATGCGTGGGACTCATGATATAATCTCTCTTTCCACATTGTGTGAAAGAGAGTCTTCATTGAAAGTGTCCTAATGAGATTTATTGATGATCTCGTGGCTCTAGACTCAATTTGTGCATATTTGGATCTGTTGGGAGACTAGGGAGAGGTCTCCTTTTCAATATCAACAATCTCTAGAGAAAGTCGATAGATAATTTCGGTTCCCGTGAGAATGAAACAAGTCCTTTTAAGAGGAACTTGAGTGGTTTGGAAAGTTGAAGTGCGATGCGTCCTTTGGGTCCATGACGTCTTGTCTTCAATACCGATGTTACCATCGGTAGCATATGAAGTGAACCCGGTTTACGCCTAAGGTTGAATTAATGGAGGCTATTTGTTTTCACCCTTTTCTCATTCAATTCTTTTAATTCTTCAACCCTTGATTGCTTACCGAGACTTCATAGCTAGAACCTTGTTGGGTTTATTCGATTACTAGCTCGGTCTTAGTCCGCACTCTTCCCATATCTCATTTTCTCCTTTTATCATCATACCTAAGGACTTCTACACTAACTAGTGGATTGTCCTCGGTAGATCCCTCCGATTCGGCGGATCATGGGAACACATACCTAACCTTATCATCCTTATATCACCGTACATGAAGTAAAGTTGGTCGGTCTATTTGGTATTGTTCGTCCGCCATTGGATCCAATTGAAAACCATTTGAAAATCAATTCGGATACTTGTGATATATTATCAAAGCATTTTGTACCGAATTGTTTTGATATATTTAGAACGAGAACTCCCCTCATCATGTGCATCAAGTATGTGAAAGTATTTTGCACACGGAGGCAAGAGAAAGAATTAACTTCTTTGATTACCATTTTCTAAAGATATCAACATCACTTCCTCAACGGATCAAGTGGGAATAGCATTTCCGGAAGGATGAGGTTTCCATGAATTTGCTCCCCTCAATATGTGCCTCGAGGTTTGAAAAGAGTTTTGCACATACTAGAGGAACCTGCACATAGGATGAATGATCACGTTTCAAATCAAAGGTTTAAGATAGATGCTCCCCTCAACATGTGCATTGAAAAATTGAAATCGTTTGTCACATGTGAGAAGGACGACATGTACATTCTTTTATAACCATTTACACGATTATCGGTTTAGGTCCAATTTAAATCACACATTCTCCCCGATCACAATTATCAAATCATTTGAGATTTGTGATCTCGTATAGATTTAAATTGATTTTGAAAGCTTTAAGGAGAATTGTGACTTGATTGTGAAAGTGTTTTAAGCGATATGTATCGATTTTAAGACTTTAAACTCCATTTATTAAAACATGCATGTATATCTTTTGAAAACAATTTAATGCCAAATAACTTTTAATTTAATTGAAATCATTCTCCCCTCAATCAATGACATAGGTTGTTGATTGAGAGATAGAGATTTTGACAAATAAGTCGATGATTTTCAAAAATAGAGATCGAGTTATTTTTCAAAGCATTTAGTTTTCGATAGATAAATGTTTGTAGAATCGAGCATGGAATTTTGAAAACATGATAAAACATGGCTCGTTCTTTCTTTAAAACCGGGTTATTGCTGAAGATGACAATAAACCATTTGTTTCTCTTTCTCCCAAAATATATATATATATATATATATTTTTTTTTTTTTTTTAAATTCGAACAACATCTAAAGTCCGTGTCATTCTTTGAATGACAAGACAAAAACCGTAGATATAGGCGAACGAAAAATAAAACATGACAAAATGACAATATTTTTGAAGAATTTTCGAGTTTTTCAAATTTTATGGATTTTGAAAGTTTTATATTTTCTCTTTGATTTTGAAGGTTTTATAATTTTGTATTTTGATTTTCGAATAGATATATACATGAGATAGATGAAGAAAGACCTTTACTCCTCGTCTTCCTCACGAAGGCGTTTGAGAGTTTCGGTTGAAGACTTTTCAAACCAAGGCGTGGAAGAATAAACTCAAACGTTCTCTTGGAAGAGCTTTGGTGAAGATGTCCGCTAGCGATATTCGGACCTCACAAAATATAGTTCCACCACACCTTTTTCCACTTGTTCCACGATGAAATGATGTCGAATGTCGATATGCTTTGCTCTTGAGTGTTGAGCGTTGTTGCATGAGAGCAATAGCACTTTATTATCACGATGCGAGAGGATTTTGTTGAATTCAAAGCCATAGTCGGATAATTGAGATCTCATCCATAAGATTTGAGCACAACAAGATGACATGGCTATGTATTCGACCTACGTGGAGGAAATAGAAGTACTCATTTGCTTCTTTGAAGACCGACTCACAAGCTTATCACCCAAAAGCGAGCACCTCGGACGTGCTTGACGTGTATCTTGACAACTGCATGATCGGCATACGCATAGGCCGTTAGTGACATACCGGTGTCCTTGGTACCATAGTCCCATATTGATGGTTCCTTGGAGATACCGAAGACCCGTTTAAGCGCTTCAAGGTGCTTTTTAGTAGGCTTAGCACGGTATCTAGCACACATGCATCAGAGAACAAGATGTCGGTCTACTAGCGATGAGATACATCGGGGATCCAATCATACTCCTATATTTCGTTTGGTCAATCATGATCCCGAGAGGTCCTCATCTAGTTTGGTTCGGTCAATCATGGGAGTGTCAGCAGGTCACTTGAATCAAATCCAAATTTCTTTAGAATCTCTGTTGCATATTTAGATTGATTTATGAAAATGCCTCAGGGACTTTAAGAAATTTGTAATCCCAAGAAAAATGACATTTGTCCCATCATTGACATTTGAAACTTTGAACTCATTTCATTTGAAAACGATCACATTCCATTGGGTCGGTCGAGGCAAAATAATATCATCAACATAAATTTGAACATGAATCAAATGTTTGCGACTTCACGGTGAACAATGTAGGATCATTGCTCCTTTGATGAATCCGGTTGATAGAAGAAACTTTGATAGTGTATCATACCATGCCCTTGGAGCTTGCTTTAAACCGTAAAGAGCCTTCTTCAGACGATAAACGTGAGTAGGATGCTCTTGGTTCACGAATCCTTCGGGTTGGCTTACGTAGACAACTTCCTTAAGATCTCCGTTTAGAAATGCCGTCTTTACATCCATCTGATATACCACCATGTTCTTACTAGCGACATTAGCCAAAAGATTACGATTGCCTCGATTCGAGCAAGCTGGAGCAAAAGATTCTTCAAAGTCTATACCCTCCTCTTGACAATATCCTTTAGCAACTAATCGAGCCTTGTTCTTCAACACATCACCATGCTCATCAAGTTTTACTTTGAAGATCCATTTTAGAGCTATAATCATAGCACGGTCCGGAGCGGTACTAACTCCCATACATCAAGGCGATCAAACTCATGAATTTCATCTTGCATAGCATTGAACCACTATCTTCATTCATAGCGGTTTAACATCTTTTGGTTCGATCTTAGATAGTGCGGAGTTGAAGAAGCACCATAAGGCATCGGTTGCGAGTTGCTTCGGGTTGATCTGAGCGAGAGGATTACCAATGATGTTATCTAATGGATGATCGTGAGTCCATTTTACGAGGTGTTCATGTGGCATTTGTTGAGGCTGAAGTAGGCGAGTCGATGTCTTGAAGAAGATGGTTCGATGATGATTCGGGAGTAGCAAATATGTTTTCAAATGGAGCATCTTGAGAGTCGCAAAGGGATTAACTTCATTATTGATGTCGAAACATTTCCATGATGTACATTTGAAGAATGATGATTTGTTGATGAGATCGAAGGATCGTGCGGTGCTTCTTGGCTTAAAGATATTGAGGCGAAGGATTGACTTCATTCTTTGGAATATGAGCATCCTCTGTTGTAGGGATCGGCACCTCATTAGTAGTAGACTCATACAGTTCATCAAACATTGGATCAAACAATTTCTTTACATCATCTTGGATGGAGGTACATATATGGCGTTTCTTGAGAGGAGTTTGGAACAAGGGATGAACCAATAGATTTGTTTAGAAGTGCGGGTCTGGTGGAGTGTCCGAGGAGCCATTTGACCGGTCGACTCATCAAGCGTAGCGTGAATTGTTTCCATGATATTTCGGGTTCTTTTGTTGTAGATCCGGTATCCCTTTTGTTTGGTGCATATCCTACAAATACTCCAATGTCGACTTTAGCTCTAAGTTTCCCAAGTCTTGACCCTCATTAGTTGGATAGCACAAGGCACCAAACACACGAAGGAAAGATAGATTAGGTTTTTGTTGTGGACAAGTTCATATGGAGTTTTTCCATGAATGGTGTGAATCGGGAGCGATTTTGTGTGTAGCATGCGGTGGCAATTGCTTGACCCGGAGAAACATTGGAACCTTTGAGTAGATCGGCATTGTTCTAGCGGCTTCAACAAAGTACGATTTCGTCTTTCAACTACACCGTTACGTTGAGGGGTTCGTGGAACACTTCTTTGATGGGCGATTCGGCGCTTTCATAGAATTCACTAAGTTGTTTGTTGACAAACTCGGTTCCATTATGCATTACGATAATTACGGCGGTTTTGTTTAGTCTAACTGCGGTTGTTTGATGAGTTTGATGATGATATCGGGAGTTTCATCCTTTGTCCTTAAGAACTTGACCCGGTGAATCTAGAATAATCATCAACCACAACTAACACATATTTCTTCCCAAAGATATTACGCACCCTCATTGGTCCACATAAATCCATATGAATCATATGAAGAACTTACGTGACGAGTTAGTAGGTTTGGGTTTATGGGCATACTTCTTGCTTTTTCCCAATTGACATCTTGAACAAAGATGATCCTTTTCATACTTTAGTCTAGGTAATCCTACAACTAAGTCCTTTCGGAAAGATGGTTGATGGTGCGAAGTTCAAGTGATTGAGGCGGCGATGCCATAACCAAGACTTTGTTTTGAGGCCTTTGATAACAAGCAGATTGGTGAAGCTCTCATCATGTCATCGATAGAGATAGTGTAAAGGTTTGAGCCACGCGTTCCTTTCATGAGTTCCTTACCATTAAGATCTCTAACAAAGCGGTATGTTTTTGAAGGCTACTTCTAGATCAGTCACATAATTGACCAACGAGAGCAGTTATGTCCTAAACCTTCCACATAATACACTACGGAGATGACACTATCACCAACAACATAATCACCATAACCCATATGCACCGAAATGATCATTACCAAATCTAACGGTCCGATGAATTTGCTCACGAAGTTCATGAGCCGTGACCGGTCTCGGTCATATGCTTGGAGCGACTGAGTCCGGTACCACGAGCGATTTGAGCGATCTGCGGTTGAACTGAGACAAGAATGGATAAGCTGGATAATTGGGATCCCATGCAAGAATGGGTTCCATTTGGTTAGTAACAGCAGTTGGAATACCCACATCGAAATAGAAGCATTCATATCGAGACAATGAGGTAATGGAATCATTATGAGTAGATGCAATACTAGTGTACGTATTAGTCTGTTTCTGGTGTGACCACTTCTTAAGGAATAGTTCTACCGGTGAGGCATCCATTTTCTAGTGGGCATTATCGATTGATCTTATGACCAGCGGTATCAATAAGAACCTATTACTGTGAATGTTCTTCTGTGGGTTTCCATTGTTTTCTAACTTTCTTTCGCTTTTGCCTTTTAGCCTTTTTAGCATGAATTTTAGCATTAACAATATTAAGCGGACAATTAACATCATTAGGCAAAGCACGACATCACATCCATGATTAGAAGCGAATTCAAGCAATCATCGATTACGGTTTGCAAATAGTATCGAATTGAATTAATTACGATGCGCTTATGGCTAATACTAGAATCAACACGATTCGTTTTATTCGATTCAAACTTAAGGTTCCTAGATTGTTCTTCTACTTTCTTCTAGTGCACATTCTTAGCTTGAGAGGTCCTATCATTCCTTGTATTGTCTTGAGACTTTGACTGCTCCCTTTAATGTCACCGATTACTCTGTAGAGGAATGGGAACATTAGTTTGTTTTACTACTCTTTGCACCACTGTTTAGATGTCTTTGGGATCGAACTACATGCGGTGCACTACGGTTCACTTTCATAAAGCTAGATGTCTTGAGATTGGTACTCTAGAGGGCACATTAGAGTTCACTTTCCTAGCATTGCGGATCTAGAATCTGAACTACTCAAGGGTACACTCGACTTTCATTCAAAACATTGGGAATCGAGTGCATCTCATATTTGGCCTTAGGCATTGAGCATGGAATCAAAGGGTTAACTCTCTCACCTAATGTCTTTGGGCATATGGTGATCAAGCATTCTAAGATTTCTTGAGATCGTTTGGCATATAAGCATGCATGTCCAATTGCATTATCATGAGGTTTCTCTAGCTTATCCTCTTCAACAATCTCACGAGGCATTCTAAGCAATCCTTGAGGGATGAGAAATATGTTTGAATGGCAAGTTTGTTGTTCCTTAGGTGAGGGGACATATGTCACGAGATAAAGTAGATTTATTGCGAGTGAACCTTAGATACAACATTCTCTTCATTGATCATTGGCATTTTCCTTTTACGACTCTTGATTCTCAATTTCCTTTTGCAATGAAGTTATTTGTTCGTTGTTTTTATTACTGAGTGACTTTAATTGATTCAAACAACTCATTGAAATGACGTTTAACCTTTTCATTCTCTTCTAGAAAACTTTCGTTTTCCTTTTGTAAAAGCATTTACTAGGTTTTGAAGATGAAACGTTTGAGAATTACGAGAATCTAAAGAAGGAGGCATTTGGGAGCTGTCATATTGTTCGTTTGACCCTTTAATTGAGAGATTTGGGCTTTCAACTTTACGATCGTGTTGCACTAAGCTTGAATCTGTTCATCTCGTTTGTTAATTTGAAAAGCGCATCAAACTCGGAGCATCGAAGATGTCTTGATATTTGAAGTTTTGACATTTTCTTTGAGATGTTGATATTTTAGTTGTAGATTAAAATACTCAACTTCTAGTTTAGAAAAATGTTTAACCAAATTGTCATGATCATCGGTTCAATTTTCTCATTTAGTTTAGAATTAGTTTTTCAAGCTCAATGGCGCGATCATGGGAGACTTTCGGGGCCTGAGATAATTCATGAAATTTGGAAGCATTAATAGAGCAATTTGAAGCGATGAAAAACACATCTTGAGCAACACATTCGGTAATAAGATTCTCATTTAATGTATGCAAGTTCTTTCTCTCAATCTCATTATATTTTAGTGCGCTCATAATCACTAACTTGACAACCATTGCATCAAATTCCTTTTCCATACCTTTAATATCGACTTCTACCCCTTTTTAAGACTCTCAAAGTGATCTTTTAGAAGTTTAAAGAAGGGCATGACCTCAGTTAAATAACATTCTTTCATTTGTTCAAAACCTCTTTCACCTTGGTGATACCGATGGGAGTGATCCTTTTCTTGCAAGTTTTCTCAAAATCAACAAATAGTTGGAATATAACGTATTGGCTAATTAATGTCTTGCTTTTAGTGGCAATTGTTCTAGGTACAAGATGCATAGGTGTATTAGGAGGATACACAGTTGGTCTAGGCATTTTCGAAGGGAGGTTTGTTTCTACAATATTTTGACTTTACCTTATCTAAATCCATTTTCGAAGACTTGTTAGGGAGTCAACAAAGTCGAGGCTTAAACTTGTTTAATGCAATCCAGTTTTCCTTTTTGTAATCGTGAGAGAGATAATTATTTTTTCTCTTTGCATTTAGGGTCATCTAGTTTTTGTTCATCCTTTCCTAGTGACTTCATCGATTTCTTATCTTCCTCGGTGCACTCAACGCAACTAGGTTTACGCCTAGGCTTAAGAATTTCATCACCATCATAAATCACCTTTTGAGCGTTTCTAGCCTTTTGATTACCTCTGGTTTGGTTCCTCAACAAGGGAATGCTATGCTTATCGCTTAAGACTCGATGTTTGGTGACCATGTGAGCGAGTTTGAATAGTGTTTCCTTGTATGTACAACTTGTTTTCAAGTTTGTTTTCAAAGTTTTGATTAGAAAAATCTCTCAAGAGTTTTGATTCCTTTGCATTAAATTCTTGCTTAAGCATTTTCACATTTTCTTGAAGTTCTTGTTTTGCTTAATTGTTTTAGAAAATTTTTCTTTGGAATTTAATTCTTGTTTCAATACTTCTTCTCTAAACTTACTTTTCTAATAATTGTACTCACTTGGACATCCATTTCACGCTTTCACGGTGGTCAACTCAAATTTTGCCCTTTGTTCATAAATAGCAACACGTTCCTTATAGGCATTTAGTTGAAATTATGGAATCATTAGGAGCACATGCGGTGTATTCATCAAAGACATAGTCATTGTTGTTGCATAAGATGCATCACTTGGTACAACTTCACTTTCACTTTGTTTCACGTATTGATCGTATGGGACAATATTGATATTACCCATATTTTCAACATTTGATTCAATAGTTTGATCGGTTGTACTTTGTCATGCATCATTGCACATCGACATCATCGTATAGCTTTAATACCTCGGAGATGAGTTTGTCCTTGGATGGGCCACTAGTGGTGAAGAAGAGATCTTGGGAGAAACCATTGGAGAGATGCTAGCCATAAAGATTGTGTGTGCGATGGGTCCATCATCTACATCAGTCGTAAGCATCACGATCGACAACTTGAAAGGCGTTACGATGATTATGACCTATCTCTGAATAAATTTGCTCATCACATCGCATCATAGGTCTTGGCATTACCCTCGAAGAAACAACAATTCCTCTTCATCAACGCAGCACCATTGTCTGAGCTTGTGCGGTAACATCTTATCTCGAAATGTCGGCGATTACGAGGGCGCTTTGGAGATGTGCGGTTCCTTGCAATGTGACCTTCGCCACCACGGTTGTAGCATTTGATTGGCTTAGGTTGACCTTGGTTACCATTTCTTCCTCGATTACGGTTTCCAACAAAACCTCTCCCAGCTCCACCTCTCCCCGATCATATTGTCTTTCTGAAGCTGGTTGCACGATCCTTCCATCTTTAACGGTGGCTTGATTATGTGGGTTAGATGCGGTTCTTAGGTTGTTGTTGGTTTGTGGGAGAGAATTCATGTTTTGACTAATGAGTAGAGCTAGTTGATTAACGATGTTATCCACGCGTGCATCGACATCGACTTGTTTGAACATAGGATCGGGAATGAGTTTGTGATTACCGTTACCCGAGGAATGACTTGTGATGCTTTGGTTGTGATTCCAATGTTTGAGTAGAAAATTTGTTGAGTCATTAGGCGAACTTGTCTCTCCCTGGTTGGTTTTGAGGCGATTGAGAATCAATTTTTCAAACATGGCATGTCTCTCATTACGAAGGAGGAAGGCATAGAGTTGCTCATAGTTTGTGTTCTTCAATCCTTTAGTGAGCTTCACGCGGTAACAAACTTGTGCCATTCGGGATTCATGTTGTTCACAAATTTTGAATTCAATGAATGTTAGGCATAGTCATTCGATGTTCCTCATGTCATTCACTAACTTATGAAATCTCACATAGTACTCATAGACACTCTCATCGGGTTTCATCTTGAAGTGCTCAAATTCGTCATAGGTTGGGATTCTCTGTCTTCCATAGTTAGTTCGACCACGAGAGAAGCATCTTGACATTATCCCAAAGCGCCTTTGCTTGATGTTATGATTGATCGACTTGTAGATATCTTTAGGAAGACCTTGTAGAACAATGTTTGAAGCCACGATATCGCATCAAATCTCTTTTCTCCTTATCATCAAGCTCATCATACATCTTAGGTGCATCCATTCCGTAAATAGGAGTACCATCTTCATTAGTATCAAGTATGTCTCTAGTCGTTTCAACTCGATATGGTCCTTCATCAATGGATTTGAGAATATTGACACCATTTTCCTTTCCAAGGCAATACAATCGATTCGTTGAGCCCAAGAATCGTAGTCGATTCATCAAGCATGGGTGGGCAGTATCGATCCATTGCTTGTACATCCTCGACAACAGATGGAGATGCGGTAGGGACGTTGGTGGACATGTTATCAGTTATACGGGATTTTATAACTCAATGATTAAGCGGAAATAGATTCTTTCACGGGATTTTACTAAATCAGAGAAAACCGTAAACAATCACTCAAGTCGCTAGATGATAAAGCTCTAAGTCGCTAGAAGCAAATTCACTAAGTCGCTACCAATTAATTAGCTAGACACCCAGTCGCTAGAATCCCAAGTCGCTAACGAGAAAACAAGTCGCTAAGTAGTAACTCGCTCTGGACCAAGTCGCTAACCAAATTTTGGCGACAATTAAGCTACACAAGTCGCTAGAGACACAAGTCGCTAAAGAGCAACTTGCTCTTGACTAAGTCGCTACCACAAGTCGCTACCCGTAGTGGAGGTCCACTACTTGTCCTTTAACTCGCTAGCTCTAACTCGCTAGCTTTTAACAACGTAAGTCGCTACAAAATAAAGAAGCAAGTCGCTATGAAGAAATGTTATCCGTGAACTAACTCGCTACCATGAAAACCAAATAAACATCACTTTTCAGTCCAAAACAACCCAACCAAGATGATTCAAGCTTACCAAATGAAAACCTAAACACTTATGATGATTCAAAACACAAAAGTACCAACAAAATTCAAACTTTAACACTAGAGATCAACCAAATGATGCAAAAACCACTAAACTTTTCAAACTCAAAACCACCTAAAAACCACTATAAATCCAAAGATGTGCAAGATATGATCTAACCATGGCTCTCGATACCAATTGTAAGATATAACTTTTCACATACACATCAAACCATAACACAAGGTGGCGAATAAGATGGAATTTTAGAGAGAAAGTTAGAGGTTTAGGAACTTAGTGAGAGAAAGTGAAAGATATTATTATGAGCTCCTCTCTACCTTGGAAGGTAGAGTATTTATAGTCTTACATAACTCGCCACACTTTGGGGTGTGGATCGGGCATACGGTGGGTAAAGACCGTCCGTCCTCCACGGTGTTACTTAACTAAAATACTACTTAACTTAAAAGAACTACGACTACGAGCTTTCTAACGATTACATATACTTGAGGTGACCGACTCTTTAATACCGGGAATTTCTAATTCCTAACAAACTTAGTGAGAGAAAATGAGAGTATTATTATGAGCTCCAACTCTCTACCTTGGGAGGTAGAGAGTATTTATAGTCTTACACAAATCGCCACCTACGGGCTGTGGATCAGGCATACAGTAGGTAAAGACCCGTCCGTCCTCCATAGTGTTACATAACTAAATACTACTAAACATTAAATAATCTACGACTACGAGCTTTCTAACGATTACATATACTTGAGGTGACTGACTCTTTAATAACTGGATTTACTAAATCCTAACATAAACGATAAAGATACAACATATATTTTGGTACAATGGTTTAATGAGGATGACGAAGGAGCTACTTGGGAGCTTTATAGCGATGAAATGCACCGAGTTTTATTGAAATAGAAACATGATGTGGAGAAGATCAAATGTGTAACACTCCTAAAATAGCGCAGCTGAGGATAGTGTCACTGAGGTGTTACTTCAGAGCACAAAGTACAAGTTATAGAAAACGAACTGTAAATGAGACGTTTTGAAAGGTTATCATTCGATTAATTTTGAATATCAGAGTTACAAACGAGAGCTCCTAAGTGTTAAGTTAGATAAACATTTTTACAAAATTTTTGAATGATAAAATATGACGCATCCCTATCTTCATACATGTTGTACGACTCTAATGCTCCAATCCAAAGTTATGCTATATGAACCTGAGAACTAAAAGTGTCAACGCAAAGGTTGGTAAGTTTATAGGTTTAATGTAAATAAGATGAAAACCTTTTAAAGTAAATCGTCATGACAAGTATATGTCAAGCTAATCCTGTTACAAATCTCGCCCATACAAAACTTGTAACATCTTAGGTCCACATATAAATTCATAATAATAGTTCTTTCTAAAGATATAAATAGTCAAAGTACTATAGTAAAAATCGAAACATTGGTTGTAATAATTAGTCTGAAAAGTCTTCTCAAATAAAACTCATGTCAAATGTCAAGTTCGGACCACAAGATTTCAATGACAAAATAAGTGTATATAACCATTATAACAAATACAATGTCATATATAAAAAGTGTTACTATTTCCCTAAGCTCATGACACCGAAGCCTTAACAATTAGTTATTATATCATCCCAACTAGGTGCTTTGCCAAACACCTGTACGACATCAAATGAAATGAGTCCGTTTTCTGTTGGTGCAACCAATCACGGACGGCAGAGTTTACCCCCAATAGATCTATTCACAACACTCACGCTTACAATGTAATTAACGGCTCATGATAGTAGGGACTTTTATGACAAATGTGATACTTAGGCAATCAGAAAATGTTTAATGTACTTGTGTCCATATGTAAATACAAGCGAAATATGTAAGTAAAACGAGGATTGTGATTCAATAAACAAGTAAAGTATTTAAGTAAACAAATAAAGTGTTTGTAATTGAAACGAGCATTTTTTCTCACCCCAAAAAGAGTTCAAAATGAGTGATTGGGGATATGAACTCACCGTAAGCAAAGTGATAAGCGGTATACAAATAAAGTGATGAATGAGCCGAGAAAGTCCTACGAGGAACATAAAAATATACGTTGCGTATTAGGTTCTAAATTGGTATTGTAAATATGCAAATAAGCTTTATAAAATTATTATATTAGTTATGCCTTTTTACATAGTGTTTGAAAAGTTTATAAAGGTTCAAGGACTGAGTTTGACAAGTTATGAATGTTTTAAGAGCCCTAGACTTAGTGTTGTTTGGTATTTCAGAAATTTATCCAACTTAAATATTTCATTACTCCTATACCGTAAAGTGGTATGATTGGATCCTTACGTCCCCGGAAACGTTTTTGAGTGAACTAAACAGATTTGTGGGTCTAAATATCTCAAAAATTACGTAACCTAAGTGTAATGACCAATTTAGCCTCAAGTATACATTCTGATTCTCTAACAGCAACAAACAGTCCAGGTAAATTTACGATAACTTAAGTTTTATAACTCCGTTTTAACCCATTCTTGCGGCCACGTTAAAGTTAAAGTGTTAGCTACTACTTTTATGCTTTGAGAAAATAGAGGGTTCTATGCAAATTTTATGAGATTTATACGTTTGAAATTCATTACTCAGATTTTGACACCTTTTACCAAAACATTTCTATTTTAATCATCGGGTGTCGTTACGAAATGAGCCACTTGGAAAAACGATCTCAAGACATAGATCTATATCCGCATATTTTTAACTAAGGTTCAAAGTCCATTGTTTTTTCTAAATATATTCGTTTCTACCCCTGATCAAAAACTATTTTTGCATGTCAATTCCTTGTTATGTTTTCTAGTGTTTTAGTCCAAGTACAATGCATACTAAGTATATAGAACATAAAAAACATATAGAATATGTAAATTTACATAAATGAGATAAAAAAGATTAGGTTTGGTTCCTTACAATCTTTGATGAACAAGACAAGATAGAGAACAAATTAAGAACACTAAGCCTAAACCACCAATAAACCCAATCTTCCAAACTCTTTTAGCCAATCCTTTTATAACTCTTACCCTTGATCTTTAAAGCCAAGAACACTTGCAAGAATACCTTATTAATTTTTTTTTTAAAATAACCAAGAACACCTTGTAAATCTTACAAAAAGAAACAAAGAATCAAGAACATAAGCTAGGAACTAAGCTATAACACCTAAACCTTTTTTTCTTACATCATCTTTTCACCAAATCCAAGCTACAAATGTGTTAAAAATAATTATTGTGGATCGTTATGGTGAGGAGATGAGAGAAATATGAGTGGTTTGCATGCTACAAATGAAGAAAGTGATATTATGTACATGGTTTTTGAGTTTGTGGAATGTGAAGTGTATAAACCATGTGTAATGTGTAACCTCATCAAGCTACATGGCTTTGGTGAGTCTCAAAACTAGCCACATCAATGTGGTTAGTGGGTTTTGATATTTTTTATTATAAAATTTGAGCTATGAAGTGTAGTTTGATTCCTGTAATTGCAAACGTAAAGTTTTTAAGGCGTGAAACGTAAAATCGGTTAGTAATAAAATTCTAAACTTTTAAAAATGTTAAAACTTGTCATCAAAACTTATTATAGTAGTTTAGATGTGTGGTGAGTTTTATGGAGTGCTTAAACGTTGTTAAAACCTAAAAACATAGTTTAAATACGCGTAATACGTAAAAGATGCATGGTTTACGTAAATATGTAAAAAGTGAAATGTGACTTTTAAAGTATATTGTACATAACCAAAATGCATAAAATGTGTAGACTGAGCATAGTCTAGTACCGGTTTGAGTTAAATGTACGTTTATCTATGTACGCGATTAAACTAATCCGGTTACTCGTAAAAGTAAATTTATTTAAAATTAAAAGATTAAGTGACGTAACTAATTAACTAATGACCTCATAAATGAGAATTATTACAATCCGTACCCCTTAAAGGAATCCCGACCCGGTATTTAGTTTGTGTTATGTGTCAAAGTGGTGTAGGTGAAGAGGTGTGGTTATTTGCGACGAATGGTTTCTAGGATAACTAGCGATGTAACTCGATTCGTCATTTCAAAATATGATGTAGGATGAGGTTGACTTTACGTGGTGAGGATAGGAAAAGAGTCTGCTTATTTATGTGCTTAATCGTACGAATACTCATGAATTGCTTATGCTCACACGGAATATGCTTTAGTGAAAAGTCATTTTAACAAAATTTACAGGTAACTGCTCCCAACATAACATGATCCCTTCCTAATTAGACATAGGTGATCAGGCTATGTATAATTGAAGATTAATAATGTAATGTTCGGTTTAGTCAAGTAGTTTTATGATTCTCAATATTAAATAGATTAAACCACACTGTTTATAAAATAGTAGTTAAAGTAGTTTATAATATTATGTAGAACCGTAGACGAGGGGGTGAATACGGTCTTTTTGGCTTCTTCGAAGTTTAAATTCTTCAAGCATCAAAGATCAACTTGTGGTTATACAACAAATACAACAACCATAATCACAACCAAAATATATAAAGCAAGTAAAGAGAAACCACGATATATACTGGTTCAGGATGGGGGGTTTATACCATCTGTACGTCCAGTTGCGAATCAACGACACGATACTATTCACTAAGTATAATTCTTTCGGTGGACTACAAATTGTTAAAACTTCACTCCACCGATATGCACTAAGATCGACACTAATAAAGAAGAGTTACTCTCAACGGTATTCTGCCCTTGAAAACCACCCAAAAGAATATCGTGATTTGAATTCCCACAAAGAATTCCCACCAGAAGTATTAAACCCCAACTAGATCTCCAACGATCTAGGCTTGGTCACCAAGACACAAGACTTCCCTTACAACCAAATCGAATGAATAAATGTTTGATTGTTCAATCAAGCCCTAACCTAACCTAGAGACTCGATTGTAATAGAAAGGTTATAGAAGAATACCCTCGACACAATCACAAGAGTGGATTAGGTTCTTGTGATTCCTCCCTCGCAAAGAATGTGTTCTTCCTAATATGATAAGTGATAGATCAAGAACACAAGATAGAATTAGAGTGTAGAGAGAAAAGAAATTAGAGAGAAAGAAGTAATGGAAAGGGGTGAAGAATACAAAGCGCAATGGTAGATATTAATAGGCCAAAGTCCCAAATGGGAAAACATTTGCCGAAGCTGGCGTGTCAGAGCGCCAGAGCCTGAAAATGTTTTTCTTGGGACTTTGGTCTTTTAACTACCCAACCTTGCTAAAACCCCAATTGGACTTCATACATTAGAACTTTCGATTATTCACCCTGAATGTTAACCAACTCAAATAGTCATTTGATAAAAATCATTTTGTGAAGTGTTTAAGTAAAACCAATTATCAAAGAGAGAAAGGATAATTGAATAAGGGTATTTTGGGTATTCCTCACATGACATAGATAAGAGAGAAAGAATATGCCATGAAATATTTCTTTCTTGGAAAGAAAATGTGGATGTTGTGAGATAGAGAGAGAGAGATGAAATAATTTGAATTCAAATATGTGTGAGAGGGAAGAGTATAAGAAAAGCTTGGTTAAGGTTAAACCATAGTTTGGTTAGGTGTTGGCATGGTTAGGTTAAGAAGGGAATATGACCCAAAGGTATCAAAGAATATTCTATTCTTGGAGAAGAGGGTGAGAAGAGAGTAAGTTGACATGGATGTGATGGAAAGATGATGGATTGTAAGGATGTGAGGTAAGGTGATGGGGAGCCTATGTTTGGGATTCAAATTTGAATGTGAGAGTGTGTAAGTGAGTAAGGATGTATGTGAGTGAGTGAGGATTTATATGAGCAAAAGTGTGAGTTATATATGATGTGAGAGTGATGTGATGGGGAGCCATCCCTTGGATTCAAATTTGCAGATAGTGTGAGTGTGTAAGTGAGTGAAGTGTGTAAAGGAAGATTGGTGTATGTGTAAGGGAAAGGATGTGAGTAGTGTGTGTAATTTGAATTCAAAATGTGGTGTGTGTGAGTGTAGTGAGTTGGAGAAGATAGTGAATAGGAAAGTGGGTGATCTGTTAAAATCTTAGTGGTTTAGAGAGAATGTGGTGAAAAAGAGGTTGATGTGTAGAATTTTGGAATGTTAGGAGACAAGAAGTACATGCAAGTACAAGGTGTGTAAGGGAATATTTAGAGATTGTTAGAGATAAGGTTTGGAGGGTTATGAAATGGCTTGTTTGGTAATAAAGAAATAATCAAAGGATTGATTATGAGATAATCATAATGTCATTAAGAAGGAAAAGAATTGACAATGATGATTATGGGTTGTGTGTTGGGTAATAAAATCAAAGAATACCCATATCCTCAAATAACTCAAATTTCAAGCATTCACAATATCATAATTCGTGATTTCCCACAACTTGACGTAATCAATAATTACATTGATGAAAACAAGCTAAGTGCTTTGTGATACGGCGGTTGTAAGACCTCTGAAGAAGTTTTATAATCCTCCTAGGCAGACTACCTAACCATTGTAGTGTAGTATAGGTAAGACATGGGGGATTGATCATTCTCTAGGAGAATAGTGTTGGGAAGGTCGAGATGTATGACGAATAGGTCTAAGGTGAGGGATGATTCTTTTAATCTTTTATATTTATAAAAGTATTTAAAATCTCGGTATTCGATTGGGGGTTTGATTATCAACTTCTTAAAACTATTAATAAAACTAATAATTAAATTAAATGACAAGTAAATAAAATGGGATTCTTATGATAGGTAAAAGCATGTTTACTTAGATTTCACTACTCCCTAGTTATCTCCTATTGATTACTCGAATTGTCACATCCTTTTTTAATTGGCGCGTTGTATTCTTAAGGTCGCAGGGAGGTGCCAAATGCCCTATTTCTATGAATGTAATTGAGAACAACCACAACTCACGCAATAAACACAACAAAGAGTCTACTAGTGCACTCTAGGACATGAATACGTTTTTTTAGGACGTTCAAGCTCGCAACACTGAAGGAAAAAGCAAGTTTTCCTAACCATGATAATTGAACATGAATTAAACATAATGATAGATTGGATTAAAAGACTTATTTCTTAATTAATGATGGTACTAAAACCCTAAGTTACTGTTTAAAAAACCTTAAAAACTCGTACTCCAACTTTTCTCTCCAAGTGTGCACACTAAATGCTGAAAATTCTAAAACTATATATAGGATTACACTTGCGACAACGTCACTTTATAATTGTGACGCCGTCAAGTTGCCGCCATTAGGGTTTCGTCTCATCCAAGTCAACTTTCTGACGGAGAATGGTTTGCCGTATATTATTTTGGAGGAGACTAGGTTTTCTGTGAGAGATTTAAGCTAGAGAGGTTAAGAATAAAAGGAGATAAGGATCATTTAATTTAGTCAAGGATTTGGGACAATATGTGGGGCGTTTCTTCCACTCTTTGGCCGAAAGTTTTGGGGCAATCATAACCATCAAATATTTAATTTCCCCACTTAAAATACTTTTGTACACTTACTTTATTTTGTTAATTAATTTGGTGTATTAACACTTTAATTATATTTCTTTTATTTTGTAAGTTAAATGAAATAAATGAATCTCAAGTGTCCCATTTAGTTTTGTTATAATAAGTATTTGGCGAGCTCGATTATTTTTACGGATTAAGTAGATTAGGGGCATTATGGTCATTTAACACGTTTTAGATTTTAGGGTTTTACAACTCTTCCTCTAAAAAGAAAATTTTAGTCCTCGAAAATTGAAGTCATAAAGGTACACGGAGGCGCATACGTTCGTGGCAAATGCGACAATTCATAGTTTCATCTGAGATCATAACGATTTCGGTTCCAAGGCGTACAAAACTTATACGTAACGAGATGTCGATGAAGGTCTTGCAAAGAGGTGCAATTTGAAGCGAATATGAGAATCGACAAATCACGGATATGATCCTTAGTCCATTCACGTACCTACCCTAGGCATTTCCCAAGGCGTCGTATGATTTCAATAAGTCCAAATTATATGATCTCGGTATTATCACGTTGATCAGGCGTCATAATACTTGCATCACATAAGAAGCCCTTATTGTCACCATATTCTGTCCCGGGTCATGACAAACCACATAGCCGATATCACACAAAACATATCACATACAGACATCAAGTAACATACCAAAGTAGACCAGATTCATATACACAACATAAACTGCATCAAACAACTTACCATATCACAACGAAAGAATGCCACCAACTTGCACAAAACGGCTCCTCATGACTCATCACCGACGATCCAAAAGGAAAAGCTGAGATATTAATGAATTGCTAAACGATAGAGCTTCACAATTCAAACCGAGTTCCGAAAAAATTAAGAAAAGCAATACCGATCATAATCACTTAACAGAAAAATCAAACCGCCTCAAAACGCATGACAAACAAATAGGAGTAACATAAGTCGTGCCCAGATCATATGAAGTAGATGAACCTCTCGGTAGTCGGTTGAATCTTGTCTCCGTCTTTTACGTCTTTGGTTGGTCCGTCCGACTTCCTCAAAGAAAGTATCCACGATGTCTCTAGCGAAGACGACGGTGGGTGTGGTTTACGCTTCACGAACCTCTCCGGTTCGGGGGCACCTGCGACATCGCGGTCGGCACCATCTTCTTGGCTCCACGGTTAGTCTCCATTAACGATCGGCAAACGGATGTGCGAAACAAAATAACACATTCGATACCAAAAAAAAAAAAAAAAAAAAAAAAAAAAAAAAGGAAGACCAAAATCGGTGAAGAATAAAGAATATCAAGTCAAATCGAGCGACAATCAAAAGGAATCGAAGATATCGGAGCAGACGGAAGCCTAATGTCTACCCAATCCTCACGGTCAATCAAAGGTCAACAAGGCGAAACCTTAGCTCGATACCATAATTGTAACACCCCAACCCGACAAGGGTAGAAGTGTCGCATACGGTGTTATATCAGAACATATAAATAAAAATTTACAAGTGGAAGTCTTGGAAAATAACGTACCAAGTCATATAAACGAATGATTACAATGAAAATTTTAATCTCCAAGATGACAAAAATAAACTGAGATTGCAAAACATTAGCCCGTCAAAATAAGTCCAATATATAAGGTAACTAGGGTTGGTCCACTCAGACAATCCAACTCTCAGCCCATCAAAGCCCATCTTGAGCCTAAAACTGCGCAGAAAAGAAATGCGGTGAGCTTAAAAAGCCCGGTGAGCAGATATAACAAAACGAAAGCTAAATAAATTCTGAAATCCCAAATGAATCAAAAGAAACGGATAACAAAGTTGCAGTGAAATGAGAACAATGAGTCAATGAGGATCTTGCAGAACACTATTATACAGATATCCAAAATGAACAGATGACAAGGAGAACGAAGCAAAGCAAAACATCGAGGACATATAAACAAGCACATACAAACCAGGCATACAAGGAATCAGGAAATCAGACAACACATAAGCCAACAGAAATCTAAAAGTTAGCGGAAGCAAGTAATTAGAAAGTGAGCATGGCAGTCACAAAAGTCAAGTAACCCACAGTCAAAACAAAACGAGTATCATAACAGCAGAAGTACTAGCAGCAGTCAAAACATGGCAGTCACACATAACCAGTAGGAATTACAGTATGAACATTATAATTAAATGTATTAAAGACATAGCAGAGCAACTAAACAAATTATCAGTCCAGACGTCACAAGTTGAACCATTTACCCAGTCAAACCATAGCATAGACAGAAATGTAACATGGCAGGTCAACAACAAGCTGATAAGGACGCAAAGAATAGTCTCAGTCCACGAGATTAACTTAACGAAGTACACATAATAAATATACAAAACTATCGATTACCCATAGCATGGTTACCAAACAAATTCAGAGGTTCACATAACAGTGAGATCACGTATCATCGAGGAAAACAGTAACTTTCGAGATAACGCATATTAATTACATCATAGCAGGATACTCGGTGAGTCACATAAAACATAAATAGTATAGACAAATCCAATAAACATATAATAAGCCGATGCGTGAATGCAATGGTAGAAGAATAAGTCACATAAAGTGCAGGGGTAGCAGGCGGTCAATGAGAATATGGTGCATTGGGGTAAACATACGGTACAATATAAATATATCGCGATGTAAGGGTTGTCGAAATCTATCCCGAGCCATGATGCAGTCTGATAATATCGGTGGTGGCAATAGCGCCCGGTAATCAATAGTAACCATCGATTCGGAGGGTGACCTCGAAATACCGAGACAAGAGGAGGAGACCTCGGTAACGGTGGAGTAGCTAGCTCCCGGTATGTGAGGGGTGTATTGCACACACGCACCACATCACCGTAATGTATATATATCGATGTGATGCGATGACAAGAGATCTAGGATGCATCCATACGCCCCTGCAGACAAATAATGGCCATACAATATATATTGAGCTCATAATCAGATAACAGAAAGGGACGGTGTGGAACATCACTCAACCACACTAGAGTCATGCCATTGGTGCATCAATGACACGGTCATGGAACCCCCATGACTAGTTAACAGTATTTGGCTCGGGTATCAATCTGAAGGGTCAGACAAGGTCCACAGCATAGCAATATATCAGTCATAATAATCAGAGGTTCAATATCAGTAGTTCACCATTCAAAGGTTCATAGCAACAGTTCAATGTCAAAGTTCAGTAGTAACAGTTCAATATCAAAATTCAGTATCAAAGGTTTAGTAACATTAGTTCAATAACAGAGGTCCAATAACAGAGAGGTCAATAGCAATGGTTCAGTAACAGAGGTTCAATAACAGAGGATCAATATCAAAGGGTCATAGCATAAGGAACCATAGAAAATGGAATATTATAAACGAAGCAAAGTTAAAGGGAAGCCCTAATAAGAAGGCTCAGTGTAAAATATAACGGTTCAAAGCTAATATCGAAATATGTAAACGAATCATGAGAAACCCCTACTGAAAAGGGATAGAATATCTGTACCTTATTTGAAGCAAATCACAATGAAAGTAAAGTCAAGAAAAGGAGATCAATCATGTCGCCCGGAACCTATATGAATTAGATAATGTTCCATAAGAATCAGATTACTTGTTTAAGACGGCTTTCCATTTTTAGTAACTTTCCATTTTAGGTAGCTTTCTATTTTAGTAAGTTAGCTTTTAAGGTTCATTACATTAATTAGTCAATCTAGAGTTAAGTATAATAACTTATTATAATTTAAGGTCTAAAGTGTAACTTATCAAAGTTTAAGGTTTATCACGACAAGCAACTAAATATAACAAAACTCTTTAATATTATTAACATAGTCTAAGGTGTAAAGTGTCAATTCATAGAGGATCAAGGTTTGCATGAGACAATTTTAATATATTAGTACATTTGACAACTCTAGTATACCAATTCATTTGACAAGGGATTCACAACAGTAGCATGCATATTTTAAGTTTCTTATCATGATTTTATGAAACCTTGTGTACTGTTTCCATCTAATGGTTTTTGTTGAATAAAATATGCATCTCATGGGGACCCCTTTTTAACATATCAGTACATGTGACAATATGAAATCAAAACAGAAGAATATAAGCGTTGACATATAGGTTCAAAACAACAAGGACATGGGTCGTTAAACATATATTCGATACATATACGGTTTTCTTTTGTGATTACATGCGACCAAGTTACAGCTTTATGTGATGGTTTTATTCATGATTTTAGGTAGCCTTTTACTTGATCAATCTTAGCCTTGTTCTATCATTTTATGTGACATGTTTTATTAGCACAAAAACATACGCAAGGGGAACCAAGGTCACGACCAGATACATACATGCCATCAGATTTGAGAAGGTTTTAGGCGACATAAAAGAGCTTGATTGGTGGTTTTTAAAATGGTATGACATCTGACTTCAAGCCTTAAGTGGGTACGTGTCTAAAACATAATATTATGAGTAAGAGACAAGCGTGTAGAGGGCCTTAACCCCACTACGAGCGGGGAAGCGATGGCGTAAATGAGTTATGAAGGTACCTCTTGCGGCGTGTTATGGAGGGAGAAAGCGAGGAACAAAACTAACCCAATGCACCCTTCTTGTGCCCTTATACCCCACGACACTGTGAGCCAAAACACCACGAATTAACCAAGTAGAGCCTTGCAACAAACGCTTAACGGAAGCGGTTTAAAAGCACTCCTAACACCTTCTTTGAACCTAGTTTTAGTCGACTGAAATATGGAGTGGAGGAGAATGGTTTGCCGTATATTATTTTGGAGGAGACTAGGTTTTCTGTGAGAGATTTAAGCTAGAGAGGTTAAGAATAAAAGGAGATAAGGATCATTTAATTTAGTCAAGGATTTGGGACAATATGTGGGGCGTTTCTTCCACTCTTTGGCCGAAAGTTTTGGGGCAATCATAACCATCAAATATTTAATTTCCCCACTTAAAATACTTTTGTACACTTACTTTATTTTGTTAATTAATTTGGTGTATTAACACTTTAATTATATTTCTTTTATTTTGTAAGTTAAATGAAATAAATGAATCTCAAGTGTCCCATTTAGTTTTGTTATAATAAGTATTTGGCGAGCTCGATTATTTTACGGATTCGTAGATTAGGGGCATTATGGTCATTTAACACGTTTTAGATTTTAGGGTTTTACAACTCTTCCCCTCTAAAAAGAAAATTTTCGTCCTCGAAAATTGAAGTCGCAAAGGTACACGGAGACGTACACGTTCAGGGCAAATGCAGCAATTCATAGTTTCATACAGATCATAACGATTTCGGTTCCAAGGCGTACAAAACTTATACGTAACAGATGTCGATGAAGGTCTTGCAAAGAGGTACAGAATTTGAAACGAATATGAGAATCGACAAATCACGGATATGATCCTTAGTCCATTCACGTACCTACCCCTAGGCATTTCCCAAGACGTCGTATGATTTCAATAAGTCCAAATTATATGATCTCGGTATTATCACGTTGATCAGGCGTCATAATACTTGCATCACATAAGAAGCCCTTATTGTCACCATATTCTGTCCCGGGTCATGACAAACCACATAGCCGATATCACACAAAACATATCACATACAGACATCAAGTAACATACCAAAGTAGACCGATTCATATACACAACATAAAGCGCATCAAACAACTTACCATATCACAAACGAAAGAATGCCACCAACTTGCACAAAACGGCTCCTCATGACTCATCACCGACGATCCAAAAGGAAAAGCTGAGATATTAATGAATTGCTAAACGATAGAGCTTCACAATTCAAACCGAGTTCCGAAAAAATTAAGAAAAGCAATACCGATCATAATCACTTAACAGAAAAATCAAACCGCCTCAAAACGCATGACAAACAAATAGGAGTAACATAAGTCGCGCCCAGATCATATGAAGTAGATGAACCCTCTCAGCCGTCGGTTGAATCTTGTCTCCGTCTTTTACGTCTTTGGTTGGTCCGTCCAGCTTCCTCCAGCAGTATCCTGATGTCTCTAGCAGCACGACAGTGGGTGTGGTTTCTGCTTCACGAACCTCTCCAGTTCAGGGACTGTTGCAGCATCGCAGGGTCGGCACCATCTTCTTCGGCTCCACGGTTAGTCTCCATTAACGATCGGCAAACGGATGTGCGAAAACAAAATAACACAATTCGATACCAAAAAAAAAAAAAAAAAAAAAAAAAAAAAAAAAAAAGGAAGACCAAAATCGGTGAAGAATAAAGAATATCGAAGTCAAATCTGAACGACAATCAAAAGGAATCGAAAGATATCGGAACAGACGGAAGCCTAATGTCTACCTAATCCTCACAGGTCAATCCAAAGGTCAACAAGACGAAACCTTAGCTCTGATACCATAATTGTAACACCCCAACCCGACAAGGGTAGAAGTGTCACATTCTGGTGTTATATCAGAACATATAAATAAAAATTTACAAGTGGAAGTCTTGGAAAATAACGTACCAAGTCATATAAACGAATGATTACAATGAAAATTTTAATCTCCAAGATGACAAAAATAAACTGAGATTGCAAAACATTAGCCCGTCAAAATAAGTCCAATATATAAGGTAACTAGGGTTGGTCCACTCGGACAATCCAACTCTCACCCATCAAAGCCCATCTTCGAGCCTAAAACCTACCGCAGGAAAAGAAATGCGGCTGAGCTTAAAAAGCCCAGTGAACAGATATAACAAAACGAAAGCTAAATAAATTCTGAAATCCCAAATGAATCAAAAGAAACGGATAACAAAGTTGCAGTGAAATGAGAACAATGAGTCAATGAGGATCTTGCAGAACACTATTATACAGATATCCAAAATGAACAGATGACAAGGAGAACGAAGCAAAGCAAAACATCGAGGACATATAAACAAGCACATACAAACCAGGCATACAAGGAATCAGGAAATCAGACAACACATAAGCAATGAAATCTAAAAGTTAGCGGAAGCAAGTAATTAGAAAGTGAGCATGGCGGTCACAAAAGTCAAGTAACCCCGGTCAAAACAAAGCGAGTATCATAACAAATGAAGTACTAGCGGCGGTCAAAACATGGCGATCGCACATAACCGGTAGGAATTACAAGTATGAACATTATAATTAAATGTATTAAAGACATAGCAGAGCAACTAAACAAATTATCAGTCCAGACGTCACAAGTTGAACCATTTACCCAGTCAAACCATAGCATAGACAGAAATGTAACATGGCAGGTCAACAACAAGCTGATAAGGACGCAAAGAATAGTCTCAGTCCACGAGATTAACTTAACGAAGTACACATAATAAATATACAAAACTATCGATTACCCATAGCATGGTTACCAAACAAATTCAGAGGTTCACATAACAGTGAGATCACGTATCATCAGACGAAAACAGGTAACTCAGATAACCGCATATTAATTACATCATAGCAGGATACTCAGTAGTCACATAAAACATAAATAGTATAGACAAATCCAATAAACATATAATAAGCGATGCGTGAATGCAATGGTAGAAGAATAAGTCACATAAAGTGCAGGTAGCAGGCGATCAATACGAATATGGTGCATTGGGGTAAACATACGGTACAATATAAATATATCGTGGTGTAAGGGTTGTCGAAATCTATCCCGAGCCAACGATGCAATCTGATAATATCGGTGAGTGGCAATAGCAGCCCGGTAATCAATAGTAACCATCGTATTTGGAGGGTGACCTCGAAATACCGGACAAGAGGAGGAGACCTCGGTAACGATGGAGTAGCTAGCTCCCGGTATGTGAGGGTGTATTGCACACGCACCACATCACCGAGCAGTATATATATCGATATGATGCAAGATGCAGATCTAGGATGCATCCATACGCCCCTGCAGACAAATAATGGCCATACAATATATATTGAGCTCATAATCGAGATATGAAAGGGACGGTGTGGAACATCACTCAACCACACTAAGTCATGCCATTGGTGCATCAATGACACGGTCATGGAACCCCATGACTAGTTAACGATGTTGGCTCGGGTATCAATCGAAGGGTCGACAAGGTCCACAAAGCATAGCAATATATCGGTCATAATAATCGAGGTTCAATATCGGTAGTTCACCATTCAAAGGTTCATAGCAGTTCAATGTCAAAGTTCGGTAGTAACAGTTCAATATCAAAATTGATATCAAAGGTTTAGTAACATTAGTTCAATAACGAGAGGTCCAATAACGAGAGAGGTCAATAGCAATGGTTCGATGTGAGGTTCAATAACGGAGGATCAATATCAAAGGGTCATAGCATAAGGAACCATAGAAAATGGAATATTATAAGCGAAGCAAAGTTAAAGGAAGCCCTAATAAGAAGGCTCGATGTAAAATATAACGGTTCAAAGCTAATATCGAAATATGTAAACGAATCATGAGAAACCCCTACTGAAAAGGGATAGAATATCTGTACCTTATTTGAAGCAAATCACAATGAAAGTAAAGTCAAGAAAAGGAGATCAATCATGTCGCCCGGAACCTATATGAATTAGATAATGTTCCATAAGAATCAGATTACTTGTTTAAGACGGCTTTCCATTTTTAGTAACTTTCCATTTTAGGTAGCTTTCTATTTTAGTAAGTTAGCTTTTAAGGTTCATTACATTAATTAGTCAATCTAGAGTTAAGTATAATAACTTATTATAATTTAAGGTCTAAAGTGTAACTTATCAAAGTTTAAGGTTTATCACGACAAGCAACTAAATATAACAAAACTCTTTAATATTATTAACATAGTCTAAGGTGTAAAGTGTCAATTCATAGAGGATCAAGGTTTGCATGAGACAATTTTAATATATTAGTACATTTGACAACTCTAGTATACCAATTCATTTGACAAGGATTCACAATGATAGCATGCATATTTTAAGTTTCTTATCATGATTTTATGAAACCTTGTGTACTGTTTCCATCTAATGGTTTTTGTTGAATAAAATATGCATCTCATGGGGACCCCTTTTTAACATATCAGTACATGTGACAATATGAAATCAAAACAGAAGAATATAAGCGTTGACATATCTTACTATCTTATAATAAAGGGATGCACTTCCCTCATATTAATTATTTTAAGATTTCCTAATATAAAATTTAAGCAAATACACATAATAAAGCTTTGTGTACAATTAATTTATGCACAACCATGTATATTAAACACCTACAATTAATACCTTTCTTCAATCACCCCTTTACACAAAAATACAACCATTTTACCACATAGTACAATCATTTTGAAGAAAAAACAATGAAAAAACAACTTGATAAACTAAAAGATTGCAGTTCACTGAAGTTGTCTTCCATAAATAAATCACAGTGAACCTAGCAGTGATTGATTATATATATTGGAATCTCTGTATCTAGCGGTTCATAAGTCCTACTAATTCGATACAAATTTATCATTTTTATCAAACATGAACCACCAACTCAGAAAATTAAACTCACTTGTATTTGGAACAGATTCATTAGTATGAATAGTCCTAATATACAACTCAATCCAGTGACGGACAAATTCTCAATCAATAGCTTTTCATCTTTTGTCAACTCCGTAATCAACCTTGCAAGAAAAAGATAAATGACACCCATTTAACAAAAACAGTTTATAATAATTGTTAGACATAAAAACCAGATCAAAAGAGTTTTGCAAAGTCTTAAGAATAAACTTTTACAGTCCAAAACAACAACTACAAAACTATTGATTAAACTTTGAAAAATAAACAAAAAAACAAGGTAAAAAATAATGAGTAGATTAGCAAGTCAGAATATCAATAAGCTTAATGGTAAAACTCATCAAGGAATAAATCCTTTCCCATATGAAAATTTTCTCCTCATTCTTGCCAATACTCTATTAAACAAAAGAAACAATTAAAAGTAAGATTTACAAATAAAATGAATATAAAATAATTTAATTATAATGTTTCCCACAAGAAAGTCCGAGGTACACAAAAACACTTCAAAATCCAAACATATTAAAAATCTAGAACACCATAACAGTTAAAACTAACCATAAAAATGCTCAAGAAAATTTAAAGTTACAGATTTATTAAAACAGTGTAGTCATCTAGGATAAAATTAATTCTTGCGGGACAAAGGGTTATCTTTTTAGGAAAACCCTATAAAGCAACCCTTAAAACAATACACAAATAAATATGTATTAGCCGTTTAATGTAGCGCGGCTATGACTCAAAACGCTTCGATTTTGATTATTTGGAAGGCGATTAAGGGCTGCGCATATAATAGAAAAATAAGACAAAAAAATTTATTGGTTTGATAAGGTGAAACCCTAAACTGAAAGAGAGAGAGTTAGGGTTTTATAAAAATATCTGTGGTATGAAACTTAAAGGATTTATTAGGGTTGTATTTTGTGGGTGAAATTTGGACATCATATTGTCTATGAGATGAAAATTAGTGGGTTAGGATTGTACAAGGCCCGTATTAAATAGTCTTGATTATATATATATATATATATACTCAATACTACTTATAATGTGGGAAGACACTTCCCTCCTATTTATTATTTTAAGACCACAATAAATAGAATTTTAAGCAAATATTATCTTATAAACATTATTTACAAATATCTAAAGCACACATAAAATTAAAAACACACTACTCATATAATACAATTGATACACTATTAAAAACACCCATTCAACCAAAAATACAACTTTTTAACCACAAAATACAATATATATAAGCTTTCACACATGAATAAACTAAAAATATATTTTTAAGCAAATACAAGTAAATAAGCATAATTTACAAGTATTTAAAATACAAATAAAACTAAAAAATACTATTCAACACATAGAATTAATACACTATTAAAAACATCTCTTCACCAAAATATACAACTATCTAACCACAATTTACAATCTAATTAAGCTTTCAAATCATAAATCTGAAATCCAGAAGTCCAAAACAAAATAACATTTGTTAAGTCGAAAACTTGATCGCGGGGTACCATGCCGCATCGCGGGTACCACTCGCTAGTAAATTCAAAACAACAAGGACATGGGTCGTTAAACATATATTCGATACATATACGGTTTTCTTTTGTGATTACATGCGACCAAGTTACAGCTTTATGTGATGGTTTTATTCATGATTTTAGGTAGCCTTTTACTTGATCAATCTTAGCCTTGTTCTATCATTTTATGTGACATGTTTTATTAGCACAAAAACATCTGTGAGGAACCAAGGTCACGACCGAGATACATACATGCCATCGATTTGAGAAGGTTTTAGGCGACATAAAAGAGCTTGATTGGTGGTTTTAAAATGGTATGACATCGACTTCAAGCCTTAAGTGGGTGCGTGTCTAAAACATAATATTATGAGTAAGAGACAAGCGTGTAGAGGGCCTTAACCCCACTACCGAGCGGGGAAGCGATGGCGTAAATGAGTTATGAAGGTACCTCTTGCAGCGTGTTATGGAGGGGAGAAAACGAGGAACAAAACTAACCCAATGCACCCTTCTTGTGCCCTTATACCCCACGACACAACAGCAGCCAAAACACCACGAATTAACCAAGTAGAGCCTTGCAACAAACGCTTAACGGAAACGGTTTAAAAGCACTCCTAACACCTTCTTTGAACCTAGTTTTAGTCGACTGAAATATGGAGTGGAGGAGAATGGTTTGCCGTATATTATTTTGGAGGAGACTAGGTTTTCTGTGAGAGATTTAAGCTAGAGAGGTTAAGAATAAAAGGAGATAAGGATCATTTAATTTAGTCAAGGATTTGGGACAATATGTGGGGCGTTTCTTCCACTCTTTGGCCGAAAGTTTTGGGGCAATCATAACCATCAAATATTTAATTTCCCCACTTAAAATACTTTTGTACACTTACTTTATTTTGTTAATTAATTTGGTGTATTAACACTTTAATTATATTTCTTTTATTTTGTAAGTTAAATGAAA
Source organism: Chrysanthemum lavandulifolium (assembly GCA_022545495.1). NCBI lineage: Eukaryota > Viridiplantae > Streptophyta > Magnoliopsida > Asterales > Asteraceae > Chrysanthemum > Chrysanthemum lavandulifolium. The sequence continues at coordinate 214,043,043 of CM040244.1, forward strand.
TAAATGAATCTCAAGTGTCCCATTTAGTTTTGTTATAATAAGTATTTGGCGAGCTCGATTATTTTACGGATTCGTAGATTAGGGGCATTATGGTCATTTAACACGTTTTAGATTTTAGGGTTTTACACTACCATCCGCAAAACATAACATCACAACAAAGGGATTTATAGCAACCTCCCTACACTTGAGTTTTTATTAAACTAAGCTAATGACATGAATTGCGAGGATCAAAACAGCTGGAGTAATTAATTACGGAGATAAGGTAAATTAAATTTGACATTCATTCCCGTTACTCCATAAAATACTACTTAACCATGAGTCTCAATCATCTCAAAACTGTATTTACACAAGATATGACTTGACTTAGCAACCATGTAATCAACTAGATAATTGAACTAAGAGTTTAACATACTATAATAATGCACTAAAGATGAGTGCACACAAGGAAGGCTAAGGCGATTTGGGTGTAACATTTGGGGGTGGATTATAAACAATGCTCTTCATTGATATTCCAGATATCAGAACATCACGAGAGCCACGAAAAGATAGACTCCGATGGGTTAACTAAGGGTATCGTGTACTAAAAATGAGTATATCACAAGGGTATAGGGTAATTACTTAACCGATGTGGAAAATGTAATTATTTAAACAGGTTTAAAATAAGGGTTATCCTAATGCCTTTTATCATTTAGTAAATCCTAACTACACGAATGTAGTCTCACTAGCGATTTAGAAATGCATCACAAAATCAAGTTCTGGAACTTATAACGGTACACTCAATAAGCATTAAAGATGAATGCTTTTATCCTATATATCTAGGGGCAAACCTCACATTTTTAGGGAGGAATTTGATTGGTAAGGATTTTTTTGCTAGTCATATAATTCTTATCCATGATACGCTTTATTAAGACTAAAGTTTTGCTCATATATGTCATAAAAAAAATAAAAAATTGGTGCTAAATTTACCCTAACAAGTATTTTTTTTAGTTTATTAAAATATTACTAAGGACAAGATAAATATCAAGCGAGCAAATAGTTTCTAAGGTATCCTTTTTTTTCCCTCCCTACACTTAAACTGAACATTGTCCCCAATGTTCCCCAAAAGTATCAAAGTTATGATAACAGGAAGTAAATAAAAGAGAAAGAAACTAGTATTCCCCTGATTAGCTCGGTATGATCGGTGAAGAATCAAGGTTAAATCCTCCTCCAAGAAGAATAAATCAATCGATAATGTTGCTTCCATTGTGTACTTGCATCTTCTTGTCCAATATAACCTGTAAATTCTGAGAAAACAAAGACGAAATCTTGCGTAAAATCGGCGGTAAAACTATATATAAAACAAATCTAAAGTAGAAAGCGAATAAGATATGATGCTAGCAAAATAGATGTTTGCAGGTTCCTGGAAAATTTTGAGAAATTCAGTTTCGACATAAAAATGAAATCTGGAAAACTGTTTGCTACAGTACCTGACGTCGTCAGGTTATAGATCCTGATACCATCGGGATTGACCTGACAAAGTCTTAAACTTTGTTTTTTGGAAAATTTATGGAAAATTTTACTTATTAAGAACCTGGAACTTACTGCAAAATAACCATTGTGATTAAATACAAGCATTTGACTCAAACAAAGAAATAAATATTTGCTCATCATGTATTGTTAATTTCATGTTCAATTTTGTTCTAATAAACAAATGTGTTCTTCTTTGCACATATCTTTTTTTTAAATACTTTTATATGTGATTATGACGAGGTTAAAAACAAAATAAAGAATTTGTACAATAGTATTTGAAACATGAACATTAAACAATAATGAAGAGGCATATGTGACACACAAACAAATTAAAACAATCAATCAAACAAATAAACATGGGTTGTCTTCCAAGAAGCACTTTTCTTTATTTACGAGTCTTGTAGCTAGACTCAAAGTCCTAACGTACTAACGTACTATCCTATGTGAGAAGCTCCTCATTGAGGATATCTTTCGATTAAATTTTTCTTTAAGTTTTCTTTCAGTACATTTTGTTCGGTATGACTTTTCAAAATTCTCTCCATCGGGATCATATAATGTCATGTTTATATGCCATGATCCATCTCCTTCTTTGGGTGGCTTGTTCTAATTCCATTTCTTCTTTGAACTCTCTTTTTCCACCAATTCATCCCTAAGTTAATTGGCAAGGCTCCTAGGAATTCAATCATCTTCCTAAATACTAAGGGATCCTCAAATGGATCTATCTCGGTGTCCCTAGCCAATTGTTGTTCAATAGTGTGAGTTTTATTTACAAATTCCTCATCTAGATAAAATGGGCGTTGAGGTCCAATAAAATCTCCATTAATCAAAGTCCATATCTCGATGGTTTCCTATTTAAAGCTATCCCATGAGGTATTTGTTCCTCATCAATGTCATACGCACGCTTCTTGACATCGTAGATTGACCTAGTGTATCCTTCTTCTACTGTTATTTTGGACATCTTATAATCAATTTTAGCACTAGCGGTAGCTAAGGATCTTCTTCCAACTATCAATGGGCATGTAGGGTCACTAGCCATATCAAGGACATGGAAATCCGCCAAAATAGTCAATTTTCCTATATGCACTATCATGTCTTTTATTATCCCTACCGGATATCCTAGACTCCCATCCGCTAAACCAATTATTGCTTCCGTTCTTCTAACTTTCCTAAGTTGAGGATTTTATAAAGGGGTAACGGATGTAAGTTGATGCTTGATCCTAAGTCGGCTAATGTGTCGAAAGCTTTGGAATCTCCAATGCTACAAGGTAAAATGAAGAAGCCCGGATCATTTAATTTCTTAGGTAGTTTATTTGGACACAAGCACAATAGAAAGAGATAGAGAAAAGATCGGATGAACAAATATCACACACACACACGTATGAAGCTTAGACCTGTTATGCGTAAAGGTGAATGAGATAAATTGAACAACCAACCCTCAAGTGAGGGTTATTACAAGGTATTTATAGGAAGGGGAGCTAGGGCAACACTCCTACTCCCTTCCTTTCCTTAATGGACATGGGCCTAAGCTCATGGGCCTTCTACATAAGCTTAAGCTAATAACAAATATAAAGGCCATAATTAAGCTAACTATTACATATGAATCACTAACACTTGATTAAGGTTTAGGAGTGATTCCAACAATCTCCCCCTAAGTGTTGGTGATGAATGAATGTAAACGGTGAAGGTACTGATGTAATAGTAGCTTTGACGTCTTCTGACATTCTTCTTTCTTGTGAGAAGAATTGACTTGATTCGAACATCTCCCAGTGTAGAGAAATTGTTTTCTTTAAGCAGTTATGCTTTAGCGTCATCATTAACTTTGTTCTTTAATCATTGTTATTTGTGATGGTAGTGATAGTATGTTGTTGTTATGCGTATCAAATGCCTTCCTTTGCACTGATGTCTCACGTCATTCTTCAACATGCTCACACGCTCTTTAACGTTGGATTTCGATCTTGATGAAGTTCTTTAAGTCTTTAACTTTGTAGATTCTTTTGTTTGACGAAGAATCATTACGACTTTGTGTTGCTTTTATATAGAACTTCCATTAGTGATGATGTTGGCATGAGCATGTGAAGAATCTGCACGATCATTCCGCTCGAGCTTCCATAAGAAGAAAACATGAAAGCGGTTAGTAATAAGAGGATTCCGGCACTTAAAAGTTTGAACTTGAGAGTGTTAACAACATAGTGTGAAAACACAACTCTAATTCTCACAAAGGCCGTTTACGGCTGAGTCCCACAAGTGAGATAACGCGATGTGCAAGTACACCTACGGTTTAGATGAGTCATTGAGGTACACGAAGCATCACCTCACTGATGTAGACCGTTTGAGACACACTAAGCGTAATCCGGGGAGTTACCAAGTGACTGTTGTCGTGGTGTTTGATGTTGACCACGGCAGGAGTTAACATTCAATCGCGAGGATCACTATTGTGAACCTCTCATAAATGTTCTCGACAGTTGCTAAGATCATGAAGGACTCGATAACGTACCAGCGAGCGTTCTTATTGTTGAGCGACAAGTGATGAAATGTCAAGTGTACCTAAGAGATCTTTTGATGAATCTCGTGGCTCTAGACTCAATAGTGCATTTTGGTTTTCTGGCGGAGACTAGGGAGAGGGTCTCCTTCTTCAATACCACTATCTCTAAGAAAGCCGATAGATTATGTAGGGTTCCTGTGAGAATGAAACAAGCACATTGAGAGAAACTTGAGTGGCTAAGAAGGTTTAGTGCTGCGTCCTTTGGGTCCATGCTGGCTTTTATTCTTCAATACAAAGCGTCATCAAGTGACAACCAAGTAGCATATGAATTGAACCCGATTATACGCCCTAAGTTGAATAATTTGGAGGGCTATTTCTTTTCACCCTTTTCTTTGCATTTCTTTTAATTCTTCAACTCCTTCTTTTCCGATTCTCATTATCTCCTTTTATAATCGTACCTAAGGACTTCTAAGTACTAACTATTTGTGATGTCCTTGGGTAGATCCCTCCGACTACAGTGGATCATAGGACGGTTATTCCTAACCTTAGTCACCTTATAACTCCATGACTAACCTATGTTGCCATAAAACCAATTTTCAAGAAAATCTCTCACATGATTATGATTGAAAACATTTTGTACCTTTGTAAGAGTTTGATCTTTTGAAATACTCCTATCCACATGTGCTTAAGAGTTTTACATAAATCGCACGAGTGAGGAAAAAGAGCGCACCTTTGAATTGATCAACTCAAGATAGACAATCTCCATGAGACACGGTTACGTTGTATAGTTAAAGAGTTACATTGTCGACTTTTAGGTGACAACTAGTTCTAATAACTACCTTGAAGGTGTAGACAAACCTCGAAAGGTTGTCAAACCCGTCGAGTTCATGTCTACCAAGAGTTTCTCGAATGGTACATTCTATTCGGACAAGTCCTTTGCGAGACACGTTTACATCACTAGCGAACTAGCTTGAAATTATTACCCGTCCCGGACAAGTCTTTTCGAGTTACTAACAGTTAAGTATCGTCAATTCGTTGGTTAAGTCTATAGCATAAAGATTCATTTACATTTACACAACATATTTCTTATCACATAATTTTCTCCCCCTAAAAAATGGCATATAAAAATGTTAAATATGACCATTTCGAGTGTTGCGGGAAGATGACCACTGTGAACAATTTGTGAACAAAGTTTTAATTCAAATACTCCCCCTCAACAAGTGATATGAACGGTTGAGGTTTTGAAAATCATAAGGGGAAGTACTTGTTCTTTTGAGCAAAACCTTTAAAAGTGAAAGGTTTGATAGGTTTTACTCAAAAGTAAGAAGCTTTCGCTCCTTTTATAAGGATTGTGGCATGAAGCGTACCACGGGGTCCTTTCTTGACAAGAACGGGTTGTACATCGATATGTGTGCACAAGCCATAGTCATAATTAAAACACACATCAAAAATATTATGAAATAGAAGCGGTTCAAGGGTACCGAAGTCCATCAAGCTTGCCGGGAATGCGAACATGGCGTTGATAGCCGGCGAGAGCAATCCTGGGACGACCACCTAAAAAGCTCTCTAATGTTCTGACATGATCCCTTCGATACAACCTTTCATCAATCATAGTGATGATCCTCTTCACATCCCTTCTGTCTTGAGAATTCCATCGCTTTGGAGACCCAATGCCTTCATGTATCGCCTTCAACCGATAAGCCAAGCCATCCCTAACCTTCTTCAATGTGTGATCCCCAAATTTATGAAGATCTCTACACGCCATCAAGCAATTTCGTTGAAGTTCACTGCGATAAATGGCGCCGAATGGTTTCTTTGATGAGGTGTATTGTGAAAGTCGGTTGATGTCGGGAAGATCTAGGCGTGGTGGAGTGAAGTTGACACGGTGCGATATGATTCAAGCGCAAGTGGAGATCTTCTACACGTTCTTTGATTACCATTCTTCTGATGAAGATAAGCAAGGACTTGATGTATTCACGTTGCACTTCAGTCGAGAATTGTCTCATGCGATCCTGTACTTTTGCAAGGTACATGTCTTCAATGTCATTGATATACAAATTCTCAAAGTCCGCTTCAGAGAATGCATAGTCCCTTTCGTCTTGCCTTTTGATCACGATATTCTTGAGGAAAGTGTAGTTCCATTTAGACGAAAGATCAACATGTTTAATAGCCACGATTGCTTTAGTACTGAACACTTCATGTTGAGACTTACGAACACGGCGACTTCTTTAGTAGATTCATCGGCGTTCGGCCAATGGTGAATCCCATACAATGCATCACGGTCATATACTTCCACATTGTTGGAGAACATGTGGTTAGCCCTTTCCTCGATGGCTATGCGGTTAGAGTATATGGCTGCCGGAATGGAAGTGTCGGAGATGTAGCATATTTCCTTGAACTATCGCCACCGTGTAGAAGAAATTCCAAGTCTTTGTTGAAGAAATATCGAATGGAATCCTAGGGCGATCTGGTTGTGCCAATTGTTGGTAGAGGTTTAGACCGATCGGTGTAATATGGAGGTTGTCCGTTTGGTGAAGTCGATGTTTGCTTCGGGGTTGAGCCAATCCATATTGTTAGACATTGCTCGTGCTATATTATCAAGATGATACTCAACTTCAATAGCACTTTCCGAGCTGTCCTTGAGCAGTTGAAATGCTTCATTCTTGATTCGTATCAACTCGGATTTCGTCATCTTTTTCACACGGAATTTTTCTTGCAAGAACTTAGCATGCTCCAATGTACTACCATCTTCCAGATCTTGACCTTCAGGTGGATAGGGAGTATAATTAACAAGTGTAGAAAACCAGTCGTATTCCTCTGTGTCATCTTCGTCTAGCCATGATACGACGTCAGCCTTAGGCGCCTTCTTCTTCTTTTCTTAGGCCTAGATGAAGATTCGGTTTCTTAACATTGTCGGAGAGGCGGGTTGTTGTTGGGGCTCATGGAATTCCTCATCGTCACCACCCGTATACTCAAAGTGATCACCGGTTTTACGAGTCTCGGTGGTAACTCGAAGAACTCGAGGTTTTTCAAGAGAAGAGCGAGGAGGAGACCTTTGTTGGTGAGTCCGTTGGGGTGGAGGTTGCATAGAAGATGATTCACCGGACTTCTTGGGCGTTTATGCTCGTCATTCTTATCCCGATCCTTATTGTCGGCGTGGACGCTTAGGCCTTCGACTTCTTCTCGCATCTTGATTTTAGTTGGTATTCAAAGAACGCTTCAAATAATTTACCTTCGTAGGAGGCAAATGTTGCGGATCGTTTCGACATTTGAGCTACCGGCCGGTTAACCAATTCAAAGATATGAGAAGATTATGGGATCAACTAGATTGATGCTTACATGCATTGGAGTTGATTTCATAGTGCATTTGGCAGTGTAAGAGATTAGGATAGAGTTGTTTGGTGAGCAGTTCCTTTTTAATTCCGAGAACGATGTCAAAAGGTACTTGTGAGTGTATCCTTTGATCATCTCGTCCATTTTCCTTGAAGATCATCTTTCATGAGCTTCGGACATATTCCCTTTCAACTTGCATCTTGTCATTCTCATCATGAAGATATCAGTGTCGATCGGTGAAGAAATTCATCTTCTTGTAGAGCACGTCTTTCTTTTCGACTGTTTGATGACTTTAACGATCCCTGTCTTAGTTTGAGAGATCCAAGATGCAGTTGGCTTCTTCACCGATTTGGATGTTGATTTGGTTGATCTTTTGATGGTGGTGGTGAGGGTGAGAAGATGAATCGATGATGATGAGATGTGAGGAGACTCGGGTCCTTTGGTGGTTCGAAGTTTCCTTCTTTGAGCGTGTAGGACTATCCGGAAGAAACCAATCATAATCAACATCTTTATCTTTCTCGGACTTTTCTATTTACGGTTCTTCAATGTCATACTCAATAGAATCTTCCATGCGCTTTTGTTGTTGCTCCAAAGTGGTGGCACCGGTTCCCTTATCGGGTCGATTAACGCATTAGGATCCGGTGTAGGTTGAACTTCACCACTTGACCTCCGGGCCACCCATTTGATCCTTAGCAAATTCTTTCGCAGCGTGTTGGAGTCTAACAATTTGAACTTCCTCCTGTAATCGGTTTCGGTGGCTCTTCTTACGAGCTTTCCTCTTCGTGCTCAATCACCGGAGTCTTCCCTTTGCTTATATCTGTGGTGGACTTGGAGGTTTAGGTACCGTTGTAGTGTCATCTTTAGGCGATTGAGTAGATAATCTCTTCATCGATGCGGTACCCTCCGAGTCCTCGTCCGTTAGCTTTCTTTGCGGTTCAAGCTTTGGAATGGGAATAGGAACATCTTCCTTAGAAGGAACTTTTCTTTTGCTTGGAGGTTTCCTCTTGGGAACTTCCTCGACTCTCGATGCTTATAGCACTTCTGCACTTCTCTTGGTTTTCTTGTAGGCGTGCGGAAGATTTTTCATAAAGAAAGCCAACTTTGTTCTCTTTCACATCTACCATATATCTTTTATAAGAGTAAAAGTTGTTTGAGTTCATCCGAGAGAAGGAGATCCGCAACACTGACACCTTGTTTCTTGGTAGTGGACTCCTTAAATCGATTTGTTAGAGTGGGTTCGGACAACACGTCAAGATTGTCGGGGTCATTGATTCTTTGGGGATATCGGGGTTGTATCCAAGTGCTCTTTGGATCAACAGTTTTGTATATCGATATAAGGAATCTTTGAGCCAAGCTTTTGAGGAATGTCATCATGTCATCCCATATCGAGCTTCAACTTCGATGTGTTTCATGTTGATCGAGCCCAAAGATTTGCGACTCCACAAGCATGGGATGCTCATGCTTGTTATCACGACCGAAATGGATTTTGTGATGATGATATAAAGGGTTCTCAAGGTGAGGAATGTTTTAAGATCCACGTGAGAATTCTTATTAATAACCCTCAAGCTTCGTCATACCCAATATCAATCAAAATTGCGAGCGGTCTCTTGATGAGGTGCGCAGAGAATTCAGTTGGTATGATGTCGAATGAGGAGGACAACCCTTAAGTCTGCGCAGGAGTGATGGTGAGTTGCTTGTGATTAAGCGTCACCGTCACGAGATTCGTCCTTTGATCATCCGCATTGTATTCCGGAATTGATGTATGTAGATCTCGGAACGATGGCGAGTTGTTGAGCATGTTCGATAGGGATGATTCTTCAGAATATCCACTGCAATGAGACAAGAAGATTCCGAGCAGGTGAGAGTTTCAAAGTCAACTATGAGATTATTCTTTCCAATCTTCATTGGATAGCCATACGGGAAAATATTAGCAATGGTGAGAACGTTTGGTGCATCCACATTCATATGAGCTTCCATGTCGTGATCTGAAACATATTTAGCCAAAAGAACCAACATATCGAAAGACATAATGTTAGTCAACAGAGGCTTTTATTGTCTAATTATTGAATGTGATGAGTCAATGATTGTTACGAGTCCAAAGTCACTTGTTTGTCCAATAGTCTAATGAAGTCGTGATAAGTTTCGTGTGTTAGTTACCTTTAAGTTTTAAAGTTTATGTTATCACATATTTTTCACAACACATTACACATTTAAGTTTATTAGTGACAGTATTGGTTTCGTGACGTTATGATTTATTTATTTACAAGTTTGCACGGGTAACAATTCATAATGAAGGTTTGATCAAGGCTTAGGCGTAGAAATGGTAGCTTATGCGTAAACAGGAGAGGTATACGCGTAGACGCAAGCTTATGCGTAGGATCCTTACTTACGCGTAAGAAATATTACGCGTAGGAAAAAGGGGACCTTATGCGTAAAGCTTACACGTAGGCGTATATAAAACCTTACGCGTAAGGCTTACTCGTAAGAGTAGACCTTATGCGTAGAGGTCGCTGTTTACGCATATCCTTCACAGGATACGCGTAGTCCTTTTGTAGAACCTTACACGTAAGCGCTACGCGTAAGATTTCTCTTCGATAACATGCTACGCGTAAGGTGATCCTTATGCGTAGATGGTTAACAACCTTGATTACGATTTTTACGAGTAGCAAACTTGAAATAAATTCATCATAACATCAATATTTACACATTCATTCATTCTAAAAGCGGATCATGGCATGAAAACTTATCAAACAGTTTACGGCGTAAAAGTCTTACGTGTAAGACTAAACCCTAAAGTTCATGAATTACGCATATGAAATCTAGCCATAGGATTTGCACCAAAGTTTTTCTGGTAAGTCTAGGAAGCCTATAGAGTTGTTTTATCCAAGTTTTAACATCAAACAAGTCATGAATCAAAAATACCCAAACCGTATGAACATAAACCCTAAATTTCAATTTATGAATCATTAGTGTTTCTGGGTGAAATCTGGGCCTAGATATGATCAATTCAACTTGACAACAACCTATTATAACAATCTTTATTACCAAAAACGTTCACATATGAAAACACCCAAACCCACGCATAAACCCTAATTTCCAAAATCCATCAATTCGTGTATCTGGGTGCATTTTGAGGATAAAAATGATATCATTGATGTAATAGAAACGTTTTGACACTATCTTTTTAACCACAAACACACAATCTTAATCATGTATTCATACGCATATGCGTAGAACACAAAATCAAGCATATACAACATTTTGACCATTGGATTTATGTAAAAATCAAAACCATTGTTTGAAAACATGTAAGAAACATTAAACCACTTACGAAATTATGATCCAAAACACGGATTTGTTGAACGATTCTTAGGCGTAGGATGAGTTTGGTTGTGTAATAAATGTGATGAAATAAATGAGGTTGGTGGAGTGTTTTTATTAAAAATAACTTTAAGCTTTTGACACTTTCAGTCCCTCCACCTTTTCCATTTTCATTCAAAGCCTTTTAACTTCCATTTTGGTTACCAAATGAAAGATATTTGGAAATAACTTTGACGACACTCCCCCTCGACTTAAGAAATAATGAAAGGTTATAAATTTTAGTCCGAGGAGTGTCAGAAACCAGAAATGTGACCACCAATATTAAAGAAACAACCGGGATAAGGTAACATGCAAGTACACGGTTATTTTGAAGCAGATTAAAATTTATTTTCTCCCCTCAACACTTGATCGAAAAAAATCTTGAATTTTGAAAGATTTGAGTGTTGACGGAAGAAATGTACTTGCCATGTTTGAAGAAATATAGATAGAAGAATATTTTTGTTGTTTTATCGATTTTCTATTTTGTATTTTGTTTTGAAAAATTATTTACTGAAGAGATTTTGGTGTTTGGTTGGTTTTAAGATTGTTTTAAGAGTTCATCCAATTCCTCTTGAGTCAAACACCGCATACCAATCCGTGGACCAACTCATTAAACCTAGCGGGAGGCAAGGCTTTGGTGAGTAGATCGCCAATTGGTATTCGCACTCCACCAGTATAATTCAACTGCACTGCTCCACGTGGTCCTTGATGAAATGATAATGAAGATCGATGTGCTTTGATTTGAATGCCGAAGCGAGTTGCACGAGATCGCAATAGCACTCCGATTGTCATGATACATCGGGATTACATCAAACACGTAACCATAGTCTTTGAGTTGTGTTCTCATCCAAATGACTTGAGCACAACACGCCGACATGGCTACATATTCGCCGGTTGAGGACAACGATGTACAATCCGCTTCTTCGATTGCCATGACACGGTTTATCACCAAGAAATTGTAGAGCTCTCAAGTACTTTTACGTGAATCTAAGCATCCTGCGTGGTGGTCTCGAAAAGCTATTAGTTCAAAACCGAATCCTTCGGATACAGTTCCCAAATTAATGGTTCCGTTGATGTATCGGAGGATTCTTTTAGCCTTAGAGAGGTGAGTTTCAGTTGGTCTTGATGATAACGGAGCAAAGATATCTGGCAAAAACAATATCGGGCACGCTAGATGTTAGATACATGAGAGACCCAATAATACTTGGTATTTTATCCGGTCCACCAATTTCCCATGTAAATCGACATCTAGCTTCTTGGTATGAGCCATTCTTTGTGGCGTAGGTGTCACTGATTTTCATTCCAAATTTGTTTAACAATTCAAGGGCATATTTGGATGACTCAAGAAAATACCACGGGGTGATTGATGAACTTGCGTCTTAGAAAAACGTAAGTTCACCCATCATGGACATTTCAAAATTTTTCTTCATTAGTTTTGCAAAAGCGGTTGAGTACTTTTTATGTGTAGACCCAAAATAATGTCATCCACGTAAATTTGAACAATTAAGATATGTGCCCGTGATATTGTATAAAAGAGTAGGGTCGACCGAACCTTTGGTGAAATTATTAGCAATGAGGAAAGATGATAGCTTATCGTACCATGCCCGAGGAGCTTGTTTGAGAGCATCTGAGCTTTGTTTAGTTTGTAGACATGGTTCGGGAACTCAGGATCAACGAATCCTTCTGGTTGGCTGACATAAACCGTTTCTTTCAGTTGTCCATTTAGAAACGCAGTTTTGACATCCATTTGAAAGACCGTCATATTCATATGAGCAGCGAACGCAAGAAATATCCGAATAGCCTCAAGACGAGCAACCGGAGCAAAAGATTCTTCAAAGTCAATACCCTCCTCCTGTCGATAACCATTAGTGATAAGGTTTTAAAAGGTACCTTTTGGAGGGGTCGTTTAAGCCCTTATTTGATCACTTTTGTATCCGTTATTGCTTAATATCGTTCCTTTTCACTTTTTAGGTCTCTTGAAGGCAAAATCTTGGAATGGCACTTATTTGGACGAAAAGGCGAATATCTGAAGAAAATGGCCAAAGTCGAATCGAGACACTCAAAGTCATTGAAAACATAAGGTGGCGTCGGTGTTAATTGTGACGCCGTCGGAGGATCTTTGTGATGGGACGAAGCCAAAACTCCCATTTTCAAGTGATGACGTCAAGTTATAAAGAGTAGGCCGTCGCAACTCGGACGGCCTAGATGTAATCCAGACGGCGTCGGTCAAGAGGACGGCGTTACAAGCATAAGGTGACGCCGTCGCAAGTCTAACGTGGCCAAGACGAAACCCTAATGACGGCGACACGACGGCGTCACAAAACATAAGGTGACGCCGTCGCATATGTAATATTATATATAGAATCCGAATTTTTCAGTATTTAGTGTGTAGTCTTTTGGAGTAAAAACCTAAACCGAACCAAGGCTGTCTTGTATAGTATTTTAGGGTTCCAAACCTTATCTTACACCAAGATAAGTGTTTTACTTCATTAATACAATTATCTCTTTGATTATTTGTGTGTATGCTTGCATGTTTTCCATGTCCGGCTAATTTACTTGTGTGTTTGCTTAGGGAATATGAAACTTAATTATTGAATTTTGATTGGTTGTTTCTTATCTTAGTTGATTAATGATCTAGTAATGCGATAGGTCTTTTGTTGTATACTTAATGCTTGATTAAATCTTTGTGAACCTTAGAATATGACTCCTTGAGTAGTTGTAAGCTAAACCATCCAAAGAGTGCCTTAGAGTAAGAGTTTATTATCCCTAGTGGGTTTTGTAGACGAGACCCTTTGGTAAGTTCAAAGAGTTAGGGAGAAACGCATACCCTACAACCTTAGACACACAACGCAACTAGGAATAAGGACGTGACAATTCAACCACCAATAGGAGATAATTAAGGAGTAGTAAAACCTAAGTAAACACATCTTTAAACTATCATACGAGCACACATTAATTAGACATAGACTACATACACCTTAGATTAGATAATTAGATAAGTAGAGTAATCGGTAGCAATACCAACCCCTAAATTCAAACCCGAGATTCGTACCTTTTCTTTCCTTAAAAATATAAAAGATAAAAACAATCTTCCTCAACCACAACCTTAGCGTAGTAACTTCTCACTAGCATTCCTATTCCCTAGAGAACGCTATCAATACCCGTGGCTTACCCTAATACTACACTACAACGATTAGGTTCACGCCTAGGGTGTTGAAAAACTTGCTCGACGAAAGGAAGTTCCTTTGACCCCGAACGACGCGTGTAGCGTTATCAAGTTTTGGCGCGCTGCCGGGAATAGAATAGCTAGTTAGTAGTCCACCTCGTTTAGGTTTCTTTGCTTGATTCCTATCAAGTAAATTTTTCTTATTTTTAGCTTTCTCTTAGTCTATTCCCCTTCTTCGTGACCTTTGTTCGTAATCCCATCACTTTTCATCATGGAAGGTGATAACCAACCACCTTTCATCAACCTGCCACCAAATGACCCGCCAAGAGCCCGTACTCTTGGTGAATACTCGAGACTAAGCCACTCAGGCTATAGGAACACCATTGAGCTTCCCGACCAAGCCCAAACTACGGCCCTGCGATCCGACACCATCCGGTTGGTGCAAACGGATGTGCATTCCATGGACTTCGTTAGAAGATCCAAATCGACATCGAGGATTTCCTCAAAATTGTCGATTCCATCGACCTTGATGCTACTACTCGGGAGACCACGCGCTGCGTCTCTTCCAATTCTCTCTACGGGACCAAGCTAGTAATTGGCTTGAGCGACTTCCCGCCAGCTCTATCTCAAGTTGGGATGATCTTACCTCTCGCTTCCTTGCTCAATTTTTCCCACCAGGGAGAACCACTAAACTCAGGCGAGACATCTTGACGTTTCAACAACTCCAAGGTGAGTCTCTCTATAAAGCATGGACTCGATTTAAGAACCTACTCCGTAGACTTCCCCATCATGGCATTGATCTTTGGCTTCAAATCTAAATTTTCTATGACCATACCGATTTCATCACTCGACGATCCATTGATCGAGCCGCCGGTGGAAGGCTCAACGACTTTAATGCAGAGAAATCTTGGGATATTATAGAGGAGCTTGCTGATCAAAGCTACGAAGATTGGAATGAATCTCCTGAAACTCTGGTTAACGTAGTTAATGCCATATCAACTCCTTTTGAATCTTCCGACACCCTCGAGGAGCAAATGAGTGCCATTGAGAGAGGATTGATTATCTTATGAAAAGGCAAAAGAGTCCCGTACAAATTCCTCGAGAAGTCAAATCCGCCAACTCCACCAACCACCCCACACCTTTTCGAGTCCCAAGTCGTGAACAAAACCCAATTCGAAAGGCGCCTCGTTCTACTTCCCCAATACCACTTTCACCAAGCTTCAAGGAGCAGATGAGGAGTACATGGCAGCTCATACGGAGAGATTAGCCAAATTTGAAGAGGAGGTTTATAGGCAGAGAGAGGAAATGCAAGCGAAAATGACAGAAATGATGAATTTGGTAATTGAATTTACCAAAAAAAAGTTCCCAAGAAGGTAATAGTAAGAAGCAACGATTGTCCTCCCACTTCATTTGTTAACGCCGTCTCCATTATGTCCGAGGATACAAGGGTTGAGATAAGGAAAACTGAGGAAAGCAACAAGGAGGAGTCTGTGCCTAATGATGAGCCTGAGACCATTGAGTACTACCTTAAGCACGAAATTAACAAAAAACCATTGCAAACCAAGTAAACAACTTTAGGTACAATGAAGTTCTTAGGGAGGCTCTTGAAGGAAAAAATGATGAAGAAGAGTATGACGCCTTGCCTATGGGACCCCGTATGAGTTGTTCATAAAAACCATTAACAAGAAAACGAGACACCACGGAATTTCGTGATACCATGTAGCATAGGTGATATTGATAATATAAATGCCTTAGGCGATCAAGGGACCGATGTGAACATAATGCCATTATCAATCTATAATAAGTTAACTAAGGAGAAACCAACCAAGACCGATCTTAGACTGTCCTTAGCTAATCACACCTATGTCTACCCCATAGGAATCGCGGTGGATGTTCTAATTGAGGTGGCTAATATCGTTTATCCGGTGGATTTTGTGATCATTGATGTTGAGGAAGATAAAAACGTGCCTCTCATTCTTGGGACACCATTTCGCCACCGCCAAGGCAACCATCAAATGCGGAGAGGCATCATGATCCTCAAAAGCGGGAAGGGTGCGCTAGGATACCCATCATCCCAAGGTATCCTCTTAAGATCATGGAAATGATTACGGTTGAAATCGAAAAGCCCCGGCAATAGTGTTAAGAAAAGATGAATGACGGGAAAAAGGGCTTAGGGACTTTATGGTTCAAGGATTGTATGCAACGTTGTGGAAACCCGACAAGAAGTTAGGAAATAATCCCACACGATACCTAAGACACAAAGGAACCCTACGGAATTTCTAAAAGGAGAAAAGTACTTTTATACAAATCACGGATAAGGGCATTACGAGGTAGAAACAAACCAAGATGGTTTGGACCTTTCACAGTGAAGGAAACCAATTTAAAAGATAAAATCGTTACCATAATAGATACCGTTGGCAAGGAATCCACTGTAAGCATACAACGCCTACACCCTTTCGACGAAGGGAAAGCGAAGGAAGAAGGTGGCGGTAATGAAGTAACGTAGGAGCACGACTACGAGTCTAGCTACAAGACTCTTAAATAAAGAAAAGCGCTTCGTGGGAGGCAACCCATGCTTAATTGTTTGCTTGATTAGTGTCATATATCTTTTATTGATTGTTTATTCTCATGTTTAAATTTGTAAAAATGCTTTATTTTATTTTTAACCTCGTCTTAATTGCATATAAAAGTATTATACATAAGGGATAAGTGTAGGGAGGATTACACAGGTTTTCAAGGAAACGTAAACATGAGAATAACAATTCATTAAAAGATATATTTGTGTGTTTGTTCGAGTCAAATGCTTGTATCGAGTCATAATGGATGTTTTGCGAAATTTTTCCGATTCTAAAGATGTAAATTTTCCGAAAATCGCAGACCGCTTTTTGTCGGGATAACTGACGGCGTCAGATCGCAACCGACGACGTCGGGAAGGAGTAAAACAATGATTATTTTTTTTCTCGTTTTCTGAGCTACTAAAAAATTTTGGAATTTTCCAGGTCTTAATTTTCCAGAAATTTTGTAAACATCCATTTCACAAGCATTATATCCTAGTTTAAATCGAGTCTTATATATATTATTACCGCCGATTTTACGCGAAGGTTTCGTTTATTTCTTCAAGTGTGCAGGTTTAATTTATCAAGAAGAAGTTACATAAGATTGGAAGGAGCTTTTCACGCATAAATTCTTCTTGTAAAGGATTTAACCACTACTTCACACACGGATCCTACCGAGCTAATCGGGAGTACTAGTTTCTTTCGTTTTAATTACATTCCATTATCATAACTTTGATATTTCGGGAACATTGGGGACAATGTTCGGTTTAAATGTAGGGAGGAAAATAAAGCGGAACTTTAAAACTATGCTTATCCTTGATTATTTGCTTTGTCTAATTGTATTTGTGTTATAAACCATGAGAAAATGTCGGTTAGGGTAATTTTGGCACCAAATTTTAATTTTTCATAACATATAGGAGTGGGCCATTAGTCTTAACAAAAGCGTCTCACGGATAGGAAGTTATATGACTAGCACAAAACCCTTTACCACCTATATTCCACCCAAATGTGAGGATCGCCTTAGATTAGTAGGAATTAAAGCATTCATCTTTAATGCTTAGAGTGTGAATCGAGAGTATATTAGATTCTAGAACTTGTTTTGTGATGCATTCCGAGATCGATAGTAAGACTACACTTGTGTAGTTAGGAATAACTAAATGATAAGAGGCATTAGGATAACCCTTGTTTGATACCCGTAATATAATTACTTCTTCCACATCGGTTGAGTAATTCCCCACACCCTTTGCGTTGTACTCATCTTTAGTACACGATACCCTAGTTAACCCCTCGAGCCTATCCTTTTCGCGGTTCTCGTGATGTTTCGGTTTTTCCGAATATCAATGAAGAGCATTGTTTACACCCCACCCCAAATATACACCCAAATCGCTTTAGCCTACCCTGTATGCACTCACTTTTAGTGCATTATTGTTATCACCCTAAACCCTTAGTTCAATTATCGGTTGCTTGCATGAGTTGCTAAGTCGAGTCATATCCTTTGTATACTGATTTTGGGACGATTGGGATTCATGGGAAAAGTTAAAGTTTATGAAATGACGGAAGGGAACGTTAAATTCAAATTCCTTTGTTTGCATAATAATGTACCCCAAGTGTTTTGATCTTTTCAATTCGGGTAAAATTAGTGTTAGAGTAATAAAACTCAAGTGTAGGGATGTGCCTATAAATCCCTATCATTTTGATGTTACCATAGAGGATGGTAGAGTAAAAGTGTATGAAAAAAAAAAAAAAAAGAAAAAGAGAAAAGAAAAAAATAGAGTGTTTGATTAAAAAAAAAAACGGGCTACCATCCTACATCTATCCTTTAAATTTTATGTTTGTTTATTTCAGTTAGCTAGAGTTTAGAGTGTCGAGTCTTGGCTTAGCAACGCCATTCTTCGTATGCATTTAACATAGAGATTTTTGACTTGCCACCACTATATAGCCTATCCCACCAAACCCTTTGTTTCCCTACCGTAAGCCTAACATTATAACCCTTTAAAGACCTCTTTGATAGTCTTTCCTAGGTGCTTACGCCAAAGCGATGGAGGTTTGATCTATTCTCAAGCCTATGGTAATCTATGTACTAGGACCGGTTAATGAGTGTTTATCTTCCATTTCCAATTTGTTATATTTCATATACACCCGAGAGAGATGTGAGTATCTAAACACCCCATGTGAGGTGCTAGTATGTAATTTCCATGCTTGTTATGACTTTTGCGGGGCTTATATGTGTTGTGGACTGTTTTAAACCAATACTTCATGACCTCTAACTTATAAATTAATTGGCTAAAAGCACATTTGCTTGAGGACAAGCAAATACCAAGTGTAGGGATATTTGATAAGGTTTTAAAGGTACCTTTTGAGGGTCGTTTAAGCCCTTATTTGATCACTTTTGTATCCGTTATTGCTTAATATCGTTCCTTTTCACTTTTAGGTCTCTTGAAGGCAAAATGCTGGAATGGCACTTATTTGGACAAAAAGCGCGAATATCTGAAGAAAATGGCCAAAGTTAGAATCGAGACACTCAAAGTGCTGAAAACATAAGGTGACGGCGTCGGTGTTAATTGTGGCGTCATCGGAGGATCTTTGTGACGGGACGAAGCCAAAACTCCCATTTTCAAGTGACGACGTCAAGTTATAAAACAAGAGGCCATCGCAACTCGACGGCCTAGATGTAATCCAGACGGCGTCGAAGTCAAGAGACGGCGTCACAAGCATAAGGTGGACGTCGCAAGTCTACCGTGGCCAAGACGAAACCCTAATGATGGCGACACGACGGCGCCACAAAACATAAGGTGGCGCCGTTGCATATGTAATATTATATATAGAATCCGAATTTTTCGAAGATTTAGTGTGTAGTCTTTTGGAGTAAAACCTAAACCGAACCAAGGTTGTCTTGTACAAGATTTTAGGGTTCCAAACCCTATCTTACACCAAGATAAGTGTTTTACTTCATTAATACAATTATGTCTTTGATTATTTGTGTGTATGCTTGCATGTTTTCCATGTCCGACTAATTTACTTGTGTGTTTGCTTAGGGAATATGAAACTTAATTATTGAATATTGATTGGTTGTTTCTTATCTTAGTTGTTTAATAATCTAGTAATGGGATAGGTCATTCGTTGTGTACTTAATGCTTTATTAAATCTTTGTGAACCTTAGAATATGACTCCTTGAGTAGTTGTAAGCTAAACCATCCAAAGAATGCCTTAGAGTAAGAGTTTATTATCCACAGTGGGTTTTTTAGATGAGACCCTTTGGTAAGTTCAAAGAGTTAGGGAGAAACGCATACCCTACAACCTTAGACACACAACGCAACTAGGAATAAGGACGTGACAATTCAACCACCAATAGGAGATAATTAAGGAGTAGTAAAACCTAAGTAAACACATCTTTAAACTATCATACGAGCACACATTAATTAGACATAGACTACATACACCTTAGATTAGATAATTAGATAAGTAGAGTAATCGATAGCAATACCAACCCCCAAATTCAAACCCGAGATTCGTACCTTTCCTTTCCTTAAAAATATAAAAGATAAAAATAATCTTCCTCAACCACAACCTTAGCGTAGTAACTTCTCACTAGCTTTCCTATTCCCTAGAGAACGATATCAATACCCGTGGCTTACCCTAATACTACACTACAACGATTAGGTTCATCGCCTAGGGTGTTGAAAAACTTGCTCGAAAAGGAAGTTCCTTTGACCCCGAACGACGCGTGTAGCGTTATCACTTAGCCACCGACGTGACTTGTTTACGATGACGCCCTTGACATCCAATTTGTTCTTCCAAATCTATTTAAGACCAATGGCGTAGACCCTGTTGGTCTTTCAACCGATTCCATACTTCAAGACGTTTGGATTGGTTGAGTTCTTCCTGCATGGATTCAATCCGGTTGTCTTTTTCATTGCGTCTTTAATGTTTTTAGGCTCAGTTGGCGGGCGGTGAGTGCATAAATGCAATGTTCACCATCCGTGTGAAGACGTTTTCGTAACGATCGGTTGATTCGGGTTGCCAATAATATTTTTCGAGGATGGTCTTTTGTCCATCGATGTGTAGAGGTTGATGTTGGTATACATTGTGCGATTCGAGGATTCAAATGGTTTGTTGATGATTCCGCGACATCGGTGCGGCAGTTTCATTAGCAAACGGGTTAAAGAACGCATTTGGATCAAAATCTGCGGTGGGGTACTTCATTAAGAACATCATCACCGGTTCATCATTGTTGGAAGCAGTTTGTTCAACTATTGTGGTGGAGTCAATTGGTGGTGGTTCTTCAACGATGAGTTGTTGTAGCAGTGTATCGGTATAAGAGTAGTATCGGGTTGAGCGTGAAGCAGCGGATACAAGCGGAGCACGTTCATCAATATCGCCACCGAGCAGTGAGCAAATAACCTTTCCATTTGTTGACGAGTGAGTGGGGCTTTGATCAGCTGATGATGGGGTTTGAGGGAAGTTTAAGCGGTTGTGACCGGGTTCCAAGCAGTTATACTCAGAAGCCATTTCCGTAAGTTCATCAAAATAAGCATGAATCGTTTCCATAACCTGCTTTGTATGATGATTCCAGATCCGGTAACCTTTAGAATTTTCACAATATCCAATAAAGACTCCAATGTCAGCTTTGGCTTTGAGCTTTCCAAAATCATCACGATCATTATTCGGATAACAAAGGGATCCAAATATATGAAAGTGTTTGAGATTCGGTTTATGGTTGTGGAGAAGCTCAAAAGGTGTTTTGTTGTGGCGTTTAGTAATCATAGAACGGTTTTGAGTATAACATGCGGTAGATACAGCTTCTGCCCATAAGTAATCTAGAAGTTTAGCATTGATTAACATTGTTCTTGTAGCTTCCACTAAGGTTCGGTTTCATCTTTCAACAACTCCGTTTTGTTACGGTGTGCGTGCAATAGATGTCGATGCTCAATTCCCACTTTCTCATAAAATTCTCGAAGAGTTTGGTTAACAAATTCGGTTCCTTTATGCATACTTATTTGGCGGACGGTGTTTGGTGAACTTGAATTTTCGTGAGAAAGGTGATGATCATTTGTGGAGCTTGGTCTTTGCTTGAAGAAAGTAGACCCAAGTCCATCATGAATAGTCATCAACAATTACTAAGATGTAGCGTTTGCCATTGATCATTTACACGCGCATCGGGCCACACAAATCCATGTGAAGAAGATGAAGCACATCTTGAGGCGTGTTCCACCTTTGAAGGAAAATGAGCACGAGTGCTTTTCCCTTGTTCACAGTGAGCAAAGGTAATCTTTAGAATACCGTAATCGTGGGAGACCTTCAACTAGTTTGTGTCGAGCAAGATTGGTTATAGTTTGAAAGTTTAAATGTGAGAGACGACGGTGCCATAGCCGGATTTTGTTGATGTTGCCTTTGAAAGTAAGCGGATGGGAGGCGAAGCAACCATGTCTTGCATAGAGATAGTGTAAAGACTTGAGTTACGCGAGCCGGACATAAGGTCGTTTCCTTGTAGATCACGAATGAAACAAGATTTCTCCACGAAAGCAACCTCCAAATCTCCATCACGTAACCGACCCTCGAAAGCAGTTGTGACCGAGGCCTTCCACATAATAAACCCCGCTAATTTCGATGTTCCCATTGATATAGTCTCCAGTAGCCCATGATAGTCTGCGAGTGATCATTCCGAATCGACGGTGCCAATGAACTTTGCAATAAAGTTTGATAACAGTTGAAGGTTGCTGTCATGTGTCGGGAACATCCGCTATCAACAATCCAGAGAATGATCTATATCACTGCATTACACACAGATGACACAGATGGAATAGAAGTAGATGTGGAACCCGAAATGTTAGAGGGTTCCGGAGCAGTTATAGTAGGCATACACACATCAATAAATTTAGGCATCCATTTAAATCCTAGTGTGTTATATATCTATTTCTGCCATCTCCAACTTGTATTTGCGTTAGTCTTAGTGAATGCACTAGGTGTTACTACATTCCTAGGAGGTGAAACTGGAGCTACAAGGACATCAATGCGGTTCTTAGAATCTAAAGAGGGCGGTCTACCAAGCACAGACTTAGAATGATTAGTGGGCCTAGAGGTATTCGATTCTTAGGATTCCTTAAGCGAGAGATGATAGCTTTAGCAACACATTTGTCATGACAATCGAATTCATACTTTTACGACAAATAACACAAGGTGCATCGATGAATATCAAAAGTACTTAAGGTTTAGCATTCGTTACATCACTATTTCTATTACATTTGCCGACGCAATATCTATAGTGGAAGCAACGTGAGTCTTATTCATAGTCCTAGGGTGTTCTTCACTTTAGTATTCCTTATTGATCTTTTCTTAGGTCGCAACTTCCTATTCTTCGTTGTAGTGCTCTAGGTCGTGAAGTGCGGATGTTTGGAAAAGAGGCAACTATTCTGTTTCGAGAGAAAGAAGCACGTTAGCAACTTGTGTTTTCGCAGTAGGCATTCTAGGTTCACGATTACTAAGTGTTACTGGTGCTATTCTCTTAATCACGGTGGCGGAAGTTGTTCATACTTTCCTAACATTTCTCTTAACTTAAAGATAGTGTGCACCAATTCTTGATTTTCGAGCGAAGATTTCCCGAAAAATTCATGACTTCCTTAGTGTGTGCAAGAGAATGATCAAGCTCGTTTGATGCTTCATCACGAGTCTTTTTAAGTAAATCAAATATGACACCATATTACTGTTTAAATTTTACAAGTTCTTGTTCATATTTTGAGATTTGACATTTCAAAGACACGTTTTGATCATCCAGTTGCTCAAATTTTGGATTAAACGTTTTGGATTGCAACTGGTTGATTTTGTTTTGCAAAGCAAGTTCACGATTATGACAATCTTTTTGACACCATTGAAGACGACGTTTTGCATGTGAAAGCTTGTTAATCAATCGTTCATTTTCAGCTTTTAAAGACTCGATCCGATGCACATTATCATAATACTCAGCATTACCACGTAATCAACGATGTCGCAGAGATATAATCGGATGCATATGACAAAGAATTAAATAACACAACATTATGGATATCAAACAGATAACATCTTTCAAGAGTCGATCAACATCTTTTCTCAACATTTTATTTTGACGTTTAGTATTAGAAATAGATGTTTACATTTTCTCTAAAACGACCTTCATCACTCCAAGTTCCTTATGAAAGTCCGTTCCCAAGACAATGCACAATTTTTCAAATTTTTAACATTTGGTAAAAGATTTTTATGAAGAATGTCTCTTTGTTCTCGCGCCAGAGGCGATTGAAAATGTTGAACTATGATTTCGAATGATATTCTATCTCATGTTGTAAAGTTTTGAGGTCGACCATGAAAATGTCAAAATATCGAGAATTTTGCGATTTTCGGGTTTTGAGTTTACTTCAGCGATGGAAGGTAAAGGACCATAAATTTGTGCATAATCGGTTGGGGATTAACATTAGAAGACTCGAGACATTTTATGATAATCCTTGGTGTGTTAGAAGAATCCGTTGGTGTGACAAAAGTGACCGGTTTGAATAGTTAAAGGTTTGTTGTAAACAACAGTTTCTAATTTTGATCGACTCTCGTCTTACGCATCTAATTCCTCTTGACGATGATATTCAACAACACTCATAACAATATTATCAATTTTATATTCGCTTTGGAAACTTGAGGATTTGGTTTGAATACTTTGGTTGAAAGCTTAGGTTTGTAATCGCAAGATTCGGTCCATATCCATTTGGATTTGGTTTTAAAGTAAACTTTTCAATAGCGATTCTTGACTCACCATGTTTGTAAACAACAGTTTTAAACTCTTTAAGTTTGTTTTGCAAGCCGATAATTTCTTCAAGATGATCATCTATTCGTTTCGTTGAATGCTTTTGTATGCAGAGAACTGTTTTGACAAGTTAACAACTCACCTTAGCTTTTGATTTTCCAAGGTGAGGCGTTAATTTGCTTTTTATGTTCATGTTTGATTGTTCTATTTCGGACAACAAAGCATTCTTGAGCGGCTAGATCACGATCTGTCTCTAAATATTTTTCGCTTTGATGAGATTTAGCAAAGGCGGCTTCAAAACCTTTTTCACGTTTTCTTGAGTTTTGAAAAGTTGAGTTGCTTTTGTAAACATTCAAAATCCTTGGTTAACGAGTGCATTTTTACTTTTCAAGTCCCGATTTCTTCGCACTACATTCTTCCACTATGGATTGTTGGTTTTAAGCCCACGATCAACATCTGGATGAGGCACAAGTTCATGGAATGAGATGTGGATGACTCATTTGAACATTCCGAGCCTTGCGGATTCGGATGTTGGCGGAGATATTAGATCGTAGATAAATATGGTTTGTTCGGCACCGAGACAAGCCATCGATGTCATACACTTGGGCTGTGTCACTCATGTGTAACTCATGCATATTAGCCATCAACATAATTGTTTGCATTGGCTGCAAGTCCTCCATATCATCATCTAAATCAGCATCCGCCATAAAGCGTGTTCTTTATCCGTGAGAGTTCCACCACTTCATCCTTAAGAGCCAAAAGTAAAGCCTCCTTGTGATAAGCACCGCCCCTAGTCCTCGGCTTTGGGCATGCATTAGCCAGTGTCCCTTCTCATTGCGGTTGTAGCATCGAAGACCATTCACCCATTCGAGCATTTCCTGTTCCACCACTGAGCTCTGTTGTTATTCCTACCCATAGCATTAAACCCTTGACCACCGCCCATCTAACGACCATAACCACGATTCTGAACTTCAACTCGTCCATTGTTCACAATAGCCTGATTCTTTGTGTTTGATGAGGAACGAATGCGATTGTTGGATTTGTTTGTATAACGGCCAAAAGCATTAGCAATCATAACAAATCCTTGTTGCAATGCTTCGAACGGATCGGATTCCTCATTAGATTGACTATAAAGTGCCTGATCATTGTTGTTGTTGTAAGGAACCAATTTATTATGTTGAGATTGTTGTGATTGATCATTTGGTGTGATAGTGGCAGTTGGTTGAGTTGCTGGTTGAGGAGGATAACTGTTTTGAGCATACAAGACAAGTTGTTGATTTTCCGGATGTGGAGATGAAGCAATTTGAGCACGGAGAATCCTTTCCTTATCAACTTCCTTTTGATGAGGCTTCAAGTAATCGTACAACAATCCGTATGTCGAATGATGCATGTTCTTCGCTTGACGGAGAAAAATGACATACTTCTCCAATTCAGGACCAAGACTACTCAGAACTTAGTATTAGCGCAATTCTTGGCATGATGATGTTGTGTTTATCCAAATCATTTATGATGTCTAAGAATCGATGATGATAAGACTCTAGTGTCTCTCGTGTTCAATCATGAAGTGTTCATAAGCCAAGTAAATTTTGGATTCCATATCCTCCGATTGAGTGAGATCCTTCCATAAGTAGATGAATATGTTCCCACATTGCCTTTGCGGTCTTTTGAGCATCAACACTTGAAGAATTGGGTTTGGTAATCCTACATTGCAATCTCATCGACTTCATAGTGTAGAAGTTCTTACGGATTCAGTGCATGCAAGAGCAATGTTTGATTGTTCATCTCTTGGTGGATTAGCATTTGGATCTCCGGTACAATGACAAGAGGCATCCGAAATGGACCTTCCAAGATAACCTTCTTTAAGAACTTTCCATGTGGCTTCTTGGATCACAAAACCTAAAGAACCTAATTACCCATTGATCGTAGTTTCTGGAGTGAGCATTGGAGGTCTATCAAGTGATCGACCTCATGAATTGATTGTTGGCTGCTTAAAGCTTCACACATCTTTGCAAACCAAGTGGGTTCCTTCATAGTGTTACTTGATGGATGTTGATTGAAATCGTTTGTGTAGGGTTGAACTTGAAGACTTGGTGGTGGTTGAACCATTTGTGGTGGTGGAATTGCTCCAAGTTGTGGAGTATGTTGTTGATTAATTTGTTGTTGATAAATTGCTTGTTGTTGATTCCATTGTTGTTGTTGTGGACTTAGTTGTTGTTGTCGTTGAGTGTAAGTGTGAGGGAAATAGTTAGAGTATGGTGGTTGTGACATGTTGAAAAACTTGTGTTATAAAATGGATCTTTGTAGTCGAATGAACCTTTGTTGATGAAGTATCCTTAGGCGTAGAAATCACAATAAAGCCAAGTAGCACTTATGCGTAAAAACACCAAAGTTACGCGTAACAACAGAAGTTACGCGTAGGTTTAGCTTACGCGTAAGTAGGAGAAAACACTAAAGTTATGCGTAAATGATAAGTTAGGCGAGAAAACTTAGGCGTGGGATTACCTTATGCGTAAGACTAGGCTTAGGCGTAAGATGAATCTTATCGTGGGATATTCTACGCGTAAGCTTAAGCTTATGCGTAAGTTTAGGGTTTTAGCCCAAGTGATCTTTTACACTATCACAAAGGCAAAAGATATCCCAAGTCGACGTATTTTCAAGCTTATCCAAGCAAGAAAACACGGAGTAAACCCTGGCGAAGATCAAACCACGGAATTATTATGCGTAAGATTAGGGTTTCGTTAGGCGTAGAACTACTCGTAAAATTGAATTTTGCCCAAAGATGTTTCTAAACCAGATTTTTTGTGATGAAATAGCTTCAATATCACCAAAATAACACAAAAGTGTGAAACTTGATGAACCAAAGCTTAAAACCACGTTACGCGTAGATAGAAACCCACGTACAAAACCAAGCTAGAAAACAATGATCCACACGTAAAGTTTGAAACTTTTTGCCAAAAACAGTTATTTTAACACCTTAAAACATTGAAAGTACAAGAATCTTGGATTAAAAAGTGTAAAAAATGTGTTTTTAAGCGAACCAAAGTATCATGTGTTGTTACGCGTAAGACCGAAACTCACATAAACAACAAACACGATTCACCCAACTATTTGGCGATTGATACCACTGTTAGGTCACTAGTTTTACAACACAAGCACAATAGAAAGAGATAGAGAAAAGATCGGATGAACAAATATCACACACACACACGTATGAAGCTTAGACCAGTTATGCGTAAAGGTGAACGATATAAATTGAACAACCAACCCTCAAGTGAGGGTTATTACAAGGTATTTATAGGAAGGGGAGCTAGGGCAACACTCCTACTCCCTTCCTTTCCTTAATGGACATGGGCCTAAGCTCATGGGCCTTCTACATAAGCTTAAGCTAATAACAAACATAAAGGCCATAATTAAGCTAACTATTACATATGAATGACTAACACTTGATTAAGGTTTAGGAGTGATTCCAACAACAAACTCGGACCCAATTTTACTCAACTTTAATCTTTCCTCATATTTATCCATTAAAGTATGATAATAAGGTGCATGATTTAAGACATCAAAAACCGGTTTCTCTTTGTAAAGTTCTTTGAATTCATCTTCTATGGTTATTTCGGGTTTTTGATTTGTTGGTGTTTCAAGATTTTTGTTAACCGACACTTGATTTTCATTGTGTTCTTGGTTTTTCGGCACATTTTGAGTTTGCTTGAAACATGTTATAATAGTATTGACCGAGTGAAATTGGGGATGTGATGAAGGGCATGGATATGCGCCTTCCTTTGATGGACAAGAACCTTGAGTTAATGAAATCGCGTTAACCTTTGGGTTCTTGATGGTATCACTCAAGAGTGCTCCCATTATTCGGTCATTGAAAACCTTTAAAATGGTGTATAGCTTATTTGTCATCTTACTTTATTGTTGTTTGAATCCGGCTTTAAATTTTGATAATAGAGCGTTTTGAGTTGACATAAAGTTAGACTCCAACCAAGATTGTTGGAGTTATTGGAAATGGGAGGATTGTTTTTAAATGTACGGTTCGAGGATGAACCATTTCGTTGAAAACGATTAGGTGGAGTTGAATAATTTTTTTGAGATGAGTTTGGGTTTTGTTTCCACCTAAGGTTTGGGTGATTTCTCTAAGAGGGGTTGTATGAATCACGTAAGTTATTTTGCTTGGGTTTGAAGGTGTATCACTTCTCTCCCGCTCCGTCGATACACGAGGATGCGTAGTCTGCAAAAGATTGTCCTGGAAGTTTCGTGCAATCACGAGTGTCGTGAGGACCACTACATAACTCACATGAGGAAGTGATGTTGTTCACTTGGTGTAAAGGTCTAGTAGTATCGTCGGAACTCATTAGATATTTGAATTGATGTTCAAGTTCAAGAATCCTACGATTGGAAATATGTGAGTCACTTGAGGATATTGCCTTGACAGTTTTGCTCAACTCACGGGGGTCGTTCCAAAATTCGTTGTCATAGAGGGCAAGGTCCTCTATTATTTCACATGATTATTCCGCGGTTAGATCACGAAGCTTACCACCGGCGCTTGGTCAATGGTTTGCCTTGTGGAGAGATTGACATGATCATTAAAAATTTAGATTTGAAGCCAAAGATCAATGCCATGGTGAGGGAGTTTATGAAGTAAGTTTTGAATCGAGTCCACGCTTCATAAAGAGTTTCACCTTGATGTTTTTGGAACATCAAAATATCATTCCTAAGCAAGGTTTCAAAAATTGTGAATCGGTAGTGAGGTGGTCGACCCCCATCTAGCTTTTAATCGGTTTAGGCAGGATTAATCGGTGATTAATCAGATTGGCA
The DNA here is from genome assembly GCA_022545495.1 of Chrysanthemum lavandulifolium. Taxonomy (NCBI): domain Eukaryota; kingdom Viridiplantae; phylum Streptophyta; class Magnoliopsida; order Asterales; family Asteraceae; genus Chrysanthemum; species Chrysanthemum lavandulifolium. The sequence continues at coordinate 214,072,028 of CM040244.1, forward strand.
TTTTTGGCAAGTTTTGGGTATTTATGGAAAGTTTTAGGTATTTATGGAAAGTGTTGGGTATTCACTGAAAGATTTTACTTAAAAAAATCTTGTAATAGATATATACAATGACTTTAAGTGATTACAGTTGTCCAAGGTTGCAAAAATAGCGAATCGGTGATAAATCATAATGGTATTTTTGGCAAGCTTTGGGTATTCACGACGAGTTTTGGTATTCCCGGCAATGCCAACATGATTTTCCTTGAAATATCTTGTAATAGATATAAACAGTGAATCTAAGTGATTAAAACTAATTTAAGGCGATTTTAGGGTATTTCCAGCAAGATTTACAAATTTTCGGCAAGTTTGACCATCGTTAACCGCCGTTGACCGATTTGTTAAATGATTTACACAAATCGGCAAGATCGGTGGCCCAGGAGCGCCTAGACGGTGATTAATCGGCCTTGTAGACCTTTTTTCAACACTGTTCCTAAGCTTAGTAGTCCTTCCCAGTGGAAAGAATTGAGCGAGGAAACGGGTAGTAAGATCATCCCAACAAGAGATAGATCCCGTGGGTAGACGCTAAAGCCAATTGCTAGCTTGATCACGTAGAGAGAATTGGAAGAACACAGTCGCGCTTTCTCTCGAGTAGCAACATCAAGGTCAACTGAGTCAACATATTTTAGGAAGTCCTTAAGATGTTTATTTGGATCTTCGGAATGAAGTCCATGGAACGCACATCCGTTTTGCACCAACCGGATGGTGTCGGATCACAGGGCCGTAGTTTTAGCTTGTTGTGGAAGGTCAATGGTGTTCCTATAGCCTTGATGGCTCGGTATAGAGTATTCACCAATAGTACGGGCTTTTGGCGGGTCTTGTTGGTTAGGAATGGGTAGGCCTTGTGGTCGTAGGTTATGAATCAGTGGGTCTTGGTGAAAAGGAATCTCATTCATCATGGTGGCAAATGAGAAGTTTTTACGAACAAAGGGAAAAAGAAAAAGATATGTTAATACAAATAAACCGTAAAGACGTTTGTTTATATTTAGCGATCTCGTTATGTTTTGTTGATAACAATTATAAAGTTATCATAAGTAAAATTATAAGAATACATGTTGTTTTTGCAAAGTATATACATTTGGTCATTTACATAAAATATTGTAATAAATAAATTGTTGTAATATAATATGTAATTGGATGGATAATATCCAAGACCCATGACCCATACCCATGGAGCTAATCCATAACCCATGACCCATTGCATGAAATCATGTTGGGTATTATCCATCCCCTGACCCAATGTCCATGACCCATGACCTAAGACCCATGACCCATTGTCTAGATACATTTTATCTTGTTGGGTACCCATGACCCAAAGTCCATTACACATGGCTCATAACCCATAACCCATAACCCGGTTTGCAACCCAAAATCTGGACTGTTCTGACACAGACTGCCGGATCCCTGGTTTTGAACTGGCCGGATCCCTTGGGTGAGGGATCCACCAGAACCATGGGATAGAAGGTTTTTGTGCCTATAAATAGTGAGCCATTTCTTCAATGTTTCTCACCCTTCTTCTTACAACTCTCTCATATATTATTTCACTCTCCTAACCTTTGATCAGTTGATCATTCTAGTAGTTTTTCTATCTTTTGTTGTGATTCTCATATAGGTCCTTCACAAAGGCGAGATCACACTATACTACAAGTCATCCAAGCAAAGGGTCCCTGATTGATTTGTCTATCCACAAGTTTCTATAGCAAAATCTTGTAATTCATATTTCAGGTAGTTGTTGTGTAATAGTTGTGTAAAGGTTTAGTTCTACCATGTGGAAGAACTCGGTATTTAGCTTTGTACCAGAAAAAGTGTAAGCGACATTGTGAGGCTTCTCCGCCATGTTGAAGGAGCTTGTTGACATAGTGCTTGAACTCTCGAGTGGGGTACTCGGGGAGTGAGTAGGGCAAGGAAGGTGTTCTTGTAGCCGAATCACTATAAATCACTTGTGTCGCTACATTCTATCTTTTTACTTTACTTGCTTTCTTTACGTACTTTACTTATTGTTTCATACTATCTACCCATCCATACGAATTCACATAAGATCGAATCTAAATCTTTGAAACTTAAATTAAAATCGGCAAAACTATTCAACCCCCCTTCTAGTTTTCCACAAGATAGATTACTAGGAAGCTAATGAAATGAAAATAAAATATCACTTGATTGGAATCAAGTGAGTAAACCTAAACGAGATAGAAAACGAACCTAAACTATTCCCCGACAGCGTTACAAAAAACTTGATATGGCAGTTGTAAGATCTCCGTAGAAGTTTTACAATCATACTAGGCAGTGTACCTAATCGTTGTAGTGTAGTATAGGTAAGAAATAGGGGATTGATCGTTCTCTAGGGGAATAGTGTTGGGAAGGTCGAGATGTATGACAAATAGGTCTAAGGTGAGGGATGATTCTTTTTATATTTTTTATAAACACAATTAAAATCTCGGTATTGGATTGGGTGTTTCATTATCAACTTCTTAAAACAATTAATAAAACTAATAATTAAAATTGGTAAAACTATTCAACCCCCCTTCTAGTTTTCCATAATTGGCATCAAGAGCAAGGTTTACAAAAGTTTTAAAGTAAATTGAATTTTAAAAACTTTTCAATCACAATGAGTTTTGAAAATTATAGAGAAGGGCAATCTATACAACGACCTCCACTACTTGAAACTAATAGTTTTATTTATTGGAAAAATAGATTTGAAACTTATGTGAAATCAAAAAATATTGATCTTTGCCTCTTTGGTATATTATTGTTGAAAGTGATTTTCAAGCAACTGTAAAAAATGATAAAACCGGCAATGAAGAAAACAGTTCTCATGATCGTCTCACCGACGACCAAAAGAAAAAGCCTTCCAAAAATAGTGAGGCAAAAATGGTTTTATACAATGCCTTACCTAAAAAGGAATTTGAAAGAATTTCTATGCATAAAACCGCTAAAGAAATTTGGAATTCTTTGGTTGTAACACACCAAGGAATTCAACAAGTTAGAAACAACAAAATTAATTGATTTTTCAACAAAATGAACAATTTTCAATATTGGATGAGGATAGTATTGATAATTCTTTTGCTAGTTTTAATACTATTATTACTTCATTACAAGCACTTGATGAGTATTTTTCTATTCGTAATCATGTTAGGAGATTTCTAAGGGCGCTTCTATCAAAGTGGAGACCGAAGGTGACGGCCACCAAAGAATCCAAAGACTTGTAAATCCTTACTCTCGATAAACTCATAGGCAACCTAAAAGTCTATGAGCTTGTACTCGCTAAAGACTCCAAGGTCTCAAAAGAAAAGAAATAGAAACATAAATCTCTTGCTTTAAAGGCCAAGAAAGTCTCAAGTGATGAAGAAACCTCATCTCCGGAAAGTGAGGACGAAGAGTATGCAATGGCGGTACGCGACTTCAAGAAGTTCTTTCAGAGAAAAGGAAGATATGTCAAGCAACCTTATGACAACAAGAAAGGTTGCGGAAAAGCAAAGACGATAAGAAAATGAATGACGAACGCAAGTGCATCAAATGCGGGGATCCAAATCACTTCATTAGTGAGTGTCCCAAACATGACGAACAAAAGGCGTTCGTAAGTGGTTCGTGGGGAATGTGTGAGGAAGAGAAGAAAAAGTTTGTCTCATGGTAAAAGACTCCAACGAGGTATGTTCCGACACTCTATATTATAGTAGTTCATCATTAGATGATGAATCCTTACATCTTGAATATGATAAGCTTTGCAAAATTAGTCTCAAGGTGATTAACAAAAACAAGATTTTGAAAAATTTAAATGAACTTCAAAAAAAGGAAGTTCTTGAACTAAAAGATAAATTAAAGAGATTAGAAAAGGGAAAAGAAGTAACTAGTGAATGCAAGCTTTGTGTAGAACTTCTAACGTTAGTTGATCATCTTGATTCTAAGATTGCTAGACTAAGTACTAATTACCTTGATAAAATACTTGATAGTGTCAAAACGGGTAATAATCAAAAGGGTCTAGGTATTCAGGAACACATTGCGTCAACTAGCGAGATTAAGGAAACACAATTCGTTAAAGCAATTTCAAAACCAGCTACTGTAGTCCCGGATCCGACGGATCCCTTGAAAAAGGATCCGGCTAGTGTTAATTTAGGGATCCGTGGACCTGCAGTAGTAAACAGTAGAAATAACGCAACCACTTTTTATAGAACCGATTTTGTTATTGTTAAAAAAAAGAAACCAACCCATGTTACTGTTAGAAATGTCAAACAACCACCTCCTCTAAAACAAGGACAAAATTTTATGAAATACAAAGGTCCATCATTTTATAAACCAAATATAATTATAAGAAGGCCAAATAATATTTATCCTAGAAGTAATCATCATCAAATAGGATGTAATCCTAATATACAAAATGGTTTTCTATTTCAAAACTGTACACCTTGGAATGCTTTTTCACCATTTTCATATATGCCTCATATGAATGAAATATATAACATCAATGGACCCATGAACAAATGGGGACCAAACTTTTGAGTTAATTGTTTTCTTAGGTGTGCCTAAAGGTTGACTAGGATTCATATGTGGAGAACAACGCATATGACCGGTAATAAGGCATTGTTCTCCACATATGAATCCTTCAATGGAGGAAATGTGGTGTTCAGAAATAGCAAGATCAAAATCATCGGTAAAGGTATAATCTCTCACAAATCCTTGACCATTAATGACGCGTGTCACGTAAAAAACCTAAACTTTAATCTACTAAGTATAGGTCTATGTGATAAAAATTGCAACATACTCTTTAGCGAAAGCGGTAGCAAAATCTTAAAAAATGGTATTACCATAGGAAGAAGCATTAGAAAACATGGAGTCTATGTTATTAAAATTGGAAATGATCCAAAAGACAATCTTTGTCTTACCTCTATGGATGATACTTCGACCTTATGGCATCAAAGATTGGGTCACGCCAATATGCGACTTCTTCAATCGCTATCATCCAAAGAACTAGTAAAAAACCTACCTAAACTAAAATACAACATCGTAGATTGACCTAATGTATCCTTCTCCTACTGTTATTTTGGACATATTATAATCAATTATAGCACTAGCGGTAGCTAAGGATCTTCTTCCAACTATCAATGGGCATGTAGGGTCACTAGCCATATCAAGGACATGGAAATCCGCCAAAATAGTCAATTTTCCTATATGCACTATCATGTCTTGTATTATCCCTACCGGATATCCTAGACTCCCATCCGCTAAACCAATTATTGCTTCCGTTTCTTCTAACTTTCCTAAGTTGAGGATTTTATAAAGGGGTAACGGATGTAAGTTAATGCTTGATCCTAAGTCGGCTAATGTGTCGAAAGCTTTGGAATCTCCGATGCTACAAGGTAAAATGAAGAAGCCCGGATCATTTAATTTCTTAGGTAGTTTATTTTGGACAAACGCGGACCCAATTTTACTCAACTTTAATCTTTCCTCATATTTATCCATTAAAGTATGATAATAAGGTGCATGATTTAAGACATCAAAAACCGGTTTCTCTTTGTAAAGTTCTTTGAATTCATCTTCTATGGTTATTTCAGGTTTTTGATTTTTGGTGTTTCAAGGTTTTTGTTAACCGACACTTGATTTTCATTGTGTTCTTGGTTTTTCGGCACATTTTGAGTTTGCTTGAAACATGTTATAATAGTATTGACCGAGTGAAATTGGGGATGTGATGATGGGCATGGATATGCGCCTTCCTTTGATGGACAAGAACCTTGAGTTAATGAAATCGCGTTAACCTTTGGGTTCTTGACGGTATCACTCGAGAGTGCTCCCATTATTCGGTCATTGAAAACCTTTAAAAGGGTGTCAAGCTTATTTGTCATCTTACTTTATTATTATTTGAATCCGGCTTTAAATTTTGACAATAGAGCATCTTGAGTTGACATAAAGTTAGACACCTACCAATATTGTTGGAGTTATTGGAAATGGGAGGATTGTTGTTAAATGTACGGTTCGAGGATGAACCATTTCGTTGAAAACGATTAGGTGGAGTTGAATAATTTTTTTGAGATGAGTTTGGGTTTTGTTTCCACCTAAGGTTTGGGTGATTTCTCTAAGAGGGGTTGTATGAATCACGTAAGTTATTTTGCTTGGGTTTGAAGGTGTATCACTTCTCTCCCGCTCCGTTGATACACGAGGATGCGTAGTCTGCAAAAGATTGTCCTGGAAGTTTCGTGCAATCACGAGTGTCGTGAGGACCACTACATAACTCACATGAGGAAGTGATGCTGTTCACTTGGTGTAAAGGTCTAGGAGTATCGTAGGAACTCATTAGATATTTGAATTGATGTTCAAGTTCAAGAATCCTACGATTGGAAGTTTGTGAGTCACTTGAAGGCAAGGATATTGCCTTGACAGTTTTGCTCAACTCACCGGGGTCGTTCCAAAATTCATTGTCATAGAGGACAAGGTCCTCTATTATTTCACATGATTATTCCGCGGTTAGATCACGAAGCTTACCACCGGCGCTTGGTCAATGGTTTGCCTTGCGGAGAGATTGACATGATCATTAAAAATTTAGATTTGAAGCCAAAGATCAATGCCATGGTGAGGGACTTTATGGAGTAAGTCTTTGAATCGAGTCCACGCTTCATAAAGAGTTTCACCTTGATGTTGTTGGAACATCAAAATATCATTCCTAAGCAAGGTTTCAAAAATTGTGAATCGGTAGTGAGGTGGTCGACCCCCATGTAGCTTGTAATCGGTTTAGGCGGGATTAATCGGTGATTAATCGGATTGGCATTTTTGGCAAGTTTTGGGTATTTATGGAAAGTTTTGGGTGTTTATGGAAAGTTTTGGGTATTCACTGAAAGATTTTACTTTAAAAAATCTTGTAATAGATATATACAATGACTTTAAGTGATTACAGTTGTCCAAGGTTGCAAAAATAGCGAATCGGTGATAAATCATATTGGCATTTTTGGCAAGCTTTGGGTATTCACGATGAGTTTTGGTATTCCCGGCAATGCCGGCATGATTTTCCTTGAAACATCCTGTAATAGATATAAACAGTGAATCTAAGTGATTAAAACTAATTTAAGGCAATTTTAGCGTATTTCCAGCAAGATTTATAAATTTTCGGCAAGTTTGACCATCGTTAACCGCCGTTGACCATGGTTGACCGATTTGTTAAATGATTTACACAAATCGGCAAGATCGGTGGCCCAGTAGCGCCTAGGCGGTGATTAATCGACCTTGTAGACCTTTTTTTCAACGTTGTTCCTAAGCTTAGTAGTCCTTCCCAGTGGAAAGAATTGAGCGAGGAAGCGGGTAGTAAGATCATCCCAACAAGAGATAGATCCCGTGGGTAGACGCTAAAGCCAATTGCTAGCTTGATCACGTAGAGAGAATTGGAAGAACACAGTCGCGTTTTCTCTCGAGTAGCAAAATCAAGTGGTCAACTGAGTCAACATATTTTAGGAAATCCTTGGGATGTTTATATGGATCTTCCGAATGAAGTCCATGGAATGCACATCCGTTTTGCACCAACCGGATGGTGTCGGATCACAGGGCCGTAGTTTTAGCTTGTTGTGGAAGCTCAATGGTGTTCCTATAGCCTTGATGGCTCGGTATAGAGTATTCACCAATAGTACGAGCTTTTGGCGGGTCTTGTTGGTTAGGAATGGGTAGGCCTTGTGGTCGTAGGTTATGAATCAGTGGGTCTTAGTGAAAAGGCATCGCATTCATCATGGTGGCAAATGAGAAGTTTTTACGAAGAAAGAGAAAAAGAAAAAGATATGTTAATACAAATAAACCGTAAAGACGTTTGTTTATATTTAGCGATCTCGTTATGTTTTGTTGATAACAATTATAAAGTTATCATAAGTAAAATTATAAGAATACATGTTGTTTTTGCAAAGTATATACATTTGGTCATTTACATACAATATTGTAATAAATAAATTGTTGTAATATAATATGTAATAGGATGGATAATATCCAAGACCCATGACCCATACCCATGGTGCTAATCCATAACCCATGACCCATTGCATGAAATCATGTTGGGTATTATCCATCCCATGACTCAATGTCCATGACCCATGACCTAAGACCCATGACCCATTGTCTAGATACATTGTATCTTGTTGGGTACCCATGACCCAAAGTCCATTACACATGGCTCATAACCCATAACCTATAACCCGGTTTGCAACCCAAAATCTGGACTTTTCTGACACAGACTGCCGGATCCCTGGTTTTGCACTGGCCGGATCCCTTGGGTGAGGGATCCACCAGAACCGTGGGATAGAAGGTTTTTGTGCCTATAAATAGTGAGCCATTTCTTCATTGTTTCTCACCCTTGTTCTTACAACTCTCTCATATATTATTTCACTCTCCTAACCTTTGATCAGTTGATCATTCTAGTAGTTCTTCTATCCTTTGTTGTGATTCTCATATAGGTCCTTCACAAAGGCGAGATCACACTATACTACAAGTCATCCAAGCAAAGGGTCCTTGATTGATTTGTCTATCCACAAGATTTCTGTAGCAAGATCTTGTAATTCATATTTCACGTAGTTTTTGTGTAATAGTTGTGTAATGGTTTAGTTCTACCACGTGGAAGAACACGGTATTTAGCTTTGTACCAGAAAAAGTGTAAGCGACATTGTGAGGATTCTCCGCCAAGTTGAAGGAGCTTGTTGACATAGTGCTTGAACTCTCGAGTGGGTTACTCGGGGAGTGAGTAGGGCAAGGAAGGTGTTCTTGTAGCCGAATCACTATAAATCACTTGTGTCGCTACTTTCTATCTTTTTACTTTACTTGCTTTCTTTACGTACTTTACTTATTGTTTCATACTATCTACCCATCCATACGAATTCACATAAGATCGAATCTAAATCTTTGAAACTGAAATTAAAATCGGTAAAACTATTCAACTCCCATTCTAGTTTTCCACAAGATAGACTACTAGAAAGCTAATGAAATGAAAATAAAATCTCACTTGATAGGAATCAAGTGAGTAAACCTAAACGAGATAGAAAACGAACCTAAACTATTCCCCGACAGCGTTACAAAAAACTAGATATGGTGGTTGTAAGATCTCCGTAGAAGTTTTACAATCATACTAGGCAGTGTACCTAATCGTTGTAGTGTAGTATAGGTAAGAAATAGGGGATTGATCGTTCTCTAGGGGAATTGTGTTGGGAAGGTCAAGATGTATGACAAATAGGTCTAAGGTGAGGGATGATTCTTTTTATATTTTTTATAAACGCAATTAAAATCTCGGTATTGGATTCGGTGTTTGATTATCAACTTCTTAAAACTATTAATAAAACTAATAATTAAAATCGGTAAAACTATTCAACCCCCCCCCCCTTCTAGTTTTCCATAATTGGCATCAAGAGCGAGGTTTACAAAAGTTTTAAAGTAAATTGTATTTTAAAAACTTTTCAATCACAATGAGTTTTGAAAATTATAGAGAAGGGCAATCTATGCAATGACCTCCACTACTTGAAACTAATAGTTTTATTTATTGGAAAAATAGATTTGAAACTTATGTGAAATCAAAAAATATTGATCTTTGCCTCTTTGGTATATTATTGTTGAAAGTGATTTTCAAGCAACTGTAAAAAATGATAAAACCGGCAATGAAGAAAACATTTCTCATGATCGTCTCACCGACGACCAAAAGAAAAAGCTTTCCAATAATAGTGAGGCAAAAATGGTTTTATACAATGCCTTACCTAAAAAGGAATTTGAAAGAATTTCTATGCACAAAACCGCTAAAGAAATTTGGAATTCTTTGGTTGTAACACACCAAGGAATTCAACAAGTTAGAAACAACAAAATTAATTAATTTTTCAACAAAATGAACAATTTTCAATATTGGATGAGGATAGTATTGATAATTCTTTTGCTAGTTTTAATACTATTATAACTTCATTACAAGCACTTGATGAGTATTTTTCTATTCGTAATCATGTCAGGAGATTTCAAAGGGCGCTTCTATCAAAGTGGAGACCGAAGGTGACGGCCACCGAAGAATCCAAAGACTTGTAAATCCTTACTCTAGATAAACTCATAGGCAACCTAAAAGTCTATGAGCTTGTACTCGCTAAAGACTCTGAAGTCTCAAAAGAAAAGAAATAGAAACATAAATCTCTTGCTTTAAAGGCCAAGAAAGTCGCAAGTGATGAAGAAACCTCATCTCCGGAAAGTGAGGACGAAGAGTATGCAATGGCGGTACGCGACTTCAAGAAGTTCTTTCAGAGAAAAGGAAGATATGTCAAGCAACCTTATGAAAACAAGAAAGGTTGCGGAAAAGCAAAGACGATTAGAAAATGAATGACGAACGCAAGTGCATCAAATGCGGGGATCCAAATCACTTCATTAGTGAGTGTCCCAAACATGACGAACAAAAGGCGTTCGTAAGTGGTTCGTGGGGAATGTGTGAGGAAGAGAAGAAAAAGTTTGTCTCATGGCAAAAGACTCCAATGAGGTATGTTTCGACTCTCTATATTATAGTAGTTCATCATTAGATGATGAATCCTTACATCTTGAATATGATAAGCTTTGCAAAATTAGTCTCAAGGTGATTAACAAAAACAAGATTTTGAAAAATTAAAATGAACTTTAAAAAAAGGAAGTTCTTGAACTAAAAGATAAATTAAAGAGATTAGAAAAGGGAAAAGAAGTAACTAGTGAATGCAAGCTTTGTGTAGAACTTCTAACGTTAGTTGATCATCTTGATTCTAAGATTGCTAGACTAAGTACTAATTACCTTGATAAAATACTTGATAGTGTCAAAACGGGTAATAATCAAAAGGGTCTAGGTATTCAGAAACACATTGCATCAACTAGCAAGATTAAGGAAACACAATTCGTTAAAGCAATTGCAAAACCAACTACTGTAGGCCCGGATCCGACGGATCCCGTGAAAAAGGATCTGGCTAGTGTTAATTTAGGGATCTGTGGACCTGCAGTAGTAAACAGTAGAAATAACGCAACCACTTTTTCTATAACCGATTTTGTTATTGTTAAAAAAAAAAGAAACCAACCCATGTTACTGTTAGAAATGTCAAACAACCCCTCCTCTAAAACAAGGTCAAAGTTTTATGAAATACAAAGGTCCATCATTTTCTAAACCAAATATAATTATAAGAAGGCCAAATAATATTTATCCTAGAAGTAACCATCATCAAATAGGATGTAATCCTAATATACAAAATGGTTTTCTATTTCAAAACTGTACACCTTGGAATGCTTTTTCACCATTTTCATATATGCCTCATATGAATGAAATATATAACATCAATGGACCCATGAACAAATGGGGACCAAAATTTTGAGTTGATTGTTTTCTTAGGTGTGCCTAAAGGTTGACTAGGATTCATATGTGGAGAACAACGCATATGACCGGTAATAAGGCATTGTTCTCCACATATGAATCCTTCAATGGAGGAAATGTGGTGTTCGGAAATAGCAAGATCAAAATCATCGGTAAAGGTACAATCTCTCACAAATCCTTGACCATTAATGACGTGTGTCACGTAGAAAACCTAAACTTTAATCTACTAAGTATAGGTGTATGTGATAAAAAGTGCAACATACTCTTTAGCGAAAGTGGTAGTAAAATCTTAAAAAATGGTATTACCATAGGAAGTAGCATTAGAAAACATGGAGTCTATGTTATTAAAATTGGAAATGAACCAAAAGACAATCTTTGTCTTACCTCTATGGATGATACTTCGACCTTATGGCATCGAAGATTGGGTCACGCCAATATGCGACTTCTTCAATCGCTATCATCGAAAGAACTAGTAAAAAACCTACCTAAACTAAAATACGACATCGTAGATTGACCTAGTGTATCCTTCTCCTACTGTTATTTTAGACATCTTATAATCAATTATAGCACTAGCGGTAGCTAAGGATCTTCTTCCAACTATCAATGGGCATCTTGGGTTACTAGCCATATTAAGGACATGGAAATCCGCCAAAATAGTCAATTTTCCTATATGCACTATCATGTCTTTTATTATCCCTACCGGATATCCTAGACTCCCATCCGCTAAACCAATTATTGCTTCCGATTCTTCTAATTTTCCTAAGTTGAGGATTTTATAAAGGGGTAACGGATGTAAGTTAATGCTTGATCCTAAGTCGGCTAATGTGTCGAAAACTTTGGAATCTCCAATGCTACAAGGTAAAATGAAGAAGCCCGAATCATTTAATTTCTTAGGTAGTTTATTTTGGACAAACGCGGACCCAGTTTTACTCAACTTTAATCTTTCCTCATATTTATCCATTAAAGTATGATAATAAGGTGCATGATTTAAGACATCAAAAACCGGTTTCTCTTTGTAAAGTTCTTTGAATTCATCTTCTATGGTTATTTTAGGTTTTTTATTTGTTGGTGTTTCAAGATTTTTGTTAACCGACACTTGATTTTCATTGTGTTTTTGGTTTTTCGGCACATTTTGAGTTTGCTTGAAACATGTTATAATAGTATTGACCAAGTGAAATTAGGGATGTGATGAAGGGCATGGATAATCGCCTTCCTTTGATGGACAAGAACCTTGAGTTAATGAAATCGCGTTAACCTTTGGGTTCTTGACGGTATCACTCGAGAGTGCTCCCATTATTCGGTCATTGAAAACCTTTAAAAGGGTGTCAAGCTTATTTGTCATCTTACTTTATTGTTGTTTGAATCCGGCTTTAAATTTTGACAATAGAGCGTCTTAAGTTGACATAAAGTGTTAGGAATTAGAAAATTCCATGATTAAAGAGTCGGTCACCCCAATAATAGTCTAGCATATGTTAGCTCGTAGATTTGTCGTTGTTTACATTATTAAGTAGTTTATTTGTTAGTTTGTAGCGTAGTTTAGTTTAGAGCAACACCGTGGAGGAAGGACGGGTCTTTACCCACTGTATCCCTGATCCACAGGCTGATAGGAGGTCGTATTTCATGTAACTATAAATACCCCTTCCATCCATGGAAGGGGTGGTGCTTCATTTTAATCTAACATTTCCTTTGAGTAAACCTCTAGCAAGAACACCCTTTCTCTCTCTACTTTCTCTCTCTAAAATGGAAAACATGTATTTTGATCTCCCAAGACCACCCGAATCATCTAACACAATAAAATAAGGATCCTACAATTGGTATCAAGAGCCATGGTTATTGTGTTATCTTTGATTTGTGTGGTTTCGTACCATGGTTGTTTGTGTTTATTGACTTATTGTGGTTCGGATCTTGTGTTTAAACTATTTTTATTACATTTTGATTGGTCGAAAAAAGGTTTTTTGCTGCTGTTTTATGATAACAGTTTTGACATGTTTTGTGTATCCTTTTACTTTGGTCAACAAAGTCAAGGTCCCAACAATTTGTACTCATTTGTGTTATGTCAATGTTTTATCCAAACTCGTGTATATCATTTTATGGCTTTGTACCAAAAGCAGTGAAAAAAATGGTCATCTAGTCATTTGCTCATATGGTCAGTCCATGCAGTCAAACTGGGTCAAAACTGGTTTTCTGGGTTTATTATGAATGTGGTCGGAAAATGGTCGGAAAAGTCATCGGAAAATGTCAAATTTCATGGTAGCGACTTATCACTATTTGTCCAGATTCATTGAATCTTGCTGGCGATTTGACACAAAATTGACCAGATGCATTGCACCTCTTATAGCGACTTGTCTTTACAAGTCGCTACGAGTTAGCCTAGCGACTTGGTCGTGGCGAGTTAGCCTAGCGACTTGGCCGTGGCGAGTTAGCCTAGCGACTTGGCCGTGGCGAGTTAGCCTAGCGACTTGGCCGTGGCGAGTTAGCCTAGCGACTTGGCCGTGGCGAGTTAGCCGTGGCGACTTAGCCGTGGCGACTTAGTCGTGGCGAATTGACAGAAATGTAGAAGAAGAAGTTACAATGACTATTTGACCTTGACATAAACCGTATACCAAAAACTCATGACCTCAGTTATACTAATACATCATCAGTCCATGTCAAAATGAAATAAATCGAGCAACAGTAAAACAACCTTACATCGATTCAAAACCAAAAACACAAAACATAAACATGTAACAACTATTCAATATTGGATCTCAGCTTCGTTTGTGTGGTTGTCTAAACACTTAGATCTCAAAAATCTATACACTAAGAAACGAGTACATCATCGATCCTATTTTTCTGAAGTCTCATGCCTTCAGTGACTATTCGAACCCTTGAAAGAAAGTCCAAGATATTCATCTCAAACTCTCTTGCCATTCGAGTACATCATTAACAAAATCTCAGACTTTAAAACACGAATACTATGACTAAAGATCTTTAAAGCACGATTTTTTTTAAGTCATCACAGATGAGTTGGTTCACTTTCCGAATCATAAAGATGAAGAACAATAACAAGGGTGTTATCTTCTCATCTCTGTTCGTTCATACTTAACAAATCAAAATTTTGAAGATTTGAAGCCTATTTCATTCATATTGGAGCCATCCCTGTGGCGTTAAATGACAAAACTCATACCATCTCTGTGGCGAGTTAACTGTTATCATGAATATGATTCGTGCCAGATACTTGTGATGATTGGATAAAGGGCTTTGGTAGGATGGTTGATGTAATTTGTGCCTGAGGATGTTAATTGTGATTAGATCATGTGTAGATCTTGGTGGAGAGAGGCGAAGGATTAGTGGGGGGCGGACTGATTAGTAATTAGGGTTTGTGAAAGATTGTAATATGAGATAAGTGGAGTCTTATACCCCCGAAATATTAGGGCAACGGATATGTTTATGGGCTTGAAATTGTGTCACGATCAAAAGGGCAGTTTGGATCGAATGGATAATCTGATATGGACTTGGGTTGTTGGTCATTGGGCCGAAATTTTATGCTAATACTCCTTTTGGGCCAAACGCTTATGTTATGCTACCAATATGTGGTCTTAGATGTAAGATCTATTACGTGAGCCAAGGTCTATGTATGATTGTAACATATTTGAGATGGATAAATGAATTAAAATTATGGATACATAAGTGATAAGAATCAGTGGTATTTTGTTCGTGTATCTCGTCTCATATGAATCGGCTTGGAATTTATTGTGGGATACTTGGTTTTGCAATTATCATGGGCTTCCTTATGCATTTTGTGATTATATAAGTCTTGGATTAAATGAGCCGTGAGAGTATTGGATTGTCTTTATAGAATTTGAATTGGATTGGGCTCAATGGATTTCGGATTGGGTCTCACGGGTTTAAACGAATGAAACGGGCTCAAGAATTGTGTAAATTGGGCTTAATCTTATTTTTATGGACCCGGTCGTTTCGTGCCTAATTGAAAATGGTAGCTTTTATGTGCTAATATGTGAATTTTGAATAGGAGATTTGATGATGACATGAGATTTAATGATGAGATCTGACGATGAGATTTGACGATGATTCTTGATGTGAATTGATGAAATGATGAGACTTGTTGCTTTATGGTTTAATTCTTTGGTATATACTATGTCACGAAGAATATTATGTCACGGCTTGAAGTGTTTAATTGAACAAAGTTGACTACGGGGTTGTTTGGACGGTATTTCTTATTAGAATTTGAAGTGAGGTTGTCCGGGCGCGTTTACTTATTTTGTCTTCTTTCTTTCTACCCTTCCGCGAAGATGACTTGTTTGGGCGTTTATAGAGGGTGATAAAGACTTGGCTATTTAATTACGGTTGTGACTCTTTCTCGCTTAACACACAACGTAACTATCACTTCGGTGTCTCACTCAGTTGAGAAGGTCAAGAGGTTTTGTACATTGGGTACACCGTTCTTTTCTTCACATGGATTAGTACAAGTTTATGTAACAAATCTGGGGAATTTTACTTCATGTTCGAGTTTGATTTATCGGGTTTACTTCACCAAGTGGTCACAGCAACAGCCGACAGAATACGTGAAAGATGTGTTTACCAAAGTATTTACTGGATGGTTGATGATTTTTGTTGATGTTAGAGTAAGAATCGCTGATGAACCGCTGCATGTTCCCCTAAAACAGATATTCACCGAAACCAAAGTTGCCATAACACATTCAAGCTGACATTGTTTACGGTTTTGTCTTGGTTTTGTAAAATCCATGAAAGAACCTATTTCTTGGTTTAAATCATAGACATGTAAAATCCGTGACAATGGAAACATCCCGGTAATTGTAAAGTGCATTTACGGATCAATCATACGGTTTATTCTTGATTTTGTAAAATCCCTTGAAAGAAACTATTTCTCGGTTTAAACTTTAGAATTGTAAAATCCCGTGATGATGGAACCATCTTGGAGAAAGGAAAGCGTATCTCGGGGTCTTCTGATGCTGGTGTTACGGGTTCTATTTTGAAGAAGGGATAAAAGGGTGTACTTCAAAAATTGGATGTGTGTTTTGATATTCGTCATGGCGATTTGGGTACTTCAAAGTTTTACGGGGTTATGCTCATTAAACCATGGTCGGGATGAAACCATTATCATAGTTCACTTAAAAAGTCAAAGGAGGCTAGATTTGAGCAGTTCAGAAGATGTGACAACGGCGTTAATTCGATATTATTTATTTAAGGTTGAAGTGAATTATCATGGGCGAGTGTACTTAGTATCTGAAGGTATCGGGGATGGTTGGATGAAGATTCTTCATGATCCTTGTTCAAGCTTGTTATTTAAAACGAAGACTTGGAAATCTAGTTATTGTTGAGTGACTTTTACCTTTTCTTTTACCGCTTGGGGGAATTGGGCTCTTATCATCTCAAAATAACTATCACTTTAAGGAGTTACGTTGTAGTACTCAGTGTCACATTTAATTGTGGATTTTCAAGAGGTGATGTACGTCTTATACTTTATGGTTGGTTGGTTGAAGAGTATAGAGTACTTAGAGATTCAATGGAGGATGAAGTCTCGGCACCGCTCTTTGTTACATATGTGCAAGTATAAGTCACGAGTTCGGGATAGTTTACTTCAGGGTCAAATTCATCATATTGGGTTTTCTCCATCAGTTGTCACTACAAAGAGCCTATAGAATGATAATGGGGTTGATTACATGTTTTGCTAAGAGAGTTGAAAAGAGAGAGATTATGACGTATGAACACAACAGTTCATGCCTCGTACTCTAAAGAAAAGAAATGTGACGTTTGATGCGCATTATCTTCAAGAAGAGAAATCTTCTTATGACGTATGAACACTTGATTCATGCCTCGTTCCTCAAAGAAAAGAAAAGTGTACGTGTCGGTGCGCTTTATCTCCAAGAAGAGAAATCTTCTCTATTATGACCATTCTCATCAACATGCTTCATACTTTTTCCATGCGCTTGGTCATCAAGTGAACCAAGGCTCTTGTTGATTGTTTTCGATTCCACTTTCTCAACTATAATGACGATGGCGACATCCTGAGCTAATTTTGCGGGGGAGAAGTGTGAATAGACTACATTTGTTGAAGATATTCACTTGTTTAATCAAGAATGGCATCTCCGTATGCAATTCTTGAGGGGGAGAAGAAGTGTGAATTTTTTGCATTGTTGATTGATATTTGAGAATATAAATGGTCATACGGCTCTAAACTCATGTAAGAACCGAGCCTCTTCTTATCGGGTCATCTTCACATGGAGTTTTTCTCTTCTAAGAGCCGTTGGTTGACATCTCCACTCGGATTGATGAGTTTATTGACAAAGTGCTTCCGGTTAATGCTTCACGTATACATCAACATGATGATTCCGAACAATCTCTCTGTTCTTGTTTGATGTGATTGGTAGTTTGGCGTTACCATCTTGTGTATTCGTTGCGGCCTTATTGTTGATTTTCTTGATGAACATCTTTCTGTTCTTGTTTGATTGGGAGAGATTTTAGTTAAGGGGATTTGCAAGATGTAAGTTAATTGGGATGCTTTTTGGTGGAATGCTTTTTGGTGTGAGTTGAAGATGTTAACTATCTATTCCCCAACCGAACAATCTTGAAGAAGGTCGAGTCTACGATCATTCTACATTTTACGCTACATGTTAGAAGACTAAAGACGAGTTGCATTTAACGATCTAAAGACTTCTTCTTAATCTGGGCATCTATCAAACAGATTGTCGGTTTAGGGGAGAGCACTAATTGGGAGAGAGTTATATGTCAGATTCAATCCCCAATTAGACTTGCTCATATTCTTTTGCAGTGACTCCTCGAGACGTTGTTATTGACTATTTCTCGTATTGGACATTTGACACTAGTTGATTACTTCGGAGTTAATCATTTATCACTTATTTGAGATTGAAGTTGACTTTCACAAAGGCGTGTTCTTATTTGATAACTTGCTCGGGCTTAAGAATTTGAGTTGAAGACTTGGTTTATCTAGTTACCAGCAATGAGGCGGATGGTTGAAGACACGTTAACTATCACTATTAGGAGTTACTTTGTTTTACTCGATGTCACACGCATATGACGGTGTGGATAATCGCAAGAGGTGTTATTGTCTCATACTTTGTTTGGGTAGTAGTACTTAGAGATTTGCTTGAAGCATAAATTCTCTACACCGCTCTTCCATCATTAGGTGCAAGCTTAAGATACAAATGTGGGAAGTTGACTTGCTTTTAAGTAGGGTATATCGGTTTTCTTCTTGATGGTCACTTCAAATTGTCTACATAAGGGTTGATAAAAATAGTCGAGAGAGTCAAGATGTTGATTCTCACAAGAGTTCAAGTGTTCTTCTCATAAAGATTTCAAGTATTTGGGCTTATACTATGTTGCTGACTCTGAAGTGTCAAAACCAGCAAGGGGTAAGGAGATAAGCACCTAAACGCGAGTAAACTTGATGAACTTAATACTTCTAAGTAATTGAAGATACCCCGGGAAGACAAATGTTATTACCGCAGAGAAACTCAAGGTTTGACTCATGACGAGTAAACTTGATGAACTTAATTCTTCTAAGTAATTGAAGATATCCCGGGAAAACAAATGTCATGACCGCAGAGAAACTCAAGGTTTTACTCATCAAGGCGTTTAGTGTTAGTATTTCATCTACGTGGGGGAAGTGATGTTAGAAAAAGTTTCTGAAGATAAAAGAGGTACACAAGTGCGACATATTCAGGGGTAACATGAGGGAGGTGTTATCAGTTATTCTTTCGGTGGGAATGGGTGTACTTCGGGTTCTTGAGCATCATACACGATCATCCGGGAAGAAAAATGTGAACATGGGAAGGTGTTTTCATTCCCCTCATGATGTGTATTTGGGAGAGTTCTTGAGCATTATACAAAGAGACTGACTGCATCAATTCAACTACGTGGGGAAGTGTTCTCTTGACACCTTTTGGAATGGATCGCTTGACTTGATGGGAAAAAGAAACTTGAGAAGATTATTTATCGTGGGATGATACGTTCTTCGTTCTTGTTGATGATATAACCTCGAACGAAGAATCACGGTGATTATTCTTGAAAGGGAGCGGATTTATGATAATGGTGTGCTTCTCATGCACTGGCTAAGGCAAGCTTGAAATAGAGCTTGAATCGCTTCACTAAAGGATTTTCGGTTTGGGGAAGTCGCCAAAGTCTCACTTTCGATGGTTCAATTTCTTTCTTGATTCAAGAGCCCGGAAGCTTTGGTGGTGAATGTTTAAGAGTTGATGACTTCTATCTTCTACGACGTACGCTTCGATATCCTTATCTCGGTACTCGTATCATCATCTTCTTTAACTATATCATCTTTCTATCTTTGTATATATTTATCCGAAAAACAAAATACAAAAATATAAAACCAACAAAAACAAAATACAAAAATATAAAACCAACAAAAGAAAATAGAAAAATATAAAACCTTCAAAACCCATAAAAATCAAAAATTTCAAAATACCAAAATATGTTTTCCTAGACATGTCTTCGGTATCGATAACATCTACGGTCTTAGAAATGTCATTCAATAATGGCACGGGACCATAGATGAAGATCGAAGCAGGAGGTGTAAATATTTCTTTCCAAAACATGTCTCTAAATATGGCTTACTGATTATTTCAGATCAGTAACCAGCACAAATTATGGCTTACATTTATTTCGATCAGAACCCGTGGTTATTACTATGGCTTGCGTTACTTGATCAGAACCGTGCTTAAACCATGGTTTGCTATTATTTCGAGATAGCAACCCGTTTTCAAAGAAGGAAAGTGCTACGCTTAAATAATTTTCAAATATTTCGCACTTATCCTAAAACTATTTGAGGAAAGTATGTCAAGGATCTTTGTTCCTACACAAATGTTTTTCCGTCTAAAATTCTTGAGAAAAATATTTGGTGTTTTCTAAAATGGTGGTAAATGAGTTGCTTTTAAAACAATCGATTCGTAGTTTTTGTTAAATTGAAAACTCAATCAATGACTTCCGCTTTTAATCTTTTCGTAAAATAAGTCATTGATTGAGGGGAGAATGTTTTCAAATTTATATCATCTAACGGACTTTCTTAATTATCCTACGTGCTTAATTAAAATGATAATTGCACGTGTCAAGGACTAGGTTTCTAGGATATGATTGTTAGGTTTAGATGATTAGAGTTTGAGAAATACATTATTCCCATACCTTACATGATCGATTGATATGATTGGATTGACTTTTATTAGTCGATTCTTTGTTTGGGTGTTGTCGACCACCATATATTTGTATGTGTGTTCACTAACGATGCGGTATATTGGTATAAAAGAATGTTCCCGATCCGGATCCCACAATTGAAGATGATTGGATGCCGAAAGGAAAGGGTAACTATATCTTGGGTTGACATATGAAGAAACGGAGCTTAAGCGGACTTCTATGGAGAGTTGGCATATATGCAACGTAAGAGGTCTCACTGCATCAGCAGATGGTTTTCTTCTAAGTGATTGAAGAAATGGAGCTTAATTGGACCTCAGTTGGCATTCTAAATGCAACGTAAGAAGAAGTCTCACTGCATCTGCAGACGGTTTTCTTCCAAGCCCTACAGCAACAACGGAAGCTTCTCAACCACCTAACGTGTCTTTGTGCAGGATACCATTTTTAAACAATTTTGAATAATTTGATTAAATTGTTTTGAAAAATGGAAAATATTGTTTTGAAAATATATTGGACTAATTTTTGAAAATCACCGGACTTCATTTTTATCAAAACCCAAGTCACTCAATTTTTGACTTCTGTCATGGATTGAGGGGGAGAGTGATTTAAAATAAAATATTTTCAAACAATATATCTTCAAAAGAGTCCGTTTGTACGCTAAAATGTGGTGATCTAAAGATTTAATGTTATGTCATGGTATGGTTTTCTTTAAAACTCAAAGATCTGTCAAAATGAAATTTTTTCTGTTCTTGTTTGATTGTGAAATTGTTTTATTTTTCTTAAAGATCTCTTAAAAACTATCATACCTGACACTAACAATCTTTAATGTCTAAATCTGGTCCTTATCTGTCATTTTTCAAAATTAAATCTTGCCACGTCTTTCCCCAAATTTTTCTAAATGATTTAAATCAGTTGGGATCACAAATCTCAAATGGTTTGATATTTCTGATCGGGGTAGAGATCGTGACTTAAATCTCAAATATGTTTTAATGGAATGAGTTTTAGTCCTTTATAGGCACTCCTGCCTCCATGTGCCAAACGATTTCATACACAATGTACATGTTGAGGAGGAGGATTTATCCAAAAACAAGATGAGTATTTAAACACGCCACATATTCTCCCATGTTTTCCAAACCCGATTAAATCACTTGGGATCCAAAATCTCAAAGGGTTTGATATTTTGATCGGGGGAGAATTTGTGATTTAATAATGAAATTTGATAAAAGGTGATCGTTTTGATTTAATTGTGCAGGCTGCTCTCTCATATGTGCTAAAAGCTTTCGAATCTCGAAGCACATATTGAGGGGGAGCATAACTATCGAGGTACAAAAAGTTTTTTAAAGAGATTTATAAAGTACCTTGATTGAGTTATCAAATGGTTTGATTAATGGATTTTGTGATCGTGGATGTGCTTCAAAAGAACTCTTGCCTCTATGTGATAAAAATGTTTTTAAAATATCTTACGCACATATTGAGGGGGAGAATTTTACCATGAAAATCAAATGGCTTTTTCTAAGGAAATTGTGATCAAGAAATTATTTCAAAGAAATTATTTCAAAAGAACTCTTGCCTCCATGTGATAAACAATTTTAAAAAATCATATGCACATGTTGAGGGGGAGCGTTTCTAAATGATCAAAACTATTAAGGTACAAAATGCTTTGATATTATATCACAAGTACCTTGATTGGTTTTCCAAATGATTTTTCAATTGGTTTCGAGAAGGAATGAATTGTACCAAAAGACCGACCATTTTACTTTATGCATGGTGTTATAAGGATGGTTAGGTTAGGTATTCGTTCCACGATCCCGCCAGAGTCGGAGGGATCTACCGAGGACAATCCACTAGATAGTGTAGAGTCCTTAGGTATGATGAAAAAGGAGAAAAATGAGAATATGGGAAGAGTGCGGATCGAGGCAGAGCTAGTCTTGGAATAAACCCAACAAGGTTCTAGTTATGAAGTCTCGGTAAGCATGAAGGGTTGAAGAATGAAAAGAACTGAATGTAAAAGGGTGATAAGAAATAGCCTCCATCAATTCAACCTTGAGTAAACCGGGTTCAATACATATGCTCTTGGTTGTTACTAAGGTAACACCGGTATTGAAGACAAGACGTCATGGACCCAATGGACGATGCACTAAACTTCCCAAGCCACTCAAGTTCCTCTTAAAAGGGCTTGTTTCATTCTCAGGGAACCGACATAATCTATCGACTTTCTCTTAGAGATGGTTGATATTGAAGTAGGAGACCTCTCCCTAGTCTCCGACACAGAACCAAATGTGCACTATTGAGTCTAGAGCCAAGAGATCATCCACAATATCTCGTTAGGACACTAAATTCTTGAAGACTTGCTTTTTCACACAATGTGGAAAGTAAGTATATATATTAAGAGTCCCACGCATTATCCTTGTGGTATTGCCGTAACATCCGAGTGGTATGTAAAAGTATTCACGATGAAGATGGAAATCCTTCTAGAGCCAACATCAAACAAGCTCTTGGTGGGTGACATGTGAGATCTTCTCGTAAGATCAAGCTTGTGACAACCGGATAGAAACAATGGGAGATTCACTCGTGAATCAACCTTGGTCCGAGAATGGAATTGACGAATACTTTTGGAAAACCGTTCGATGTGCA
Source organism: Chrysanthemum lavandulifolium (assembly GCA_022545495.1). Taxonomy (NCBI): domain Eukaryota; kingdom Viridiplantae; phylum Streptophyta; class Magnoliopsida; order Asterales; family Asteraceae; genus Chrysanthemum; species Chrysanthemum lavandulifolium. The sequence goes on from CM040244.1 coordinate 214,095,183, forward strand.
AATCTTCTTTCTCTAGCACATCGAATGTGTATTCATTTCAAATTCAAAAAGTATCTCGATTGAAAAATACTTTTAGAAAAACCGCTCGATGTGCGAATCTCTTCTTTTCGCTAGCACGTCGAATGTGTACTCATTCTCTAATACAAAAGTATTTTGATTGAAAATTGATCTTTCTCATAAAACCTTCGTCGTATTGCAAAACTCTTTACTCTAAGCAATACGCGATTGTTTTTCAAATCAATTTTTCATCAATCGCTGAATCTCAATTATTGGTTCACTCACTCCGTGTTGTCTTCTTTGAGACGTTCCGGGTTGAGAACAGCTAGAAACATTGCGAAACCCCGTCAAGGAGATTCTTAGGAATCCTACCGATCACAGCGAGACTTGTCTCGATCAACGGGAACCGTGGGCGTGTACCTCAATTCAAATGAAAGTGATCAAAGACACTTTCATGTGTTTTATTGCTAACTGTTGTTTGCGGTACACTTGGACGGTTGCGGTGATCGTAATTGAGGTGTCAATCCAAAGCCGCATGCTCACGGCTTCCACACTTAATTTGAAGAAATCATGGTGGTGCATATCTACATAACACGGCTCGATATTTCATACTATGCTTATGCTTCGCCGCAAATATCATGAACCGAAGAAGGCTTCCGCTACTCGATGGAAAGATGTCATGATTCAAAGTGTGAGCATGTCGGTCCAAAAGTCACAACATCACATGAAGGCAACACAACTATGGATGATCCGGAGAGATTTCTGATGCTGATGATCTCAAAGAAAGCTCAAGATCATCAAAGATGTGGATCGATTAAAGGCCTCCACCGAAAGTACAAATCTATGCGGACTTTGAAGAATCGCTACAAAAGCACAAAGATTGCAGAATTTGAAGAAGTCAAGTCTACGAGCTCGAGCGAAGTCAAAGATAGAATGCTAGGAAGCAAAATGTATTTCATGGGGTGACCTCCTTAGGGGAGATTGTTAGAATTAGAAAATTCCATGATTAAAGAGTCGGTCACCCCAATAATAGTCTAGCATATGTTAGCTCGTAGATTTGTCGTTGTTTACGTTATTAAGTAGTTTATTTGTTAGTTTGTAGCGTAGTTTAGTTTAGAGCAACACCGTGGAGGAAGGACGGGTCTTTACCCATCGTATCCACGATCCACAGCCGATAGGAGGTCGTATTTCATGTAACTATAAATACCCTTCCATCCATGGAAGGGGTGGTGCTTCATTTTAATCTAACATTTCCTTTGAGTAAACCTCTAGCAAGAACACCCTCTCTCTCTCTACTTTCTCTCTCTAAAATGGAAAACATGTATTTTGATCTCCCAAGACCACCCGAATCATCTAACACAATAAAATAAGGATCCTACATAAAGTTAGACACCAACCAAGATTGTTGGAGTTATTGGAAATGGGAGGATTGTTGTTAAATGTACGGTTCGAGGATGAACCATTTCGTTGAAAACGATTAGGTGGAGTTGAATAATTTTTTTGAGATGAGTTTGGGTTTTGTTTCCACCTAAGGTTTGGGTGATTTCTCTAAGAGGGGTTGTATGAATCACGTAAGTTATTTTGCTTGGGTTTGAAGGTGTATCACTTCTCTCCCGCTCCGTCGGTACACGAGGATGCGTAGTCCGCAAAAGATTGCCCTGGTAGTTTCGTGCAATCACGAGTGTCGTGAGGACCACTACATAACTCACATGAGGAAGTGACGTTGTTCACTTGGTGTAAACGTCTAGAAGTATCGTAGGAACTCATTAGATATTTTAATTGATGTTCAAGTTCAAGAATCCTACGATTGGAAGTATGTGAGCCACTTGAAGGCAAGGATATTGCCTTGACAGTTTTGCTCAACTCACGGGGGTCGTTCCAAAATTCGTTGTCATAGAGGGCAAGGTCCTCTATTATTTCACATGATTATTCCGCGGTTAGATCACGAAGCTTACCTGATGGATCTATACACACACCTTGTGTCAATGATATTTTGTATAATATTAATAAGCACGTGGAATTTACTTAGTAATACTTAGAAGATGGATTGTATGATGTATTGTAAGTAAACACAGATTAAACACAAAACTTAAGCTCCAATATTATTAATGATTAATACGAGTGATCTTTGCTTATCACTAGGGTTACACCTTGAAGCCTTTGTGAATAATACGTACGTAGATAAGTAGGTTTGTAAGTACATAAGACAATGACCTAGGACCTCCTTTTATAGTACAAGGAGTCCTTTACAAGATAAGTATAAAGCTAACAATATAGAATATACACAAGATCTTTTCTATACTTATCTATACACGTTCTCCTAACCATTATCTAATAGCAGTGGTAATAATGTACCGATGGTAGTATCGCTTCCCTTCGCTAGTGTAATCCGGCGATGTCTTCCACAACTATCAGTGGTAACAGATTATTCCCAACAATCCTCCCCTAAACTTATGATTTCTCTTCAAATCAATAAGTTTCTTCAATCTGCATCATCTTCAAGGATTTGGGGAATTCAACCAAACACTTTACTTCTTCCTTAACTTCTGAATAGCTCTTGAACATTGATCTTGAAGCCTATGTAACAATGCTCTGAACTTCTTATTGTCTTCATGAACTCTTATTATTGTAGATAACATTCTTGTGAGAGTTCCATTTCTGAGTGGATATTCTTTCTCAGAAGCATGAATGCATCTACTCCATTTCTTTGTAGAAACATGGTGAACTTCACATGAGTCATAGTAAAACCATTTAGTACCGGGACATATACATGAGAATTTCCAAATCATCATTAATATCTCGGATCATAGAGCCTTCTAAGATTAACCCATAACTGCATCTCCTTCATATCTTTGAGATCTTGAGCATCAAACCTTTCTTGAACTAACTTCCATAATTTGTCAAGGTCATCTCTGTCAAAAGCTTTGATGAGATCTTCAAATTGAATGAATGATGAAGTTTCACCACCTAGCCTTGTGATCTTCCAAGTTGGAGCAAAATTGCTAGCAGTGTAAACCTCCCAATCAATGATAGGATGTCTAACTTGCAGTGGTTCTGGATAAAAATCTTCTTCTTCTATCACAATCATTTCAGTCATTTGTTCTTGATGAACTTCTCGGTTGGAACTTCTTGTTCTTGACAAACTTTGTCTTCTTAATGATCGAGAATCACTTGTCTTTGGTCTTTCTCTTCAAATTAGGAAACCTTCTTGCTTCTTCTTCGAATCCATTGGAATGAAATCTTTGTCAAATCTTTGAACTCGTAGTAGACACTTTCAACTTTATCATCGACATTCCTTTGAATTGATGTCTCTTCCAACCACCAACATTGCTTGAAGAAGTCTTCATGTATGCAATAACTTGAGCCTTAGTTGGTTGTCTTGGTTTCTTTGGCCTTTCTTGGTGAAACAATAGCCTCTTGAAGTGCTTGATTATTCTTCATCTGTATAAAATCGTTTAAGCTGCGGTTCTTTGTTCTGCAGTTAAAGATTTATCACCTACAACGTCAATTTCCTTTTTCTTGATTCTTGGATCATGTGCAATCAAGAAATCAATTTCTTCTTCAAGAGGAACATAGTGAACTCGAGTCTTTCTCTAAGTCTTGTAATTGGAGCGGTGGAAATAGGATTTTCCAATCTATCCAACCTTTAGCCTTCATAAAGCTTACAACTTCCAATTCTTCAAGCTTTTTCTTTTCAAAGAACTTCATCTCGCATATATCATTTTAGCAACTTCTTCATCATGAGCAATCGAACTTGTTCTTTCTTTGAAATCTTTCTTCCGTGTTGCTCTTCACTTTCCATAACCGCTTTACCTTTATCTTTCTTACATTTATCAATTTCTTCACTTGCGGTGACAACATTATGTTCATCGGTGGGAATATTTGGCTCTGCGGTGGAAATTGAATCGATGGTAAAATCGCCAGTGATCGAAAATATCTTGCTCTTGTTGCTCTTCTTGAGTATCGACTTCCTCTGCACCTTTACTAGAAACGCCTTCATCTTCAAAATCAATTTTCCTCCCCGAGTTTCAAAGACTGTTTTCCTCCCTGTTTGGGAGAATTACCCAAATATTGATCAAAACCGGTGAATCACCATCATTAGGTGAGGATGAAGATGAGATCATCAACTTTGCAGTTTTCCTTTGCTTTTTCAACCCCTGCAACTCTTCCGTCAAGGTCTCGAATCTCTACTTTCAAAATGTAATATCCTTGGCATGTTGTACCAAGTTGTGCCAAGTCTTGTTCCGTAGATTTGACTGCTTAGCTAACTTTGTACACAAAACCATCAATTCCGATTGTTGCCCACTGCCCTCATCACTTCCAACTATGTGACCTGTTGGGAGAGGTGAATCATGGGGCATTGGCTCAGATTCCTCCCTAGTTGGACTAGGTTGAAGTCTAAAACCACCACTGCTTGTTCCTAGACCAAAAGGTTCAGAAACATGTTGTGTTGTCATGAGAGAAGTTGACTATTTTTGCCTCCTCTCATAGGTGTGAGAAACTGGTGGAGTATAATCAATGTTTTGAACAGAGATTATGGGTGAGTTTTGTTCAGTTGTAATCTTTGCAAGCATTTGAGGAAAGAGAGGTGTAAAAATCATGTTGCCAATCTTTGCAAGCTCTGATACCAATTGTGGAGTTTGTTAGACTCCTTGAGATCGTTTTGAGCCTTAGGGTTAAACAATAACATATACATAAGTAGCGGAATAGAACAAACAACTATGTTATTGACACAAGGTTTTTCCACATCTCCTCAATTATTATTTGATCAGAATAATAACGTGTTACCTAACTGTAACAGGGATCAAAGCCTTCTTTGATCTTGAAGATAACTAAATTACTTACCTAGGCATTTACAAGACTATACGCCTAGGACACACGCACACCTTTAGTCGACTACATTATGGAAGACTTATATTATAAAACCTACACCCCATGTCCTCTTTATATACTAGAGGATTAGGGTTTACAAATCTCTACAAAAGACTAATTAATAAATCTTCTTTTGCAAGCGAGTCCTTTCATCTTTTTGTAGATTTCTTCTTTGTCACTTTAAGCCCTTGATGTTTCATTCTTTATTGTTTTGTATCATCGAATCAATAAACCCAACAATCTTCCCATATTTGATGATGACAAAACAAATATGATTCTTGTACGAACTTCCCTAGACGAAGTAGCAGAAGTTGAGATAATTAAATCTCACAATGAATGAAACATTCGTGTCTTCCCCTTTTATCTTCCCCTTTTTGTTATCAACAAATAGGGAATGTAAGCAGTAGAAACTTCCCCTTGAGTGGTACATGAATATCAAATGATTCTTCAAATTTGTAAGCTCCTTGTAATGATCACTTGTGAAGAAAACTAAATATAACGAATTTGATGAAGAAGTAAAATCACCCAAACTTGTATCTTATGTCTTGTTTATCCACGTGACTCTGAACGTATACTAATCAATGTATAAGGAGACCGCAATCTCTTGACAATAATCACTGAGCACAACAACGTAACTCCTTTAAGTGTTATGTCAATTCTTCGTCACAATCATTGAAGCACGAACAAGTTACTTTTAAATGATTCCGCCGTTTAAAAATATAATAAGAACACACATCCAAGCAATTCCACTTCACCTTCAAATAAGTGATAAATAACCATCTTCGTAATCAATTCTTCAAATAAAACCAAAAACGAGCTTTTTAAATCCTTTTAAGAACAAATAAAATCCAAAAACCAAACTCCTTGTGTGTGTGAACCAATCTCCTGTGTGTGTCGCCAAAAATCTATAACAAATATCACGCTCGACTTCCCCTCAAATCCAAAAATAAATCTGTTATAATCACACCCGATTTTAAAATTCCCATGTGCATGTTTCTGCTTTTGACCGGGTCCCATAATAATACTTGTACCAATATTATATATGCCAATAACATAATAAATAATTCATGACTACCATCCATTCAATGCAATATCACACAATTGTAAAGGTCTTATCATATGACTAACCTGGTATTGTTAGTCAAGCAATATAAACGTTCAATTTTATTCTTTTAATCACCCCATATGCAACTATGAACCACCAACAATCATGCAAACCCACTTTCTGTCTTCACCGTCCCACATCAGAAAGAGTCTAGACCCATCGATTTAAGAAGTAGAACATGCTTTGGACAGTTTAAATAATGATTAAAAAGTTGAAGCTCATGCATACCATATGCAATAACGAAACCACACCATGAGAAGAAACCACTAATAACACCACTGATTTGAGTCAACAGCAGGAGCAGCGAACAAGTAGCAATAGAAACATATTAGCAGATTCTTTCATGAAAACCCAAACATGTACACTATCCATAAACGCAGCAGCTAGTAGCATCGTTTGTACCAATAACACTAGCAGCGAATAAAACTAGCAGTGGAAACCGATTACATTAGTAGTGGTAACGACTTAAAGTAGCAGTGGTACGAGAATAACTAGCAGTGGAATCGAGTATGCTAGCAGTGGTTACGGAACATGCTAGCAGCGGTTCCATCGCATAAAACGATAGCAGTAATATCGATAAAAAGTAGCAGCGGTATCAACGAAAACTAGCAGGGGAACGAGATAAGCTAGCAGTAGCTACATCTTCCAACAGTAGATACGTATAGTTCATGAGGGTAGCATATTATAGCAGTAGCAGTATGAGGTTACATGCATCCAATGTGATAGATGACAAAACGAATTAACTACTCCTGTGAATAATATGCCATCAACCCACTAAATCAATAACCTACCTACGTGACACAATCAAAGAATAAAGATTTGAAATTGTAATGAACAAACTAATCAGTATGCATTACCCTAGCATTAGCCTCACTTTACACATCATTATGCACATGAGTACCATGTTGTAGCATCACGTTATTCATCTCTTCTTCAGATCAGCCCACAATTCAACCAAGTAACAACGAATCCCATCAACACCACTGATCAATAAACCTCGAACAACAGCAATATAGAATCAAAGCAAATCGATCTTAAGAATAAAGAAGAAACCCTAAAAAAAATTCTAAAAAACCCTTCTGCAGCAAACTTCGACAGTCAATAACTTTTTTCTAAGAGCTCAGATCGACAATCCCTCCGGTGAAAAGTTAGATGGGCATATAGAGAACGTCCACCAAAAATTTCGTCACGATCCAACGGTTAATGAAAAAGTTATCGCGTTTTTAAAACAGTGCTGCAGAAAGTTGCGAATTTTGCGTAAACTCAATTTTCTTTATTCTTTTTAGCCAAGAAACCTTGTGAATCCCTAGGTAACGAGCTCCCCGAGCTCTGATACCAATTGTGGAGTTTGTTAGACTCCTTGAGATCGTTTTGAGCCTTAGGGTTAAACAATAACATATACATACGCAACGGAATAGAACAAACAACTATGTTATTGACACAAGGTTCTTCCACATCTCCTCAATTATTATTTGATCAGAATAATAACGTGTTACCTAACTGTAACAGGGATCAAAGCCTTCTTTGATCTTGAAGATAACTAAACTACTTACCTAGGTGTTTACAAGACTATACGCCTAGGACACACACACACCTTTAGTCGAATACATTATGGAAGACTTATATTATAAAACCTACACCGCATGTCCTCTTTATATACTAGAGGATTAGGGTTTACAAATCTCTACAAAGGACTAATTAATAAATCTTCTTTTGCAAGCAAGTCCTTCCATCTTTTTATAGATTTCTTCTTTGTCACTTTAAGCCCTTGATGTTTCATTCTTTATTGTTTTGTATCATCGAATCAATAAACCCAACATTACCACCGGCGCTTGGTCAATGGTTTGCCTTGTGGAGAGATTGACATGATCATTAAAAATTTAGATTTGAAGCCAAAGATCAATGCCATTGTGAGGGACTTTATGGAGTAAGTCTTTGAATCGAGTCCACGCTTCATAAAGAGTTTCACCTTGATGTTGTTGGAACATCAAAATATCATTCCTAAGCAATGTTTCAAAAATCGTGAATCAGTAGTGAGGCGGTCGACCCCCTTGTAGCTTGTAATCGGTTTAGGCGGGATTAATCGGTGATTAATCGGATTGGCATTTTTGGCAAGTTTTGGGTATTTATGGAAAGTTTTGGGTATTCACTGAAAGATTTTACTTAAAAAATCTTGTAATAGATATATACAATGACTTTAAGTGATTACAGTTGTCCAAGGTTGCAAAAATAGCGAATCGGTGATAAATCATATTGGCATTTTTGGCAAGCTTTGGGTATTCACGACGAGTTTTGGTATTCCCGGCAATGCCGGCATGATTTTCCTCGAAACATCTTGTAATAGATATAAATAGTGAATCTAATTGATTAAAACTAATTTAAGGCGATTTTAGGGTATTTCCAGCAAGATTTACAAATTTTCGGCAAGTTTGACCATCGTTAACCGCCGTTGACCATGGTTGACCGATTTGTTAAATGATTTACACAAATCGGCAAGATCAGTGGCCCAGTAGCGCCTAGGCGGTGATTAATCGGCCTTGTAGACCTTTTTTTCAACACTGTTCCTAAGCTTAGTAGTCCTTCCCAGTGGAAAGAATTGAGCGAGGAAGCGGGTAGTAAGATCATCCCAACAAGAGATAGATCCGTGGGTGAGCGCTAAAGCCAATTGCTAGCTTGATCACGTAGAGAATTGGAAGAACACGATCGCGTTTTCTCTCGGTAGCAACATCAAGGTCAAGCGAGTCAACATATTTTAGGAAGTCCTTGAGATGTTTATTTGGATCTTGAATGAAGTCCATGGAGCACATCCGTTTGCACCAACCGGATGGTGTCGGATCACGTACGTAGTTTTAGCTTGTTGTGGAAGCTCAATGGTGTTCCTATAGCCTTGATGGCTCGGTATAGAGTATTCACCAATAATGCAGGCTCTTGGCGGGTCTTGTTGGTTAGGAATGGGTAGGCCTTGTGGTCGAGGTTATGAATCGGTGGGTCTTGGTGAAAGGCATCTCATTCACCATGGTGGCAAATGAGAAGTTTTACGAACAAAGGGAAAAGAAAAGATATGTTAATACAAATAAACCGTAAAGGCGTTTGTTTATATTTAGTGATCTCGTTATGTTTTGTTGATAACAATTATAAAGTTATCATAAGTAAAATTATAAGAATACATGTTGTTTTTGCAAAGTATATACATTTGGTCGTTTACATAAAATATTGTAATAAATAAATTGTTGTAATATAATATGTAATAGGATGGATAATATCTGTTGGGATATGAAAGTGCTGAACAGTTAAAGTGCTGAAGATTAATCAAAGTACTGCTAAATAATAAAGTAAAAGTACTGCATACGAAGTCAAAGTACTGCAAGAACAAAGAACAATTTTATTCGTTTATAGAAAGTCTTGTAATTCTAGAATATTCTATATTAGATTACTTGACGTACAAGGATACAAATTGTAAACCGACTAGGGTATCCTTGAGGCTATAAAAGAACCCCTAGATTGGCATAAGATGTACGTGATTTTATTAGAGTTTTAGAGAGAAGTTCAATATTATTAGAGTTGTTAAAGATCTGCATAATAAGCAGAGTTAGTGTTATTAATAAAATCGTTCTAAGTTAAAGTTATTCTTCTTAGCTTTGTTAAGTAAATTCCGCATACTTAATATAGTTTGCTCAGTGTTTCTTTGTTAATAACTTAGGATCTATCCGAGGTTATTAAACTTTAACAAGCTATTTAAGTTAGTTTGGTTAGAGTAAATCGATCCAACAAGTGGTATCAGAGCTTGTGTGGAAACTCTGACTAAGAAGAAACCCTTAAACCTACTACAACAGAACCTTAAGATGTCGACCGATTCTGTTCCACCACCTTCCATCACCTCAATGAGGATTCCTGTCATCAAGAAGGGCGAATACGATCTATGGTGTATGAAAATGAGGCAATACATTGCCATTACAGACCATGCTCTATGGAATGTAATTATCAATGGTAATGAAGTAGTTCCGGAAACTTTAGAGATTCCTGGACAACCTAAAGCACCTAAGGCAGTCTTACCAGCAACAACCTTAAGGAATCAAGAGAAGGCACTCAATATTCTCTTATGCGCCATTCGAGATGGACATCTCTGAAATTACATGATGCTAAAGATGCAAAGCGACTCTGGGGCGCTCTCGAGACCAGATTTGGAGGAATGAAGCTTCAAGAAGATGCTGCAATCTGCTGAAGCAAGCAGTTTGAAACTTTCTTTGTGGGTGAAAGAGAGTCTTGATCTTGCATATGATAGGTTTCAAAATCTCCTCAATATCTTGGAGTTATACCAGGCGAAGTTTCGATTGAAGATGCTAATCGAAGTTTCTAAGGAGTTTGCCATCCACATGGCATGTGATAGCTACAATGATTAGAGGTAAACCAGGTTTGGATGTCATGGAATTTGATGATCTCTATAATCATCGAAGGTATATGAGAATGAGATGAATGGTCAACCAAGTTCTAAGTCTCACAAGATTGCTTTTCTATCATCCGAAAGAGGCGATACTTCCACTAAAATCTTGATTCTCCAACTCAAAATCTTGTGACTCAAAGTATTGTCTCGTATCTTTGCTCCCACCTATGCTCAAAGAACACCACCACATACTACTATGCACTCGGATGAAGTTGTGTGCTCTTTCTTTACAGGAAGCTAGTTTACACAGTGGTTTATGAAGAAGATCTCTCCCAGTTGGCGAGGATGCTTTAGAAGAGATTGATGTCGGTGGCAAGTTGCTTTGATCAATGCAAGGATCAAGAAGTACATGAAGAAAGCAGGAAGAGCATTGATTTCAAACCAAAGCAGGGGATAACTTTTGACAAATCAAAAATTGAATGCTTCAATTGTCAAAAGATGGACACTTTGCAAGGAGTGCGGGTTTGCTAAGTATCAAGCAAGCAGGATGGTGAGAAACCAAAGTGGAGCTAAAAGAAATCCCATTCTTGAAACAAAGGCTTTGGTTGCTCAAGAGAATTTGTCAAAGATGGTGGAGTGAAGAGTTTGATGATGAACCGGTAACTTATTGTATGGTAGCGATGGAAGAAGTAGTTGAAGATTCGGTAGAAGATTTGGATTTGAACCTTGTATTTGATGAGAAGTTGATCATCTTTGCTTTGGAATGCGGAGATGGGTATGGAGGATTTGATTGGAGCTTGGGTGTGAAGATGATCTGTTCTCCTTGCAATGGTAGCTACTTCACCAAGTTCAACCCCTATCTACGAGGTATGCTCAAATAGTCATGATTTCTATCAAAACTACTAAATAGTTATGTGATTGAAAGAGATAATTGTATTAAGGCTAGGTGCGAGGTAGTGGTTATCAAATAACTTTAGAGTCTATGGAAGCCAAAATTATAACACATGAAAATAATGAAATGGCTTGGGTGAAAAATATGAACAACGGGATTACCGTTAAAACTAAGTAAATGGAAATTAAACGTAAAATTCTTTGAAATTGAGAAACTAACTAAGGAGAGATGATCATTAGCAAAGTTTGATGCTGGAAAGAATGCAGTGCATCACATGTGACTTATGTTCAAAAACAAAGAAGAGCATACATTAGAACTGGCTTAGGTTTTGGTATGGACTTTGATAACATAGAAGAAAACACATCTAGTGATCAGGATGACTTAGAAGATATAACCACTAGTGATGATGAACTCATTAATTATGTTGACACATCTAGTAATGAAGATTCAGTTAGTGATTCACCTCCTGAGTATAAGAAAGACAAAGGTTATCATGTTGTTCCACATCCAGTTGGTAGTCATCAACCCATAAGACCTGATGTTTCACGTTTTGGTGTAGACAGTCTATAGTTTAGGAAGAAGCTTATTGGTCAATCTAGGTGCGAAACCCAAAAAAAGCTGTTGAAACAAATTTTCAAAGTCAAGCGGTACCTTTTACTCAAAATCTTCTGCACAAGCTGATACCTTCGGAAAACCTTTTCAAAGCAGTCTTGCTAAACCTTTTGGGATAACTTTGGTCAAAAGCAGTTTAATCATTCACCTAGAAGGCACAATAGTTTTGGTCATAGACATAGAAGAAGTCACTTTGGGAGTATGGGTCAAAAGCGTGTTTTGTGTGTTTTAGTCCTACTCATTTAATCAAGGATTGTGAACATCACTCGAATACCTTAGAAAATTTCCAAAGAACAGTCGCTAACGAAACCTAGAGAGAACAAACCGATCGGAATAATTCAAATAGGGTTAATCACAACAATTTCTCACTGGACCATAGGTACCCCAGCTAGCGAAGACCTTTTTCTAAACCACCGGTACCTTCACAAGCAATACCTTCTCAAAGTCTCGCTCGGTCAAACCAAGGTCTGCGAATATCACTTGGAGCAATCCTAGGAGATCTCATTACTATCAACCTAGAAGGTATTACAATTCACATGGGGATCTAGATCACGGGAACCAAGTGTTAAAACAGAATGGGTTAAGAGGAAAGTCTGCTGAGGATAAACAGTACTTTCAACAAAAAGTGAATCGATGTTTTATAATACAAGAAAAGAGAATGAATTTGCAAAGAGAGTTACATTGAAAATCCGAAAGTTTTGAAAATCCACATGCTAAAAATCAAAAGATAATTACGGATCATGTTTTGAAAAGCGATGGAAATTACATACTCAAAGAATTTGAGTTTGTAACTCCATGAGGGAACACAAGTCAAGAATGGATTGGGTTCCTAAAGAGACTAACTCTCTAAATCTTTGTGCGGGGCAACCCGAAGAGGAGCTTAAAGATCATTTGATTGTAGATAGTGGTTGCTCTAGAAGTATGACAAGAGACAAGGATATTACATGCGATTTTAGATCTATTAGTGGAGGAAGAGTTGCATTTGGGAATGATCCCAATGGAGGAAGAATTCTTGGGAAAGGAACTATCAAAGCGGGGACGTATAGATTTTGAGAATGTTAGATATGTGAAGGAGCTCAAGTTCAACTTGTTATCGCCTCTCAAATCAGTGATAAAAGCATCTGTGTTATTCACGACACGAGAATGTCTCATTCTTTCCTCTGAATTTAAGCCTGTTGATGATAACTTGGTAGTACTCAGAGTACCAAGAACCAATGATGTGTATAGTCTGGACATGAAGAGTCTTCACTCTTATGGAAGAGCTACTTTTTTAGTGGCAAAAGCAACAACTAAAGAAGCACATCAGTGGCATAGAAGATTGGGCCATGTAAATTTCAAGAACATCAACATACTGGTCAAAGGCAATTTAGTTAGAGGTTTACCTTCAAAGACTTACAAGAATGATCACTCCTGTTTGGCGTGTAAGAAGGGTAAACAACACAAAGCTTCATGCAAGAAGCTTGAGGAGAGGACAATTAGAGAACCTTTGGAGTCATTACATATGGATTTGTTTGGACTGTTTACGTGGCAAGTTTAAACAAGAAGAAATCTTGCTTAGTTATTCTGAGATGATTGCGATGAGATTTAGTTGGGTATTTTCTTGGGATTTAAAGACGATACTTTTGATGCTATTCGGACACTATTTATAGCACTTGAAAACCAATTGAGGCTCAAGGTCGAGGTATTAGATGTGATAATGGGATGAATTCAAGAACAAGCTTATGGATGAATTTTGTGCTAACAAAGGAATCAAAAGGAGTTCGATGTTGCACGAACACCACAGCAGAATGGTGTTGCGAGAGAGGAAGAATAGGACTTTGATTGAGCGAAAGAACTATGCTTGCGATTCACTACTACCTATTCAATTAAATTTGTAAGAAACTTGCTTGCTATGTACTTAACAGAGTATTAGTCACAAAACCACGATGAAGACACCTTATGAGTTCTTGATGGGCAACAAACCCAACATTCGCTTTATGAAGCCTTTTGGATGCCTCTCACTATTTTAAACACAATTGATAACTGGGAAAGTTTGATGGCAAGTCCGAAGAAGGATATTTATTGGGTTATTGTACCAACGATGAGGGATTTAGAGTGTACAACAAAGTCACTAAGAAGGTTCAAGATTGTCTTCATGTTGAATTTTAGAAGATCAAGACAATCGGAAGGGTAAAGGTCCAGATTGGATGTTTGACCTTGAAGTTTTAACTCCTTTTATGAATTATGTACTGTCGGAGAAGAAAATCAACTTTGTGTATAATGGAGAAGATTCACGTTATGTTGTTCATGGAGTTCACATTAGACCGATGTTGTTCACGATAAAGATCCAAAGCAAAATCTTGATGCACCAACCCAAAGTCTTGATATACCAACATCTTCACTATCTCACGAGGATCAAGATATTCAAGAGACACTTAAGCAGATGCTTTTACAAGATGTAATGGCACATTCTTATTCGATGAACAAAGAAGAGCTTATGAAGAAGCAAAGAAAAAGAATAAGGCTGAGTATTCTCAAAGTACTTTGGACAAGACTTTTGAACAAAATCTTCTTTGCACCGTTGATGATACTTTAGATAATTTGGATGATCCTACCATGCCTGGATTAGAGGAAACTGATGATGAGTTTGAAGATGAAGGTATTTTCTCTGATTCCAATGAAGATGCTGATTTAACTAACTTGGATGATGCGTATGGAGTTCCACAGTCTCCAATCTTAAGAATTCATAAGAATCATCCTATTGATCAAATCATTGGTCCTTCTACTTCTTGAGTGATGACAAGACACAAAGCTAAGAGTTTTAGTAAACCTCATAATGCTTTACTTAGCTTTGTATATAAACTGAACAGGCTGAATCATAAAGACCATCAAACATGTCTGTTTACTTGCTTTATTTCTCAAGATGAACCCAAGAATATTGCTCAAGCATTGACAAAAGAAAGTTGGGTGGAAGCTATGCAAGAAGAACTGCTCCAATTCAAACTTCAAGAAGTTTGGGTATTATGTGATCTTCGGATGGGAAGAAAGTTATTGGAACCAGATGGCTTTTCGAGTCAGAGAGATGAAAGAGGTAATGTTATCAAGAACAAGGCAAGGTTAGTAGCTCAAGGCTACTGACAAGAAGAAGGAGTAGATTATGATGAAGTATTTGCTCTGTAGCAAGGATTGAAGCTATTCGAATATTTCTTGCATTTGCTTCATATATGGGATTTCAAGTTTACCGGATGGATGTCAAGAGTGCTTTTCTATGGCACTATAATGGAAGAAGTTTATGTGAAACAACCTCCTGGTTTTGAAGATCCTAAACATCCTAACAAAGTCTACAAGGTGGTTAAGGCTCTCTATGGCCTTCATCGGGCACATAGAGCTTGGTATGAGAGGCTCTCCACATTCTTATTACAACATGGTTACAGGAGGGGAGCTATTGACAAGACTTTGTTCATCAAAAGAGACAAGAAGGATATCATGTTAGTTCAAGTCTATGTTGATGATATCATCTTTGGAGCTACCAAAATGTCTATGGTTAAGGAGTTTGAGCGGTTGATGCGAAAGAATTTCAAATGAGTTCAATGGGTGAGTTAAATTTCTTTTGGGACTTCAAGTTAAGCGGTCAAAGGAAGGAATTTTCATAAGTCAAGACAAGTATGTCTCGACATACTTAAGTTCAATTTTGATGACATGAAGTCCATCACTACACATATTAAATCAATTAACTCATTGGGCAAGGATGAAGATGGACACCAGTTGAAGTCAAGTTATACGGATCAATGATTGGTTGTCTTATGTATCTTATCGCATCTAGGCACGATATCATGTTTGCGGCTTGTTTATGTGCAAGATATCAAGTCTCACCAAAGATTTCTCATATGAATGCGGTGAAGAGAATTTTATGTTATCTAAAAACAACCTAAGTTAGGGTTGTGGTATCCTGGATTCACCTCTTCACTTGGAGGCTTTTTGAGATAGTGATATCTTTGGTGATAATTATGACGGAAGATCAACAACTAGAGGATGTCAATATCTTGGAAGAAGATTAGTCTCACAGCAATGTAAAAAGCAGACAATTGCGTAAACATCCTCAATGAAAAGTGAATATGTAGGCTGCGCAAGTTGTTGTGGACAAGTTTTGTGGATGAGAATCAACTCTTGGATTATGGGTTCAACTTCAAAATACTCCTATCAATATTGATAATGAGAGTACTATCTCATTGTGAAGAATCGACTATCATTCCAAGACCAAGCACATTCGATTAGGCATCACTTTATCGAGATTGTTATGAGCATGAGACTCATAAATGTGGTCAAGGTTCACACGGATGATAATGTGGTGACTTACTCACCAAAGGCTTTGATGTTTCAAGATTCAATCACTTGGTGGTTAGCATAGGCATGATTAACTCTTGAGCTACATTTAACGGGAGGACTATTTAGTATAAGTATATACATGCATTGTTTGAGGGAGGATATTTATGTATACTTAGCTTATCTGAGAGGAATTTGGAAACATCTTTTTTTTATGAAAGTCTTGCTTGGAAAGTCTTGCTTGGGAGAAATCTTGCTGCGTGGAAAGTCTTGTTTGTCTTATTAAATCTTGTTCAATGGTAATATTGAGGGTAATTCTATTAACGGTAACTTTGTTATTATGGGCTGTGATTTTTCAAATCTCACCGATAAATAACTACTCTCCGATTTTCCCTCTCATCTTGATATTCTCATATATTTTCCATATTTCTCTCATCATCTCTTTATTATTCGAGTATATCTCTAATTGTGCTTACATACTCAACCATGGCGAATCGTCCTACTGTTTCAAAGCACAATATGGTGGCGAATTTAGACAAGACTGAAGATAATGTGATTTTTCATGATATATTTGATTATCTTACTGGGTCGCCAATCAGTTATGCTCTTTTAGTGGAGTCGGATATCATTGAACCTTGGATTCAAGAATTTTGGGCTACTGCTAGGGATAATATGGAGAATGATGAATTTTATATTAGGGCTCTTGTTGTTGGAAGAGCTGTGAAGATTATGAAGCATCTATTCGAGAAGACTTATTGTTTAATGATGAAGAAGGGGCTATTCGTTTTGATAAGCGATTGATTTGGGAAACTTTTGGGCACCTTGGTTATGAAGGGTCTTTAATGAGAACAAACATTAGAAACAACTATTTTGTCCTCAATGGAAGTTTTTAGTGCATGTGTTGCTTCATTGTATTAGTGCTAAAAGTACTTCATAGGAGCAATTTGGATCTAACATAGCATACGCTATGGTAGGATTGGCTCTGATCGTATTTTCAATTTTTCAAGGCTTATTCTAGATGGCATGCTTTCTCACATTACTCATGGATCAAAATGGTTAATGTATCCTAGGTTTATACAAGTTTTCTTGAACAAACAACTTGCGATGTACCAAAGCCTCTGATTTACTTCTGTTGTTGTACAACAAGCAAAGATTTTTACCTTTATGGCGAGAAGAAGTGATCTATTAGGAGGTCGAGACACGCCTTTAACTACTTCTATGATGGAAGTTGTTCAATTTGTTAGAGCGATCTTGAAGATGATGAAGAAAGTGAAGGTCTTGCACTGCAAATCTTGCATCTGCAATCTTGATTCTCAAAGTCTTGCATCTCAAGAGGTAACGCATCTCAGTACCGCTTCCCAAGTATTGAAGTTCAAGTAGATGTTGCAGGTTCACCTTCTCCATCTCCACAACATTACATTCACGATTCTCAACCGGAGGAACATTCACCAATTCAAGGAGATGATTAGCATACTATATCACCTAAAGGTTTAACATTGGATAATTATGTTTTGACAAGGGAGTTAGTCAAGTTGAAAAAGACTCTTGAGGCTCAAGTAAAGCAGTTAAGAGGTTGATGCTCAAGTATAAAGGTTAAAGAATTTTGTTACGCCTTTTATCAAACGTTATCGCTTATGGGTTAAGGAAGAAAACAAGTGCGAAGGCAATTTAAGAAGAAAAACAAAGGCAAAAGGTTCACAAACAATCTTACGTCCAATTGGGAGGAATTTAGAAGAAAAGAATTTGAAAGAAGATGATGTTAAGGAGAAAGAACCTCAAGATCTTGAAGAGCATGTTGTCATTGAAAGTCTTGAAGAAGAAAGGTCTCAAGATCAAGGTCTTGAACAACAAAATCTTTCGCTTTCTTTGGAACTCACAGACAAGAATTGGTTACACCAAGAGTATTAGACTTTGAAGAGGAAGTGGTCCTTCAACTCTTGTGTTAGAAGAAGAAGTCGGTCCTCAACAACCGCCATACCGGAAGAAGGCGATATACCCAAACCACGTAAGGCGCAAGTGATGATGAATTTATTGCAACTATATTGCATGATTTATCAAAGCCAAGGTACATTACTATTTCAAGTTGAGAAGAACAACCAAGAGCTTCTCAACTCGCTATTGATCCTAAGGATAAAGGAAAAGGTGTTTTGGTAGAAGTAAAGAAGAAGAAACCAACTTTAGCACGAGATAAGGGCTCCTCAAGATGCTTTAAATGAACAAGCGACTAGAAAAATTCAAGAAAAATTAAATGCTAAAGATAGAGAAGCTAAGGAAGTGAAGAAGCTCGAATAGAGAAGCGACTAAGAAGTTGCAAGAGGAATTGAATGTTGAAGCTAGTGAACAATTAGAGTCACATGTTCTGTTTCTTTTATGCCTAGAAAACCAAATCTTGCTAAAGAAAGGAATGCAATGATGGCTTATTTGAAAAGTAGAGGATATAAAGGATTGCGGTGAAGCATGTTGATATGAAAAGATTATATGATCTTTGAGACAGAGGCTTATAAGAAGGATGTTGCAAGTATCAAAGATTATAAAGATGAAGCTACTTGGATGAAGCGAGAAAGAAAGAAAAGTTTAAAAGAAAAGGAAAAGCGAAGTTGAAGATAAGCAGTTTTCAAAGAAAGAAAAGTTGAGTTAAGATCGAAACTAGGGATGAATTAAGAAATTATCTCGAATAGTAGATTTTGAATATTCCGGAGAAGATCTTGACATGAAGATGAGCAGATCTCGATTATTGCTTTTGAAGTTGTGGAATCTAAAGATGGAAGCTATATGATGTTTCATAGAAGATGAAAGCTTGAGTGTTCAACGAGGCTATGGGATTTATTGCATATCATAGATAGAGTGGATCTATTCTATTTATATCATGTGGTGAAAGATTATTTTGAACATCATCCATCGAAGGAATTGGTTTAGTTTTACTTGGAGATCTCACAACCGCATGGGAAACCAAGAACGAGCGATGATGAAATTTGGAAGAATCAAGAGAATTGGGAAATTGTTTCTTGGAGATTTTTGAAGAATCTGGAGTTCATGTTCTAGAGCTGGAAACCGGTACAATGATTCATATGTTTGCAGATAGAAGATATCCTCTTCTGATGAGATCTTATGAGGAGGATGCTAGAGCATGGAATGGAAGTTGAAGAAGACAACGAAATTGCTTGTATGGTCATCAATTTGTTTATCAACCTGGACTACTATTGCGATGATAATGAATAAGCGGTATGAGACTTAATTGAATAAATTATTTTTGATAAATCAAGACTTTATTCAAAGTCTGGCGATCAAACGATACTTTAATCAAAATCTGGCGATCAAACAAGACTTTAATCAAAGTATCGCTTGCGACTTTTAACCGTTAAGTGATTTTTGAAGAAAACTTTTGATAAGTAACAAATATTTTGAAACAAAGTTGAATAAATGGTTTTGAGATGATAACATCAATAGGTTATCAATCCACCATTGTTACAAAATGATTGGCTAATCCATGAGCAAACGGCTCGGTAAAGATATATCAAATCCGTTTTAGTTGACAACTTGCTAATAAGTTGGATGGTAATCAACTCACCATATCGATAATGTGAAGAGTTGGCTAGCCCACAAGAAAATGGCTTGTGGTAAAGGCGTGGAAAAACCATTATTGGTAATTAGTTCACCATTAGATAAAAGAACTAACTAGTCCGGAAGAGTGCGACTTTTGGTAAAGACAAAACAAATCTGTTGATAGTGATGATTTGCTAAAAATCATATGGTTATCGATGTACCATGGTCTTACACACCAAAACATTTGGCTACTCGAGTTAATGGCTTTGGTAAAGAGATCTAAGTCCATTAAATTTTCAATGATTCACCTCTCAGGAGTTAACACACCGGAAGTGATGAGAATAGTATGCAACTTAAAGTGAATTAATGTACAAATTGTCATATGTTCTTTGTGTTTACGAAAAGATGGAGCTTCTTTGGATGATCTTTGTAAAGAATATTTCTAAAGATACTTTGACTATGCACGAAACTACAAAGATACAATCCGAGACAAAGACATAATCTTTCCTTAAAGATGAAGGCGATAAAGAATTCAAGTTAGGGAGGATTGTTGGGATATGAAAGTCTTTGAGCAGTTAAAGTCTTGAAGATTAATCAAAATCTTGCTAAATGATAAAGTCAAAAATCTTGCGCACTGAAGTCAAAATCTTGCAAGAACAAAGAACTGTTTTATTCGTTTATAGAAAGTCTTGTAATTCTAGAATATTCTATATTAGATTACTTGACGTACAAGGATACAAATTGTAAACCGACTAGGGTATCCTTGAGCCTATAAAAGGGCCCCTAAATTGGCATAAGATGTACGTGATTTTATTAGAGTTTTAGAGAGAAGTTCAATATTATTAGAGTTGTTAAAGATCTGCATAATAAGCAGATTTAGAGTTATTAATAAAATCGTTCTAAGTTAAAGTTATTCTTCTTAGCTTTGTTAAGTAAATTCCGCATACTTAATAAAGTTTGCTCAGTGTTTCTTTGTTAATAACTTAGGATTTATCTGAGGTTATTAAACCTTAACAAGCTATTTAAGTTAGTTTGGTTAGAGTACATCGATCCAACAATATCCAAGACCCATGACCCATACCCATGGAGCTAATCCATAACCCATGACCCATTGCATGAAATCATGTTGGGTATTATCCATCCCATGACCCAATGTCCATGACCCATGACCTAAGACCCATGACACATTGTCTAGATACATTGTATCTTGTTGGGTACCCATAACCCAAAGTCCATTACACATGGCTCATAACCCATAATACATAATCCGGTTTGCAACCCAAAATCTAGACTGTTCTGACACAGACTGCCGGATCCCTGGTTTTGCACTGGCCGGATCCCTTGGGTGAGGGATCCACTAGAACCGTGGGATATAAGGTTTTTGTGCCTATAAATAGTGAGCCATTTCTTCATTGTTTCTCACCCTTCTTCTTACAACTCTCTCATATATTATTTCACTCTCCTAACCTTTGATTAGTTGATCATTCTAGTAGTTCTTCTATCTTTTGTTGTGATTCTCATATAGGTCCTTCACAAAGGCGAGATCACACTATAATACAAGTCATCCAAGCAAAGGGTCCTTTATTGATTTTTCTATCCACAAGATTTCTGTGGCAAGATCTTGTAATTCATATTTCATGTAGTTGTTGTGTAATAGTTGTGTAAAGGTTTAGTTCTACCACGTGAAAGAACTCGGTATTTAGCTTTGTACTAGAAAAAGTGTAAGCGACATTGTGAGGCTTCTCCGCCAAGTTGAAGGAGCTTGTTGACATAGTACTTGAACTCTCGAGTGGGGTACTCGGGGAGTGAGTAGGGCAAGGAAGGTGTCCTTGTAGCCGAATCACTATAAATCACTTGTGTCGCTAATTTCTATCTTTTTACTTTACTTGCTTTCTTTACATACTTTACTTATTGTTTCATACTATCTACCCATCCATACGAATTCACATAAGATCGAATCTAAATCTTTGAAACTTAAATTAAAATCGGTAAAACTATTAAACCCCCCTTCTAGTTTTCCACAAGATAGATTACTAGGAAGCTAATGAAATGAAAATAAAATCTCACTTGATAGGAATCAAGTGAGTAAACCTAAACGAGATAGAAAGCGAACCTAAACTATTCCCCAACAGCGTTACAAAAAACTTGATATGGCAGTTGTAAGATCTCCGTAGAAGTTTTACAATCATACTAGGCAGTGTACCTAATCGTTGTAGTGTAGTATAGGTAAGAAATAGGGGATTGATCGTTCTCTAGGTGAATAGTGTTGGGAAGGTCGAGATGTATGACAAATAGGTCTAAGGTGAGGGATGATTCTTTTTATATTTTTTATAAACGCAATTAAAATCTCGGTATTGGATTGGGTTTTTGATTATCAACTTCTTAAAACTATTAATAAAACTAATAATTAAAATCGGTAAAACTATTCAACCCCCCCTTCTAGTTTTCCATAATTGGCATCAAGAGCAAGGTTTACAAAAGTTTTAAAGTAAATTGTATTTTAAAAACTTTTCAATCACAATGAGTTTTGAAAATTATAGAGAAGGGCAATCTATGCAACGACCTCCACTACTTGAAACTAATAGTTTTATTTATTGGAAAAATAGATTTGAAACTTATGTGAAATCAAAAAATATTGATCTTTGGTATATTATTGTTGAAAGTGATTTTCAAGCAACTGTAAAAAATGATAAAACCGGCAATAAAGAAAACATTTCTCATGAACGTCTCACCGACGACCAAAAGAAAAAGCTTTACAAAAATAGTGAGGCAAAAATGGTTTTATACAATGCCTTACCTAAAAAGGAATTGAAAGAATTTCTATGCCTAAAACCGCTAAAGAAATTTAGAATTCTTTGGTTGTAACACACCAAGGAATTCAACAAGTTAAAAACAACAAAATTAATTAATTTTTCAACAAAATGAACAATTTTCAATATTGGATGAGGATAGTATTGATAATTCTTTTGCTAGCTTTAATACTATTATTACTTCATTACAAGCACTTGATGAGTATTTTTCTATTCGTAATCATGTCAGGAGATTTCAAAGGGCGCTTCTATCAAAGTGGAGACCGAAGGTGACGGCCACCGAAGAATCCAAAGACTTGTCAATCCTTACTCTCGATAAACTCATAGGCAACCTAAAAGTCTATGAGCTTGTACTCGCTAAAGACTCCGAGGTCTTAAAAGAAAAGAAAGAGAAACATAAATCTCTTGCTTTAAAGGCCAAGAAAGTCTCAAGTGATGAAGAAACCTCATCTACGGAAAGTGAGGACGAAGAGTATGCAATGGCGGTACGCGACGTCAAGAAGTTCTTTTGGAGAAAAGGAAGATATGTCAAGCAACCTTATGACAACAAGAAAGGGTTGCGGAAAAGCAAAGATGATAAGAAAATGAATGACGAACGCAAGTACATCAAATGCGGGGATCCAAATCACTTCATTAGTGAGTGTCCCAAACATGACGAACAAAAGGCGTTCGTAAGTGGTTCGTGGGGAATGTGTGAGGAAGAGAAGGAAAAAGTTTGTCTCATGGCAAAAGAATCCAACGAGGTATGTTCCCACTCTCTATATTATAGTAGTTCATCATTAGATGATGAATCCTTACATCTTGAATATGATAAGCTTTGCAAAATTAGTCTCAAGGTGATTAACAAAAACAAGATTTTGAAAAATTAAAATGAACTTTTTAAAAAGGAAGTTCTTGAACTAAAAGATAAATTAAAGAGATTAGAAAAGGGAAAAGAAGTAACTAGCGAATGCAAGCTTTGTGTAGAACTTCTAACGTTAGTTGATCATCTTGATTCTAAGATTGCTAGACTAAGTACTAATTACCTTGATAAAATACTTGATAGTGTCAAAACGGGTAATAATCAAAAGGGTCTAGGTATTCAGGAACACATTGCGTCAACTAGCGAGATTAAGGAAACACAATTCATTAAAGCAATTGCAAAACCAGCTACTGTAGTCCCGGATCCGACGGATCCCTTGAAAAAGGATCCGGCTAGTGTTAATTTAGGGATCCATGGACCTGCATCAGTAAACAGTAGAAACAACGCAACCACTTTTTCATATGACCGGTAATAAGGCATTGTTCTCCACATACGAATCCTTCAATGGAGGAAATGTGATGTTTGGAAATAGCGAGATCAAAATCATCGGTAAAGGTACAATCTCTCACAAATCCTTGTCCATTAATGACGTGTGTCACGTAGAAAGCCTAAACTTTAATCTACTAAGTATAGGTCTATGTGATAAAAAGTGCAACATACTCTTTAGCGAAAGCGGTAGTAAAATCTTAAAAATTGGTATTACCATAGGAAGAAGCATTAGAAAACATGGAGTCTATGTTATTAAATTTGGAAATGAACCAAAAGACAATCTTTGTCTTACCTCTATGGATGATACTTCGACCTTATGGCATCGAAGATTGGGTCACGCCAATATGCGACTTCTTCAATCGCTATCATCCAAAGAACTAGTAAAAAACCTACCTAAACTACAATACGAACATCATTTTTGTGATGCTTGTAACATAGGAAAACAAGTCTATGCTAGTCATAAAGCTAAAAATATGGTTTCTACAACTAAATGTCTATAATTACTACATATGGATTTATTTGGTCCATCCGCTATCCAAAGTTACGGATGCAACTTCTATTCTTTGGTTATAGTGGATGATTACTCTAGGTATACATGGACTAAATTTTTAAAGAATAAAACTAAAACGTTTGATTACTTTGAAATCTTAAGTAAGAAAATCCAAAGACAACTAGGAAGTCTTATTGTGTCAATTCGAGCGGATCATGGTTGGGAATTTGATAATGAACTTCAATTCGAAACCACAATTTCTGGGCTCCTCGCACTCCACAATCAAATGGGGTAGTTGAAAGGAAAAATAAGACCCTACAAGAAATGAGTCGCACCATGATTAATGAGCAATCTATTCCTAAAACATTTTGGTGCAATGCCGTCGACACATCAACCTATATACTAAATCAAGTCTTAATTAGACCATTCTTAGGAAAAACTCCATACGAGTTGTTACGAGGCAAAAAGCCTTCGTTAGAACACTTTCGATTCTTTGGTAGTAAATGTTTCATACTTAATACTAAAGACTATTTAACTAAATTCTATCCAAAATCAACCGAAGGTATCTTCTTAGGATATTCTACTAAGAGTAAAGCATACATAATATTAAATAAAGAAACCATGAAATTTGAAGAATACTTAAATGTAAAATTTGACGAGAGTCCACCTAAAACTACCTTACCTCTTGTCAATGACAAGTTAATCGAAAGTGAAGTCTTAGAAATCAAAGAAAATATAAACAAAGAAGATGAACCATTAAACAATGAAATCATCAAATGTTAAAGAGTCTAAAGATCATCCCGTAGAAAAGGTTATAGGAAAATTAAATGAAAGAACTCTAAGGTCTCAAGTCCACAACCAAAGTAGTCTATTTCGTTTTGTATCAACCATAGAACCTAAAAACACTCAAGAAGCTATAAAAGATGAAAGTTGGGTTATGTCTATGCAAGAGGAATTAAATCAGTTTGTTTTTTAAAATGTTTGGACACTTGTCCCTCCATCTAAAAACTAAACCATAATCGGAACAAAATGGGTATATAAAAACAAATTAGATGCAAACGGTGTTGTGTCTAGAAATATAGCTAGACTTGTTGCTCAAGGATATAGCCAACAAGAAGGCATAGACTTTGATGAGACCTATTGTAAAACCCTAAAACCGTGAACGCGTTAAATGACTATAATACCCCTCCATTAATAATCCGTAACCTAAAGCAAGCTCGGTAATACGCTAAGTACTTAATGATAATTGATTTACATGGAACATTGAAAAATAAAACTTACATTTAAAATACAAAGGAATATAACACATTGAAAAGTTACATGTACTAACTACTAGACCAAATAAATAAATGTAACAAGTTATTATAGCAAGTAAATAAAAAGGATGATTTGGTCTTCTTTTGCCCTTTTGATCGGCCATGTAAACGCCCCATCTCCTAAAATTTTGGCCTCATTTAACCCATCCATATCACATTTATAATTCCCCATATCTCATTCAAACTTACACCTAAAACCCTAGCAAGAAAAAGTGACAGCAAACTTATTCCTTTCTCCATTTTTCTATCGCCAAGAAGAGAGGTCCAAGAGAAGGTTCGTAGGCTTCGTACAGGGGCTGATATCGTAGGTATTGTGGGTTCGAGGGTTGTTGTTATGATCGTGCATTCGTTGTCGACCGTTCGTTGTTGTGGGTTTGATTTTGTTTGTTTTATCTTCGCGCATTCGTTGTTGACCGTTTAAATGGATACTACTCGTGAAGTTAAAGATGATGGTGCCGACCCTGTGTTGCTGCAGCAGTTTCTGAACTGGAGAGGTTCGTGAAGCAGAAGCTGCACCCGATCGTGATACTGCCGGAGACTTGGGGGTTTGATATGTTAACTTGTTAAATAAAGGGCTAAAATGAGTAAATTGGGTAAACTTGATATATTTACACTTTAGACCCTAAACTTGTATAACTTGGCATAAATGATCCTTAAACTATTATAATACTCATTTTGCATCATTTAACATAATATGACATTAAATGCATCATAAATGGCTAAAATTACTAAATATGGAAACCTGCCTAAAATAAAAAGTTACCTAAAATGGAAAGTTACTAAAAGTGGAAACCTGCCAAAATGGAAAGACGTCTAAAACGAGTAATTTGATCTTAATAAGCGTTATCTAATTCATATAGGTTCCGAGCGGCGGGATTGATTCATCGTGTGACCTTACTTTCTATTTTGCTTGCTTCGAATGAGGTACAGATATTCTGACCTTTCTCATAAGGTTTCTCATGATCTCTTTGCATCTTTGATCTCTTGCCATATTGATATAGAACCCTTGCTATCGAACCTGGATATTGAACCTTTGCTATTGAACTTTGATATTGAACTATTGCTATGAACCTTTGATTTGTGAACCATTGATATTGAACCTTTGATTATGAAGACTTATATATTGCTACACTTTAGACCTTTTGTTTTGACATGTCAATTTGATACCCGAGCCATTAACTAGGCATGGGGGTTCCATGTCTGTGTCATTGATGCACCAATGGCATGACTCCAGTGTGGATGAGTGATGTTCCACACCGTCCCCATATTGTATTGATTATGCGTGCTTCAGATATATTGTATGGCCACTATTGTTTGCAGGGGGCGTATGGATGCATCCTAGATTTGTACTGTATTGTTATTGATATATATATATTGTTCTGGTGATGTGGTGCGTATGTGCAATACACCCCCTCACATTCTGGGAGCTAGCTACTCCACTAGTTACTTGAGGTCTCCCCTCCTATTGGTTTGGTATTCCGAGGTCACCCCTCCAAATACAATGGCTACTATTGGATACTTGGCTGCTATTGCCACTATTGATATTACTGTATTGTATTGTTGGCTTGGGATAGATTTCTGACAACCCTTACACTCTTGATATACCTATATTGTACCTTCTGTATTCCCCAACGCACCATATTCTGTATTAATTGTCCATTACTCAGTATCCTTATGTGACTCACTCTACTACCATGCTAGATTCCATTGCATTGATTTGTCATACTCTTGTTCCGTTACTTCAGACTATTGTTCCATTCACGTACCGGGTTATTATATGATTATTGAATTTGATTATGCTATTACAAGTTTTATGTGACTACCGTTTACCTGCTACGATATGATTAGTATGCGATTATATGATTCACATGTTGTCATCTGACTATATGTTATCTTACTGTTATGTGACCCTTGGATTTGTCTGGTGACCATGCTAGTGTGTAATCGATTGTTTTATCTGTCTATCATGTATACTTTCGAGCAGTTAATCTCGTGGACTATGATTATCCGTTAGTATATTTATCTGCTAATTGTTGACCTGCCATATTTACACTCTTAATTATGCCAGTGTTTGATGATGTAAATGGTTCAGCCTATGTTATCCGTCTAGTTAATGTGTTTAGTTGCCCTGCTATGTCCTTAATTCATTCAATTATAACGTTCATGTTGTATTCCTACTTGATACGTGTGGCTACCATGTTTTGACTGCTGATAGTATTTCTGCTGTTATGATACTTGTTATGTTATTAACTGTGGGTTACTTGACTTATGTGATTGCTATGCTCACTTTCTAATTAGTTGCTTCCGCTAGCTTTTAGATTTCCGTTTGGCTTATATGTATTCTGATTTCCTGATTAATTGTATGCCTGGTTTTTTAAATGTGCTTATGTATATGTCATCGATGCGTTACTTGCTTTGTTCTCCTCTGTTATCTATTCTTTCTGGATATCTGTTACTATTGTATTCTGCAGGTTCCTCATTGTTCTCATTTTGTTGCGACCTTGTTATCAGTTTCCTTGTTTCATTTTGCATTCCTGATTTTGTTTAGCTTTCGTTTTGCTATATCAGTTCACTGGGCTTTTTAAGCTCAGCCGCATTTCTTTCCTGCGGCAGGTTTCAGGTTGGAAGATGGGCTTTGATGGGCTAAGAGTTGGATTATTGAGTGGACCGACCCTAGTTACCTAATTACTTTGGACTTATTTTGAAGAGCAATTATTTTGAGTTTCATTTCATTTTGATATATTGGATTTTGTAATTTTCATTGTAAGTCATTCGTTCATGTGGCTTGGTATTTTATTTTATAAGACTTCCGTTTTTGCAAAATTTTATTTGTATGTTCTGATATGACACCAGAATGTAATACTTCTACCCTTGTCGGGTTGGGGTGTTACACCTATGCTCCCGTAGCTATATTAGAGTCTATAAGAATACTTCTTGCTTATGCTTGTGCTCATGACCTTAAGCTTTTTCAAATGGATGTTAAAAGCGCTTTTCTAAATGGTTTTATAAATGAAGAAGTTTATGTAGCTCAACCTCCGGGCTTTGTCGATTTTGAAAAACCTAATCACGTGTACAAACTAAAGAAAGCTCTCTATGGTCTTAAACAAGCCCCAAAAGCTTGGTATGATAGACTCAAATCATTTTTAATAAAAAACAACTATACCATGGGGGTAGTTGACAATACACTTTTTACAAAGAAAAAAGAATCACAAATAATTATTATTCAAATATACGTGGACGATATTATATTCAGATCGACTTGTCAAGACATGTGTGATGATTTCTCAATAATCATACATGATGAATTTGAAATGAGTATGATGGGAGAATTAAGTTTCTTTCTTGGTCTACAAATCAAACAACTAGAAGATGGTATCTTCTTTAATCAATCCAAATATATAAAAGAAATGCTAAACAAAATTCGGATTAGAAGAGTAAAAAACAATAAGAACACCAATGTCATCCGATACCAAACTCACCAAAGATGAACAGTGAATCCGTTGATAACACCAAATACCGTGGCATGATTGGTAGTCTTCTCTACCTCATGGCTAGTTGGCCGGATATCATGTTTAGTGTATGTCTTTGTGCGAGGTTTCAAGAAGACCCTAAAACTTCACATCTAGAAGCCGTCAAAAGAATATTTAGATATATTAAGGGTACAACTCAATTGGGATTATAGTATCCCATAGGGACGGGGGTAGAAACTATTGTATATGCAGATTCTGACCATGCAGGTGATTATGCTGACAAAAAAAGTACAAGCGGTGTTTGCACTTTCATGGGGTGTTGCTTAACATCTTGGTTCTCAAAGAAGCAAACGACATTAGCCATCTCAACAACCGAAGCCGAATATGTCTCCGCCGGCAAAGCATGCCAACAAGCATTATGGATGAAACAAGTGTAAGTTGACTACGACATCCATCTAAGTGACATTGCCATTTTATGCGACAACAAAGGTGCTATATATCTTAGCAAAAATATGGTTTTGCATTCTCATACCAAGCATATAGAGATCCGTTATCACTTCTTAAGAGACAATGTTAAAAAAGGGAACATCTCGATTGAGAAAATGTCATCCGAAGACAACATAGCCGACGTCCTCACCAAACCGTTGAAGCGGGAACAATTCAACTTGCTTTGTCTAGGTCTTGGTCTTATGGAACAATCGTCTTGAAATACTATCATTCTACAAGGTACATAAACTTTTGACTTACCTTCTCTTCTGAGTCTAGGATCTCTATTTCACACAACTCACAAACAATATGGGGATTTATTTTCAAAACTCAAGTTGTTTTCTAGAAATTATTTGAAATATTTTCTAAAAGATATTTCTCCCCGTATCATTTTCCTTAAATCACTCCCACGTCTAGGACAAACATTTTCTTTCTTTCATCATTAATACAAAGTAAAAACCATTTTCATTGCATCTCATGTCTTTTGAATGCTAAAGGGAGTACATAACTAATATGTGTTTTCGGGTACATTCAATCAAGCAAGAATGAACTAAGGAGTCTTCGGGTTATCTTACGTAAATATATACATATGTACTTTTTCACTTCTATGTTTATTTTTCTTTTTTAAAAGAGTCGAGATAATCGCAACTCCATATAGTTTTCATATAGGCACACACTAGGCACTATTGTTTCCAAAAATAAAATTGTCAGTTGCCTGAGAGCACCAGTTCCACGGATCCCAGCATTTACGCTGGACGGATCCCTGAAGGATCGGATCCGTGGGAACCGTGTCACAGTAGCAGTTTTATCTCTTGTTTTTCTTATTTTGGCTTGAAACTTTCAAATTTTCAACATTTTATCTTTATCACTAATGAATATGTTACTTAATACTTGTGCTCTTATGATCACTTGTCTTAAATTTATATCTAATCATTAGATTATAGTCCATCTTTTGGTTTTAGCATTCATTGCAATGCATTATTTGTTCTATAAATAAGGTTCCAAAATGCTTGCATATCTATCACTTTCAACCTCACAAACAATCATCATCATGTCACCCAAAAGATCCTCAAACAATGATGAACTATCAGTGAAAACAACCCTTTTATAGAAATCCAAAACTTCATCCTACCACCTTCCGTAATACCACCACCAACCAAAACTAGGAAAACAGCACGGATTAGCATCCGGCCATGTTGCTTAGCTAAACCCTTGTCAAATAGCCCATCACCAACTACTCATTCTCCACCCAATGACTACAATATATCACTTTCATCATCTCCTATAAACGCACCACCACATTCACCAACCGAGTCTCAACTTGACACTCAAATCGCCCTAGCGGAACTCCTCAAGATCTGAAAACTATTCCACTAACTTATCTAGTCCACCACCCGCTCCATCTCAACCATCAAAATCTACCCAACTAGCCTCAAACATAAACCCAAAAGAGCTATTCTTTTTAACACCTCCAACATCTCCAAATACATTCTTCGAAAAGCTAAAAACATCACCACCTCTACCACCCATCACCTTACAAGAACATCTAGGCTCTTATCCACCACCAATCACCAACATCATGGACTTTGATCCATACTTACCAACATTTCCACCACCTATTATGCACTCTAAAAATCAAACCTACCCGGAGACCATCCACCCACACCTCCCTCACTATCTCTTTTGCGAACATTGTCAATCCATTAGGGATCTCGCAATAAAAATAAGGGATGAGATACGGTTCATTCTCAACCATATCCTTGATCGCATCAACATTATCACTCATCAAAAATTCCATAATTTACTCTTATGCAAGCATGGAAGGAATGATAATAATATTTTCTCTATTTTTTTCTTTTGGGTCATTTTAAAGAACAAACCCTTGTTCTTAGTTTTACATTTGTATGTGGCATATATACCACTATATTTTGATATTTTATTACAAGGCTTTGTTTACGTACCTTGGCTTTCTATCTTGTTTCTCCTCTTATACAAGATTATATTACATGTTATTAATAGCATTTCTTTTGTAGGTACTACCTCCGTCCCAATTTAAGTGTCCACAATAGAATCTTTAGATGTCCCAGATTCAGTGTCCATAGAATATTCCAACCAATGAGATGAGACTTTAGTGGGTGAAAATGATATTTGATTGGTGGAGAGTGTAGTTAGTGGAATTTTCTAAAACTTTGTGCATATGAATAGTGGACACTTAATATGGGACGGAGAGAGTATTATATTTTCTCACTTGACGCCCTATTCTTGGGGGAGCTACCGTCAAGGGGGAGTTATTGCTTTGTGGATCATTTTTCTTCCACCATTTATTTCTTTACTCGGCTCCCTTTTTGTTTCGACCAAAAGGGGGAGAAGAAGTAAAACTCACACACACTTTCAAAACGTACATCTAATCTTAAGTTTTACTCACCATAACTTTATGTTTGTCATCAACAAAAAAGGGGAGATTGTTAATACAAATAAATCGTAAAAATGTTTGTTTATATTTAGCGATCTCGTTATGTTTTGTTGATAACAATTATAAAGTTATCATAAGTAAAATTATAAGAATACATGTTGTTTTTGCAAAGTATATACATTTGGACATTTACATAAAATGTTGTAATAAATAAATTGTTGTAATATAATATGTAATAGGATAGATAATATCCAAGAACCATGACCCATACCCATGGAGCTAATCCATAACCCATGACCCATTGCATGACATCATGCATGAAATCATGTTCGGTATTATCCATTCGCATGACCCAATGTCCATGACCCAAGACCCATGACCCATTGTCTCGATACATTGTATCTTGTTGGGTACCAATTACCCAAAGTCCATAACCCATGGCTCATAAACTATAACCCATAACCCGTTTTGCAACCCGAAATTTGGAATGTTCTGACACAGACTGCCGAATCCCTGGTTTTGCACTGGCCGGATCCCTTAGGTGAGGGATCCGCCAGAACCGTGGGACAGAAGGCTTTTGTGCCTATAAATAGTGAGTCATTTCTTCATTGTTTCTCACCCTTCTTCTTACAACTCTCTCATATTATTTCACTCTCCTAACCTTTGATCATTTGATCATTCTAGTAGTTCTTCTATCTTTTGTTGTGATTCTCATATAGGTCCTTCACAAAGGCGAGATCACACTATACTACAAGTCATCCAAGCAAAGGGTCCTTGATTGATTTGTCCATCCACAAGATTTTTGTAGCAAGATCTTGTAATTCATATTTCACATAGTTGTTGTGTAATAGTTGTATAAAGGTTTAGTTCTACCTCGTGGAAGAACTCGGTATTTTGCTTTGTACCAGAAAAAGTGTAAGCGACATTGTGAGGCTTCTCCGCCAAGTTTAAGGAGCTTGTTGACATAGTACTTGAACTCTCGAGTGGGGTACTCGGGGAGTGAAGTAGGGCAAGGATAGTGTCCTTGTAGCCGAATCACTATAAATCACTTATATCGCTACTTTAAATCTTTTTACTTTACTTGCTTTCCTTACTTACTTTACTTATTGTTGCATACTATCTATCTATCCATACGAATTCACATAAGATCGAATCTAAATCTTTGAAACGTAAATTAAATCGGTAAAACTATTCAACCCCCCCCCCCCTTCTAGTTTTCCACAAGATAGATTAGTAGGAAGCTAATGAAATGAAAATAAAATCTCACTTGATAGGAATCAAGTGAGTAGACCTAAACGAGATAGAAAACGAACCTAAACTATTCCCCGACATCGTCACCAAAAACTTGATACGGGGGTTGTAAGATCTCTAAAAACGTTTTACAATCATCCTAGGCAATGTACCTAATTGTTGTAGTGTAGTATAGGTAAGACACAGGGGATTGATCGTTCTCTAGGGGAATAGTGTTAGGAAGGTCGAGATGTATGACGAATAGGTCTAAGGTGAGGGATGATTCTTTTATATTTTTATATTTTATAAACGCAATTAAAATCTTGGTATTGGATTGGGGGTTTGATTATCAACTTCTTAAAACTATTAAGAAAACTAATAATTAAACTAAATGACAAGTAAATTAAATGGGATTCTTATGATAGGTAAAATCGTATTTACTTATATTTCACTACTCCCTAGTTATCTCCTATTGATTAGTTGAATTGTCATATCCTTGTTTAATTGGCGAGTTGTATTCCTAAGGTCGTGGGGAGGTGCCAAATGTCCTATTTCTATTAATGTAATTGAGAACAACAACAACACACGCAATAATAACAACAAAAATTCTACTAGTGCACTCTAGGACATGAATACGTTTTTTAGGACGTTCAAGCTCACAACACTAAAGGAAGAAGCAAGTTTTCCTAACCTAATGTGTAACAACCACTTAAACAAGAGACGACAATCAATAGTTAACAACTAGGTTTCATTAAATCTAAGAAAACACTATGTAAGTTAGCTAGACATGGAAAAGATAATTAAACAAGTAATGATAATTAAACATGAATTAAACATAATGATAGATTGGATTAAGAGACTTATCTCTTAATGAATGAGGGTATTAGAACACTAAGTTACTGTAAAAAAAACCTTAAAAACTCGAACACCAACTTTTTTATCCAAGTGTGCACACTAAATGCTGAAAATTCTAAAACTAGATATAGGATTACACTTGCGACGGCGTCACTTTATAATTGTGACGCCGTCAAGTTGCACCCGTTAGGGTTTCGTCTCATCCAAGTCAACTTTGTGACGAGGTCGCTTTATGCCTTCAGACGCCGTCCCTGATTCTCTGACCCTTTATGATTTTTCCAGGCCGTCACCTTATAATTTTCACAGAGAATTCCTACCCCTTTAACAAGTGACAGAGTCACTTGTTATTTCTTCATTTTTCCACTGAACTGTCTCTAGTAAAATCTATGTTGTTTTGATACTTTTATTTGCAAGTGACGGCGTCACCTTGTAGGTTGTGACCCCGTCTGGTGCCTTTTTCTAGACTTTTCATGACTTGTCGTTTTCTTCACATTTTCATCCCTTTTCGTCCAAATAAGCATGATTTCCAGATTTTGCTTCCAAAATACCTAAAAAGTGAAAAGGAATGAATTTAGGCAATATTTGATCATAGATACATTAGTTTAGGGCTTAAATGACCCCCTAAAAATATACATTTTAAATCCTTATCACTTTGTATCATAATAAAGCATATCCCATAACGGGAAAGGATGTGTTTACGTAAAGGGACCTTCTGACGTTGTTTGACCAATAAGGGAGTAAACCCGTTACGTGATTAGAGAAGACGTAAATACGGATTATGGTCATATGAATGCTTTCACTTGATGTCATGTGAAAAGTATGAGTTGCATAGGTTTAGAAAAGCCTTAGCTAGAGGTTTTTGATAAAATACTTGAGTTGACGTTTTGTAAAAAACAGAAGGTTATGATTTTGGATTCCTCTAATTCTAAAAACTGTTCCGAGTGTTCCCCATGAAGCACATATCATATACATACCTGTATTGAAAGATTCACATTTATTTGGTAAGGGGGAAAGGTTTATTTTATGTATTGCAAAGGTTGTATACATACATGTATTGAAAGATCCCCATGAAGCACATATCTTATACATACCTCTAATTCTAAAACTCATTTTGGTTTTTGGCTAACGTTTGTGATTTTATGTGTTAAAGGTTTATTTGTCATCATTAAAACAAATGGAGACTTAATCAAAGGAGACCTAATCAATGTTGTCCCAACATATTATATCAAAATGATTTAAAAATGGCAAAACAATTTTATAAGATGATAACAAATCAGTTTATAACATGGAAATCGGAGTTAGAAAGTACAATAGATGGAAATTATCACAACGAGTTGATACAGACTAGTAAATAGTCTTAAGTCATAAAAATCCCATAACTAGGGATAAACATACATAAAGTACAATAAATTTCATAAGGAAGTACTACTGTTAATCTCTAAACAACAACAGGCCATAGCGTCGTGAAGGTCCTGGTGAGCTTCTCCTCCTCCTAAAATATATGCTCTCCCTCAAGCTCTACCTCCATCTTAGTTCTTCAGTTTTGGGCAATCGGCCATAAGGTTCATTATTTCACTAAAGTCAAGCAAGTCAACGGAGTAGGGACCCTACAATCTTTAGCTTGTGACCGACATTTTTGCCGTTCCAACACGTAGTGGGGCAAGGTCCGGTGTGATGATATTTGTATCTTGTACTCAGGGAGGGATCCATCAAACCTTTTCCTATCACCCGACCCAACAACATAGGCCCTTACCATTTCTTATCTTCTATCTTGTTGCAGAACATGATCGTCTCTCTGGTCGTCGTGCCACTTTCTTTTGTAGTTGTTGTTGTTGTCGTGATTGTTGTTGATATCTTGGGCAGTCCCAGCTCTCACAACTTGATCCATGAGGTTGCGAGACATCCGAATAGCCTCATCAATTGACTTGGGATCAAATGAAGTCACGGTCCATTGTATGTTGGGCGGGAGTACCAGATGAACCTTTTAAGTAGTTTCTCATTAGTCGAAACCATGGATGGACACAACACTGCTAATTCCTGGAAGCGACGAATGTAAGTTGTAATATCGACTCCTTTAACAACCAAGTTCCAAAATTCGACCTCCAACTTCTGTACTTCACTGCGAGGACAGTACAACCTGATCATTAACACCTCCAAAACAATCAAAGTGATCTTGTATGCCTTCTCAATACCAATAGGTTGAGCAAACACATTCCAACAAGATAAAGCATCATTCAGAAGTGTGCTTGTAGCATACTGGATTTTATCATTTTCAGCACATTTTTTGATGAGAAACACCGCTTCTGTTATCTCGAAACATCAAGTTAGACTGACTGCTCTTTCTGTTCCCTTAAAGAAGTTGGGTTTACAATCCATGAAGTCTTTATAAGTACTGCCTCGCGCATGAGGCATTGAATTATCTCCTATGGTAGCTCCGGCAACTCCAACAACCGCAACAACTCCAACATCAACAAATGCTACAGCCACTCGATCAACAATCATATGTTCGATAGCACCATTGCTCATTCTCCTTATTTCCTTTCTTGGTGGCATGATTCTATCAACATAAGAAAAGAAGATTGAGATGTAGAAAATACGTATCATAAAGGTAGGTTCTCTAAGGCGGCATAATATGAGATTATAGTTTAAATTCATGTTAAAATTAATTGACGTGTTTCTAGATGATGGGTTACGAGGCGACGTAAGTGTTTTCAAAAGTATGGGATGGGTGTTCTAACTCGTCTTCTAGAGACAGCTAGTAGGGAAATTTTAGAGAATTCGACAGACTGTAACAAGTTATTCTATGTAATGTGATATTATATAGCATTACGAAAGGCTTTAAAGATCAGTTTATCACTCAAAATGTCTTAGGAAAGTTTTAAAGGTCATTAGAATGTTTAAGTATACATCACAATTTTATGATTTAGTGCGCGGGATGCACCGGAATGTTTATGATGAAATGTTATGATGCAACGGTTATAGTCTAGGTCTAAATGAAACCTAATTCTCTATAACTAGAGCTCTGGTACCAATCTGTAACAACCTTAAAATAGCGCATCGGAAGATAGTGTCACAAGTTATAGAAAACGAACTTTAAATGAGACGTTTTGAAAAGTTATCATTCGATTAATTTTAAATATCAGAGTTACAAATGAGAGGTCCCAAGTGTTAAGTTACATAAACATTTTTACAAATTGTCGAATGATGAAATATGACGCATCAATGTCTTCAGAACATGTTGTACGACTCTAATGCTCCAATCCAAAGTTATGCTATAGGAACTTGAGAAAATACATGCTAAATGTGTCAACACAAATGTTGGTGAGTTCATAGGTTTAATATAAATAAGATGAAAACCTTTCAAAGTAAATCCTCATGACAAGTATATGTCAACCTAATCCTGTTACAAATCCCGCCTATACAAAACTTGTAACATCTTAGGTCCATATATAAATTCATAATAATAGTTGTTTCTAAAGATAGAAATAGTCAAAGTACTAAAGTCAAAATCAAAACATTGGTTGTAATAATTAGTCTGAAAAGTCTTCCCAAATAAAATTCATGATGTTAGGACCGAAAAACATATGATTTATGTGGTTCGGGAGGTCGGGGTTGGTGATTGAAGATGAAAGTATTCATCTTTCTTGAGAGAGAAAGTAGAGAGAGGGAGGAGAACACAAAGATGACTTTATAAATAAAAGACACAAAACACTACACCTAATGCTTCACCTCACCCCTCATGGAGAGTCATGAGGGGTATTTATAGGCTCAACAAACCACTACTTTGCCACTTAAACAATACTAGTCCCTATGGGCAAAGTATACTATGCATCTAGTCTAATTCACGTAAGTGACGTTATCTTTATAAAAAAGCGAGGCTAACAATCTCCCTCCAAGATATCGTCACACGTGAATGGTTACAATGAGACCTATAAATACAAAACAAAGTAAATTACAATAGTAATGAACAATGTTGACTTTGTTGAGCCTTGAGTCTATGTAGTCTAGATCTTGAGGCAAACTTTAAGTTCTCCTTCGACGATCTCGGCATTTGATCTTTAGACGGCACAAATCCTTGTAGCTCGAACTTCAACCATAACGGTCTAGTTAGGTTATTCCTCCTCCTATCTAGTGAGCCTTTTTTTTCTTTTCTGCTCCCTCCTGAACCGACAACACTCTTCCAACACGCAGCGGAAAAAGTAGACTCTTGATTCTAGCACAATGGTTGTCGTTCTGGGAACATCATAACAACATAACTCACTTAGTATTGCATCCAAGTTGGTAAAAAGCCCCGATGTACACCACACTACTTCTCCTTTTTCGGTCTTAAGCACAATTCCCTTCGTAATCCAATCACAGAAGAGGAAATACCAATTTCTTCCTCCTGATAGTTGCGAGCTATCAGAATCATCATAATGTTGCGTGCATACTGTATTACCTTTTTCTTGATGCAATATTAAACCATAGTTTGATCAAAGTTTCCGTGAGAATATGTCGCAAAAATACTCTCAATAATTCTATCAAACCAACCTGAAAATCGAACCTCCTTTTAATTCACCGGCTAATAGTAATGACTACATATGGAGAAAACCCGATACGACCAACTTGAAAAGGAAGTAAACATCCCAACTTTGTGACTTACTGCTTGTTCTAAATTCTTGAACAATCCACAACGCCGTGTGACACTGAGCACTACAACGTAACTCCTTAAAGTGATGGTTACACACTGTGAGCACTACAACGTAACTCCTTACATCAGTTATAACCAGATTGTCAATTCAAAATCACTTAAAGTGACAGTAATACCCCAACAAGTTATCTTGAGACATGCATCCAACCAACCATCGTCTCAAAGATAAAGAAGATCACCCGTGAAATGTTACGCTAATTTCTCGTAAGTAATACCGTACAAAAACCCCGAGTCATTTTTCCTAAATTTTACTCAAGCCGTGAATTATGTATCCATCCGTGAAAATATACCATACCAAAAATACCGCTCTTAAAATTAAGCTTTAAGAATATGTATCCAAAAGAATTCTTTGAATGAGAAAATTCGGATGGCAAAATTTTGACAACCATATCATTTTATCCTTATCATTCAACACAAAGCCCAGTCCATCCTTTTTACGTCAGCCCAATTCGAATTTCATCACAATTCCCTTAATTTGTTTATATCAACCCACGTTCCAATACAAACTGATAGGCCCAAATCCAATGTAGTGATATCAACCCATGTTCCAAGTCAGAGATACTTATAACCGGTTATCAAGTCACTACACATTTACTAACCCTAAAAACATATGATTTATGTGGTTTGGGAGGTCGGGGTTGGTGATTGAAGATGAAACTATTCATCTTTCTTGAGAGAGAAAGTAGAGAGAGGGAGGAGAACACAAAGATGACTTTATAAATAAAACACACAAAACACTACACCTAATGCTGCACCTCACCCCTCATGGAGAGTCATGAGGGGTATTTATAGGCTCAACAAACCACTAATTTGCTACTTAAACAATACTAGTCCCTATGGGTAAAGTATACTATGCATCTAGTCCAATTCACGTAAGTGACGTTATCTTTATAAAAAAGCGAGGCTAACACATGATCTAAGTCAAATGTCATGTGTGGACCACAAGATTTCAACGACAAAATAAAAAAAGTGTTACTATTGCCCTAAGCTCATGACACCAGAGCCTTAACAGTTAGTTATTATATCATCCCAACCAGGTGCTTTACCAAATACCTGTACAAAACCAAATGAAATGCATCCGTTTTCTGTTGGTGCGACCAATCATGGACGGGGGAGTTTACCCCCAATAGACCTATTCACAACACTTACGCTTACAACGTAATTAACGTCTCATGATAGTGGGAAATTTTATGGCAAATGTGGTAACTTAGGCAATCGGAAAATGTTTAATGTACTTGTGTCCATATGTAAATACAAGCTAAATATGTAAGTAAAACGAGTAATATATATATATATATATAATAAAAGAATGTTTATTTGAATTCTAGCCATGTCATTTAATCCATGCTGGCAATTAAAGCCACGTCATTTAAGCCACGTAGACAATTCCATCTTCTATCTATATACGTTTCTATCTCAGCCATTTAGTCACCCAATTAGACTTCAACCCTCATTTAAGCCATCTATGATATCTCCTCAAATTTCAAAGTTTCCCAATCTCAGATTCAAACTTTCCTAATCTCAATTTTGTACAAGATATGCTTACTTTATTTGTTTCACGTCAATTAAATGGGTTGGATTTTTTTTTCAATTTAATTGACAAACAATATGAAATGAATTACTCACTTGAGTAATCTGGATGTGCATTAGAAAAAATAATCACTCAATTTGATTATTAGTTTTTTTTTGGGTTTTTTGTAGGTACTGATTTTTGGATTTTTTGGGGATTCTTTTATGGATCGCACAAATATTTATTCGTCAAACTGTATTGGATTATGATTAGTTAATTTTTCCTGCATAAATGGGTTATGATTTAGTTTTACACCGATTTATATTTAAATATATTTAGTGTGACAACCAATATGAAAAGAACTTAAATGTATTTGTGATAAAAGATGTGACAGAGTTGTAAAGGATTATAAAAGTTTTTTTTGCCTTTTTCAGTGCTTTTGTGAGATGTAGCAGGTGATGTTTGGTACTTGGTAGAATATGTGTTAATCAAGTGATGTTTTACTATTGCAAGGTATGATAACTAACAAGTATAAACTAATGCTTCTGGTTTCACTTGCAGGTTTTCCTAACTTCACTTGAGAAGGGCACGCCATTTACTGCATTGTACCAGATGATTAGTATCTTGAATATAACTTGATGTTCAAACATCTTACATGGTTTGGTTAGTAGATGATCTCCTTACAAGATAAATATAATGTGTACTTTGTATTACATGTAAGAACTGTTTAGTTGAATATGTATTAGATGACCTTTAACTCGGTTTGACCCATTTCTTTTAATTAATCATCTTAGCTTAATTTGACATGCTTAACCCATTAGAGATACAACACAACCTGATTGAGTCCTTTGTATTTGAACCTATCAAACTTGTATCATATAGACCTTCTCCTTTAGATTGGAAAACTTAAGACTATGAATTGAAGAACTGAACAAATAAAAAAGAGTCCTAAATGTGTCCGTTGTAAGGTAATCTATTTGCTTCATTTTTAAATGGAGATTGTATAGCCTCTAGGATATGAGATTAGGCATAATATTGTTTTGAGGGTGAGAATCCACTCTGAGTGCTAAGATAGCTATAGGTAATAAATGCAATTCTCATTTGTTTTTGTGATATAAATTATATCTCCCAGTCGAGAGTTGAGAATGTACTACTTATTTTATCTTTAATAGAGACTTGTGTATAAATGCACGTGCATTGACAATATGAATGAATTAAAACATCATTTTTTAATATGAGTTTGTTGGATCGATATACTTTAATCAAACTAACTTTAACTAGCTTGTTAAGGTTTAATAACCTCGGATAAATCCTAAGTTATTAACAAAGAAACACTGAGCAATCTTTATCAAGTACGCGAAATTTACTTAACAAAGCTAAGAAGAATAACTTTTATTATAAACTCTAAATCTGCTTATTATGCAGATACTCTAAACAATTCTAAGATTATCGAACTTCTCTCTAAAACACTAAATAACTTGTGAATTCGTAAACTCTAAAACTCATAAACTCGTACATCTCTAAGGCCAATCTAGGAGTCCTTTTATAGGCTTAAGGATATCCTAGTCGGTTTACAATTTGTATTCTTGTACGACAAGTAATCTAAACATAGAATACAATACTTTCCATAAACGAATATAACAGTTCTTTGTTCTTGCAGTACTTTGACTTCATAATGCAGTACTTTGACTTTGTCTTTAGCAAGATGCTTTGACTCTTTGGCGTTTTCTAGTACTTTGCGACTACAGTACTTTCATATCTTG
This sequence comes from Chrysanthemum lavandulifolium, assembly GCA_022545495.1. Lineage (NCBI taxonomy): Eukaryota > Viridiplantae > Streptophyta > Magnoliopsida > Asterales > Asteraceae > Chrysanthemum > Chrysanthemum lavandulifolium. The sequence continues at coordinate 214,137,211 of CM040244.1, forward strand.
ATGCTTTCATATCTTGACACTTTCATATCCCAACAATCCTCCCTAACTTGAATTCTACTTGCTTGACTTCAAGTTCCCTTTGTGAATATATCATTAACAACTTCATCTTTAAAGATGATTATTTCTTAGTCTTTGGATTGTATCTCTGTAATGTACGTGCTTGTCAAAGTATCTCTTAGAATTATTCTTTACAACATCAAGCAAGCTCCATCTTTTCAAACAACACAACAACATATGACAATTTTGTACATTAATTGGTTTAAGTTGCATACTATTCTCATCACTTCGGTGTGTTAACTCCGTGAGAGGTGAATCATTGAAAATTAATGGATTTTAATCTCTTTACCAAAGCCATTAACTCGGGGTAGCCGAATGTTTTGGTGTGTAAGACCATGGTACATTGATAACCATATGATTTTAGCAAACCACCCACTATCAATGATTTGATTTGTCTTTACCAAAAGTTGTACCTTACGGACTAGTTAGTTCTTCTATCTAATGGTGAACTAATTACCAATAATGGTTTTTCCACAGCCTTTACCACAAGCCATTTTCTTGTGGGCTAGCCAACTTTTACATTCTTGACATGGTGAGTTGATTACCATCCAACTTATTAGCAAGTTGTCAACTAAAAGCGGATTTGATATATCTTTACGAGCCGTTTGCTCATGGATTAGCCAATCCTTTTGTAACCATGGTGGATTGATAACCTATTGATACTAAACCAATCCTTCTAATGGATTATGTTCAAAGTAAGCTTTCACCACATGATATAAATAGAATAGGTCTATTCTATCTATAATGTGCAGATGTCACACCCAAAATATCGCAAGTAAGCTTTCACCACATGATATAAATAGAATAGGTCTATTCTATCTATAATGATGTCACACCCCAAAATATCGCAATGTGAACGATAGTGTCATTGGGGTATGACGTCATAGCACAAAGTATGGATAAAGAAAACGACCTCTAAAATGAGGCGTTTTAAAGAGTTTACCATTCGATTAAATAAGTTAAAGTTTACAACACATGAGATCCCAAAGTTTGATAATACATATAGGTTTACAAAATATGTCGAATGGTAATAGATAAAACACTAGACTCAATGTATGCCATGAGACCCAAAAGCTCCATGAAATGCTATCGCCTTACAACCCGAGATAAATATGCTAAAAGTGTCAACACAAAGGTTGGTGAGTTCATAATTTTGTGTTAAAATGATTTGAAATACTTAGAGAAATGTTCACACAACAAAGGCATTGTAAATCCACTCGGTTCAAGTTCCGCCCATACAAAACTTGCAACTGTGTGTTCACAACCCATTGCCTAAAATAGAATGACAATCATGAATATGCGCATTAAGGTAGTTAAAAGTATAAATGTCACCACAAGGGTCTTCCAACATATAAATATTGGGATGTTTGTAAATTAATAGCCTTCCAACAACTTAATTTGGAGCCATTAATTCTTGTATGTTTGTAAATTAATAGCCTTCCAACAACTTAATTTGGAGCCACTAATTCTTGTATGTTTGTAAATTAATAGCCTTCCAACAACTTAATTTGGAGCCACTAATTCTTGTATGTTTGTAAATTAATAGCCTTCCAACAACTTAATTTGGAGCCACTAATTCTTGTATGTTTGTTCCAAATATGCATATGAAATCAAGTATAACCCAATCAAGTATATAACGCAATCAAGTCTGAAGTATAAGTAATGTTGTTTGGCAACAGAGTTTAAATGTTTTGATAAATAAGCATATATCTCGTCCCAAATAGTTTATAAGAATGTAAATGAGTTAAAGCGGGGTATGAACTCACCTGGTATGATTGATATGTTAACAAAATGAAGTGCACTAAAATGAGGCTCGGAAACTATCCGCGACCTAAATGAATGTTATGACTTGAGTTATGATATGTTGTTGTGAATGCGTGATACAATGTTGTGCATGCAACTCCATATGATATCCATACCACTTATGCGTTTGGAAATAATGTTTATCGTCAAAATATGTTTATGACATCCGTCATATTATAAAATACTTTACAAGTATTTATGTTGAAATGATATTCCACGATAGTCATTTAATGATTTATTGTGAAATTATAACTTTTCGTCGTAAAATAATGTCGTTGAAATTTTCATGAAAGTGACTAAAATGGCCTTGAAAAGTTAGTCGTAAAATGGTGTACGTCGAGCGTTAGGAAAGCGAACTCAACGGTTTTGGGAAGCTTGTATCAATATCTCAAAGTTTCAGTGTTTAAGTTTCCATCCTAGAGGTCTCGATCACCAAGAAAAATATGGGTTAAGTATTGCACTTTAGGCCAAAAATAGAGTTAAAGGATGGTTTTCGCAAAGTTTGAGTGACTATATGTTATTCGTTACAACTCCGCTCAACAAGCGGTTGGACATTTTGGAAAATATGCTAGGCGAACTTACTTTTACTAGAAGACATCACGTTATAAAAGTTCTACATCATTGTTAAAAGCGTCCGCCAACATGGTCCTTTAGTTGCCGTAGTATGTTTGTAATAAAGGATATATTAATTTTGCTAATAGAATATAGTTACGGCAACTTGGTTTATCGCGTGTAATTTAATCGTTACTAGTCCGTTTTCACGTTTTATACATCCTTAGATTCGTGTCAAAGTATACTAATATATTTTTGATAAGTCGACACAATTTATAAAGCTTAAGACTCATTTTTGACTCGTAAGGTGTAACATTTTCAATCCTGAAATTTCTGAAATTAATAGTTTTCCTCGTCAAACTTGAAAAATTCATAACTTCTTCGTTATAGCTCCGTTTTAATCCGTTCAAGCGGCCACGTGTCACAATTCTCAATTTCCGGTCATTTCTCAAACTCCATATTCATCATTTCATATCAATTTATTCATGATTTTTCATTTTACCTTAAACGCGTAAATTTCATATTAAATAAACGTTATCACGTGAGTTATTATTTTGGATATTTAATCCGTTACTTCTAAAAATGATCCCGATATATATTTTATACTTACATTTAGTTATAAAAACTATATTTTGAGTTTAACTAGCGTTCTAAATTTATTTTGTACATAAATCGTTAAAGTTGTATTATTACGACGCTTTTCTTAAAAACTACACAATAATTATTTTATCACTCAATTTTTACAAGGAATGTATTTTTACAATTATTATGATCTCATTATACTTCATTTTGATCTATTAAAAATTTCTTTTACCTAAAATCACCTTAAATACACTAATATATAAAACCTTACAAGTTACATTTAAACTACACTTTACTTACATTCTTTATAACAATTATACATTATAAAGTAGAAAAAAAAAATATTGTGGGAAGACATATCCCCCTAAAATCCGGCCTAAGGGGGGGGATAAGTCCTTGGGTTGGTAAAAATTTATATATAACCATATTTGCACTCAAGCCTTTACTTACACATACTTCTCAATTATTCAAACAATAAAAGTGTTTCTTCTCTCTTCTTGTTTCTCTCCAAAACCGGCAGCCTAAGGATCCAAGGAGGGATCACAAAAATTTTATCAAGCTCAAGTTAATCACAATCTAGATAACACTCTTAATAAGGTTTTGAAATAAAAACCTAGGGTGTTTAGGCTAACCTTTGTTCTTTGCACCTCATCATATTAACTTGTAAGCATATCACTTCATTTTACATCTTTCCTTTTCATTACATATGTATTTTATCATTTTCATAGCAAACATGCATGACTTATGTTGATTTATACCATTTTTACATGATTTTAGAGTTATATATATATAAAGGTCATCCTATAATTATCCCCTTGGTATATGTTGGTCTTGATGATGTTTAGGAACCCATGACACCCTAAGAAGGTGTATGGTAGGATTAGATTAGCTTTGGAGTTGATTTGAAGGGATTGGAATAGGTTTAGTACGAGAAAAACTATTTTCGACTAGTATAAAAGTGTTCTGTCCTTATTTTGTTTTCTGGAAAATCCGACAGTAGGCACGAAATTTTGGCCTTGATATTTAGAAAATATACTTTAAAAGCGAATCCGTGGCAGCAGAGCGGAATAAAGCGGAGTTATAACGAAGAAGTTATGAATTTTTAAAGTTTGACGACGAAATATATAGTTTTCGAAATTTCACATACTATTCTTATCTTGTACGAGTCAAAAGCGAGCCTTAAGCTTTACAAATTATTTCGACTTATCAAAAATATATTAGTATACTTTGATACGAAGCTAAGGACATATAATACGTGAAAGCGGTTTGAAACGACAAAGATATACACGTTTTCATAAAATTGCCGTAACTATTATTTTCTGAAAAACTATATTATTTTTACGAGACAAGTATTACGGTAACTAAAACGACCATGTTTGAGGCTGTTTTTAACAAGGATGTGGAACTTTTTGAAACGAAATGTCTTCTAATGAAATCAAGATCACCAAGCATATTTTCTAAAACGACCAACCGTTTGTATAGCGGAGTTTTAATAAATTATTCTGGATGCTTAAACTTGGCGAAATTCACTTTTACACAACAATTAGACAAAACCACCATCTTTAACCCTTATTATCTTTATGTTCGAGACCTTTATGTCGAAAACTCCTGAACTGAAACTTTTAGATTTTGATACAAACATTCCAAAACCGTCGAGTTCGTTCTCTAACGTTCGACGTACACCATTTTACGACTAGTTTTTCGAAGCCATCTTTGTCACTTTTATGAAATTTCCGACGACCTTGTTTTACGACGAAAAGTGATAATTTCACTATAAATCATTACAAAACCATTGTAGGATGACATTTTGACGTAAAAACTTGTAAGGTGATTTAAGAATGGTCAAGACGTCAAAAGAGTATTTTTCGACGATAAGTATTATTTTCAAAACTCACAAATGGTATAAGTAACATACGAAATGCATGCCTAACATTACATCATAACTCATTACATATCATAACATTCATTCTAGGTCGCGGATAGTTTCGAGTCTCACTTCGTGCACTTCATTTTGTTAGCATATCCATCATACCGGTGAGTTTTCATAGCCCCACTTTCTATTATTAAATTGTTTACAAACTTTTGGGGAGATACATGCTCGACTACTTGTTTTATAAATACAAATACTCAAAATATTTACACTTTTATGCTACGCTATACTTTTATACATGATTGCATAATACTTGATAACATTTATACTTAATAATATTTACACTTGATTGCATTATACTTGATTGTGTTACGCTAAACTTGAAAGTCTCCTTGGATAACACACGCATTTGGGTTTCGGAGATGAAGTAGAACCAATGCTATTACTTTCCTTGTGAGTTCATACCCCGCTTTTACTTGTTTAAATTCCTATAAACTATTTGGGGCGAGATACGTGCTTATTTATCAAACATTTAAACTCTTTTACCAAACAACTTTACTTATACTTTAGACTTGGTGCGTGTAATGACTAGACTTAAACAAACATCCCGGCATTTATATGTTGGAAGGCCATTAATTTGGATACACCCAGCGTGCGTCGTTGGAGGAACATCCCATCATTTATATGTTGGAAGGCCATTTATATGGATACAATTAGCGTGGCGTTGGAGGAACATCCAACACGAGTTGTTGGAAGACCCTGTGGTGACATTTATACTTTTAACTATCTTAATGTGCATATACATGATTGTCATACTATTTTTTAGCGATGGGTTGTAAACACACAGGTTGCAAGTTTTGTATGGGCGGGACTTGGGCGAGTGGATTTCTGATGCCTTTGCTTTGTGAACTATTCTATAGGACCAAAACTTAAACTTTGTTGCATGAGCGTTCTTTAAAGGCTTTACATTTCAACACAAACTCTATGAACTCACTCAACCTTTGTGTTGACACTTTTAGCATGTTTTATCTCGGTATCTAAAGCATTCACTTCATGGCACGCATATGGACATATCATAGAGTCGTGTGTGACGCGTCTCACTTAGGATTTATAAACTTTAAAACATCGTTTGGCTTGTAACAAACTTATTTCCGCGCAAGTTGATTTTCATTTGGGACCAATACTTTGTAAACTCGATTGTTTTAATAAATTAAACGATGTGTTTTCCAAGCGACACTTTAGGTCGTTCGATATAGCTCGTAACTTTGATGCTATGCGGTCCTCCCAAGGTATTCAATTCCGCAAAGCAGGTAATTTGGGGTGTGACAGTTGGTATCGAGCATCGGTTATAGAGAACTAGGTTGCATCATTGACCTAGACTATAACCACATCATCATAGCATCTCATCATATCATTACAAGTGCATATTCTTTATACATGCGAACTTATGACTCAACACCAAACATCATATGAGTCGATTAGTCCAAGCATTGCATAGTTACTCTAAATTATACATAGCACGATCACCTATGTCTAATTCGGGAAGAATCATGCAATGAAGGGAGTAGTAGTCTCATATGAGTAAGCAATTCCGTGTCGAGCCAAATTTTCAAAAGATTTTCTTGAACCACTTGTTTCGGTTTGATCCGCGTGGCAGTTCTTGTTTGATGAGTTGCAAAGATCAAGCTAGAAACAAGTTGTTACCTAAACCGATTTAGCCTAATCGTATGGCGGTTCTTGTTTGATGAGTTGTGGGATTAAGTAAAATCGGTTACCAAAAGTTTTTTAAAATTTTGCTCGAGAATGGGAAAGCGCCTCATCGAGCCTAATCATAAGGGCATGTCTTTAGAATGGGATATAGTCATGACATATGCATGAGCATTGACATAATCATTTAAACCATACATGATCATAAACTTTTAGAACCCTTGTCGCGTTTTGGGCCATAGTATCATTAATCGAATCGCGAGGACGCGATTCCTCTAACATGGGAAGAATGTCACAATTCTCAATTTCGGTCATTTCTCAAACTCCATATTCATCATTTCATATCAATTTATTCATGATTTTTCATTTTACCTTAAGCGTAAATTTCATATTAAATAAACGTTATCGCGTGAGTTATTATTTTGGATATTTAATCCGTTACTTCTAAAATGATCCGATATATATTTTATACTTACATTTAGTTATAAAAACTATATTTTGAGTTTAACTAGCGTTCTAAATTTATTTTGTACATAAATCGTTAAAGTTATATTATTACGACGCTTTTCTTAAAAACTACACAATAATTATTTTATCACTCAATTTTTACAAGGAATGTATTTTTACAATTATTATGATCTCATTATACTTCATTTTGATCTATTAAAAATTTCTTTTACCTAAAATCACCTTAAATACACTAATATATAAAACCTTACAAGTTACATTTAAACTACACTTTACTTACATTCTTTATAACAATTATACATTATAAAGTAGGAAAAAAAATATTGTGGGAAGACATATCCCCCTAAAATCCGGCCTAAGGGGGGGATAAGTCCTTGGGTTGGTAAAAATTTATATATAACCATATTTGCACTCAAGCCTTTACTTACACATACTTCTCAATTATTCAAACAATAAAAGTGTTTCTTCTCTCTTCTTGTTTCTCTCCAAAACCGGCAGCCTAAGGATCCAAGGAGGGATCACAAAAATTTTATCAAGCTCAAGTTAATCACAATCTAGATAACACTCTTAATAAGGTTTTGAAATAAAAACCTAGGGTGTTTAGGCTAACCTTTGTTCTTTGCACCTCATCATATTAACTTGTAAGCATATCACTTCATTTTACATCTTTCCTTTTCATTACATATGTATTTTATCATTTTCATAGCAAACATGCATGACTTATGTTGATTTATACCATTTTTACATGATTTTAGAGTTATATATATATAAAGGTCATCCTATAATTATCCCCTTGGTATATGTTGGTCTTGATGATGTTTAGGAACCCATGACACCCTAAGAAGGTGTATGGTAGGATTAGATTAGCTTTGGAGTTGATTTGAAGGGATTGGAATAGGTTTAGTACGAGAAAAACTATTTTCGACTAGTATAAAAAGTGTTCTGTCCTTATTTTGTTTTTCTGGAAAATCCGACAGTAGGCACAAAATTTTGGCCTTGATATTTAGAAAATATACTTTAAAAGCGAATCCGTGGCGGCTTGAGCGGAATAAAGCGGAGTTATAACGAAGAAGTTATGAATTTTTAAAGTTTGACGACGAAATATATAGTTTTGAAATTTGACATACTATTCTTATCTTGTACGAGTCAAAAGCGAGCCTTAAGCTTTACAAATTATTTCGACTTATCAAAATATATTAGTATACTTTGATACGAGCTAAGGACATATAATACGTGAAAGCGGTTTGAAGCGACAAAGATATACACGTTTTCATAAAATTGCCGTAACTATTATTTTCTGAAAAACTATATTATTTTTACGAGACAAGTATTACGGTAACTAAAACGACCATGTTTGAGGCTGTTTTTAACAAGGATGTGGAACTTTTTGGAACGAAATGTCTTCTAATGAAATCAAGATCACCAAGCATATTTTCTAAAACGACCAACCGTTTGTATAGCGGAGTTTTAATAAATTATTTACGGATGCTTAAACTTGGCCGAAACTCACTTTTTACACAACAATTAGACAAAACCACCATCTTTAACCCTTATTATCTTTATGTTCGAGACCTTTATGTCGAAAACTCCTGAACTGAAACTTTTAGATTTTGATACAAACATTCCAAAACCGTCGAGTTCGTTCTCTAACGTTCGACGTACACCATTTTACAACTAGTTTTTCGAAGCCATCTTTGTCACTTTTATGAAATTTCCGACGACCTTGTTTTACGACGAAAAGTGATAATTTCACTATAAATCATTACAAAACCATTGTAGGATGACATTTTGACGTAAAAACTTGTAAGGTGATTTAAGAATGGTCAAGACGTCAAAAGAGTATTTTTCGACGATAAGTATTATTTTCAAAACTCACAAATGGTATAAGTAACATACGAAATGCATGCCTAACATTACATCATAACTCATTACATATCATAACATTCATTCTAGGTCGCGTATAGTTTCCGAGTCTCACTTTCGTGCACTTCATTTTGTTAGCATATCCATCATACCAGGTGAGTTTTCATAGCCCCACTTTCTATTATTAAATTGTTTACAAACTTTTGGGGGAGATACATGCTCAACTACTTGTTTTTATAAATACAAATACTCAAAATATTTACACTTTTATGCTACGCTATACTTTTATACATGATTGCATAATACTTGATAACATTTATACTTAATAATATTGACACTTGATTGCATTATACTTGATTGTGTTACGCTAAACTTGAAAGTCTCCTTGGATAACACACGCATTTGGGTTTCGGAGATGAAGTAGAACCAATGCTATTACTTTCCTTGTGAGTTCATACCCCGCTTTTACTTGTTTAAATTCCTATAAACTATTTGGGGCGAGATACGTGCTTATTTATCCAAACATTTAAACTCTTTTACCAAACAACTTTACTTATACTTTAGACTTGGTACGTGTAATGACTAGACTTAAACAAACATCCCAGCATTTATATGTTGGAAGGCCATTAATTTGGATACAGCCCAACGTGCGTCGTTGGAGGAACATCCCATCATTTATATGTTGGAAGGCCATTTATATGGATACATTAGCGTGGCGTTGGAGGAACATCCCAACACGAGTTGTTGGAAGACCCTTGTGGTGACATTTATACTTTTAACTATCTTAATGTGCATATACATGATTGTCATACTATTTTTTAGCGATGGGTTGTAAACACACGGGTTGCAAGTTTTGTATGGGCGGGACTTGGAACCGAGTGGATTCTGATGCCTTTGCTTTGTGAACTATTCTATAGGACCAAAAACTTAAACTTTGTTGCATGAGCGTTCTTTAAAGGCTTTACATTTCAACACAAACTCTATGAACTCACTCAACCTTTGTGTTGACACTTTTAGCATGTTTTATCTCGGTATCTAAAGCATTCACTTCATGGCACGCATATGGACATATCATAGAGTCGTGGTGACGAGCGTCTCACTTGGGATTTATAAACTTTAAAACATCGTTTGGCTTGTAACAAACTTATTTCCGCACAAGAGTTGATTTTCATTTGGGACCAATACTTTGTAAACTCGATTGTTTTAATAAATTAAGCGATGTGTTTTCCAAAGCGACACTTTAGGTCGTTCGATATAACTGTAACTTTGATGCTATGACGGTCCTCCCAAGGTATTCAATTCATTGCAAAGCAGGTAATTTGGGGTGTGACACCACGTTTCGTTTTAAAGTGTATTTTCTAAATATCTAGCCCAAAAATATTTACCCTCTTGTCGGATTTTCCCGAATTTAAAATATGGACGGACCCTATTTTATACGTGTCGAAATGAGTTTTCTCGTACTAAACCTATTCCAATCCCTTCAAAACAACTCCAAAGCTATTCTAATCCTACCATACACCTTCTTAGGGTGTCATGGGTTCCTAAACATCATCAAGACTAATATCTAACAAGGGATAAATATAGGATGGATTATATATATATAACTCTTGAAAATCATTGAAAAAGTGGTACAACATCATATGACTTGCATGTTTTTGGCTCAAATATGATGAAATGAATATGAAATGAATATGTAAGATGAAAAATAAACATGAGATGCTTACTAGTGATATGATGAGGTGATTAGAACAAGGATTAAACCTAAACACCCTAGGTTTTTATTTCAAAACCTAAACAAGAGTGTATACTAGATTGTTTAGAACTTGATTAGAGAAAAGTTTATGAAATCTTTCTTGGTCCCCCTTGGATGGCCGGTTAGCAAGAGAAGAGAGGAAGGAAGAATGAGTTTGATCTTTTACTTTTCAAAAGTGAAGTGAATGTGTTATAATATAATAAGTAAGAGTTTGAAAATATCACAAGACAAGATCCTTGTTTTTAGGGGAGTTGATGAGTTAGCTAGTTTATTTTTATTTTTATAATTATTGTGTATATACAATTGTGTAAGTAAAATGTAAGTATATTAGAGATAAATGGTAACTTGTGTATACATTTGAGTAATTAGAGTAGTGTTGTCTAAAAATAAACTTTAATGGATCAAAGTAAAGTATATTGAGATCCTAAAAATTGTAAAAATACATTTCTTGCAAAATCTGAGTGATATAATAATTATCGTGTAGTTTTTAAGAAAAGCATCGTAATAATATAAATTTAACGATTTATATACAAAATAAATTTAAAACACTAGGTAAACTCAAAATATTGTTTTTATAAACTAAATGTAAGTATAAAAATATATCGGGATCATTTTTGGAAGTATCGGATTAAATGTTCAAAATAATAACTTACGCGATAACGTTTATTTAATATGAAATTTATGCGTTTGATGTGAAATGCAAAACCCATGCATGACTAGTATGATGAATGTAGAGTGTGAGAAATGACCAAAAATTGAGAATTGTGACATGCAGTAAGTCCCATAGCCTTTTGAAAACTTTGAAGCTTTCATCTTCTTTATGAAAGATCATGTCATCTCCATCCTTGGATTTCATAACTTCAAAAACACTAATCTTTGATCTATTCATCTTAATGTCATTATCTTCTTTGAATAATCAAAATCTACTACTCGAGATAATTCCTTAATTCATCACTAGTCTCGGATCTTAATTCAACTTTTTCTTTCTTTGAGCTGATCATACGTAACCGGTTTTCCTTTTTCTTTTCAAGCTCTTCTTTCTTTCGACTTGGTCAAGTAGCTTCTTCTCTAAAATCTTTGATTCTGCAACATCCTTCTTATAATCCTCCTAGCGACATCATATAATCTTTTCATCTCAAAATAATTAAACTTACGCAATCCTTTATACCTTGACTTTTCGGATAAGCCATCATAGCATTTACATCTTTAGCTTAATTAAGTCTTCTTGGCATAAATCTAACGAGAACAGTGGTCAGTAATGGTTCAGCGACTTGACATCTAATTCATCTTGTACCTTTTGAGTGATTCTCTATTCGAGCTTCTTGAGCTTCACGAGCTTCTTTATCTTTAGCATTTAACTCTTCTTGAATCTTTCTAGTGCTTGTTCATTCAAAGCATCTTGGCTGACTCTTAAGCGTGCTAAAGTTGGTTTCTTCTTCTTAACTTCTACCAAAACACCCTTCCCTTTATCCTTAGGATCAATTTTAGGTTGAGAAGTTATTTGTTGTTCTTCTTCTTGAACATCTCGAATAGTAACTCCTCCTCTTGGTTGTGATAAATCTCCAAGAATTGTAGCAATGAACTCATCATCACTTGCGAATGAATAGGTTTGAGAATAGCTTCCTTCCTCTTGTATAACTGTTGTAGAAGGTCCGACTTCCTCTTCAAAATTTAACACTCTTGGAGTAATTACTTCTTGTCGAAAGTACTTTGAAAACCAATTACTTTGTTGTTCGATACCTTGATCATTAGCGATACTTTGGACTTGAACATGCTCATCGATATCTTGATTGATCTTTTCTTGAGACTTTTAGAACTTTCAGGTTCATTCTCTTTAACCATATCTTCTTTCAAGTTCTGTTCTTCTAGATTCCTCCCCAAGTTGAAAGAAGATGGTTTATGAACCTTTTGGTGTTTACTTGTCTTGGACTGCCTTTGTGCTTTCTTCTTGGATTTGACCCAGATACGAAATTCTTTAATCAAAGGCCAGACAAAAGTTTTTAGCCTTCTAAATTTGATTTTCAATTTCGTTATCTGCTTAGCTTGAACCTTAGTAGTCTTTTGCAACTTAACTATCTCCCTTGTCAAAGCATAATTATCCAAAGATAAACCTTCACGAGGTATAGTATGTGGATCTTCACCTTGAATATGTGAATGTTCCTTTGATTGAGAAACAGGAACAAATCGTGGTGGAGATGGAGAAGGTGATCTTACAACTTCTTCTTGAACCTCAGGGCTTAGAGAAACAGTACCCTGTGGAGATGCGGTACCTTCATGAGAAGCGGTGCTTGCGGATCACGGTACCTTCAGATCACGATACTGCGGTTGCAGTTCCCGGATGCGGTACTTTCACTTGCGCATCATCTTCATCATCTGCTCTAACGACTGAACAACTTCCATCATATAAGTAGTTAATGGTGTATCGGACCTCTAAATAGATCACTTCTTCTAGCCATAAAGTGAAAATCTTGGATTGTTGAACAATAACGAGCAATAAGTGCAGAGGCTTAGGTACATCGACAAGTTGTTTGTTCGAAAAACTTGTACAAACACAGGATACATTAACCATTTTGATCCATGATTGATGAGAAAGCATGCCATCAAGAATTAGCCTTGAAAAATTAAAAATACGATCTGTAGCTAATCCCACCATAGCGGATGCTATATTAGACCCAAACTGTTCCCAAGAAGTACTTTTAGCACTAATACAATGTAACAATACATGTATTAAAAACTTCCATTGAGGACAAAACAACATTTTACGAAAGTTTGTTACATTAAAGAACCTTCATAACCAATATGCCCAAAAGTTTCCCAAATCAATTCTTTGGCAAAGCGAATAGCACCATCATTATCATTAAACAACAAATCTTCTCTAATAGATGCTTGATAATCTTCAGTTCTTCCAACAACGTAGCTCTAATATAAAATTCTTCATTCTCCATGTTTTCTCTTGCAATAGCCCAAAATTCTTGAATCAAGGCTCAATAATATCGGCTCCACTAAAGAGCATAAGCGATGGGCGACCAGTTAGATAATCAATAATATCATGAAACGCCTCATTGTCTTCAGTCTTGTCTAAATTGGCTACCATATTGTGCTTTGAAAGAGTAGGTTGATTCGCCATGGGTGAGTATGTAAGCACAATAAGAATTTAAATCAAATAAGTATGAGAGAAATAGAATATAAGAGGGAAAATCGGAAACTAGTTATTTATAGGTTAGATTTGAAAAAAATCACAGCCCAAAATAAAACAACCGTTAGCATTAATTACCCCTCAATATAACCGTTGGAACAGTACTTTAATCGACAAACGATTACTTTCCACGTATGCAGTACTTTCCCAAAGCAGTACTTTCCAAGCAGTACTTTCACGAAAAATAGTACTTTGCCAAATTCCTCTGTAGAAACTAAATATACACAAAGATCCTCCCCTCAAGCAATACACAGGACTATATTAACACCTTATAGTCCTCCCCTTAAATGTAGCTTAGTAACTAATAATACCAATCTGACAAAATCTCTTGTGTCTTCTGTCATGCTACCAGAACAACCACTATCAACAATAAAATGATCTTTAAGCTCCTCTTCTTGGTTGCCCTGTCTAATAAGATGAAAACATTAGTTTCTTTGAGGAACCCAAGCCATTACTGACTTGTGTTCCCCTTGTGGAGTGACATACTCACATTCTTTGAGTACATAATCTCCACTATTTTTTAAAGCAAGATCCAACATTATCTTTTGATTTTTAGCATGTGGATTTTCAAAACTTTCTGATTTTTTAACATAAATATCTTTTACAAGATTATTAGCTTTTTCTTGTATCACAAAAACATCGATTCACTTTTGTTGAAAGTCTTGTGTGTCCTCATTGATTACCTTCCTCTTAACCCATTACGGTTTAACACGTGGTTCTGTGATCTAGATCCCCTATGGGAATTGTAATACCTTCTAGGTTGATAGTGAGATCTCCTAGGATTCTGTTCCAAATAGTGTGATCGATTACTGGTTTTGGTGAGCGATGCTTTGGAAAGTACTTTGAGATCTTGAAAGGTTTTGAAAAGGTCTTTTCGATGTGGGTATCGTGATCGGTGTGAAGTTTCGTGATTAATCCTATTTGAATTATTCCAAAGCGGTTTGTGCTCTCTAGGTTTGTGGTTGTGGATCATTCTTTGAAATTTGCTAAGGTATTACGAGTGTCGATCACAATCTTTGATTAAGTGATTAGGACTATAACACACAAAACACAGTTTTGACCCATATGTCCAAAGTGATTTCTTCTATGTCTATGCCCAAAATTATTTTGCCTTCTAGGTGAATGATTAAACTGTTTTGACCAAAATTATCCCAAAAGGTTTAGCGATACGGTTTTGAAAAGACTTTGCGATGTCTTGCTTGTGGAGCGATACTTTGATTTGAAGGTCTTGCTTGATTTTGAACATTATTTTCAATGACTTCTTTGGGTTTTCGGATCTAGATTGAGCAACAAGATTCTTCCTAAACTCTAGGCTGTCTACTCCAAATCGAGAAACATCGGGCCTTATGGGTTGATGACTAATGGGATGTGGGACGACATTATATCCCTTGTCTTTATTATACTCGGAGGTGGTTCACTTATTGAGCCCTCATTACTAGATGTATCTACATAGTTAATGAGTTCATCATCACTAGTGGTTATGTCCTCAAAATCACCTACATCACGATCACTAGGTTGTTTTCTTCTATGTTATAAAAGTTCATACCAAAACCTAATCCGGTTCTAGTGTATGCTCTTCTTTGTTTTTCAACATAAGTAACATGGGACAGACAGATTCATTCCAGTGACAAACTTTTCTAACGGATCATCTCTCCTTAGTTAATTTCTCAATCTCGGCAATTTTACGGTTTAGTTTCCATTCACTAAGTTTTAAGCGGTAATCCTGTTGTTCATACTTTTCACCCAAACCATTTCATTATTTTCATGTGTTATAATTTTAGCTTCCATAGACTCTAAAGTAATTTGATAACTGCTACCTCGGACCTAGCCCTAACACAATTATCTCTTTCAATCACATAACTGTTAAGTAATTTTGATAAAACTCATAACAGTTTGAGCATACCTCGAGAGATAGGAGGCGAGTTGGTGAAGTAGCCACCATTGCAAGAAGAACATAATCATCTTCACTTTCTTTGCTCCAATCAAATCCTCCAAAGCCATCATCGATTCCAAAGCGGCATGTTCGGGTTCTTCATCAAAAGCGGTGCTCGGTCCAATGCTTCCCTTGTGTCTTCAACTGCATCTTCCACTGCTACCATACGATGAAGTCACGGTTCATCATCAAACTCTTCACTCCGGTCAACTTCGATAACTTCTCTTGAGCAGCCAAAGCCTTTGTTTGATGGTGGAATTTCTTTGAGCTCAAGTTTTGGCTTCTCGGATGTTCTGTTTGCTTGATACTTAGCAAACACACTCCCTTGCAAAGTGACCGGTCTTTTGACAATTGAAGCATTCAATTTGGGATTTGTCAAAAGTTATTCCTTGTTTTGGTTTGAAATCAATACTTTTACTGTCTTCTTCATGTACTTTTGATCCTTGCATTGATCATAGCAACTTGCCACGATATCAATTTCTTCAAGTGCATCTTCTTCAATCGTGCTAGATCCTCTTCATAAGTGGATGTAAAGCGGCTTGTTGTGCAAAGAAAGAGCACACAACTTCATCGAGTGCAAAGTGGTAGGTGGTGGGGCTGCTTGAGCATATGAAGGGGGTTGTAAGCAATGATGCTGAGAAGCAGTACTTTGAGGAGAAGCGGTGCTTTGATGTAATCGCCTTCTTTCGGATGATAGAAAAGCTATCTTGTGAGACTTAGAATTTGTTTGACCACTCATCTCATGCTCATACACATTCAATTGATGATAGAGATCATCAAAGTCCATGACATCAAACCTTGTTGTCCTCTCGATCATTGTAGCAATCACATGCCATGTAGATGGCAAACTCCTAGAAACTTCAAATTAGCATCCTCAATGACATACGCCTTGTATAACTCCAACATGTTGAGGAGATTTTGAAACCTATCATATGCGACATCAAGACTCTCTTTCACCCTCGTGAAAGTTTCAAACTATTGCTTGACAAATTTACATGCATCTTCTTAGAGGCTTCATTCCTCAATCTGGTCTTGAGAAGCTGACCAGAGTCGCTTAGCATCTTTAGCATCATGAAATTTGAGAAGATGACCATCGGAATGGCATATAAGAGATTGTTTAGTGCCTTTTCTTGATTCCTTAGGGTTGCTTACGGTAAGGCGCCTTTGGTGCAATTGGTTGTCCGGGAATATTAATAGGTTGGAACTACTTCATTGCCATTCACAATTACATTCCATAGTGCATGGTGCGTAATGGCAATATCTTGCCTCATCTTCATGCACTAGAGATCATATTCTCCTTCTTGATTATTGGAATTACGAGTGAGGTGATTGAGGGTGGTGGAGCGACTTGATCGACATCTTGAATATAGTTGAAGTAGGGTTTCTTCCTAGTCGAGTTTCCACAAGCTCGATACCACTTGTTGGATCGATATACTTTAATCAAACTAACTTTAACTAGCTTGTTAAGGTTTAATAACCTCGGATAAATCCTAAGTTATTAACAAAGAAACACCGAGCAATCTTTATCAAGTACGCGGAATTTACTTAACAAAGCTAAGAAGAATAACTTTTATTATAAACTCTAAATCTCCTTATTATGCGGATACTCTAAACAATTCTAAGATTATCGAACTTCTCTAAAACACTAAATAACTTGTGAATTAAGTAAACTCTAAAACTCATAAACTCGTACATCTCTAAGGCCAATCTAGGAGTCCTTTTATAGGCTTAAGGATATCCTAGTCGGTTTACAATTTGTATTCTTGTACGACAAGTAATCTAAACATAGAATACAATACTTTCCATAAGCGAATATAACAGTTCTTTGTTCTTGCGGTACTTTGACTTCATAATGCGGTACTTTGACTTTGTCTTTAGCGATGCTTTGACTCTTTGGCGTTTTCCGGTGCTGCGACTTACAATGCTTTCATATCTTTAGTACTTTCATATCTTGACACTTTCATATCCCAACAGAGTTCTACGTCTATACTTTTAGATGTCTATTTGATTCTTTGTTTTTATTTCCTAATTTTATTTTTTATTATGAATTTGATGTGTAAATCACGTAGGTTTCAGTGTAGGACTATGCAAAGGTTAAATAGAAGTTCGAGTGGCGATGTACATTTTAGATTTAGATCAAAGTGAGTGTTGCAATGCCACCATTTTGGTGTACATTTACTTTTAAGTGGGCTGATTTGTGTTGTATTTATTTATCTTAGATATGTTGATTGGGTCAAATACTTAAATATATCTAACAAAAGTGGATCAAATGTTTACAGAAGTTAGAATTTTGTAAAGTTATGACACACTGCATAGACTAATTGATCTCAAAGAACTGTTTAGTTGAATTTTATTTTTGCAACGGTATAAGATGTATTTTTGCAAACCTCTGACTGTCGGACTTTCTTTTATTTACCAAATGGTAGAAATAAATTACTTTATGTGAGTCCAGGTTATGTCATGTTTTGTCGTAGCAACTATTAAGAAGATTTAGCGTAAATCTGATTGGTGGTATCTCGCTTGTGTAAAATGTAACCATTCTGCCAAAGAGTGTGCCTTAAAAAGATGAGAATAGCGTGGTTGTTAAATAGAGGTTTGTATTCCTGTGTACCAACAAGGAGTACGGTCAAGCTACATATGTCGAGTATAAGTAAGTTGTTAACTATATTCAAATTACATGAATGCTTGATGTAACAACCTTACTTATCCGTTTTACATGACATGAAAGGTACAAAATTCCATTGCGAGTGATGGACTCAACTGGATCAGTTTCACTCACTTTGTTTTACAAGAGTGCAACTGAACTTGTGCAGGAAGTGAGGAAGGTATGACATAAAACCCAAAGTGTTCAAATTTGTGTTTTCTTAGTGATATATGTATTGGTTGTAACTATTTATTTCATTCATAAAAATTGCTAGAAGGGAAACATGGACATTCTCCCCCAAGACTTTAACAAACTCTTTGAAAATACTAATGCTTTCAAAGTGGACTAATGATAGTGATATATAACAGGAACAAATGTCTGGAATACTTAAACCACATATTAGCTTTAAAAGTTGGTGCACCGTTTATGCTTCTTCAAAGCATTCATCAAACTGCTCGATTATGCTGGATTATGCAATTGGACAAGATTAAGGATTCTAAAACTTGGTGAACATGTTAACGAGGCACAAATAAACAATACTTTGAACCATATTTGCCATGAAGTGGTAAAAGAAATTTGATATGTACAACTAAATAGCTATTTCTATTTCAGCCCTCTTATACAAACTTATATTTCACATTATCCATTTTTCATTGCTTGGTTTATTGGTTTTTTTTTATTTGCACAAACTAAATGTTCTCTTTACTTTTTTTATGAGATTGCACAATATTGTTTGACAATAAGTATTTGTTAGCTTTTTTACTTTGTATTTTCTAACTTTCTATAAGCAACCCGTGATTTATCACGGGTTTATAGGCTAGTGATTCAATAAACAAGTAAAGTATTTCAGTAAACGTTTTTGAGTGTTTCAGTACACAAATAAAGTGTTTGTAAGTGAAACGAGCATGTTTCCTCACCCCAAAAATAGTTCAAAACGAGTAAGAGTGGGGCTATGAACTCACCGTAAGAAAGGTGATAAGCGGTGTACAAATAAAGTGATGGATGAGTCGAGAAAGTCCTACGAGCAACCTAAAAATATACGTTGCGTCTTAGGTTCTAAAATGACATTGTAAATATGCAAACAAGATTTATAAAGTTATTATATTAGTTATGCCTTTGTACATAGTGTCTGAAAAGTTTATAAAAGATCAGGGACTAATTTTGACAAGTTATAAAAGTTTTACGAGCCCTAGACTTAGTGTTGTTTGGTTTTTCAGAAATTTATCCAACTTAAATATTTCATTACTCCTAAACCGTACAGTGGTATTATTCGATCCTTACATCCCCGGAAAGTTTTTTGAATGAACTAAACAAATTTATGGCTCCCACTGTCTAAACAATTACATAACCTAAGTGAAATGACCAATTTACCCTCAAGTATACATTCTGATTCTTTAACAGCAAGAAATAGTCCCAGTAAATTTGCGATAACTTAAGTTCTATAAATTTGTTTTAACCCATTTTTGTAGCCGCGTTTAAGTTAAAGTGTTAGCTACAACTTTTATGCTTTGAGAAACAGAGGGTTCTATTCAAATTTTATAAGACTTATACGTTTGAAATTCATTACTCAGATTTTGACACCTTTCACCAAAACATTTCTATTTTAATCATCGGGTGTCGTCACGGAATGAGCCACCCGGAAAAACGATTGCAAGACATAAATCTAGAACCTCATATTTTTATCTGAGGTCTAAAGTCCACTGATTTTTCGAAATAATTTTGTTTTTACCCCTCATCAGAAACTATGTTTGCATTTCAAGTCCTTGTTATGTTTTCTAGTGTTTTAGTCCAAGTACAAAGCATAATTAAGCATAATAAGTATATAAAATATACAAAACATATAGAATATGTAAATTTACAGAAATCAAATGAAAAAGATTAGGTTTGGTTCCTTACAATCTTTGATGAACAAGACAAGACTCAGAAACAAATTAAGAACACTAAGCCTAAACCACCAATAAACCCAAGCTTCCAAACTCTTTTACCCAATCCTTTTATAACCCTTATCCTTGATCTTTAAAACCAAGAACAGTTGCAAAAATACCTTATGAACCTTTCTATAAATTACCAAGAACACCTTGTAAATCTTCCAAAAGAAACCAAGAATCAAGAACTTAAGCTAGGAACTAAGCTATAACACCTAAATCTTTGCTTCTTGCATCATCTTTTCACCAAATCCAAGCTACAAATGTGTTAATAATAATTATTGTGGATCGTTTATGGTGAGGAGATGAGATAAAATTGAGTGGTTTGCATGCTACAAATGAAGAAAATGGTATTATGTACATGGTTTTGGAGTTAGTGGAATGTGAAGTGTTTAAACCATGTGTAATGTGTAACCTCATCAAGCCACTTGACTTTGGTGAGTCACAAAACCAGCCACATCAATGTGGTTAATGGGTTTTGATATTTTTTGTTATAAAATTTGAGCTACGGAGTGTAGTTTGATTCCGGTAATTGTAAACGTAAAGTTTTTAATACCCGAATCGTAAAACCAGGTAGTAATAAAATTCAAATCTTTTAAAAATGTTAAAACTTGTCATCATAACTTATTTTAGTAGTTTAGATGAGTGGTGAGTTTTACGGAGTGCCCAAACGTTCATTAAAACATAAAACGTAGTTTAAATACGCGTAAAACATAAAAAGTGCAAGGTTTGCGTAAAAATGAAAAAGTGAAATGTGACTTTTAAAATATGATTTTCAGGAATTAAAGTGCACAAAATGTGTAGACTGAGAATATTCTAGTGTCGGTTTAAGTTAAATGTACATTTATCTACACACGCGATTAAACTAATATGGTTATTTGTAAAAGTAAGTTTATTTAAAATTAAAAAATTAAATGACGTATAATGACCTCGTAATTATTTACGAGTTGTTACAAAATGTGAAAAAAAGATCATCTCAAAAAGTTGTTTGAAGAGAAATGGGATGATGGTATGATACATCTCAAAAAGTCATGTGGCCCGTACGTGACTAACTACCATTTGAGTAACAACTTTTGGCAGGAAAGTTTGTTATGGTTTTTCCTTTACAATTTTTGTTCGTTTTCACTTTCAATTTCCATGTCTTGATTTGTAACTAAATTATCTCTCAATTCTCAGTCATTTGTAATAACAATTCACCAATCATTTGATCATAGTTCCGAGTTTGCTTCTTATTAATGTGAATTCCTAATTATGTTTTTAAGTCAAACTACACTCAATTTCAATTTTTAGTTTTTCACGTATTAATACTAGAGAAACAATGACTTAATGACAAGCTAATGATCCGAACCGTTGTCCATTTCAAAAGTAATTTAACTAATATGAATATACTATACGAGGTGCTTTATTTTGGATACCATCATTCTGCTACTTACCAAGAAATGGATCTTCACCGTCGGATAAAAAAGACAAATTTTAAGAATAAAAAACACGAATGGGCCACTTCTGTAAATAATGAATTCTTGCACCACCTTATCCCATACCCATACCAGTCACTTTCCCAAATTCAGTATCAACAAATCTCACTTTCTCTCTCCAACCAAAATCAAAAACTATCATAAAAATTCAAAATCAACCACTTTTAATCGTTAAAAGCAAAAAAGAAAACCACAAAAATGAAACAATCAACGCATGTAGAACCAGATCTAGGAAAAAACGGTTCAAAATGACCCGATTCAAACTCAAGATGATCGTACGGTGCTTTCAATTCTTTATTTAGTTGTTATTTTAATATTTGTTGTGATTTTATTTATGTTTTTGTTGTCATTTATAAAACAATTTGTGTTTTTTTAGTTGTTAATTGATAGATTAATGTGATGATGAGATGATTGTGATGATTTTGTTCTTGAATCTGGATTTTATTTGTGTTTTGAAAGATATTTATGAGAATTTTTGTGTTTTTATGTATGAGATATTAGAGGTTAGATCTAATTGAAAACCAGAGATATTATGATCTTTCTGTTAGCTTTGTATATATAGATGCACACCAAATGTTTGATGAAATGTATGAGTGAAAAGTATCATACGTGTAATATCACCAGTGATATTTGAAGTTGAACTGTATATATGTATTATCACTAATGATATTTGTATTATCACTTGTGAAATTTTGTTTATATGATAGGTTTTTTTGTTTATTTGTTAAGCTTTATTATATATCATGTATAGTATCACTTTTGATATTTCATTGTTATTATAATCATAGTTAAAGTTTAGTGTTTTTTTTTTTTTTTTTTTTTTTTTTGCTAAAAGTTTTGATGATATTGTTGTAAAACTAATAAGAAGAGAATAACAAGAACAAGAAAAGATAGATGCAAAGGAAGAATTGTATTATTCATCTCTCAAAGGAGGCATGTATATATAGTTACAAAGGTGGAGTATTCCACAAGATACATTATTCTAATTAAGATAACTACTAAGAATAAGATATATGGACATCCATTCTATATTTATCCATAACACTCCCCCTTGGATGTCCATTTGAGGATTATGCCTCGTTAAAACCTTACTAGATAAAACCCAGTGGGACAAAAATCTAGTGAAGGAAAAAGAGTACATAACTCCTTTATACGCTTGGGGATATTGCCTCATTAAAAACCTTGCCGAAAAACCTTGTGGGGACAAAACCATGGTCAAGGGAAAAAGAGTGCAATGCGTATCTTTTCTCCCCCTGATGATCACATCAGTTAAGCTCCTTGAGTCAGTGAAATGCATATTAAAGTGTCTTGATAGAATCACATGAATATATATTCTCTACATGTTGTTCGCATATCCATTTTTAAGGATTAACATACGTCATACATCTCATTCAAGTACATCATCGTACTTCCTAAGTCATTCATTGCAAACACAATGAATTCAAATGATATATTATATCATGTATGACCATTGGCGAGAATCGTAAATATTTCATATAAATTTTAGTATGACACTTCTAAGTTGATATTGTGATCATCATCTTTATAAATCAAGGGGGCCTTTTCCACATCATGTGGCCTCATAAACATGTGTGTCATTTATCCATATAAGGATAGTTAACATCTTGTTTTCATGATGCACACATATTTCATCCTTTAGATGTTCAATCATAAGCTAAGACAAAATATGTCTTTTGTTTCAAATTCAACTTCTATGCATTCATTTGCCTTTATAATCATAAATCAAACTGCATGAAATTCAAATAATATTAATCTAGACCTCATTATAAAGTTTCATTGGCAAATACAATTCTTTATTTGGCACAATACTATATACTAAGGCAATCATTAAACGTATGTCACAAACATGATTAATTCAATACAATCAAGTAGTGTTCTCGAGAACTTCTCTTATATGCTTTAAGCATTAAAAATCACAAGCATATTCTTCATGCATTTTATATCTGATAATAAAATCTTGTATGAGCTCTCATTTATCTTTTAGACGCATATCAATTACTTATTATATTGCCAGACTTATAATTATTAAATTGATTATTGGATCCACCACATGAGATCATGTCTCTATATGCAAAGTCTTTGCGAAAATATTTGTGTGCAATCATTTATGCCTTAAATCTATTAGTTTCAATACTTTAATTTCGCTCTCTCATAATGACCAATGCATATCTAATAATTTTACACATTCATATGTACGGACTTCAAGTCCCATTAACCATGTCTCGTCACAAGAATTTTAATCTTTCATTAGTTCTTTGCGTCTTTACTTCTTTTGGCCATTCATTTATACATATGCACTTCCTGCAGGTATGCTTCCATGATCCTCACCATGATTATAGCGCTATCTTATTTATTTACATGATCATTACCATATCGACGTCGATTCGTTACTTTTCGATTCCACACTTTACTAGACATTGCATTGTATCATTTATTCAGATCTCATAGTTTTTCACGTGCCCGGGGTTTTTTTCAATTACCTTCATGTCTAGTGTCTCTTTGGGAGACTATGGGGTCTTTATTACCTCGATTCGACCATCTTATTTTTCTTGCTCCATTTTATTTATTCGTTCGAGGATTTTTACTTGGAATCGATTATTCTATCATGCTGCAGCCATGCCATAGACTCATTTTCAATCATTGGTTTTAATATTGGGACACACATTTTAATTGGAGCATTAGCAGCGTATGTATGATCTAGTCACTTTATTTAGGTCACAAAACTTGTCTGGCAACTACTAGATCTGGAATGTAAATTGTCCCTTGAACTTTAAGTTCATTTTCATTAGTGTGAGGATCAACATTTTTGTATCATAATTCATTCCATATTTCTCGCTGCTCATTCTCCCCCTGAATGAATTATCAACTTCAACATCCCTTGTGTGCATTGTGGTGGATTTACAATACAGGTTCTGCACATTTACAAAAAACTTTATATGGGAAACATATGGTTTGTGACCGAAACCATTCTAATAGGGAGAATTCATTATTAATCGTTGGCAAGATGCGAATTCATATTTTATCATTTAAACTTACATGCCCCATAAACTAAAAATTTTGTTCTCACAGTTATTGGCTTTTTAATCAACTGAAGACGTTTTATGAACGTTTCAACAAAAGCAATTCGCGTACGAACATGGGCTACTTTTAAGTTCGACACTTATTTCAATAATTGCCCAACATATGAAAGTATTCACCACCATTTCCAAAGATACAATTTGGAAAACCATGCTCGCATTTTATAAGACGAGCCATTCATCACGCTAATCTTAAGTTGCGTCTTTAATGATCATTTTGACGATGCATCGATTTTAAAACTCAAAATGATTCACATGATGGATGTATAGGCCTACATACATCTCCTTTGTATTTTATTCAAAACCTTATAGGGTATAGTACTTACCATAATATGGTGGTGATTTATGAACAAATAACTTCCATTACATTAAGAACAATCAAAACTATCTTTGAAGAAACTTATGGTTCTTCTATACATTTCGCATCATCATTGGTCCGGGATGATCTAACCGGTCATGCCAATTACTGCAATAATCTTGGCTCATAAACTTATACTTTATGACCACACGTGCTTCAGTTGCACATTTTTTATATAAAGCCGAATTATATGGAGAGCTCACATTCTCCGATTAACTCTTTTATGTCTTTCACAAACAGATTAATATAATATTCACATGAGCTTATAGCATTATCAAATAATAACCTATAATCTATACTATGCAAATAAATAAAATCACCTGGTATAACGTTTTTCGACAAAGCATCCACAGGAATAAGACAAAGAACAATTTAATCTAACATGATCATAAGTGTATTCATCATCCGACATGAGTAAACTTTTGATAAGCAAACGTAAACGAAGTCGAGGATATCTAGAGCGTGCTGATAACGTGTTGTAAAACTAATAAGAAGAGAATAACAAGAACAAGAAAAGATAGATGCAAAGGAAGAATTGTATTATTCATCTCTCAAAGGAGGCATGTATATATAGTTACAAAGGTGGAGTATTCCACAAGTTACATTATTCTAATTAAGATAACTACTAAGAATAAGATATATGGACATCCATTCTATATTTATCCATAACAGATATACTATTTACTGTGTTTTATCACCTTTGTTTTCTATCATAATTTTGATGTTTTATGTGCTTTTTGTGGATGATAATTGTGTTTTAGTTACTGATAAGCTATTTGTTATAGTGCAATATTGCTTATTATTTAAGTTGTTAGATTAAACATGTTGATTTTGCTTTAAACACATAGTTATTTAGTGTGATTTTGCTTATTATTTAAGTTGTGATTGAATTTGTCTATTTAATGGATACATTGTGCGTATTTCAATAGGTTTTACAATGGGATATGAAAATATCTATGGGTGAATCAGCAAATGAAGAAGTTATGGTTATAAAAAGCACAACATCTTCATAACAAACTGAAGAAGCTCAAACACATGTTATATCACATGTGATATCACACGTGATATCATTTGTGATATCACATGTGATATCATGCATGATATCACCTGTGATATCATGCGTGATATCACCTGTGATTAGGGGTGTCATTCGGGCTGACCCGACCCGAACCCGACCCGAGTCAATTCGGGTCGGGTCAATCGGGTTCAAAATTATATTCGGGTCAATCGGGTCAACCCGAGTTCTAAACAAGGTCGGGTTCGGGTATGTTTTTTTAAGGCTTGACCCGACTTGACCCGACCCGAGTTGACCCGAACCCGACCGGGTCAACCCGAATAACACCCCTACCTGTGATATCATGCGTGATATCACAAGTGATTCAACAAATAGAAGAATCCAACACATCTGTGATGTCACATGTGATATCAAATTCTCCTCCAAAAGTTGAACAACAGAGAATGAGACGCACAATAAATTAGCAATATGAGTGTGGTAGTTAGTAGCTATTGAGGGATTGTTGTGATAATGTGATGAATGTTGTGATAATATGAGAAATCACAAGAGATATTGAGCTTGTAACATGTTTCTGTTAGATTTGTAATTCATTTATTTTCTTAATTGATAGAGTGTGCATGTTTCGATAGGTTTAACACCGTATCACATGTTTCTCCATCACCACCATTGATTCAACAAATTAATGAAGTCGACATGCCTGTGATATCACAGATGATACACCTGTGATATCACGATATCACAGGTTCCTCCAAAAAGGCGAACAACATGTTGCATATTTTTTTTAAATGCATTATAATATCACAAGTGATAAATGAGTATATATTGGTCTCTAATAAACATGACCTATTAATTTTTCTAGACAGACGTGCTTTCGAGGCACGTGATGATAAATAATCCATATGAAACTTTATGAAGAATTGCAGCAAAGATGATTCTACATCAAGTAAACGAAAAAAGGAGATGATGTCTGATTCTGCAAACAAGATTGCTACAAAAAAAATAAAGATGACTAGATAAAGAGAATGATAGATGAAACAAAGATGACTGGAGAAGGAGCAGGCGAAGCAAGACGCAATCCTTATGTTGCTTAGTTTAAAAATGCAATGCGAGTTTGGGGTAACCTAATAAGGGTGCGCTCTATTAGGTCCCGAACCACATTGCATGGTGCCGAAGTTTGTACTACTTTTGAGAATCATTAAGTGACTTGTATGATAATTTTTATGAAAAAGTATTAATGTAGCATTTTACTCTCTATCACATGTTATATTACTCTTAGCATTTTGTGTTACAATAAAGTGTTTTATATCACAAGAGATATAACACTGCATATTTACATATACCAAATATGTATAAAAATAAGAAACAAAACTACAAAATAAAAAACTTGACATATTCTAAAAATCAAAGAAATTGTTACATCAAATTTAACAGAATATCACAAGTGATATAAACATCAATCAAAACCAAGTGTTGCCTCATTTTTAACAGAAATATCACAAGTGATACCAGATACAAAGAACTGTATGAATCACAAAAATCCTTATAAAAATCATTCCAAACTATGAGCATAAGTTTTTTTTAGCAATATTGAAAAGCTGTGAATTACAAGTGTTACATCAAACAAAAGAAATTAAAAAAGAAAAAAGAAAAAAAGGGTAAAATCAGAATTTAACTGCAGCAGATTCACCTTCAACGGAGCCGCCTCTAGGAATACCGTCTCTGAGCCCACCGTCTCCAGGGGTCACCGCACCCCGGGGCAATGCCTAGAGAATACTGGTAGCGCACTATCAGAAACTCTAGGAACCCAAAAAACTTATCCCCCAGGAGTGTCAATAAACTTATGATGATTAAATGACTTAGGTGTTTTCACACTATTAGAAGCTATAAACAAGGTAAATACACAGTAAATGGGGTATCATCACAACTTAAAAAAAAAAAAAAAAAAAAAAAAAAAAAAACTATGATTATAAAACAATAACAATGAAATATCACAAGTAATACTATACATGACATATAAATAGTGTTTACCCAGAAAATATCAAAACCTATCAAAATAAACAAACTATCAGAAGTAATACTACACATATAATACAGAGCAGATTAATACAACAATCAGACATAGAAATATCACTGGTGATACTTAGCACATTACGATAAGAGCATTAAACTCTTAGCCGACTGTACACTAAAAATCCTTTTGGGAACTGAACTCACAAATATATGTGCATACTAGAACAATCATATTTTACCATTCAAGACGAGACCAAAGATGTAAAAGTAGAACTCAAAGAAACTAGGAATACATCTTGGTCTTCCATGTAAACAAACACATCTATACCACTACATGTCTCGTATTAAACCTGCATAAACTAATTTTCTCAAAATCTAAGTCACAATCATTAATAAATCCTCCTAACACTTCAAATAAAACTGGTGATACTACACATATGATACATAGCAAATTAAAGCATCAATCAGACTAGAAATATCATTCCAATGTAGTTAAAAACCAAAATTCAATTGACAACTTAATTAATAAGCAAAATTACAAGATAAGATAACAAGATTATCAAATATTTTTCACTCACACATTTCATCAAACACTTGGTGTGCATCCATATACACAGCTTTCTACTCAAAGCTTGTATCTATTAACCTTAACTAACTCTAGATTCTTAAATCAATTCATCCATAACAACATCATCATCAAAACACATAATCAGCGGGTTGATTAAAATAAAAAGAAACCATTATTGATTATTGATGATTGTGACGAGGTTATAATCGGAATAATATGAAAGATTGTGACATGGTGATGATTGTGTAAAAATGATAGAAGAGAAGATGGAGGGAAGATGAGAGCAGGGAAGCGGTTGGGAGAAAACACACACAAAGTGTGTGTGAAAAATGAGGGGAATGGGAAAATAAAAATAAAAAATAAAACTTTATATAGTTGGTGAAAAACTAGGTTTAAGAGGTTAAATTTTAGGTTAATCTCTACTATTAGATCAAACTAAATTGATGATAGGGATTCCCTTGGTAAGTACCAAAATAAAGGCAAGCAAAAAAAAATCCTCTATGCTATATTAGGTGGAAAGAATAAATAAAATTAAAAATAAAAAAATTCTTTAATTATTATATATTTCAAATAAAAAAGAATTTTATGAATAGATGCATATACTTTTGTAGATGTATCTAAAACACGTGATTATAGATTTTTCTCATCTTATTTATTTTAATTTTTTATTCTCATTTGATGATAACTATATATAAATATATAAAGTATATATGATTGGTCAAACTGAAGAATGTTAAACCATATATTTATTTCGAGTTTTCTTGCGACCAATTACCAAATTATAGGGCTCGCGTAGCAAATCTTACATAGTTTAGGACTTTAAGCGATGTTTTACATTTTCATTTATTTATTTATTTATTATTTTTTTTTCTTCGATTGACCATTTCAAATATTTTAAAGTATGATGTCAATTTGTCAACTGTTTGGAGTATATCCTAACATCGACAACTTGCAATAATGGAAATAAAGTTTGACATAATTAGTATGTTCACGTGGATTTTTAATATTATTTGGTAGGATTGGTTTGGTTCAATTTGATATTTAAACAATTTATTGCGGGATGAGCAATTTTATTTTACTACCAAAAACCAAATCATAATAAGCGGGTAACCGGATTGCGGGTACCCAAAATAAACGGTGACCAACGGTTCGAGTCGCGGTTTACCATTTTAAACAAATTATCGAACCAAATAAACAATAATAATATAATATAGAGTAAAGTCCAAAATACATTCTTGTGGTTTGTCTCACGTCTCGCTTTACATCCATAAACTTTTATTTGGCACAAAACCATCCCTCCGTTAGTAAAGTTGGCACAAAACCATCCCACTGTTAGTAAAGTCAGTTAATGAGGACTAACAGTGCAAATTATTTCTCCGTTATATCCTAATGGAAGAGAGAATATTTGCATCGTCAATACTAAGGACTAACGGTACAATTTATTTTTGAAAATATATTGCATCGTTAGTCCTAAGAACTAACCGGCGCAAATTTTATTTGGAAAATAAATTAAAAGGGGGCCAATAAGGATGTGGCTGGTGATGGAGGTGGTGGTTGTGGTGCGTGGGTGGCGGCGGTGGAGGTGGGTGGTGGCAGTGGGTGGTGGTGGCAGTGGCGTTTGTGTGGGATGGCGGCGGTGAAGGTAGGTGGTGGTGGCGTTGGGTGGCGGTGATGGTAGAGGTGGGTGGAGGTGGTTGTGTTGGGTGGCGGCGATGGAGGTGGGTGAGGTGGTGGTGGGTGGTGGTGATGGCAGTGGTGGCGATGGCGGTGGTGGTTATGGTGGGTGGCGGCGGTGAATGTGGGTGGTGGTGGCGTTGGGTGGTGGTGGGTGGCGGTGATGGTGGTTGTGGCCCCCTTTTAATTTATTTTCCAAAAAAAATTTTGCACCGTTAGTCCTTAGGACTAACGATGCAATTTATTTTTGAAAATAAATTGTATCATTAGTCCTTAGTGTTAATACAAATAAGCTGTAAAAACGTTTATTTATATTTTACGATATTCTAATGTTTTGTCGATAACAAACGTAAAATCATTTTAACGAAACAAATAAAATACGTAAACTGTTTGAGCCAATAGTTTTCTAACACACTTAAGCTTTCACATAAAACACTAAAACAAGTATAAGTGATTTTATGATTTAGTAATACATATGTACAACAACTAGTGTTTACATATTTGGGTAAATATATACTTAACTAGTATATATTAAAATGGGTAAAAACTAACAAATGGTATTGACCCATAACCCATGGTATTATCCAAACCACTTGACTAGGTACATTGAACTCATGATATACATTGTATCTAATAAGAAACCCATGGATCAACCCATAACCCATGACCCATAACCAAAATACCCATGGGTAAGAGGGCGTCCCACGATCCCTAACTTTACGCTAGACGGATCCCTTGTGGGAGGGATCCGTGGGATCGGGAACGAGAAGCTTTCTCCTCTATAAATAGTGAGCCATTTCTTCCTTTTGCTCACCACACTCACACATACTTTCTCCAAGTATTACACCTCTCTAACCACTGATCCTAAGGGATCTTTCTATGTAGTTTGTCTTTTGTTTTTGTGTGATTCTCTAGGTTCCAAAGGCGAGATCACCACTTCTTGAAGTCGAGCAAGCTCAAGTCCATGAGTTGCCATGCTTCGTCATCATCAAGACAACTGAGGTTCTCTTGTTGATAGTTATTTCTTCCTCCGTAGATGTGTTGTGTTGAAGGCATTAGTGAAGGATGCCGAAAGAGTCAAGACGAAAGCATTAGTGAAAGGTGCTTAACGTCCGTGTCAAAAGCATTAGTGAAGAATGCTAAATGTGTCAAGATGAAGGCATTAGTGAAATGTGCCAAGCGTTGTGTCAAAGGCATTAGTGAAGGATGCCTAGGAATCAAATCAAGTGGCATTAGTGAAGAATGCCTAGGTCGTATAATCGATGAGGTGCATTGTTATACATATAGTAATTGTTTATTTTCAAGGATGGTGATATCCTTGATGGTGTTGTAATAAGGGTGGATCTCCTCGAGATTAGGTGTTGTGTTGTGTTGGGTAGTAGTTCCTCCGTAGTAATGGAACTAGGTACTTAGCCTAGTACCTAATAAAGGGTGGCGGCGTTGTGATAGGTGTGGTTCACCTTGGAGTGAAAGAACCCGGTGGTTAGCCTAGTACCCGAAAAAGAGTAGGCGACATTGTGAAGGCTTCTCCGCCATAAGGAGATTGGTGTCGTGTAGTGTTTACGAACTCTCGAGTAGGTGACTCGGGGAGTGGAGTAGGGAAAGGAAGGTGTCCTTGTAGCCGAACCACTATAAATACTTGTGTCGTGGTGATGTGCTTCTTACTCTTTATCTTTCATTACATGTTTATATATCTATCTATCAACGTCCAACATACACATCGAAATAGATTGACATAAGTCGATCCAAATATTTAAAAGGAAGTTTTAAATTGGTAAAACTATTCAACCCCCTTCTAGTTTTCCACAATTGGCATAAGAGCTTCGTTACCAAGTTTCCCAAATTATGTTGTACTTTAAAAACTTGATACGATCCGTGTATGTTTGAAAACTACAAAGAAGTATTTTTCAAGTCATGTTTTAAAATCGTTATAATGTTTATTGTTGGACAATTATAGAATGTTCTAACACTTTCCTTGTTAAATATTCTCCACACTTGGATTTGAGCCTAACAAGAAGATCATGAAGAAACTATCTAAATATTTCCTTTCGCGAAAAGAATGTTTAGCATTGTTCTTTTCACACATGATTCTGGAGATTCCAAGAAGATCACAAAGCACTTCATCTAAATACTTCTTTCGTTAAAAAGAATATTTAGCAAAGGTATGATCGTTAATAATTTACTTTTTGTTTTTATTGTTGCTAAAATTTTAGTTGCATAATTAATCTCTATTAGTAATTACTTATTAGTTATCTATATTAAAGCATCATCAAGAATAGTATTCTTTGATTGATTTATATAGACTATACTAATAACTTGTAATAATGATATCTGGGTTATTCGATAGCCTCAATTATTATTTTTCACAAAGGAATTTGTGGAGTTTGATAGGACTCCATGAGATCGTTTTGAGCCTCTAGGGTTAACAATAACAATGACAATAAACATGATACGCAGCGGAATAAAACAAATCATAGTTATTGACAACAAGGTTTTTCATTAATAATCATTCCAAGCCTCAAATATTATTTGATCAGAATAATACGGTTACACTAAATCTGTAACAGGGATCAAAGATCCTTGAGGCTAAACTAAACAAACTCTAACCCTAGACGTTTATAGAAACACGTCTAGGTTACCCACACACACATTTAATGACTACATTATGGAAGACTTATGTTTTTAAAACCTACACCCCATGTCCTCTTTATATACTAGAGGATTAGGGTTTACAAAATACTACGAAGGACTAAATAATAAATCTTCTTTTGCAAGCAAGTCCTTCCATTTTGTAGATTTCTTCTTTGTCACTTTAAGTCCCTTTGTTTCATTCTTGTATTTATTTTGTCTCATCAAATCCAAGGAACCTAAAACCCAACAGAATTATTGACACTTCATCTATGTCAATAAATCTCCTTGTGAAACATCTTATATTATGATAAAATGGGATTTTATCATAATCTCTCATAAACCTCCAAAGAATTGTGACCAATTCTTAAAAAGGGAAACACGTCAAATAGGATTAGTATTAAACCGTCAAAAACTCAAATCACAAGTTATTAAGCTTAAAACATCAAACTCTAGGCGTTTTAGAATTCCCAAACCAAAGTTATCAAGGAATGGTTAAGCTGATTTTTGCTGTCATGCCGAATCCCTGAGATTATACTAGTCGGATCCCAAATGAGAGGGATCCGCGGGATCCGTGCAACAGAAGACAGTATAAGTCAAGAATGATCACTGTGAAAGTTCCACAACTACTTTCCCTTCAAAGACTCACGAACAAAAACCCAATTACTGTTCACAGGAGCAATTTGATCATTTCCTTCAAGCATAACAATCTCTTGTGTAAGTATAATCTTCACTACATTGTTAATTTAATTCCTTGATTTCTAAGATTACAATTTCTTCATCTTTAAGAGTTGGGTTCAAATGGGTTTATCACAATTTGCTATCACATTGGTTTTCTAAGATAATCTAAATCAAAGAATTAACATTGTTAATACAAATTAAACACATTTCTTGAATTCAATAAAGATTATGAGAGCAAAATTATGACCAAACCCTCTAGGTTACTATTCACAATTAACACCACATTGTGGTTATATTGTTTAGGAACAATCATGCCAAGCAACCGACAACAAGACTACCAAGATACCGCTCATTACATACCAATGTACCATAGAAAAGATGGACTTAGTCCCGAAGATAGGAAAGCTTTTAAGATTCTCGAAAAGAGACTCTTTCACGAAAGACGAGTAGTAGAACCATCATTTCTTTCCAATACCGACATAAGAGAAGTTTTTGGAGCTATTGGGTTTGATTGTTTGTTGGACATAAACGAACAAATTTGCCCGGTTTTTGTACTCGAGTTCTACAAGACAATGGGGATAGTTAAAAATGATGATGGGTCCATCTCAATTGAATTCACCATAAATGAGCATGAATACACTATTTCTCTTGTGGAGTTTGGAAGGATAATAGGGGTGCCATATCAAGGTGTTTGCATGTATTCTAATGAGTGGTCTTTGGAAGAGTTACACACTATGGTTGATCATCATGAAATCTACCACATGTTAATCCCGGAAGCAACCACGCCGAGGGACATCGTGTTCATGCCAAGAGCATCTCCATCAAGGGTCACTAGGAACTCGATAGTGATATATAGGGATCTTTTCCAAATGGAGCTCTCCGAGATGTACGCATTGTATAGGAAATGGGAAAATGTGGTGAGGGAGAATGTGTTGTGCCTAGTAGGAAACAAGGATCACCCCAACGCATGTCTAAGCTTCATGATCTATTACCTAGTGACCGAGACTCGCTTTAACCTTGCCTACTACATGATTAATAGAATGGCAAATGTAAGAAGCATGGACAAAATGGTACTCCCGTACGCAATGCTCCTAACCCGTCTTGCTAAATTCATCTTTGCATTAGATCCTTCTCCGCAATCCTATGATCATAGCTATTGCAACAAAGTTATGGTATCACTCACCGAGGGTAGAACTACAAGGTTTATGGTGGAAGGCAAAAGGCCTCACCCACCCACGGATTCCTCTGATGAAAGGGAGAGGCAAAGAGAAGGTGAAGGTAGTAGCAACCCACTCGGAAATACCGACCTCGACCCCTTGGACTACATCAACCAATTGCCGGACGTTCCTAATGCATCACCCAAATGGAAACAAACCAAGGGAATCTTCAAGTGTTTTGCCAACTTCTTGAGGAAAAAGAAGTAGAGATTCTATGATAAAGAGTGGAGGATGGGTGGAGTAGAGGAGAAATGAGGTAAGGTCATAGGACCTTAATTTGTGAAAAACAATTTGAAACAATGGGTTGTAACATATAAACTGATACTTATGTAGTGTAGGATGTAGTATGTAGCTATTGCCATAACTTGGCATTGAACAATCTTAACTTAGGAACGTGTAGGATGAGATTTTACGACTTCTTCAAGTAGTCGTCGTCACTCATCTTTAGGTACTTTTAGTTCCCCACATGTGCTATGCATTTTACTTGATGTGTTTTGCATATAGTCTTTGTAAAGCAGCTAGGAGAAGCGCTTTGCTATGAGTGCAAAATTGCATTTCTCTGGAAGCCTTACGATCTGCGGTGGCGGATCCCATCAATACAACTAGCGGATCCTCCGAGAAGGGAACCGTGGGATCCGTGACTGAGATGAGCAATAC
Source organism: Chrysanthemum lavandulifolium (assembly GCA_022545495.1). Lineage (NCBI taxonomy): Eukaryota > Viridiplantae > Streptophyta > Magnoliopsida > Asterales > Asteraceae > Chrysanthemum > Chrysanthemum lavandulifolium. The sequence continues at coordinate 214,172,945 of CM040244.1, forward strand.
AGACTTGCTTGCATCAAAATAGCTCACTAGATCACCTCACACTAGTGAAACATAAGACATTAGAGCCAACTAAGTCTTCCTAAAACATATGAAAGCCTCACACTCACCCATGGCTTACCTAGGATATATTTCAAAGTGTTTTTGATTTATAAACTCATCAAAACTCACCATATTTCCGCTCCAACGCTCACACATTATTTATCACATCTCATAACACTTAGTTTGATATATCCATCAATTTTAGCAAATTGGTGTTAATCACTTTTGACTCAAAATTAGGCTCAAAACTAGTTTTTCATTTTTTTTTTATTTTTAAGATTTTAGTTAATTTTCCTTAAGGGCTCATCTGACTTTTAGGATTAAATTCCACCATCTTTTCATCTCAATTCAAATGATATCTCACTCAAGCACTTAGTTAGACTACCTAATGTAAACTTTCCTACCCAAAAACCATCATTAAGCACTATCACCCCTTATGGTTGAGCATTTAAGACATCCACCACTCAAGACTTCCAAATTAAGTCAAAACCTCGAGATACATAAGTACTAGACCTTTTAAAAAGCATAATCATTTCACCTAGAATCACGTTCGACAAGCGGATCCCTCGGTTTATAACCACCGGATCCACGGTGAGAGGATCCACGGGATCCGTGGCTCTGAAAGCTTAAATCAGCTTCCCTCTTCAATTTTAAGCCACATTTTGGTTATCTAACCACTTTTAGCTTACATTTATTACCTTCCTAGAGCTGATCAAAATCCTAAGTGCATGCTTAATTCTCTTAGTGGCCAAGAATTTAATTCCCTAAATTCAAATTACCCTTTATAAACCAAACATTCTTAAGGTTAAGGAATCACTCCCACCTAGCTTTCAAAAATCAGTAGCCAAAAGCTCATACAGCATCCTTATCATCACCATGACCAAAGCTCTTAGCAACAACTCCTCAACCAAAGGCTCATCCAAAAGAAAGAGTCATATGATCCTTGAAATTTCATCCACCGAATCATCTCCCGTAAGAGATAACAATGCTAGAGTTCCACCTCAACAAACCCATTCAATAATTGCTAAGAGAACCGCAAGAATTAGCATCAAACCTTTTGGACTAGAAAAAGGGTCATCTAGTTCAAAACCAAACATAGTTAGCTCTAGCAAGCCGTCTAAGTCCTCATTCCTTGAGCATAGATTTAACGAGCCTCTTCCTCACCCAAATCTCTATTCATTAGAGCATTCACCACTGAGAACCTCCCACTCACCAAATTTCTCGTTAAATAGGGAACCACCCACAACACCGAATAGTCCATCATGGGAAACAAGGAACAATCATGGACATGATCATATGGAGGAATTTCCACTACTACCACCCTCACCTTTAGTAGAACCTAATCCCACACCTCAAAATGAAACCCCACAATCATTCGTTGAGCCTCCTCAAAACATCAATTTTCCTCCGGTTCCTAATCAAGACAATAATTGTTCAAATTGCCTAAAAACTCAAGGATTTGTTCAAGAAGTACGAAATGAGCTGCATTTCATGTTCAATCATCTTCTTGAAAGATTGGACCAAATCAACAAGTCTACTCATCCTTAGACTCAAGCACTTAGTTGCCTCTTAAGTTTAGTAACTTATTAGTATTAGTAGAAAATGTATGGCTAGATCATTCTCTTAGTTTTAGAGATTTATTGATTATCTTTTTGTTTTATTGAATGATAACCTATTTGCCATATTGTTTTGAGTATATGTTTGTTGGTGTTATACATATCTCATTTTTTCAGCATTGTTTGGTATAACACCTTTGCTGAATCATCTGACACCAGACAAATGGATCCATGGACAATGCCTAGACGGATCCCTCCACAAAGGAAACCGTGGGATCCGTGGTACATAAGAAGAAAATTCTACTAACTTGAGTCTTATTTTGCAGGAAGTTATGCACTATACTCTTGTTTTCTAACCTTTATTTTGTAGATTTTCAAAATACACATGAAGATATTGACACCAGAAAGCTAGGGGGAGCTTTGTGTCAAACCATATTGCAAAACCATTTCCAACATAATCCTTATTTGGATTATACTTCATGACACCCCATTGCAACGTTGCAATCTTCAAGGGGGGGCATTTTCGTCACAAGGACGAACCATTTGCAAATATAATTGCAATGTAACACCCCCAAAATATCGCAGCGGAAGATTGTGTCAAAATGTGGTTTTAAATGCGTGGGATAACTTAATGATTATACGTGAAGTCTAAAAGTTCGCGATTTAATCAAAATGTAGAGCGATAAGGTTAATTTCTTTATGGTCAAAGGAGGAGGAAATATGTTTGACTTTTCCAAAATGTAAAGTTTCAAAATATCTTAGGAAATCTGATTGCAAGAATGGTTAAGTCCGGTTCTCGTAGATTTGTTTAAAACGTAAGTTTAGTCTCGTCTGACCTGGGGTTTATTTGGTAACATTTAAAAGAAATCTTAAAATTCTCTAATTAATTATGAGTAATCTAAAATTTATCGATGCGAGGAAAATTGATGAGTTGATTTTCGTTATGCGGCGTGATGACTAAATGGTGCTCAGACCAAAACGAAACTTCAAGACGATGTTTTCTTAATTACTTTTGAAAATGATCTAACGATTGTCCAACTCTCGGGTCATTACTAAAATAATTTATCTTACGAGAATGTGAAATAAAAATTTGGGAGTGAATAGTAAAAAGTGAATAGTAAATTCTCGAAAATGCGAATTGTTACAGTCTCTACCCCTTAAAAGGAACTTCGTCCCGAAGTTCTGTTGATGTTCACTACTTACAGTGTGCATAGTCTAAGGGATTACGTCAAAGCTCATGTATATAGGTTTCTTATCTACTTAGGTACGTTCTTGTGACTATCGCGACTATTGCCCGTTCTAAAGACATACTCTTTTATGGTTAGGTTTGATGAGGCAAACTTTCCCATTCTCGAGCAAAACCCTCAAAAGACTTTTAGGTAATCGATTTTATCGCGACGGAAGATTGTGTCATTGGGGTGCTACTTCATAATACAAAGTACAAGTTATAGAAAACGACCTCTAAATGAGACGTTTTGAAAAGTTACCATTCGATTAATGAAATCAGAGTTACAAACAATGAGGTCCCAAAGTATAATATATAAATGTTTCGAATGGTAAATGACAAAAGCATAAGTCTTCAAAATATGTCGTGCGACTCTATGTTCCATGCAACAACTATCGTCTTATTGACCTGAGATAAACATGCTTAAAGTGTCAACACAATGGTTGGTGAGTTCATAGAGTTTGTTTAACATGTAAAGCCTTTAAAGAATGTTCACAAAGAAAGGCATTGTAAATCCACTCGTTCAAGTTCCGCCCATACAAAACTTGCAACTGTGTGTGTTTACAACCCTTGCTAAAATATACCGTAGTACATTTTATAGTTAAGCACATATAGACATAATAGTTCACATTATTGCACTTAGTGTTGCTCCGTCTATATTGGGAGACTTTCAAGTTGGATTGCCCGTTTATGTTGGGAGACTTATCATCGTCGAGCGAGAGGCGCTCCGTGTATGTTGGAGACTTATCATCGTCTTATCATGCGAGCGAGGGGGCGCTCCGTGTATGTTGGGAGACTTACCATCGACTTATCAAGTTTCTGAGGGACCGCCTCCGTGTATGTTGGGAGACTTACCATCGACTTATCAAGTATAACGCAATCAAGTATATAAAGCAATCAAGTATAATGAAATCATGTATAATGCAATCAAGTATAATGAAATCAAGTATAATGTTTTGAGTATTTGTAAAAGTAAGTAGTTGAGCATGTATCTCCCCCAAAGAGTTTGTAAAACAAGCATTAAAAGAGTAGGGGCTATGACTCACCTTAATAAATGTGATATCCAATGTATAACGAATCGATGGATAAGCCGAGAAACCTTTAAGCGCAACCTAGAATGTGTTTTGTGTCTTAGGTTCTAAAATAACGATGTGAATGTATAAACATACCTTATATAGTTATTACATCAATTATGCTTGGATACATAACATTTGTGAAGTTGTTTAAGTGTTTACGTTTCTTATATTTAAGTTTTCCCCGTCTAAATCTACCCGTTACTTCTAAACCGTAAATGATCACGACTCGATTTTTATGTCCTCGGAAAGGTAATTGATAGTACTAAACAGATCAGTGGTCCCTGCTTCCCCAGAAATTATTTAACTAATGTGAAATTACCAATTTACCCTTGAATGTACTAGTTATTTCAATCAGCAGCAAACTGTCTCACGGTTTTGGTCATAAGTCGAGTTCTACAACTCCGTTTAATGCACGGCCAGTGGCCATGTTCAAGTTAGGGTGTTAGCTACAACTTTTATTATTTGACCAACAGTTAGTTATATGCAAGTTTTATGAGTTTTACCCGTTTGAAATCTGTTACTCAGATTTGGACACGTTTAGCCGTTTTGGCTCTAGTTTATTCATCGGGATGAGTTACGGCACGAGCCACCCGGCGAAATGACCACAAGACATAGATATATAATCCTATGTAATTACTTAACTTTATCAGTCCACGAATTTTACCCAGTAATTACGTTTACAGCCCCTGTTCAGTTTCTGTTTTGCAATATAAGTCCTTACGATGTTTCTAGTGTTTTAGTCCGATTATCCAAGCGTAATCAAGTATAATAAGCATATAGAACATGTAACATACCTAAAATACTAGTATATATAGTAATCAAATGATAACATAAGAGTTTGCTTACAGTCCTTGTGATGAAACAAATCAAGAACTGTCACTCGGATCAAACTGGAAACAAGTGGTTTGAAGAAAATCTTTTGAAATTTTGGCTCGATTACGGAATTGCTTACACATATGAGACTACTACTCCCTTCATTGCATGATTCTTCCTGAATTAGACATAGGTGATCAGGCTATGTATAATTTAGGAGTAACTATGCAATGCTTGGATTAATCTACTCATATGATGTTCGGTGTTTCAGTTAGTTCATAGAAATCTCTCTTAGGTGCTAAAATTATGAAAAAGTCTAAAGTGTGCAAGGCGATAGGGAGAAAGGTCTCAACGTATATAGTAGTTATAGTCTAGGCTCTAAATGCAACCTAGTTCTCTATAACCAATGCTCTGATATCAATCTGTAACACCCCCAAAGTATCGCAGCGGAAGATTGTGTCAAAATGTGGTTTTCGTCGTACGTGGGATAACTTAACAGTTATACGTGAAGTCTAAAAGTTACGCGATTTAATCAAAAATGTATAACGTATAAGGTTAATTTCTTTATGGTCAAAGGAGGAGGGAAATATGTTTGACTTTTCCAAAATGTAAAAGTTTCAAAATATCTTAGGAAATACTGATTGCAAGAATGGTTAAGTCCGGTTCTACGAGATTTGTTTAAAACGTAAGTTTAGTCTCGTCTGACATGTGGTTTATTTGGTAACATTTAAAAGAAATCTTAAAAATTCTCTAATTAATTATGAGTAATCTAAAAATTTATCTGATGCGAGGAAAATTGACAGAGTTGATTTTCGTTATGCGCGTGATGACTAAATGGTGCTCCGACCAAAACGAAACTTCAAGACGATGTTTTCTTAATTACTTTTGCGAAAATGATCTAACGATTGTCCAACTCTCAGGTCATTACTAAAATAATTTATCTTACGAGAATGTGAAATAAAAATTTCGGGAGTGAATAGTAAAAAGTGAATAGTAAATTCTCGAAAATGCGAATTGTTACAGTCTCTACCCCTTAAAAGGAACTTCGTCCCGAAGTTCTGTTGATGTTCACTACTTACAGTGTGCATAGTCTAAGGGATTACGTCAAAGCTCATGTATATAGGTTTCTTATCTACTTAGGTACGTTCTTGTGACTATCGCGACTATTGCCCGTTCTAAAGACATACTCTTTTATGGTTAGGTTTGATGAGGCAAACTTTCCCATTCTCGAGCAAAACCCTCAAAAGACTTTTAGGTAATCGATTTTTATCGCAGCGGAAGATTGTGTCATTGGGGTGCTACTTCATAATACAAAGTACAAGTTATAGAAAACGACCTCTAAATGAGACGTTTTGAAAAGTTACCATTCGATTAATGAAATCAGAGTTACAAACAATGAGGTCCCAAAGTATAATATATAAATGTTTCGAATGGTAAATGACAAAAGCATAAGTCTTCAAAATATGTCGTATGACTCTATGTTCCATGCAACGACTATCGCCTTATTGACCGAGATAAACATGCTTAAAGTGTCAACACAATGGTTGGTGAGTTCATAGAGTTTGTTTAACATGTAAAGCCTTTAAAGAATGTTCACACAAAGAAAGGCATTGTAAATCCACTCGGCCCAAGTTCCGCCCATACAAAACTTGCAACCGTGTGTTTACAACCCACCGCTAAAATATACCGTAGTACATTTTATAGTTAAGCACACATATAGACATAATAGTTCACATTATTGCACTTAGTGTTGCTCCGCCTATATTGGGAGACTTTCAAGTTGGATCGCCCGCTTATGTTGGGAGACTTATCATCGCCGAAGCAGAGACCGCTCCGTGTATGTTGGGAGACTTATCATCGTCTTATCATGCGAACGAGGGGACTGCTCCGTGTATGTTGGGAGACTTACCATCGACTTATCAAGTTTACGAGGGGACTGCTCCGTGTATGTTGGGAGACTTACCATCGACTTATCAAGTATAACGCAATCAAGTATATAAAGCAATCAAGTATAATGAAATCATGTATAATGCAATCAAGTATAATGAAATCAAGTATAATGTTTTGAGTATTTGTAAAAGTAAGTAGTTGAGCATGTATCTCCCCCAAAGAGTTTGTAAAACAAGCATTAAAAGAGTAGGGGCTATGACTCACCTTAATAAATGTGATATCCAATGTATAACTAATCGATGGATAAGCGAGAAACCTTTAAGCGCAACCTAGAATGTGTTTTGTGTCTTAGGTTCTAAAATAACGATGTGAATGTATAAACATACCTTATATAGTTATTACATCAATTATGCTTGGATACATAACATTTGTGAAGTTGTTTAAGTGTTTACGTTTCTTATATTTAAGTTTTCCCCGTCTAAATCTACCCGTTACTTCTAAACCGTAAATGATCACGACTCGATTTTTATGTCCTCGGAAAGGTAATTGATAGTACTAAACAGATCAGTGGTCCCTGCTTCCCCAGAAATTATTTAACTAATGTGAAATTACCAATTTACCCTTGAATGTACTAGTTATTTCAATCAGCAAAGAAACTGTCTCACGGTTTTGGTCATAAGTCGAGTTCTACAACTCCGCTTAATGCACGCCAGTGGCCATGTTCAAGTTAGGGTGTTAGCTACAACTTTTATTATTTGACCAACAGTTAGTTATATGCAAGTTTTATGAGTTTTACCGCTTGAAATCATACTCGATTTGGACACGTTTAGCCGTTTTGGCTCTAGTTTATTCATCGGGATGAGTTACTGCACGAGCCACCCGCGAAATGACCACAAGACATAGATATATAATCCTATGTAATTACTTAACTTTATCATCCACTAATTTTACCCAAGAATTACGTTTTACCCTCGCTCGGTTCTGCTTTGCAATATAAGTCCTTACGATGTTTCTAGTGTTTTAGTCCGATTATCCAAGCGTAATCAAGTATAATAAGCATATAGAACATGTAACATACCTAAAATACTAGTATATATAGTAATCAAATGATAACATAAGAGTTTGCTTACGTCCTTGTGATGAAACAAATCAAGAACTGTCACCGGATCAAACCGAAACAAGTGGTTCAAGAAAATCTTTTGAAATTTTGGCTCGATTACGGAATTGCTTACACATATGAGACTACTACTCTCTTCATTGCATGATTCTTCCCGAATTAGACATAGGTGATCGTGCTATGTATAATTTAGAGTAACTATGCAATGCTTGGATTAATCTACTCATATGATGTTCGGTGTTTCAGCTTAGTTCATAGAAATCTCTCTTAGGTGCTAAAATTATGAAAAGTCTAAAGTGTGCAAGGCGATAGGGAGAAAGGTCTCAACGTATATAGTAGTTATAGTCTAGGCTCTAAATGCAACCTAGTTCTCTATAACCAATGCTCGATATCAATCAGTAACACCCCAAAGTATCGCAATCGAAGATTGTGTCAAAATGTGGTTTCGTCAGACATGGGATAACTTAACAAATTATACGTGAAGTCTAAAAGTTACGCGATTTAATCAAAAATGTATAACGTATAAGGTTAATTTCTTTATGGTCAAAGGAGGAGGGAAATATGTTTGACTTTTCCAAAAATGTAAAAGTTTCAAAATATCTTAGGAAATACAGTGCAAGAATGGTTAAGTCTGGTTCTACGTAGATTTGTTTAAAACGTAAGTTTAGTCTCGTACGGCACAGGGTTTATTTGGTAACATTTAAAAGAAATCTTAAAAATTCTCTAATTAATTATGAGTAATCTAAAAATTTATCTGATGCGAGGAAAATTGACAGAGTTGATTTTCGTTATGCGCGTGATGACTAAATGGTGCTCCGACCAAAACGAAACTTCAAGACGATGTTTTCTTAATTACTTTTGCGAAAATGATCTAACGATTGTCCAACTCTCAGGTCATTACTAAAATAATTTATCTTACGAGAATGCGAAATAAAAATTTCGGGAGTGAATAGTAAAAAGTGAATAGTAAATTCTCGAAAATGCGAATTGTTACATGCAATACATTAGCTTACTTACTTTTAGGTACTTGACGCCCTCACAAAGGGATGGACTCGTCAAGGGGGAGTTAAGACGAGAACCATTCCCGTCACTTGCTCTCTTTACATTTTTTCCTTTTACATGTTTTTCTTAAAACTTTGTGTTAGTTTCTTTTCGACGCTCTTTTTGTTTCGACAAAAGGGGAGAAAGAGTAAAACTCAATTCAAACTTTACAATTTTAGTTTTCCTTAAAATAATTTTATGTTTTGTCATCAACAAAAGGGGGGAGATTGTTAATACAAATAAGCTGATCTTCTAATGTTTTGTCGATAACAAACGTAAAATCATTTTAATGAAACAAATAAAATACGTAAACTGTTTGAGCCAATAGTTTTCTAACACACTTACGCTTTCACATAAAACACTAAAACAAGTATAAGTGATTTTATGATTTAGTAATACATATATACAACAACTAGTGTTTACATATTCGGGTAAATACATACTTAACTAGTATATACTAAAATGGGTAAAAACTAACAAATGGTATTGACTCATAACCCATGGTATTATCCAAACCACTTGACTAGGTACATTGAACTCATGAGATACATTGTATCTAATAAGAAACCTATGGATCAACCCATAACCCATGACCCATGACCCATAACCAAAATACCCATGGGTAAAGAGGAGCGTCCCACGGATCCCTAGCTTTACGCTAGACGGATCCTTTGTGGGAGGGATCCGTGGGATCCGGGGAACAGTAAGATTTCTCCTCTATAAATAGTGAGCCATTTCTTCCTTTTTTCTCACCACCCTCACACATACTTTCTCCAAGTATTGTACTTCTCTAACCACTGATCCTAAGGGATCTTTCTATGTAGTTTATCTTTTGTTTTTGTGTGATTCTCTAGGTTCCTCTTAAAGGCGAGATCACCACTTCTTGAAGTCGAGCAAGCTCAAGTCCATGAGTTGCCATGCTTCGTCATCATCAAGATAACTGAGGTTCTCTTGTTGATAGTTCTTTCTTCCTCCGTAGATGTGTTGTGTTGAAGGCATTAGTGAAGGATGCCGAAAGAGTCAAGACGAAAGTATTAGTGAAAGGTGCTTAACGTCCGTGTCAAAAGCATTAGTGAAGAATGCTAAAGGTGTCAAGACGAAGGCATTAGTGAAAGGTGCCAAGCATTGTGTCAAAGGCATTAGTGAAGGATGCCTAGGAATCAAATCAAGTTGCATTAGTGAAGAATGCTTAGGTCGTATAATCGATGAGGTGCATCGTTATACATATAGTAATTGTTTATTTTCAAGGATGGTGATATCCTTGATGGTGTTGTAATAAGGAGTGGATCTCCTTGAGATTAAGTGATGTGTTGTGTTGGGTAGTAGTTCCCCCATAGTAATGGAACTAGGTACTTAGTCTAGTACCTAATAAAGGGTAGGTGACGTTGTGATAGGTGTGGTTCACCTTGGAGTGAAAGAACCCGGTGGTTAGCCTAGTACCGGAAAAAGAGTAGCGACGTTGTGAAGGTTTCTCCGCCATAAGGAGATTGGTGTCGTGTAGTGTTTACGAACTCTCGAGTAGGTGACTTAGGGAGTGGAGTAGGGCAAAGAAGGTGTCCTTGTAGCCGAACCACTATAAATACTTGTGTCGTGGTGATGTGCTTCTTACTCTTTATCTTTCATTACACGTTTATATATCTATCTATCAACGTCCAACATACACATCGAAATAGATTGACATAAGTCGATCCAAATATTTAAAAGGAAGTTTTAAATTGGTAAAACTATTCAACCCCCTTTCTAGTTTTCCACACTTAGGACTGACGATGCAAATATTCTCTCTTCTGTTAGGAGATAATGGAGAAATAATTTGCATCGTTAGTCCTCATTGACTGACTTTACTAACAAAGAGATTGTTTTGTGTCAACTTTACTAACGGAGGGATGGGTTTTATGCCAAAAAAAGTTTAGGGATGTAAAGCGAGATTCGGGACAAACCACAGGGATGTATTTTGAACTTCACTCTATAATATAGGGTAAATGTAAGATATTTTTTTAAAAACTTAAATAACACTGAAAAAACTAAAGTTATAATAAAGTTATTCCGCCACAATAAAAACATTAAAATCATCATATATAAAAAAGTAACTAAGATTATTTATTTGACGCTAATAGACTACGATTACTTTAATCAAATGTAACACATAAACGTTAGTGAATGTTCATATTAGGTAAGTAAAATCCGTTTATCATAAACTTATTGCAATAATATAGTCAATACTTGTAAAATTTTATGAATTATTAGTTAAAATTTACATGCATATTATACATGATTCGGCTCGAGCAATCGATGATGAGTAAAAACAGAAACCAAAACCTAACCATGATAAGTGGTTTTTCCAGTTTATGGTTTTCTCTGTTCGGTTTCAGTTATCATTTTTTTACGGTTTCGGATTTAGCGAATCGGCTTTGTTTATCGGTTTCTCGTATTTTTGGAATGCCCGTAATATTGGTAGCTTCAAAATAGTTTTATTATTTATGGTTGCGTTGTAACTTTTAAGTTAAATTTGATTAGAAAATAAGTATTATTTAACATAAAGTTTATGAAGATCTTCATAGGTTGTAAGTTAATATAAGGTAAAAATAATGAAAATGAGTAAAACTTGTATTTAGTTGAATTAATTTAATACTTTCTAAAATAGTATAAATAAACATATAAAAGTTTGAGATATATGTGAATTTAATTTATGTGTGTTGACGTAATTTTACAATAATAAGATTTAACCACAACTAATTCACGAAAAACTTCTATGAAATAAAATTTCAACTTTCAAGTTAAAATATAAGTTTCAACTTAGTTTTAGCTTCACAACTTATATTTGATAGAGAATATCAGAGTATGTGTATGTTGTTATGTGTGAGAAAGTCATATCTCATGAGTATGTTAGATAATCCTTTTTTATAAGCAATGTCGGATCTAGGATTTGTAACCATGTGTGGCACAATTTTGGCTTGCTTATTATAATATGCTCTAACAAAAGGGCTTTATTAAAGAACTATTTTAGTATTATCTCTTTGTTGTAGACTGTAGAGTGTTGAAAGGTGCATGCAGACCATGCCGAATGTATTTATTAGGGCTAATTCCTAAAAGAGGACAAAAAGGTCCATAGTGATCGTTTCGGTGACAAAATAAAGTTTCTTCCCAAACGCGTATGCGATGTGCAAATGTACGATTCCACTAAAATGTTGACACGTGTCCAGAATGATAAAGATTTTTCAATAATTAGCAAGTAAAGTCACTCTCAATGCCTTGTTTGACTTTTTTATACAAATGTGCGAACGGTGAATGTGCGATTTGAACATAACTTTATTGGAAATGAACACATGTAAGGAATCAAATCTAACTTTTAAGGTACAAAATCTTTATTAAAATTTTAAAATATTCATTTAAATTATAACAATGTTACTCTTGAACAAAGATTGCCAAATGGTTGTCATGTTTTAAGTACGTACATGCAACATAAAATGTCAAGGCTCTGATTTACGTTTTTTTTTAAACGTAATTTTTTTTTAAAATCAGAAAAAACTTTTTTAAAATCATATTCAAAAAAATAGGTTTTTTTTTTAATCCAATTCAAAAAGTTTTTTTTTTTTTTTTTTTTTTTTTTATTATTATTATTATTTTTATTAAATTTACGATTATGATAAATATTTTGTTAAGAATCTATACTATCTTAAAATATATCTTTGACTCTTTATCTATTTATTTTTTTAAACTATCAAGAATATATTTTTAAGCAAATATAAATAAGGGTGAAAGCTAAATATACGCAACATGTTTTTTTCAAATAAATAGGTCTACGCAATGTACTTTATAAATTGTCAAAGATACGTAATATATTTTCAAATAATCTTCGATCTAACTAACATGACCGGCTGGCAGCAGGTTAACATGTCACATTTGATTAAAAATTACACTTTTGGTCCCCCAAACTTGACCAAATTCGCGCAGTTAGTCCAATTTTGATAACGCTCGTTAAAATTAAAAAAAAAAAAACTTTTAAATTCTTTTTCTGAAAATCTACTTAAAATATATATTTTTTTAATTTATAATTCAAAAAAATGGATGAATTTTTTTATAAACTTTTTTGTACCTTTTATTAAACGTAAATTTAAAAAAAAAAAAAAAAAAAAAAAAAAAAAAAAAACTTTTGGAATTAGACTAAATAAAAGCGTATTTTTTTTTTTTAAATTCAAATTAAAAAAAGCGTATTTTTTTAATCGGATTTTTTTAAATCAGATTAAAAAATTACGTTTAAAAAAAATCCGATTTAAAAAAAATTACATTTTTTTTAATCCGATTTTAAAAACGTTTTTTCTGATTTAAAAAATAAAAATTACTTTTTTTTTTTTTTGTGAATATGATTTTAAAAAAGTTTTTTCTGATTTAAAAAAAAATTACGTTTAAAAAAAACGTAAATCAGAGCCTTGACATTATATGTTGCATGTACGTAGGGGTGTTCATTGGTTCGGTTTTCGGTTTCGTGGGTTGTATGGTTCGGGTTAATCGGTTTGAAAATTTTAAACTCTAAACCAAAACCAAACCAAACCATTTTAACGGATAAACCAAACCATACACCAAATTGGAATTGGTTTGGTTTGGTTAAAACCAAGAAAACCAAATTAAAGTAAACTTCAAAATATAATCTAAAAGTTACAAATAAAACCTAAAAGTTCAAATAAAATTATCAAATCGAAAGGTCTCACAAAGTCTTAAGAATTAACAAAACAAAGTTTAAGAAACCAAAAGGTTTCATAACTTAACGAAAATAAATGAAAGCGAAATATGGGAGAGGATATGATATATGTGAATTTATATGAATCAAGTAGGTTAATTGCTCCTGGAGTCCTAGATATGCATCAACCCATGATTTAAGGAGTGGTTAGTTTATAAGATATTTTAAATTATTAGGATTTTTTGTTAGGAAGATAAACATATAAAATTTGTATATATATAATTTAAACTTTTTTGTGTGGATAGATATGTATTCAGTTTTTTCGGTTTGGTTTGGTTTTGTATTTGTCAAACCCAAAACCAAACCAAACACCAATTAAATACTTTGGTTTGGTTTTAAACCAAACCATACACCAATTAAAAATTTTGGTCTAGTTTTATTCGATTTCGGTCCGGTTTATATTTCGGTTTGTTCGGTGCCAAACCAAACACTGAGCACCCCTACATGTACGTACTTAAACATGACAACCATTTGGCAATCTTTGTTCAAGAGTAACATTGTTATAATTTAAATGAATATTTTAAAATTTTAATAAAGATTTTGTACCTTAAAAGTTAGATTTGATTCTTTACATGTGTTCATTCCCAATAAAGTTATGTTCAAATCACATTCGACATTCACCGCTCGCATTTGTATAAAAAAGTCAAACAAAGCGATTGATAGTGATATCTTGCTAATTATTGAAAAAGATCTTATTATTCTGACATCGTGTCAACATTTTAGTGGAATCGCACATTTGCACATTCGCACATGACCAATTTGGGAAGAGACTTTATTTTTGTACCTCAAAGTGATCATTATGAACCTTTTTGTCCTCTTTTAAGAATTACCCCTATTTATTATCTTAGAGCAATGGGTGCATGCAAAACTAGCAAATGAAACCTTTAACAAATATACTATTTCATGAAGCCACTTCATATATGGCACGTGCCACAGGTGGCCCATACCTCCCTCCGCCCCTGTTTACAGGCGAGCCTGATATTAGAGTTTTCTTAGTATTTCGTGTATATGTGTTAGTGGCCAGAGTAGGATCTTTGTCGGGCAAGGATTCACAATAATCGTGGTTGCGGACACAGACTATCTTCCGCGACCATTGACTGGTCCGCTGGAGTACTTGCGAAAGTACTTTTCAGATAATACGCGTGCGTCTTTGTGCGTTCGGTAGTTCTTAATTTATCATCGCCAGAGTAGCCCGATATTTTTACTGTTTATTTTGTTGCCAGGCCAAACGTAGATCTTGTGTTCGCCTAATAATCTACTACACGTATTATACGTCATCAGTCATAGAGTTTAATCCCAGCTCATAGTTAAATTCATTGTTCGAGTTAGGAAGGATTAGTCGACACCTAAAAAAAACGATGCACGAGGTCCCGATTTAAACTTTAATAAAAGATTATGGAGAAATCAGTTGTTAGTGGAAAACGAAAGCACTAATTGATTGAATTACGTGTTGCCAAAGAAGGTTGATATTTGGAATTGACAGGTGAGTTATTGGTGGAACCATGTTGACCCGTTCTCATTGACCTAAATCACTATTTATCCTTTGGCGGCTTTAGAGTCTGAAAGGACCCATTGCTGCTTACATTGCTACATTTTATTGGATAAACTTTATATCACACAAGAATACAAACTCTGTTCTACATCAACTTTAGTAAAAATCACAGGAAAAATCTTTTGTGTTTCCTTTTTATAACTGATTTTTAATCTTAATTGACCACGAACGGTCATCGAAAGAGGATGATGATTGTGAAGAATCTTCGTAGTGTAGGAAAGTATTTCACAGTAAGTGATGATACAACGAAAATGCTGAATCACCATTCTTGTGTTAGCAAGTTTAGAGATGATGACTAACGAAGAAAAAAAACTTATGTCGCTTAAGTGCAATTGAGACGGTTAAGTAGTTTGCTTAGTACAACCATATATTCCGTTTTATACTTTAGAAAATAAGCGGTAAATGAATGATGTTTTTTTTTTTTGTTTAGGTTAGCCGGGAAAGGCGAGTCTAAAATGTGCACCAACTAACTGAGGTATCTCCGCGACCATTTCTGTCCCGAGAAAGTTATATGCAAAAAATTCTTTGCAATTATAATAAGCCTGACTTTTCAGCAAACTATTCCCAATCAATCAACTTTTAATATTATCCAAGAATAAATTATCATTTCATAATGACTTTAAGATGAAAACATGTAATTATACTATAATACCTACATCTACAACTAAAGAGAAATATAATGTTTTTCTATTCTTTGACTTTAAGTATTAATACTATAAAATATCTATCCATCTGCAACTCAGATTTCTAAGATAGAAGTATAGAACAACCAAACAATAAGACCTAGAGGATGTAAGATGAAATCTACTAGTTTCAAAAGTTGAAAAGATTAACAGTTAGTTAAACAACCTTTCTTACGGAGAGTCGTAAGTTGTTAAGATTAATACATTTTGAATATCTTGCTATAGAATGATGTACGTAGACAGTCAAAACATAGAACAAATTCTACACGAAATGTTTCGGGGAGACTGCATTAACGTATCCACGAAATATTAAATGAAATTATTTCACTAGTGAAAAGATTAAATTAGGGTTTCCAAATCATAAATAAAAGTGAATGACATTTAAGTTAAATGAATCCTATGTTTCATATGGTTTTGTGAAGTGTTGTACATTGATGTAAAACTGTAATCTATGTTGCCAATTAGCGTGCGGGTTAGACTAAACAAGAAATTACACAAGATATTATAGTCACAAAATCGATCAAAAGATCTATAATTTAGCATTGATATAATAATATATTAGCCGTTCAACACTGCTAACACAATAAAATAATGAGTTTATGAGTTGTCATTATATTAAGAAAGATATAGAGGCCATGTAGTATATGTGTAGACATATTATTTTATCGAAAAAGGCTTTGTTTATGCTGAGTCATGGGTCCAAAGAGACTTTGACGATTAGTATAATTAAACAATCATTTAGACATAAATGGAGAGAGCCTAAGCAAAATTAAAGTTGCCAAAAAAATTGTTTATAACAGGAGTAAGATGGTAGCAAGTTGCCAAGTTGCTATTATATGGATCAAAATATAGAAGGTTGGAAGGTTACTATCAAACAATATAACGATTATTCCATTTTTATCATCAGATCAATAACCATAAAAGATACTTCTAATCTTTAGTTATGTAATGTGGTTAGTAGCAAAAAGCCAAGAAATCAAGTATCAATTATCAAAGTGTACCTAAAATTTCGTTAGTAAAAAGTATACCTATAGTTGGGCTTTACGTTTGGGCTCAAATATAAGCCCGTATATACCTCAGTCCTCGATCCGCCTGTAGATGGATACTGGTTACATTGGGCTAGCTGTTGTACCAATTTCAAGTTGTTAATTTTTGGGAGAAAAAATATACTTCTCCCCTGAAGTAATAATCCAGCTAGACTTGACTATACCCGATTATCAGCATTAGAGTATTAATATTGTTTTATTCAAGGTTAGCACTATTCTATTCGAACCTCCCTAGATCGGCTTGACTTGACTTGATTATATAGTACTGAAATTATGAAAACATACTTGCATACAAATGTTAAAAAAATAAAAGTTAAATTGCAAATTACGTCCCTAATGTTTTTGAAAATTGAAAAAAACTATTGAAAATAACTTTGTTTCGATTTGGTCACTGAAGTTGACATGGCGTTGCAAAAAAGCCGCCAAAGCCTGACGAGCGTTATTTCTCCTATTAAGTGGCCCTCATGTGCTCAGCACTGGAGGGTATATGGCAAACTTCAATTTCCAAGGCTAGACTGTCTTTCAAGGACTAAATTTGCAATCTTTAATTTTACTTCCAAAACCACTTATCCTATTTAGTCAAACTCAGTTATGACTACACTCACCACACACACACACACACACTCAAGAACAAATCCGCCATTTCCTTAACATGTAATATGTCTTGGTGTCTTGACGTGATTGCTTGTAACTCAATTGTGATATCGGATATGATGGTTTGCCATTACTAGAGAGAGATTGCGCAAGACATGCAACAAGCAACAGATTTGATGAATCTGTGCCAAAAGCTTACTGATAGGGTCACGGTTAGGGGGGAGCTGATTGTTGAGCTCCAAAACTACAGACAATCAGGAGTTTCAAGGGCTAATGTGACCAAGCTTAAGAGACTTCAAAAAGATTATTGACAAGATTGAGTTTGCTGTGAGGCAGAGGGAGATGTGAGGTGGTTGGTTTATGGAGGCCGGGAAGGTTATTTTGTCGTGGTTTCTTTTGTTGTTTATAATGCATGTAGATAGGGGTTGGGGTTATTTTATTGTGGTTTCTTCTACTTTAGTGTTATGGTAGTATATTAATATTGTACATTAATGAATGGGTCGTTTGATCATGATTTTCATGGTAGAATGTGTTGTTTTTGGGTAGCCTTTTATTATATTTTGTATTCAATTATGGTTTTACCATTTTAGAATTTGAGTCGTATCACAAACATAAACATTTACCAGAAGTATCAGTAATCGAAAACACAAACTAAAACATGAAAATGACAATAATCCAACCATAAAACATATATGTGAATATTGGGACAATTGAGGCTATTCTGAAAATCTTACCTTTCAAAAGAGGTAAACTTTCAGTTAGATATCTTGGAGTTCTACTTGTTGCTAAAAAGATTGGAGGTAAGTGGATAAGTATTGTCAAGCTTAAAGGAATAAGTGTTTGGGAGATGCAAAAACATAGTAGTGATAGTTGGATTTGGAGGAATCTGTTGGATCAAAGGGATGATATCAAAAAACATATGAAGTACTATAAGATAAGAGATGAATGCAATGTGTTAATGTGGCATGATACTTAGATTTGAACCCTCCTTTGGACACTATTCTAACATAAGAGAAATCTATGCAACTGGTTTTTCTAATGATGATACAATGGCAAATTGCATCACTAGAAATAGCTGGATGGCCTCTTGAATGGTACATATCTCATCCTATTTTGTTGTAAGATCCAGTACCAGTGACCAATGTAAATAGAAAAGATAGACTACGTAGAAAACTAGAAGGGGGGGGGGAGGGTTTGAATAGTTTTACTAATTAAAACTTTATTTTAAAACTTTTATATCTACTTATGTCAATCTATTTTAGTGTGTTGGATATTGATAGTTAGATTTGATTAAACTATACTATGAGATAGAGAAAAAAGACACAACCATAACACAAGTATTATAGTGGTTCGGCGACAAGGTCACCTTCTTTTCCCTACTCTACTCCCTGAGTACCCAACTCGAGAGTTTGTAATCACTACACAACACAAGCTCCTTTTCTTGGCGGAGAAACCTTCACAACGTTGCTTACACTTTTTCCGGTACAAAGCTAAATACCGAGTTCTTTAAACAAGGTAGAACCAAACCTTCGTCGCCTACACTTTATCCGGTACATGGCTAGATACCCGGTTTTTCCACAAGGTAGAACCATACCTACGTCTCCTACACTTTATCCGGTACAAGTCTAGATACCATGTACTTTACAATGGAGGAAGTAATCCAAGTACCACTAGTTAACACAACATACCTATGACATGCTAGAGAGGAACCAACAACAAGAGACACTTCAGTGATCTTGTGATGATAATGAAGTCTGGCAACTCATGTCTTCGAGCTTGCAACTCTTCTATACTAAACGTCGTGATCTCACCTTTAAGAGGAACCTAGAGAATCACTAAGAGAAAAGTTATATACATGATCCTAGGATATGAGGTTAGAGGAGTAAGAATACAGAGAGAAGATATATCTAAAAGTGGTTAGAGGAAATGAGGAAATGATCAACTATTTATAGGAAAACAATCATCTCATCACCCGGATCCTTTCCCAAAGGGATCCGGCTATCTGGTAATACCAGTCCAGATTTTGGATTACAATTTCGGGTTTTGGGTTATAGGTTATGATCCATGGGTTATGTGATGTCATGCATGATGTAATAGACATCTTGGGTCATGGGTTATAGACTTTGGGTCATGGGTTATGAACTTTGGGTCATAGGTTATGGATTTTACCCGTTTTGATGTCATACATGATGTCATGCATATTGTCCATGGGTTTGGGTCAAGGTCCATGGGTCATGGGTTTTGGATAATCCAAATTGTTTATATTACATGTTACATTTTAACTAGTATGTATTTTTATAAAAATGTAAGTAACCAAAGTTACTAATAAGTATTTAAAAAAATGGTTTTGGTTTTATGTAAACTATTTAACTAAACATGTTTAATGGTTTATTTGTTTAATGAAATGAGTTAGTAAACTATTGGCTCAAAACTTTACGTATTTTATTTATTTCGTTAATTTTTTTTAATGATTGATATCGACAAAACATAAGAAGATCGTAAAATATAAATAAGCGTTTTTACGGTTTATTTGTACTAACAATCTCCCCCCTTTTTTGATGACAAAACATAAAATTGTTTTAAGGAAAAAGTAAAATTCGTAAATTTTTTAGTTAAGTTTGTACTCTTTTCTCCCTCTTTTTGTCGAAACAAAAAGAGTGTCGAAAAGAAACTCACCCGAATGCAAAAACTTGGAAAGAGATAAGAGAAGAAGAGATAAGAAAGGTAAATACATGCATATTTGCTCCCCCTTGACGAGTGCTCCCCCTTGGTGAGGGCGTCAAGTATTTAGGAAAGCTAATACGAGAGCATTGTGAAATGTGCAATGATTTTGCTTTGACGAAAGCTCCTCCTTATTGAGGGCGTCAAGTACTCTAAGTGTGTTTTGAAAGTCTACAAAATAAAGGTTAGAGTGGAAGTGTATAGTATGAGTTTTGCAGAAAAAATGAGCTGAAGTGACTCAGTTTTGTTTCTGAGTGCCTGAATCCACCTGATGCATTATAGAATGGATTCGCCCGGGTATAAATCAAGGGATCCGGATACCTGCAACTTGTTAGCAGTAGTATAAAGAAAATAAAACATGAAAGATCATGAAATTAAGTCATAACCACACTAATATGCCCAAATAATCAAGAAGCACTTAAACACGTAGATTCATATAATGAAAACAAGAAAAATGATACAACAATGATCAAACTCTAAAACTAAGAATTTGATCTAACATATAAGAAAATGCTAATGAGATGGACTAAGCTAAAACTAGAGGAGAATGACCACTTGTGCTTGCTCTTATTTCAAATGATCCTAAGGGTGATTTGGTTTGTTGATGACATCTAGGCGTTCAAGGAGGCGATAGAACATGAAACATACTTTATCACGAAGTTTATGAACCAAGGTTTGACTTTGTTGACAATGGTAGCAAGTTTTTTCATGACTTGGATGTTATGGTGATGGAGGTATATTTGAGGTATATGGACTTAAGAGAGAAGGTTTTAGGTACACAACGAATGTTGGTGGAGATGTGTGTGTAGGTGGAGGAGGTAGAGATGTGTCAACATCCATGTTGTCCGGTTGTGTAGGTTGATGTCTAGTCATTACCCAAAATGGGCCAAAAGATGGTGATGGAGAAGAAGATACGTATACTATTGGTGGTGACACATTAATGTCCACCCCTATGTTGGGTGAATGTAGTTGTTGTGTAGTCATTCTTTCAATGGAAGAAAATGTAGGTAATGGTAGAGGATTAGAAGGTCTAGGAGGCAAGTCCTCCAAAGTATTGTAGAGATGTGACGAAGAAGGAGGTGTAGTAAAGGAGAGTTGTCTTGGTTCAAGAGGAAAAGATCTTGTTGGTTATGTAGAGATGGTAGTGTTTTGAGGTGTTTGTTTACCAAATGGTTGAGAGTTTGATTCAAGAGGTGTAAGTGATAGTGTTGTCTTAATGGAAGCAAGTGATGTTGATGGTTTGATAGGAGCAAGTTGTCGTATTGTTGGTTCAATGAAAGGTGGAGTTTGGATGTAGTTATGGACAATGCGGGCAATTTTTCTAGGAGTGCTTCTAGAGTGAGCATTTGGTACCTTAGTTATTGTGAGAAGTGTTTAAAATGTGAATTTGCAGTTGAGAAGGTGATGTTGTGGTGTGGGATTGAAGCACAAACACAAGTGGTTTATATAGTGGAAGATCATAGAAGGAAATTAAAGCCTAAACCACTAATATCCTTCAAATTGTAATCATTTGCATGTATAAGAGTCAACTACTGAGATACAATATTCTAGGAGAGTCATTAAAGACAATGTGGAGTGTTGGAATGGATAAAAGTGAGTTTTGAGTGACTAAAAGTATTGTTATCTGTATCTGTTTGCTCGGATCCACCGAATC
The DNA here is from genome assembly GCA_022545495.1 of Chrysanthemum lavandulifolium. Lineage (NCBI taxonomy): Eukaryota > Viridiplantae > Streptophyta > Magnoliopsida > Asterales > Asteraceae > Chrysanthemum > Chrysanthemum lavandulifolium. The sequence goes on from CM040244.1 coordinate 214,194,687, forward strand.
CTTTTCAAAAGGGATTCGGCTAGCTCTAGCCAAGGGATCTAGCTAATTGAGACAAAGAAGAGAAGGAATGGTTACGCATTTAAGATTTCTAGCCTATGTAGGTTGGTGTTATGATTGAAAGGAGGTTGCTTAAATGGAATAAGTTATGAGAACTTAAACTAATGATGAGAAGTGACTTAATGATGAGTTTTATGGAAAAATGGGAGCTAAAGAATGCTGATAAATGATCAAGGATGAAATTAGTTGCCTTAGGAAGTGGTTAATGGAGATATGAATAAGAGAGTGGTCAAGAAGAAAATTTGAAAATTTCTTAAAAAATGTAAGAAATGAAAAATTAATTTTAGAGCATTTTGAGGGTAAAATAAATTCATGAAAAAAATAATTATTATGCAAATAAGTTGATTAAGATGAGATAAAGAAGATGTAAGCATCGGAGCGGAGAAATGTTGAGTATTAGAGAAACGATAAATCATAAACATCTTTAGAAGGATTCTAAGTCATCCATAAGAGAATAGGAGAAATAATGAGACTAAGGATAGCTCAATTGAGACTAATAGTGCATAAGCAACTAATCTAATAAGATCTGGAAGGTGAGAGAGATGCAAAGAGGTATAAAAATAGCTCTATTTGGCCAGTTCCTCCAAATCCTTTCTAAAAGGGATCCAACTTCTGATGACTATAACAACACATTGGGCTCTCTGATTCATACTCACTCATCAATTTTCACAACTTGTGTTTCTAAGAGTAAATATAAATGGATACAGGTATAAGGTAACAAGGAGAGCCTATAAGATAGAAAAATAGGCAATCAAGTAGGGTTAAATTCAAAATTCGATATAAGATCAAATATGGTAAATTTCTTAGACATTAGAAACATGACTACAAACGTTTAAGAAACTACTCAGCAAAGTAAGTATTAAAGGTACTGATGACGTACCCTCTGAATTGGCTCGGAGGTCACCCCTCCGAGTTCGTTGAGATATACTCCCACTAAACATGCAAAGGAATTTGAAAAGGCTCTTATGGCATCAAACTATCTTTACGATGGTTACCAGTATGGGAATCCGCCAACCGAAGTACAACGTCCTTCGGGGTGTGCCCTTCGTGAAGACTGGCTCAGAGAAAAACCCTAACCAAGTCAAACCATGTTCAAATCCCTTTTCAAAGCTTTCCTGCCAAGATAGGGATCGTGGTACAGAACCCCCTGCAATTCCCTTAAAATGCGGGATGCCCCCACGTTCGGCGGTTATAATGAGAGACGTGTAACTGCCCATTTCTATCACCTATAAATAGATGGGCAAAGCACTCAGGTATAGACGGCTTTTATATACACATATAATTCATACTTACTATCATATACACATACTTACTCTCACGCCGGAGGTGATTCGTAGGGTCCAACCCATGCGCTTCACTTAACGTAGTGTTTCCATTTGTGTTTACACAGGTTACTTACAGTTTGGCGACCCATCCCTCATCAACATACTCTTCGATCACCATCGAAGCCTAGTAGTGCCGTTTATTGCACAATCAGTGGCGCCATCCGTGGGACCTCTACAATTAGTTTCGTTAAAACCAAAGCTTGTAACTGCTAAACTAACACCCTACTATTCTGGTATGACTGAAGGAACAGAAGAAATGCCCTCATTGAGTTTCTAGACCTTAGTACCACTACATACCTCACACACAGTCGACTTATTACCTATAATCACTCCTGCATTACCTGCCACTTCGCCAAAAAATACCATACCAATTAATTAAACATCGACTTCCTCTGCTAGCCTTAACCCCACAATTAATCAGGCATTCATAGAAGCCAACTACTGAACATTGGAGATATTGTTAAGAGATAGAAGGATGAAAATCCACAACAAAGGAGTTTGTAATAAATCAGAATATTCTGGCGAATGGTACAATGAAGAAACAGAAATGGAGCGCAGGCCTACATGCTCTGTCGAAAGAAATCCTACTATAGGATTCGGAGGAACCACCATAAAGAATGAAGATCAAATAGGAAGAGGGTTTGCAGTCCGGAGGCCTCTAGATAGTGAGACAGAAGGTACAAAATGCCAAAGGGTCCACCTCCCTCCTCTACTTGCAGCATATCTGGGAGGAAATGAGAAGGGACGACCAGTACAATCGGTACCGACTTTGGGATACGAAGGCGGTCAACCTTTGGTTCAACAGGGAGGCAATCCTCCTCCTTCCGGTACGTATCCTTTGCACAATGCTCAATTGTTTATACCCAGTTACTTTTACCCACTTTCCTATAACCAGATAATTAGCGATGCTAATCTTTATTCCCAACTGTACCCAAACATGACCTACCCCCAACCTAACATTTTACTTTACCTAAACCAATAGGGAAAGCACTTCCTCGAGGGTACTTGCTACAGTTACCCGTTTGGGGGGTATGTCCAGCAGGGACCAAGGGGTAATTATGACTTAGGGCCTATTAATCCAGCACAAGCATACCTCTGTAACCTTTTTATGTACTTGCAACCGGTGGACCAAACACCAAACATACCCTTTGGCCCTGCTGGCCTGTCCCTCGAACCCATCGGGCATATAACACCCTTCATCTAAGGGATTGGGGAATACCCTTTACCTAACAGTCTAGAACAGAGAAGGTACTAACACCGCAATAGGGATCATCACAAAGACAATGAAAACGATGGATCAAGCACCGACCTACTAGACCATTTTTCAAAAACTCCAAAGGAAATTTTAGTAACTACGAAGGCTGCGAGAGCCTTCGAACTGTCTCCTCAGACGATAGGCAACAGGCGCTCCCGTGACATGTCGAAATATTGTCACTTTCAGGAAGATCGAGGGGATGAAACAAAAAAATGTCGCGAATTACAGAACCAAATAGAGGAAGCCATGAAATTAGGACAATTCACGCACCTAACAGAGGGGATAAATAAGGAAAAGTCTAAAGCGCCGGACACACCATCAAACGAATAGCATAAAGGAAACAAGGATATAGCAACTATTGAAACACCTATTTTCATGACCCGGAGAGAAGACAAGAACAGGAAGGATGTTGGAGAAAAAGTAGAAGAAATAACGTTCCCTCCAGTAGTCGGCTCCTTGTCATGTTCGGATATTGTCATCATCAGCGTAAAAGTTTTCGGAAGACAAGTCTGCCGTGTATACATGGATAGGGGTAGCGCATGCGAAGTTATCTACGCACACTATTTTCTCAAGTTAAATCCTTTAATCCGGTCTCAAAGGGTGGATTCTAAAACACCCCTTGTAGGTTTCTCCGAGGAACATTCGTGGCCCTTGGGAGAAATACCTCTCGAAGTTACCATTGGTGATAGCCCTTACAAAAGAACGAAAGTTCTCGATTTTGTCATCATAAGGTATGAATCACCTTACAACCTGCTACTGGGAAGAACAACATTGGATAAAATGGGAATAATTGTTTCAACAATTCATGCAGTAGTCAAGTTTCATACCTCATATGGGGTGGGAACTGTATTGTCAAATATGGAAGCAAGAAGGAGGGAAAGATGCCATAAGAAGATAAAGGAAAGTCCTTCGGAAAAACCGAAGGACATATTGAGTTGCGATAATACAAAAGAAAGAGTCATCATCAATCATGCTATCCGAAACAAATGGTGGTAATCGAAAAACAACTGCCAGAAGCTTTTAGGAAAAAAATTACAAAAGCTCCTTTGAACAAACGCGAATGTATTTGCATGGACATATGCAGACATGACGAGGACCCCAAGAACAATCATAGTTAATGGCAAGCCTTTCAACATAGAGCATAAACTCAACGAACACCAACATATTAAGCCTGTCAAACAGAAGAAACGGAGCCTAGCCTCGGAACAAAATAAAGCAGCATGTAGAGAAGTCAATGAGCTAACGAAGGCAGGAATTCTCAAAGAAGTTAAGTATCAAACATAGGTGGAAAACCCAGTCATGGTGAAGAAAATTAATGGAGGATGGAGAATGTGTGTGGACTTCATAGACATCAACAACGCATGCCCTAAGGATTGTTACCCTCTACCCGAAACTGATTGGAAGATAGAATCCCTTTATGGGTTCCATCTTAAGTGTTTCTTAGACGCCTAAAAAGGCTATCACTAGATACAGATGACAGAAACCGACGAGCTTAAGACGACATTCTTCACTGGGAAAGGAGTCTTTTGCAACAAAAAGATGCTCTTCGAACTCAAAAACGCAGGAGCCACTTACCAAAGACTTGTCAACAAGGTATTCGACGATTAGATTGAAGAGATTTGGAGGTATATGTAGATGATATGGTGATCAAAAGCACTTCCAAAGAAGAGATGCTTCTAGATATCTAGGAAACCTTAAATAAGCTTCAATCAATAAATATGAAACTCAACCCAAAAAAATGTTCTTTAGGTGTTGAGGAAGGGCAATTTCTTGAACACGTAATTACAAAACAGGGAATAAAAGCAAATACTTCGAAGGTAAAGGCCATCACAAACTTTAAATCTCCAAAAACACCGAAGGAAATTCAAAGCCTGAATGGAAAACTTGCAGCCCTAAGTTGTTTCCTCTCGAAAGGTGCAGAGAAATCCTTGCCCTTCTTCAAAGCCCTCAAATATGACAAGGGAAAGAAAACTTTACAATGGAACGCAGATTCGGAAGAAGCTTTCAAGAAAATGAAGACTTTTATAGAAACATTATCAATGCTTACGACCCTAATCAAAGGCGAAACATTGGTAATGTATCCCGCAGCCTCTGAAGCAAGCATAAGTATAGTACTACTCGCAGAAAGAAACAAACGACATGTACCCATTTACTTATTCAGTAGAATTTTGCAAGGAGCAGAACTCAAGTACCCTGGGTTGGAAAAATTGATACTAGCTCTCGTTATTTGCTGCAAGAAGGCTTCAGAGATATTTCCAGGCACATCCAATCCTAGTCTTAACTGACATGCCTATAAAACAAGTACTAGCAAAACCGGATAAATCTGAAAGAGTAGCTAAGTGGGCAATCGAGTTAGGAGAGCATCTGGCATAACTCTGTAAAAGGACATATCTTAGTCGAATTCCTTGCCGAAGCGCCCTCCGGATGCGTTAAGGAAAAGAAAAGCAAAACGATACTAAGCCTGACGCTGTCTGGAAACTGTATACTGATGGAGCCTCTAGCTCTGATGGATCCGGAGCAGGGCTAATGCTTATAAGTCCTGACGGAGACGAATTCACATATGCTTTGCGGTTTGAGTTCGAAGCTACCAGCAACGAAGCAGAATATGAAGCACTATTGGCCGGCTTAAGAATTACCGTCGACATGGAGATAAAGGATCTTGCGATATTTGTAGATTCACAACTCTTCGCTAACCAAGTCAAAGGACTCTTCGAAGGACGACAACCAGTGATCAAACAATACTTACACATGACAACGGATGTGCTGAAAAACTTCAATACCTACACAATAGAACACATCTGAAGGAAGCAAAACATAAAAGCGAATGATTTGAGCAAATTGGCTTCGATGACATTCGAGAATGTCGCAACGAAGGTCATAGTCGAAAAGCTAATAAAAAGGTCGATTGACAAGAAACATATTTCAAAGATAAAGGTCGACAAAGGAGAAAACTGGATGACCCCTATTTTCGAGTATCTGATAAGTGGTTTATTATCAGAAGATCGTAAGGAGTCCAGTTAAATAAAGATAAAGGCTCCCTTATATCATATAAGCAAAGCCAACTTATATAGAAATTCCTTTCTGACCCCATGGTTAAGATGCACGGTTCTCAAAAGGCAAAAGAGCTCATACAGGAAGTCCACGAAGGGTCACGCGACTTCAACACAGGCCCTTACGCAATGATTGCAAGGGTCAACAAATTGGGTTACTATTGGCCCTCGATGCACAAGGAAGTTATCGAAGCTATGCAAGAATGCAAAAATTGCCAAGAACACTCGCTGGCGATGAAGACACCAAACACGAGTAAGACTTCCGTAGCCAACGCCTGGCCTTTCTGCCACTGGAGTATTCACATAGTTGGACCCCTGACTATGGCTACCGGAGGACTAAAGTTCTCTGTTGTAGCTGTGAACAATTCACAAAATTGGTCGAAGCAAAGCCGTTAACCTCTACGGTTGGAAGACAACTTGAGAAATTCGTATGGGAATATATAATTTTCAGATTTGGTATTCCGTACAAAATAACATCGGAAGAAGATAAACAGTTCATAGAGGGAATCTTTCAGGAATCCTGCAATGGTTTGAAGATACATCAATATTTCTCACCAATTAAGGAACATGTGAAAATTACGAATAACATCGAAAGATGTTTGGCTGGGAGTCCACAAGATTGGGCTGCGGATCACTCAAAGGTGTTGTGAACACATTGAATCACACCACACAATAACCAACAAGAAACGCCTTTCAACCTCACCTACGGTTCAGAGGCGGTCATACCTAAGACCATGAGTTATACCAAGCAGTGTGCCACGAACGAAAGTGGTCTAGATACTCAGAGGGAAGTGGATTTAATTAATAAAGCTTACTACAAGAACATGTTGCGAAGGTTCCACAAGGAAACAATTAGGCCCCAGGACTTCGAGTCAGAGGAATATGTCCTCCTGATACTACCACAGGAAGGATCATAAAACTACTCTAGAGAAGAACCTTTTATAGTCACGAGTCGTAACAATGATGGGACCTACAGAATAAAAACGACGACAAATCAATAAAGGGACTACATGACGAAGGAATTGAATCTTCGTAAGTTTTATGTGTAACAATCGCCTTATGATTCATTTTAAAGACATTTTTAAGACTATCTTTGCTTGGGAAGGTTACTAAATGTGATGTAAATCTTCCAACACTATATATATATATATATTTATATATATATATATATATATATATATATATATATATATATATATATATATATATAAATATATATATACATATACATATATAATACTAGAAGGATACCCGCGCAATGCGGCAGCAGGTACTCGGTGACTATTTTTGTGGCGAGCAAATGTTTTTCATTTTAAACATTCGTTATTTAGCATGTCTTAAATATTTTATAGCATAGTAGATATATGTTTTTCAAAAGTATAACGTCTAAATTATTAATAGTGTTTTCAAATTTTAGCATTAAATTGGATGTTATAAGTTTAGTGGCTTTTTTTATAAATAATTGTATTAAAATATATCATTATTAGAGGGATCACTACATGGTTTAAATAAGACTTAAATTTTTAAATTTTACATTACTTTTCTATTTTTTTAATAATTTTTTGACTTAAATATTTTATGACTTCTTTTACTTTTATACTAAGACCCGAATGCTTTATACTGTGATGATGTTGTAGCTTTTTTTGTATTCTTTCGTAAACCATGAGTTTTTATTTATATTAAGATTTCGTAATTGAATTTTAATGTATATTAATAACTTTTTTCAGTTTTATATGTTACACGTATTAGTATGATGGTTATACATTTATTTCCAATTAAATCACTTATTTGATCATTAATACGACGCTTACAACTTTTGAGGTTACACGTATTGATCAAGTTTTGAAATCCTTCCATAATAAGAAATGTTTTTTGTCTTAATTTTTTTAAGACTTCTATAATTAGAATGTTCTAAATGTATTATATAGTAGTATAGATATATACATATACACACATATATATATATATATATATATATATATATATATATATATATATATATATATATATATATATATATATATATATATATATATATATATATATATATATAGGGAGGATTAATGTGAGATCAAGCTTAAAGTTGTAAAATAAGATCAAGTCTAAAAAACCACTAAAAATTTATAAACAACAATTTTAGCAATAATACACATAAAAATAATATTTTAATACAAATTAACATTTTAGCAACTAATAACCAAATGATACATGAGTTTGGATTAGTGATACACCGATCACATTACACTAATAAATATTTCAAAATCGATACACATAAAACGATACACAATACACTTCTAATCAAAGTGTATCACCTAGGTTTCATAAATTTTAAAAGAAATCTATCGAAACTTTAACAATTTTAGTTGTAGTTAATGAAAATTTATTTTGTTGTAAGGAGAGTCTCGCTTGTCAAATTTTAGTTGGATCTCATTTTAACAACTTTAAGTTTGATCTTATTTGATCTAGATTCTCTATATATATATATATATATATATATATATATATATATATATATATATATATATATATATATATATATATAGAATCTAGATCAAATAAGATCAAACTTAAAGTTGTTAAATGAGATCCAACTAAAATTTGACAGTTTACACTCTTCTTACAAGAAAATAAATTTTTATTAACTACAACTAAATTTTTAAAGTTTCGATAGATTTCTTTTAAAATTACGAAACTTAGGTGATACACTTTGATTAGAAGTGTAATGTGTCGTGTTTTGTATGTGTATCGATTTTGGAATATTTATTAGTGTAATATGTATCGTGTATCACTAATCCAAACTCATGTATCATTGTTATTAGTTGCTAAAATGTTAATTTGTATTAAAATATTATTTTTATATGTATTATTGCTAAAATTGTTATTTATAAATGTTTTAGCGATTTTTTAGACTTGATTTTTTTTTTACAACTTTAATTTTGATCTCACGTTAACTCTCCCCTATATATATATACCCATCAGTAATGAATTCCCGTCAAATCTCTTGTGTCGCTATTTTACAACAAAGATTTGCCTCACGAAGTGTTTAAAAGTTTCAACGTTCGAAGGGGTAGCAAAGGGACACATTTGAGCCCTAGTCATACCCACTAACTTCACGTTAACTTCCTAAGGGTGTTCAGACGAAACCCTGTGGGTTAAAACAGAGCGGTTCGCAACCCTCTGTTACAAGCAAATGATTGCTTGAAAAATCTTGGTGACTAATTTATAATCAAAAGGGCCAGACATGAGCCTTAGCTTGTAAAATTCAAAAGGTACGAAATATGGGCAAAATCAGGGACTATAAGCCCCGTAACGGAGGCAAAAGATATAACCACAACGGTGAATATTGTCTTTGGCTTACATAAGCCATGCATGCACAACCATTAAACTGTTTTAAGGCCTACGACCTGACTAACATAAAGTTAAATTGTTTTCAACGGGTACATACCACCCGAGGGACCACATTATCACTAACATGGTGACCTTCAAACCGGAGTAGGAATAGACTTGGTCTTGGAGCATGGATCTAGAGTAGGCAGCACTGATGGGGTTGCAGTCTTGGAAGGGGCTAGCTTCCGGAGCACCTTGGGATTCTTTGAAAGTAGAGTCTCAAGAGGAGCTGCAGGATTGGCTGTGGCTTCACCGAGGAAAGAGTAGGTGGCAGTTACATAGTCATTCCCACCTTTATCAAAATCTTTCTTATGCGATGCACGATAGCCGGAAGCCTTGGCAAGATCAAACGGAGCTTTCATCTTTGCAACCTCCTTGATAGATGCACACCTACCGTGTCGAATTGCAACAGTTGTGAGCCGAGCAACAAGTTATCCCACTTGATCGCTCTATAATAGATCCGAAGCAATGTATGGTACAACCTTTGAGATGATATCCTCCTTATCACATTTACTAGCCGCTAAATCCTGGTGGTGTTGGGCTTTGATCCCAATGAGCCTAGTCTTCTCAACTTTGAGGGTGGCTACCTTGGATCAAGGGCTATCAGATTTCTTGGTAGTCAGCCCACTTTTGAATATTTTACAGCATCCTATCCAAACTCTCTTTTTGTGCTGCTTGACCTCATCAAGCAATGACGTTATTTTTTCACGAAGAACCACAACAGCAGGATTCATGTCAAAATCAGTCATAGCAGCCTCACACTTGGCCTCAAGCTCAACATACTACTCCTCCCAAACCTTCTCCATTTCTTTTATTACCTCACACTCACCCTTGAACTGGTCAACAGTTTTCAGAAGATCATGGGCTCTCTGATTAACAACATTGTCGAAAACTGCCTGCCTTAAATAGCAACGATCATAAAGGTCAAAGAGTTCTTTAGTAGATTGGTTATCTAGAAAACCCCCCGTGCAGGGGGAACAATGTTAGAAATTAGCAGGTGGCAGTCGTTTGGAGTTCTAAGTTCTGGAGCTTCGGAAAAACCTACACAAAACAACACATAAGTATATATACAAGAAAGTGTAACTGATTTAGAAGAGCATGAATACTTTTGTCTTCATCAGAAATGGTGACGTAAGGACCTCCAAGGGCCTTGGCAACAAACTTTTGCCGAGTAGATCGAGGTTGAGGGCTGTGTGTAGAAAACCTTTGTTTCGCAGAAACATTGGTTGAACCTTTACCCCTAGATTTTTGAATTTTCATCCTTTGGGCTACACTTCCACCGGCCACAACATCAGGTTGCTCACGACTCAGAGAACCTTTCGACTCTACCATTTCCGTTGCTTGATCAGGATCAAAGCCCTCGGTAGGTTCGGCATCAGGCATATGGTCCTCTTTGTTGATGGAGGTTGACGGTGAACCAGTTCCGAATCCTGGAGAAAGCTCTGCAGGCAGAAAGCTCATTTCCTCATCATCAGTTGCATACAAGAAATTTCTAAAGGACATTTCTGCAAAAAAGAGAAGAATAATACACTATTAGCGGAAAAGAAATTGGATATAAGAAAAAAGGAGATTATAAATACGCTTCCATGATGGTATATCGTGGGGCGCTTTGGACTGTACTCCCAAGTATTTTTTTAGACCATTTAAGTAAAGAATGGGATATGGATATGTTTGAACACACGCATGATATCTGGTTAGACGACTGTACAATGGGGTTATTCAGACTTTGTAAGGAATCTTGTCTTGGAAATACCCTTTGCAAAATCTATAAGCCTTCACTAACAGTTCCGGATAGTCTTTGGGTACACTGGAGTCAGTAATATAGAAGAATTAGCCTTTCCAGTCATCAAGATGAGTAATGGGTTTCAAGAGAACGTTTGGCACATCATGTTCAGGCCTCTTATCAAAGGTAAACCAATCCTCACCAGGGTATAAGTTGAAGAAAGCCCTAAATAGGTCAACTGTTGGTTCTCTACCATAAGCCTTACACATTATAGCAAAGGTGGTAAGCTTGGCAAGATCATAAGGGTTTAACCTAGACATATGGACTCAGAAATAGTTCATAACTTCACAAACAAATTTAGGAAGGGGAATCCTTAAGTTGGAAAACTTAATTGAATCCTCGTACAAGGAAACATAACCATCAAGTTCATCGAATACAGATTTATTCTTTTCAGGAAGAAGGACTTTTAGATAAGTCGGAACATCAAAATTAGCTAATAGCAATATTAAATCATCTTGGGTCATAGTGCAGGTTTGAGTACGAATAATAAACTTGGCACTCATGTTTATATGGAAAAAAAGAAAGACAATTACCTTTTTGATGCTGTGTGAAGATGTAGAGAGTTCTAATGATGAGATTGTGGCAAAAAATCTAGGGTTTAAGTGAAGATTGGGTATTTATATTGTAAGGTATTCGATCTCAGGAATCCACGTGTACGATCACGAGCACAACCGGATTTCAAATAGGTATTTTTGTTTGATTAGACACTCACGGGAACCAAGGCAAGACTCTTGGTTGATGAAAATTAAAGGACGAACTAACTCCCTGTGCAAGTGGGATTAGGCATTAAATGTGGATTTTCGATACCGATGAGCGGGTCTTCGAATCAAAAGTTTTGGAATTTTTTTTTGAAGTCGAATGTAATACATCCATATATGTATATATCACTTTCGACTGGGGGAGGGGGGCTTGATAACGTACCCTCCGAATCGGCTCGGAGGTCACCCCTTCGAGTTCGCTAGGATCTACTCCCATTAAACATGCAAAGGCCTTCGAAAAGGCTCTTATGGCGTAAAACTATCTTTACGATGGTTACCAGTATGGGAATCCGCCAACCAAAGCACAACGCCCTTTCGGGGTGTGCCCTTCGTGAAGACTAGCTCAGAGAACAACTCTGACCAAGTCAATCCCATGTTCAAATCCCTTGTCAAAGCTTTCCCGCCAAGATAGAGATCGTGGTATACAACCCCCTACAATCTCCTTAAAATGCGAGACGCCCCCATGTTCAACGGTTCTAATGAAAGACGTGTAACTGCCCATTTCTATCAGCTATAAATAGATGGGCAGAGCACTCAGGTATATACGGTTTTATATACACACATAATTCATACTTACTATCATATACACATACTTACTCTCACGCCGGAGGTGATTCGCAGGGTCCAACCCCTTCACTTCACTTAACATAGTGTTTACATTTGTGTTGACACATGTTACTTATAGCTTGGCGACTCATCCCTCATCAATATACTCTTCGATCACCATCGAAGCATGGTAGTGCCGATTATTGCACAATCAGGTACCATATAATCATAGTAAGATTAAAGACAAGATACTAAATTTTCATCCCAAATGTTTATTCTACAACATTTATTTTGATAAACTTTATCCAATTTATATTATTTTTCTCATCTTCATCAAATGGTGTATAGTTGGGCGATGACTCAGGAATAAAGAAGGATGATATGTAGGGCTCAGTCAAAGGTTCCATCACTTTATCGACAACTGGATAATGAGGACCTTGAAAGTGTGGGTGAAAGTGAATGAAGTGATTATAGAGACGAGTTAAGAACATCCATAGGGTATTAGTTTCTTTTTGTCACCCTTGAGATGTACAATTCGATTAGCGAAGAAGTAAGCAAGATTGTAAGGTTGTTGAGTTAGAAGACAGTAGATCATATGAGCACAACATGCCAGAAGTTGTTCATGATTTTCCGTAAGACTCCAAAAATTTTCACGCGGAATAACCGCTATTGGTTTTAACTCATATCAGAGCTCAAGTGTATGAATTATGTCTGGATCAAGACAATTCAAAAGTTGAGGAGTACGAAGGAGACGAGTTAGTTCTTGTGGGGAAGGTATATATTAGAAATATGGACTATTTTCCTCACGTTAGTTAAAGAGAGACTCAAGAGACCAATCTTCAGTGTAGGCACATTGGCCATGATTTGGTTGGAGGATGTGAGCAAATTGCTCAAGAGGCAGAACAAATTTTTGGTTTTTAATCCAAAACCAAAGCGAGAGGGAATGATCCTTGTTAAGTACGAGTTCAACTTGACGGAAGAATTCCAACATGAATCATGGATAGATTTTCTCGTTGATGGTAAGGAGGTACTCAAATCATATGGTGTGAAAACATGTGTTGATATATTTTTGGAAGGCAATAGAAGAATCAACAATACGACCTTCTTGGAGGAAACGGGTTTCAATTTGAACCCACGGACATGATTACCAGGGGTGTTTGGTTCATGTGAAATGTCTTGGATGTAAATATTCATTACTCGTTGATTGAAGTCACTCGTGAGACATATTGGGACCTATACAAACGGATCAAATGTATTAGGATAAAAACAGTTACATATCAAACATGTGTCTAGTACGTTCTTGAGTTAGAAAAATTTCTTTGGAGGATGAATGTTTTGGTTAAAGACGCTTCACACTTTCTTTATCAAGAATTGATTAATTGGAGTTTAAGAAGATTAGCAAATGTTGGTTGATTGTTAGGTATTACAAATTATGTTTTTACGTGTATTAACAATGCGCAATAGATCTTTTGATCCATTATTTCAAAGGATCATCCATAAAATATGAAAGACAATTTAAGTTTTTAAAAGGATTTAATATCTAAAGATAATTTTAAAATTTGCATACTTAAGTTTGTAGGAATGATTTAATTAACCTATCTCATCAACTTTCGATAAGAGAAAAACCTCTGATTTAGATAGAGAGAAGTTTTAGGAAGATGTAATTACTTATGAAGGTGATTAGGAGACAAAGGTGGATGATTTAGCGTTTAGACTGAGAGTGTGTGTGTTTTTGGTCGTCTTGAGGGGAAAGGGAAAATATTGTCTATGATGTTTGAAGAGTATAGACAGGTGTCTGTCATGCCGGTTTTGTCGGATCCTTTACAAAAGGGATCCAACCCGTTAACTTGAACGAATTTGGGAGAACAGTAGACAAGATGGTTTTGAATGTTTGGTAATTGATCCTAAGTAACTGAAGATCGAGTTTGAGGGCTAATATTATGAGAGTATATACATTGCCATGAGATAGTTTAACATGGGAATAGATGAGTGATATTTATGATGATGATCAAGACGTAGACAACTTTTCTTTGCGTCAACTTAACCTTTTCATTTAGAGAGTTTTTAAGAGATAAATTAAGAAATTAAGAATCGATGGAGTGGAATACTATTCCTGACCTATTCTAAGGAATGTGAAAGTTTTTGAAAAGAGATCTTTTTGAAATATGTGATTTGGTGCGGCAAGTAATTCACGTAAATATGTCATTTAGGTAAGACACATAAAATCAATGATCAACTAGGAGGTTTAGAAATGAGATCATGCAAATGTTAACATAAGAAAACTACAACAACACTTTAACCATATGCAACTAGCACCTTTTAAGACACCAATTATTTGTGAGAAAACATACATTTGCTAAGTTTTCTCAGATAGACGCAAAATACTTCATGAGCTTTTAAAATACCTGCATACTTTTTGGTAAAGCAGGCTGACATCTCTTTTAGGTTCTTCTTTTTTTGAAAACTTCATTTTTCCTTTAATACGATGAAGTTATTGAAGATTCCTATCATGAAGAAAAAAAATAAGTAATACCAACGCTATCAATATCCAAACATAGAAGTTTTATTCTTTTTGTAAAAGTAGATTTGGTGTCAGTTTTTACAAAGATTTTCCTTCTTTGTAATTTTTAAAACATTCACGGATCATTTCAATTTTTTAAAGCACAATATACTATAAGAAAATTGGTAACGAAGCTCTAATGCCAATTGTAGAAAACTAGAAGGGAAGTCGAATAGTTTTACTGATTAAAAATTTGTTTTAAAACTTATATATCGACTTATGTCAATCTATTTTGTTGTGTTGGATATTGATAGTTAGATGTGATTAAACTATACTATCAGTAGAGAAAGAAAGACACAACCATAAAACAAGTATTTATAGTGGTTCGGCTACAAGATCACCTTTCTTGCCCTACTCCACTCCCCGAGTACCCAACTCGAGAGTTTGTAATCACTACACAACACAAGCTCCTTTTCTTGACGGAGAAGCCTTCACAACGTTGCTTACACTTTTTCCGGTACAAAGCTAAATACCGAGTTCTTCACACAAGGTAGAACCAAACCTACGTCGCCTACACTTTATCCTGTACAAGGCTAGATACCGAGTTCCTTTACAATGAAGGAACTAATCCAAGCACCACTAGTTAACACAACACACCTATGACATGCTTGAGAGGAACCAACAACAAGAGACACTTCAGTGATCTTGGAATGATGATGAGGTCTAGCAACTCATGTCTTCGAGCTTGCAAGTCTTCTATGCTAAATGTCATGATCTTGCCTTTAAGAGGAACCTAGAGAATCACTAAGAGAAAAGCTACATAGATGATCCTTGAATATGAGGTTAGATAAGTAATAATATAGAAAGAAGATATATCTAAAAGTGGTTAGAAGAAATGAGGAAATGGCAAACTATTTATAGGAAAACAATCATCTAATCACCCGAATCCGCCGGATCCTTTCCAAAAGGGATCCGACTAGTGTTATCCAAGGGATCCGGCTATCTGGTAATACCAATCCAGATTTTGGATTACAATTCTGGGTTTTGGGTTATGGGTTATGATCCATGGGTTATGCGGTGTTATCCATGATGTAATAGACATCTTGGCTCATGGGTTATGGACTTTTGGTCATGGGTTATGAACTTTGGGTCATGGGTCATGGATTTTACCCATTTTGATGTTATACATGATGTCATGCATATTGTCCATGGGTTTTGGGTCAAGGTCCATGGGTTATGGGTTTTGGGTTATGGATAATCTAACTTATTTATATTACATGTTACATTTAACTAGTATGTATTTTATAAAAATTTAAGTAACCAAAGTTACTTATAAGTGTTTTATAAAATGGTTTTGGTTTTATGTAAACAATTTAACTAAACATGTTTAATGGTTTCTTTGTTTAGTGAAATGAGTTGGTAAACTATTGGCTCAAATTTATTTCGTTAAGATAATTTTACAATTGCTATCGACAAAATATAAGAAGATCGTAAAATATAAATAAGCATTTTTACGGTTTATTTGTATTAACAGACTAGTATAGTAGTCAAATAATGGGACATAATTTGAGTTTTCTAGTAGCAATGTTTGGAAGGATATTAGAATTCTAAATGGTAAGATCTTAAAAGTCAAACTATGGGTGATGCCTCTCATGGATGCCATGTTATTGATTCTCTGTGAGATGTTTGCTGCAGAGGTCTTTATTATGCCTTTATAAAGGAAATGTAGCTCTAGTGATTGTCTCTAAGTGATTTTGAGGCCTGCTCTTAAGGTGTCTAAGTGTTATTCTGTCTTGGTTTGCAGTTAGACACTTTGGGGATGTAGGAAATGTAGTGATCACTTGTTGAGAATGTGAAATATAGATGATGATGCTTAGTAATTGAATTCCTCAGTTGTATGGCTACTGAAAGTCTGTGTTAGTATAATATACAGTGCAATGCATTAAAAAAAGATCAACACATTTCTAAAACTTGTTTACATTTCTAAAAGTGATAACTTGTTTACATAATACATTATCCCAAATGATAAACATATTTCTAAAACTTCAAAAACTTGTACTGGATGAAACACTTCAACATTAAAACTTCATGTAGATGAACCAACAATTGATCAACTATACTTGCAAACTTAAAATACGCAATGCAATGTAGTTAGTATAATATGCAATGCAATGCATTAACAAAATACGCGATGGAATTCATTAAACCCACCTAGTTAAAGAAACACCACTTCAAATATAAATATTGCTTCATTGGTTTCTCACAAAACTTGGTGCTCTTAGACCTAGTATGCAATTAGTGATTTTAAAATCACTTTTTGGTTTCCTAATACTTGTGTCAATTTTTTTTGTTGATCTAAGTTGCCATGGGCTCTTAAGCCCACATCCTTTTTTCCTCCCACATAATCAACACCACTAGCCCTTGCTCCCACATTCACATAACCCACAACTGCTTTGACATTCATATAACCACCCTCTATAATGACAAATACTAGTAGGCATTGGTAGAACTGATTTTTTCTTGTTAACATCCACAACATCATCAACCATGAATGCTTTCTTTTTTCCAAAACCCTCTTGTGATCGGGTACCATAACCTTTTTCTTCTTCCCTAATTCAGCGTCACCCTCACTTACTTTTTGCTTCCCCTTTCCAACACTCTTTTGACATGTTGTTATCACAACCTTTCTTTTCAAGGGTACATTTCTCATCATTGTTTTTGTTTAATCCACCCTGGTTTTGGTTGCTATCAACCCTCTTCCTTTATGTCTAGTCATAAAAGGTGTTGAACTACTAGAGCAACGCAAGCTAGCATTTTCTTCTACCCATCCCACAACCTCTTCATTTGTACCCTCTAAATCAATGTTTTTTTTAAATAATACTCAGCTAGCCTCTGTTTCTTGTGAGCAACAAACCAATCTAGGGAACCATTCCTTGAAGCCAGTTCCAACATAGTATGCACATCATTATTTGTGTGAATCAACTTCAAACCTTGTTATAATGATTTGTTAGGCAAACAAAAGAACAATGCAATTTTTCTTCATTAATGTGTGCCAACATATGACCCAGGCCAGTACTAAAGACATATCTATCACAAATAGAAAAACGTTTAGAAACAGACTCTTGTACATACCTCAATGGACCAAATTCAAATAATCCATTATTGTGTATGTTGAAAACAACTTTTTCCTGATAACCCATTACGCCCGCCACAATTTACATTCAAACATCAACAATGATATGTGCTTATTCACATATCTTTTCTTTATCAAAACAGACCCAAAACAACCAAGGAAAAGCCGTTTATTGCTTATATTTGTGGTTTTCTTGAGTTTGTGTTTGTGCAGGTACGGATATGTAAAAACATGCAAAAAGGATCCAAATCAGATGTAAATCCGAGCACGAGAGATCAAGAGAGTTTTAGCTGAGCTGGAAGGTCAAGATTATGTATTTTGGAAGATTTTATTCTCGGAAGATGATTTTTGAAGATTCAGAAAAGTTTGAAGAAAAGTCAAGAATGACCCCTGCACTTTGAGCTTTTGACATAATTGATCCCTGAGGTTTCAGAAATTACAGAAGTCACCCTTGGATTATTTGAGCTTTACATGATTGGTCCTTAATGAGATTTTCAGAAAATACAAGTTGGTCCCTTAACTATCACTTGGATTCAAATTATATCTAAAGTCCAAAACACCACTTAAACTATTCGGCCCAAAATTGTGACCCGAGCCCAATCACTTAACACTAATACCCGGTTGTTATTTTAACCCGGAAAGCCAACGAGACCCGGTTTAATAAACCGGTCAACTCCCCTTTAAACCAGTCAAACACCCGTAATAATATAAAAAAACACTCCCGCCAAACACTTTCCCCTTTTAACCCAGAGATGAACCCTAATTCACCCACCCTTGTAATTAATCAAAATTACCGCAATTAAGGGCAATTTCGTACATTCCCTGACACCCACTGACAAAAGGGACTGACACATCATTGATCCGTGTGCTATTAGCCACATGTCACTTTCCTATTGGCCGAGCATTGTCACCGATTCAATCAAGGATGAGATGAGAAGATGAGGTGTGGGATGTGATCCAGGGTGCACATGAGCTCAAAGAAGCACAAAATGAAGGAATTCGAGAAGCTTCTTACCTCAAGCTTGGTTATAAATAGACCTTCTTAGTCATTCACAAATTGTATCTTATTTTACGTAATTTTTCCTTCTCTCTAGATTTAGTTGTAGTGGTTTACAATTTCAAATGTTTTAAATAGTTTGTAATTGTTTTGTACTCAACATTTCCTTTATTAATAGAATTTGCACTTCAATTATTATTGTTATTGTTTTAGTTTCTTATAATCTAAACTGCTTATTATCTTATTTCAGAGCTTATTATAGTTTTATCAAAGTTGTTTAAGCTTGTTTCATCAAAATCTCAAAAAAAAAAAAAAAAATCAAATAAATCATTTGAAAATTAAAAAATCACTTTAGATCTTTGCTCTGGATTAATCTACCATTGATCTATTGTTTCATAAGTTCATTTAAGCTTTTCAGTAGCTTAGTGTGAGCTTATATTAGTTTTAATCTCAAAATCACCAAAATCTCAAGTGAGATCAGATGCTACAGTAAGCTGATAAGGTTCTGGTTTTGGATCTGGATTTGGATGTTACAGTTGCTGGTTTTGGTTTGGATTTGAGCTGGTATTGGATTAGGATTAGTGGTTAAATAGGTTAGTGGTTCTATTGTCTTCAAAGTGCAAGCCATAGTGGCTGTGGATGACTTGTAAGTCCAAATCTGTTTTTGATCAGTAAATCTGTGTTTGAATCTATCATTTAGTTATCATTATTCTTGTTTGATCTTAGTATGATACTTGTTTAGTCATATCTAGCCTAGATGCGCTTGTGAGTTTTATAATAAGTAGCAATAGTAGTGTTTGGATTAGCTTATATAAGCGTGATAGAGGTTTGTAGATCGTGTTTAGTAGTTGATTAATGCTTAAGTAGTTATTTGGAAGTCATATCTGGTCATTACAATAGCGTTTTACTTTGGAAGTTAAAATCATAGTGTAATTGTTCTATATCGCTTCTATCAAAACAAGAAGTATAATTGTTTGGACATTGGTTCAAAAATTGTTAGATCTAACTTTTGGATATCATCATTAGTCTTGTTTCATCACAAACAGTTCATTAGTGTAGATCAAAACTGAGTTTGGTCAAAGTTTTAGTTGTGTTCTTAAAAAGTCAATTCTGTCAAAAATCTGTCAAAAACAATTTTGCAACAAACTTGTGGATCAAATTTCTGGTTCATTTCTAGGAGTTAGGACTTGAAATTTGGTTGAATTGTAGCTGGCCAGGTGGTCTATAGGACTGCATTAGTTGATTTCTGTTTTGCTTATTTGATAAGCTAGTGTATAAGCCCAAACGGTAGGGTCTTCTTGGTTTGTTCAATGGATCGATTAACATTAGATTATCATTTTGAGCTTTAGGCTTGTTAGGAATAGGTACTTTCGGTAGTAATTAGCTTATTCTAGTATACTTTAGCTTTGTTCCTTTGTGTGGTTGCATAAGTAGCTTGTTTGCTTATTTTTCCTAGCTTATTCATCTCCTTTGTTGCACTATAGCTCTTTTATCTTACACATAAGTGATAGTTTTACATTTTCATAGATTCTAAATATCATTTTAGATTTTTCCTGTAGATTTCATAATTTTGGTCTTCATTTGCTATTTTTCTCATATTAAAGTAGTTTTAATCACTTTTTAATTAGCTTTTATTGAAAATAATTGAGAAAAGGCTCCAAAAATAATTTTCCAATTTTCTTAGTTTTAGATAAATTTAAAAAGCTTAAAAAAGATTTTTCCATATTTTTTCCCTTTATTTGATATTTTCACAATTTTAATTAGTTTAAATAGTTTAAATTAGTTTTAATTTTATAAATTCAAGAAAATTCCAAAAAATAGTTTTAATTCTAAAATAGTTTTCTAATATCATTTTTAGAGTAAAAGTAATTTTAGATTATTTTAGGAGTTAGATTAGTCGTATTTGCTTTTTATTCGCGTTTCGTTTGATTTAGTTTTGCGTTTTAGTGTAGAATTGCGTAGTTTGCCTTAGTTTTAGGATTCCCGTAGATTTTATGTTCCATTTACTTTCCTTATCCCGTAGTTTAGATAATATCATCTTATGCCCCTTTTCTTATTCGAATCCCGATATTTGAGACGTGAGTTGTTTACTCCATTCATCCTCGTTGGGAGAACGACCGGAAATACATTCCTTTGTATTTCTTCGGAAAATATCTGTACGAAAATGAATTATCAAAATGGCGCCGCTGCCGGGGAGGGCTTGTAGCGAGTTTTCGTATTCCGTCTCGTATCGTGTGCATTTGAATCGTTGATATTTGTACATATCCTTTTATAAAAACCCAAAAAGATTTTCCTTTTCAAAATTTGTTTTCTAAAACCCAAAAATATTCTTCTTTGCCCTCTGATTCGATAATTCTTTCCTCTTATCCCTCTTATATTTGATTCTTATGGACTCCTTCGACTATTTCTGTCAGTGTTGTAATTCTCGTTTGGGATATGATTATCGATGTTATAATCATATGTGCCCCAATGCTTTCACTAACCTTCAAAATTTTTCCGACTATCCTCCACAGCCCGAGATATCTTCGTATGATCCATATTATTGTTATGGCTGTGGAGATATGGTAGACTCGTCGAATGATTTTCGTTGTTTACGGTGTATGCCCGAGATACATTCTAATTATGAAGAACCCGTGCCGATTGAGAATTATGATTCCATAATTGAAGAACCCACCGGGGGCGTCGTGGACGATTTTTCATGGATTGGCGACACTTTTGCGCAACATCGAATTGCAATGGAATGCATGTTAATAACTTTCATGAGTCAATATCAACAAAGTATTAATGAAGAACCCGTTCAAGTTACGGAAGATGATCACACCATTTGAGCTACCGAAGAACCCACCGAGGGTCACGGATACGATTTTTTGAACTAAATGCTTTAAATCACGAACTTGAAAGACTTCAAGCCTTGTCAAAATATCGAAAATGAATGATAAGTATAAAGAATCCTCGATTCCTACTCCTCTCCGGTGAGGAGATGGAACATATTCGAACCGGAGGTGATTCCCGTTTGTACTCTCGACTCTAATCCGAAGAATTCTAGAATCGATCCTTCTCTTTCACGATTCACTATTACGAGTTTGTCGAGTTACAACAAAACGGAACGAACTTATGAGCTTAAAACGATTTCTAAACAGAAAGAACCGGAGATCACAACGGAAGTGGTGGAACTTGCTAGCTCTAAGAGCACACCACTTGTCCCACCTCCGGATTCTTATCCTTCTCTCATTTATGAGCCTTCCATTTCCGACTCTTCCCCTTCACTCACACCGGTTGAGAGAAGTGACGTTCTTTGGAAGAGGTCGATGATTCTATTGTTACGGACATTATTGCACCGTTGACTCTCTCACAATCCCAATCGAGTGCGGGTTGTTGATGTTTGTGATGAGCCTTCTCTTGATATTTCAAACGATCATGTTGAGATGTTCTCCGATTCCGATGATGATTCTTATGGAGACATCGATTTCGTTGACGATTTACCTTCTGAGCCCGACATAGAAGATAATGATTTTGAGCCAGAAGAAGAAGAGATTGAGCCCGATGATATTGAGATCGAGGATCCAGCATTACGTGAAACATTGTCGAGAGTTTATCTTCTCATTGCTAGGATTGAAGCCCTTAACAATAATTCAAGTTCGCATCCTATCTCCGTTAAAGATAGTGATTTCTCTCCCGAGCTTGAAACTTTCAGATTTGATGAAGAGATTAGTGGCAATCCCACTATTGATGATGTTTATCTTCCGATTCTCGAGCGATTCTATTTTGATGTTGATATGAGCAAAGTTTTGAACGAAATTTCTGATACTCCGATAAATGACCCAATCATTGAGGAAGCCGACTCATTTCTTGCTCTTGATGGCTTGATACCACCGGGTATTGAGGATGTTATGGTTGTTCTTGATGGTTCTCTTGACTCCCCTCCTTCTGATGAGTCCACCATCACGTATCCCGATGAGCCCGCATGTGAAGACAAAATCTTTAAACCTGGGATATTCATTGATGAGTTCTTTGTTAAAACCATTATTCGAGAAAAGGATCCTCTCTTGGATGCCTTCATTTGTGAGCCTACACCTCTTATCTTTTACCATGAGCTCCCATCTTTCTTGGAGTTTTCTCACTTTGATCCATCATTCTTTCGTCCACCCGCAAAACCACCGGATGATGGATCATTCTTTCATGTTATCCCTTACGTGCTGATGCCCGACACTTTCTTCACCACCCAACCCACCGAGTCTCATTCTTTCGGGAATGAGGACACCGTTTTTGACCCTGGTATCTCTACCACTTTCTTCCCCAAGGACAAATGAATTCGGGGACGAGTCGGGCTAGCGACTCGGTGATAAAAACGATGGCGCTTCGTCGGGAGGCACCCCATGCTTATCCATCTATCTTCTTCTCTTTTCTAATAAGTGGCCGAAGGGTCCGCCTCTTCGATTTCTCGTGTTTGGTTGTTTGTGATGTTGTGTGTAGGATGTTCCCGATATGAAGACTCTCGTGCTCGAAGTTTGTCATTTCTCCACTCGAGTTTCATGATCGATCTTGATGGAAATCCGATATCCTAATCTTATCGACTAACGTTTATCTTTGAGCATACTTAATAAACGGCTTTTAGATTTTCGTGATACCCTTGCTTTAAACATTGAGGACAATGTTCCGTTCTAGTCGGGGTAGGGTAATCTTGATTTGATTTGACCGCACTTGCTTATTTTTGTTGTGTTTCTCTCAGTAACCCGTTTTCCTTATAAAATGAAAAATTGTGCAAAATGAGCAAAATTTAAAATTTTGTAAGCTTTTGTTAAGTCTTTTGATTGAATAGTTTTGCTAGTCTCTTAGATTAGAAGCTATAAAATGCAATTCTAGCTCACAAGGCCAAGATTTTGCAAGTTTCCTGAGTGACTTTAAATATGCATAACTTGATTTCATTAGACGAAGCATTTGCTAAGTTAATATATGTTTTGACACCTTGATTGACTTTCCGCTGGTGAGAGTAGGAATAGAATTCTGACTTGACCGGGCGTGTTGAGCCCTAGCTTGTTCCCTTAACCATAGATAAAAATTATCGGCTAAGCATCTGCGGATCTCATTATTTGGGATTTTAAATTTGCGGAGATCGAGAAATGATAGAGTTACTTATGAGTTTAGATGCTAAACGTGGAGTAGTTGGTTCTCTTTAGAGCCCATCGAAGGTACTTATGGCTTTTTGTTCCCACAAAATTGTTTCACCCCATATTTGTCTAAATAATTAGAGATGTCGAGTTTTTGGCGATAGTTAGTTCTTTTTCTTCTTAAAAGAATCTTTGTTTTAAAAATTGGGTACACATCAAGGATCCGTAATAAATGAATGAGAAATAAGTGATATGTGAAATGTAATAAGTAAAGTTGTGAGCTGCGGTGTCGAGATCGGACCCTTGGATCTTTAGCCAGGATTGAATGAGGTCTTAGCCTAGCCAGCCGGGATCCTCATTTCATGAAGCCTATAGTCTTGGAATTACCCCGTGAAGCTCCGTGGTTCACAGCTCATATCAATAAAAGTATAAGTGCAAAAAAAAAAAAAAAAAAAAAAAAAAATGATGAAAAGTGAAAATAATTGAAAAAATCAAAAGTTAGTAATAAGAATTCCTTGATGTGGACCTCATTTTTACGACAATGGTTCTTGAGAGAAGGCGGATAACTAATTATCGACTTAGCTTTGTATCTTTATCGGAGTAATTCTTATCGAAACGAGAATTTGAAGAAATTCATTTCTCACCAAAAATAAAAAAATCTAGAGGAAAATAGGAAAATGGGAACGAAAAGTAAGTACACAAGTAACTTCCATGGGTAGTGTTAGCATCTAGAATCATTTGTAACAATGATTTCGGTTTTACGCTTAGTTTGGGACTTGTGAAAAATCAGGGATGATGTATTCTATCCGTATGGTCACTTCACGCTGTGTTGTGTTTTCTACTCCGTGATCCTAACGTGTCGTTTGAAAAATGTTGGAGTTATTAATCGACATGAAAGTTCAACAAACCGTCATTCATAACCAGAATATGCTTAACCGTAATATCTATACTTGTGAATTAAAAGGTAAACGGGGCGTTTTTAGAATTAGGGGTTTCTTAATCTCTTTTGAGGAATCTTTGCTACTTCTTCATAGGTTTAGTAGAAAGAGATTGGAATCCTTGGTTTTAGAAGCGTGAGTTGATTGCATTGCGTGAGGACACGGCAATGGTCTCGTCTGGGGTATTTTGATATGTGCTTATTCACATATCTTTTCTTTATCAAAACAGACCCAAAACAACCAAGGAAAAGCCGTTTATTGCTTATATTTGTGGTTTTCTTGAGTTTGTGTTTGTGCAGGTACGGATATGTAAAAACATGCAAAAAGGATCCAAATCAGATGTAAATCCGAGCACGAGAGATCAAGAGAGTTTTAGCTGAGCTGGAAGGTCAAGATTATGTATTTTGGAAGATTTTATTCTCGGAAGATGATTTTTGAAGATTCAGAAAAGTTTGAAGAAAAGTCAAGAATGACCCCTGCACTTTGAGCTTTTGACATAATTGATCCCTGAGGTTTCAGAAATTACAGAAGTCACCCTTGGATTATTTGAGCTTTACATGATTGGTCCTTAATGAGATTTTCGAAAATACAAGTTGGTCCCTTAACTATCACTTGGATTCAAATTATATCTAAAGTCCAAACACCACTTAAACTATTCGCCCAAAATTGTGACCCGAGCCCAATCACTTAACACTAATACCGGTTGTTATTTTAACCCGGAAAGTTAACGAGACCCGGTTTAATAAACCGTCAACTCCCTTTAAACCGATCAAACACCGTAATAATATAAAAACACTCCCGCCAAACACTTTCCTTTTAACCCGAGATGAACCCTAATTCACCCACCCTTGTAATTAATCAAAATTACCGCAATTAAGGGCAATTTCGTACATTCCCCGACACCCATCGACAAAAAGGATGACACATCATTGATCCGTGTGCTATTAGCCACATGTCACTTTCTATTGGCCGAGCATTGTCACCGATTCAATCGAGGATGAGATGAGAAGATGAGGTGTGGGATGTGATCCAAGGGTGCACATGAGCTCAAAGAAGCACAAAATGAAGGAATTCGAGAAGCTTCTTACCTCAAGCTTGGTTATAAATAGACCTTCTTAGTCATTCACAAATTGTATCTTATTTTACGTAATTTTTCCTTCTCTAGATTTAGTTGTAGTGGTTTACAATTTCAAATGTTTTAAATAGTTTGTAATTCGTTTTGTACTCAACATTTCCTTTATTAATAAATTTGCACTTCAATTATTATTGTTATTGTTTTAGTTTCTTATAATCTAAAGCGCTTATTATCTTATTTGAGCTTATTATAGTTTTATCAAAGTTGTTTAAGCTTGTTTCATCAAAATCTCAAAAAAAAAAAAAAAAAATCAAATAAATCATTTGAAAATTAAAAAATCACTTTAGATCTTTGCTCTGGATTAATCTACCATTGATCTATTGTTTCATAAGTTCATTTAAGCTTTTCAGTAGCTTAGTGTGAGCTTATATTAGTTTTAATCTCAAAATCACCAAAATCTCAAGTGAGATCAGATGCTACAGTAAGCTGATAAGGTTCTGGTTTTGGATCTGGATTTGGATGTTACAGTTGCTGGTTTTGGTTTGGATTTGAGCTGGTATTGGATTAGGATTAGTGGTTAAATAGGTTAGTGGTTCTATTGTCTTCAAAGTGCAAGCCATAGTGGCTGTGGAAGACTTGTAAGTCCAAATCTGTTTTTGATCAGTAAATCTGTGTTTGAATCTGTCATTTAGTTATCATTGTTACTGTTTGATCTTAGTATGATACTTGTTTAGTCATATCTAGCCTAGATCTGCTTGTGAGTTTTATAATAAGTAGCAATAGTAGTGTTTGGATTAGCTTATATAACTGTGATAGAGGTTTGTAGATCTGTGTTTAGTAGTTGATTAATGCTTAAGTAGTTATTTGGAAGTCATATCTGGTCATTACAATAGCAGTTTTACTTTGGAAGTCAAAATCATAGTGTAATTGTTCTATATCTGTTTCTATCAAAACAGTAAGTATAATTGTTTGGACATTGGTTCAAAAATTGTTAGATCTAACTTTTGGATATCATCATTAGTCTTGTTTCATCACAAACAGTTCATTAGTGTAGATCAAAACTGAGTTTGGTCAAAGTTTTAGTTGTGTTCTTAAAAAGTCAATTCTGTCAAAAATCTGTCAAAAACAATTTTGCAACAAACTTGTGGATCAAATTTCTGGTTCATTTCTAGGAGTTAGGACTTGAAATTTGGTTGAATTGTAGCTGGCCAGGTGGTCTATAGGACTGCATTAGTTGATTTCTGTTTTGCTTATTTGATAAGCTAGTGTATAAGCCCAAACAGTAGGGGTCTTCACTGGTTTGTTCAATGGATCAGTTAACATTAGATTATCATTTTGAGCTTTAGGCTTGTTAGGAATAGGTACTTTCAGTAGTAATTAGCTTATTCTAGTATACTTTAGCTTTGTTCACTGTGTGGTTGCATAAGTAGCTTGTTTGCTTATTTTTCCTAGCTTATTCATCTCACTGTTGCACTATAGCTCTTTTATCTTACACATAAGCTGATAGTTTTACATTTTTCATAGATTCTAAATATCATTTTAGATTTTTCCTGTAGATTTCATAATTTTTGGTCTTCATTTGCTATTTTTCTCATATTAAAGTAGTTTTAATCACTTTTTAATTAGCTTTTATTGAAAATAATTGAGAAAAGGCTCCAAAAAATAATTTTCCAATTTTCTTAGTTTTAGATAAATTTAAAAAGCTTAAAAAAGATTTTTCCATATTTTTTCCCCTTTATTTGATATTTTTCACAATTTTAATTAGTTTAAATAGTTTAAATTAGTTTTTAATTTTTATAAATTCAAGAAAATTCCAAAAAATAGTTTTAATTCTAAAATAGTTTTCTAATATCATTTTAGAGTAAAAGTAATTTTAGATTATTTTAGGAGTTAGATTAGTCGTATTTGCTTTTTATTCGCGTTTCGTTTGATTTCGTTTTGCGTTTTAGTGTAGAATTGCGTAGTTTGCCTTAGTTTTAGGATTCCCGTAGATTTTATGTTCCATTTACTTTCCTTATCCGTAGTTTAGATAATATCATCTTATGCCCTTTTCTTATTCGAATCCCGATATTTGAGACGTGAGTTGTTTACTCCATTCATCCCTCGTTGGGAGAACGACCCGGGAAATACATTCCTTTGTATTTCTTCGGAAAATATCTGTACGAAAATGAATTATCAAACAACATAAAATTGAATGTTATTAAAAGTTAAATAAAATGAAGGACATATATAAACAAACCTTTTTGGTCAATTAGTGGATAATGATAATCAATTTTGTGGATTAAAGTATTTAGAAAAGTTAGGGTTTTTCACTAGTTTAATGTTTTTATGGGGGCGTTTAGAATGTGATGTTCTTGGTATTAATTGTGTGATGTTATTGGTATTAATTGTGTGATGTTATTGGCAAT
Organism: Chrysanthemum lavandulifolium; assembly: GCA_022545495.1. Classification (NCBI taxonomy): domain Eukaryota; kingdom Viridiplantae; phylum Streptophyta; class Magnoliopsida; order Asterales; family Asteraceae; genus Chrysanthemum; species Chrysanthemum lavandulifolium. The sequence continues at coordinate 214,223,007 of CM040244.1, forward strand.
AATGCTTTGAGTGGTAGTTAGCTGAGTAGTTTGGGAAGTAAAGTTGTAGATTGCAAATTTAGTCATTCAAATATTTGAGTTTTTATGTGTCGAAGTTTGTAGGTGGTGTAATTTTTTAGCGGGAACAAGGTAATGACGATAATACCCTCACGTGCTAAGCACGTGAGGCCACTTAACGGGAGAAATAACGCTCGTTAGGTTTCGGTGGCTTTTTTGCAACGCCACGTCAGCTCCAGTGATCAAATAGAAACAAAGTTTTTTTTTTTCTTTTTTTTTTCGAAATATTAGGATGTAGTTTGCAATTTACCCAAATTTAAAAGACTCAAGCTAGTTGAGGCTCATCTCTGCAATAATTTGGCGCAGTCCAAACCTTGTTTTATCGACTTAACTAGGATATTTTCTTATTAGTTTGATGGCAATAACTTTTATTCATTTTTGAACAACAAAGACAGAAGCTCACAATTTGAATTGATGCATTCTTCATATATGATGCAATACTTATGCAAACATTTCATGCAATATATGTTAGCATTAAAGATATGGGTTCTTCCTCAGCAATCTGCAAGCTCATCGCTAGCAGAATAAGCAATGGATGTTACTATACCAAACATGGAAATATATTCTCAGAGAGATGGATGATATCATGAGAATATACCTGGCTCTGTGGGTGGGTATCTTTCCTTTTTTTGCTTTTATGATATTAAATTACTGGCTATAATAGATGATACTTTGATAAGAACACTCGCTATACAGCAAATGCTCTTTTCTTTTTGAAGAATATAATCAAAAAACATCATTCGAATGTTAATAATACTGAGTAATCCGTATATAATAAGCTTCGTATCATTGCTATTTAAAGAGAAACTAAATGTACACGCCATTGCAAGTCCGTAACCCTAGCTAGTGCGTCACACACAACTCGCACTTGAATATATATTTCTGTCACCATAAACTGTGGATTATGACACAATATTTCAAGCCAGTACTGGATTTGGTGACACATAAGTCACTTTGTGGATTTAGTGAAGCATAACAGTTGGTTCATACGCATGTATGTATTCAGTTTATAATAGTTCTATCTAAAACATCAAAATCCCATAAAGGGGTCATACTTTTTGCAAAGATTACGAATTTTGGTATTGATGTCTATTCTTTTGTTGGCTGCTATGGAAAGGGTCAATCGATTCTACATCCATAGCTTTTGAATTGGTTTAACCTGTTGATGATGTCGATCGATCGTACTAAAGAATCTACACCAAATATCTAGCCAATGAAGGCCACCAGATCCACTAAACTAAGATATATATAAATTAACAAGTTGTATAAAAAAGGAATTCGACGTCATTTTATTTCTTTTCTATCATAATGTGATAACATTGCTTGTGAATGTAAGGACCAAATAGGCTTATATCACAGTAGTTTGTATCAGTAACTTGGTGTTGCTAATAAAAACTTTCTGTAAAGAGAAAACAGAGGAGTTTACTCGGGGAAAATCTGAAATCTAAGCTATAAATATCAAATAAACAGCCAAAACTGAGCTGCAACGGCAAAAACTTTTGCCTTCTTGTGCACGTCACCGAGACCTTTTCAATGATGGATCGAAGCTTCTTACTTCTGTCTGGTTCAAAGGATAACAGTTTAAAGTTGTGTGTTCTCAAACATGCTTCCTATGTATTCATATAAGTGTTCCATAAAACAGCTCAGTCCATCAGTTCCACGTTCCCCTCATCACAAGGTTACGTATGATCCTCAGAGTCCTAATATGTTGTCCCCTTGCAAAGATGAAAAAATCTTGTTGTTTACGTAATTTAGTACTTTTTTAAACATGTAAAATCATGCATTTATCGTTACTTGTAACATTTACGAGACTGCGAATTTTGAAGTAAAACACAAGGGACCAATCGCATAAACTTCTTTAATGTGTCCACTATGGTTTAATTTTAGTAACAGAAACCTTAGTCTTTCTATAAATAGAGATGCCATTTGTACTTATGACACACATCGGTACCAATATATCTTTCTCCTCCTCCTAGTCTTCTTTTGTAAGAATCTTGTGAAGATTTACAAAATGGCATCGAATTCTTCATTGAGCCATAGGCAAACTAAGCTTTTTGAGAACGCCCTAGCTATCTACGACAAAGATACTCCCGACCGGTGGCAAAACATAGCTAAGGCCACTGGTATTACAGTGGAGGAAGCGAAGAGACAGTACCAGCTGTTAGTTGATGATGTAGAACAAATAGAGTCAGGCAAAGTGCCTCTGCCGAACTACAAAACAAGTGGCGGCAAAGCATCCTATCAGCTTGAGCTAACGTAATTAAGCTTATTATATCTAGTTTCATTCACATGCTTTTTTATATGCCACCTTTTAGTAGTTGATATGTAACAATGTATCTTATCTATGACCTTATCTGAAACAGGTTGAAGTGCCTGAAGATGCAATGAAAGCGCGCAACAAGTTAAGTTGTACAAAATATGCTGTTTAATAAATCTCCTTTGCTCCCACTTCTTGTATATGTACCTTCAATACTTCTATCATGCACATATATTCCATTATATATGGAATAATCAGTGTTTCTTAAATAAATGCAATCAAGATTTCTTGAAGATGTTTATCTTATGTTGCTACTTAACGTACACTGTATTAAACTTAAACAACGTTAAGAGGTGCCAATATCATCTTAGAATTTATGATGCAACGAAAGTGGTAACGTACTGCTCAGGTCTTAAGCAAGGCATGCATGCAACTAGTAGTAGCTAGAAAATAAACCAATGGAGATGGACACCATACATATAAGAATAACGAGTCTTTCTTATTCACTACCAGGGCGCATCGATCTCTTACATCCGTCATTGCATGCAACTCGCATAATCCTTCAGTTATGTCTCAACCGAGCTAGAGTTGGACCCGTCATAAACTTATGGTCGATTAATATGATGTATCCAGCTTACAAGTTGTTTCTCTTAAACTACCAATTTTATTCAAACTACTAGCAAGAAACTATAAAGGATTACATAAAATTTGCACATTCCATAAACTGATCGTCGATCCAATCAATCTAATTGGATTTAAAATTACTAATCCTATCAAAATAAATAATGTGAAAGGAGCTAATTAACTTCTTTGTCAAGCGTGTCTAAACTCAAGCTCAAAAGTAATAATATCTTAACCTTTTTAATTTTCCTAATGTGATGCTTATAGTCATATTTAATTTGTTTTACAATTTATCATGTAATATTGATATGAAATTGTTTGCCAAAACAAAAAATCTGGTTGGAAAAGCTATTTGTCTAGTTTCTTGCTAGTTGTTTAATGTATTTAAATAAAATATACTTCATCCGTGCTATATTTATTGTCTATATTTCTATTTTGGGTTGTTCCAAATTAATTGTTCATTTTCAAAAATTGATAAAGAATTTAGTTCGAGTTTACAATATTATTCTTGCTTGAGGTTATTATTACAAATATTAAAAAAGTTTTACACTAATTAGTTAAAGGTAAAATTGTCATTTTGTAAAAAGTAAGAAAAAAAATGGTAATACTTTTCTAAAATTATGTGTTTTTTGTTTGTAGACGATTATTTTAGGAGTAAGGGAGTAACATTTGGAAAGTAATGTATATGAGAAGCCACCATCATATTGTATGGATTATACTATTAAATTAAAAGTTTATAAGAAGAAGCATAAAAATGTGCAGTGGCCTCCAACAAACTGAAGGGGTACAAGGAATTTAAATTTAAAGAAGAATATAAAGGAAAATCGGCTCTCGAACTTTATAGAGTAAAACAAGAACTATTTGTGCACTGGAATTAGGGGTGTTATTCGGGTTGACCAGGTCGGGTTCGGGTCAACTCGGGTCAGGTCAAGTCGGGTCAAACCTTAAACAAACATACCCGAACTCGACTTTGTTTAGAACTCGGGTCAACTCGGGTCGGGTCAATTCAGGTTCGGGTCAACTCGGTTCGGGTCAATCGGGTCGGGTCAATTCGGGTTTTGGGTCAACCCGAGTATTTTACATTGTAAAAGTGTTGTTGAACCGGGTGAATCGGGTTCGGGTCGGGTCAAGGCTAAAAAAACATACCCGAACCCGACCTTGTTTAAAACTCGGGTCAATTCGGGTTGACCCGATTGACCCGAATATAATTTTGGACCCGATTGGCCCGACCCGAATTAATTCGGGTCAGGGTCAGGTCGGGTCAGCCCGAATGACACCCCTAACTGGAATATATATGATGATGCATTTGGATTCTTGCCAAATGGAATGGATAATAATTTGTTATGCATGTTGTATGCATGCCTTTTATTTTTATTCTCTTACGAGGATTTATGAGTGCTAGGTTATGCAATAATTTGAGGCTTTATGATATTATTTTCTAACAATATTATATAAAATATAAATTTGGTTGGGGGAACAGAGTTTAATGAGAATTGAGTGCTTATTGAGGCCCAGTCCATCATCATAAGATATCGGATTGAGATCCTCTCATTTTTATATTTTTTATGTTCTTCTCATGTTAACATTTTATGAGATGAAACAATTTAATAGGTATCATATTTTACTAAATGATGGCTCTACTATTTAGTTTTTTATAGTTTGATTGGTTAAACATTACAAAACATGAGAGATAAACTTTAGAAGATCCTAATCCTAAGATATCACAACGCATCTTGGCGTCGGATCCAACGTGATACGAGAGCCGGCAACAAGCCCGTCACGACACCATGCATGCCCGCTGAATGGAGTTCTACCGGTTTCTCGGCGTTAAAAGAAAAAAATATATATATATAACCATTTGAATATGTGGGATGTTTTAAAGGAAATTTTTTAAAAATATTACCGTTTAATCTTTTTTTATTTAAAATAAATCCATTGAGACTACAAATACCACCTCATTTTAACTAATTTGTACACAACTTACTTTATCGAAACACTTCATCTTTAACAGAAAAACATAAGTGATCATTCTATTCCGGTATGTTCGATCTTGATGATCTAAATGACATCGAGATGATTATTCAAGCTATTCAGTATGAGAAATTGTTGCAACAATAAGAAGCCCAAAGTTCACACTATCGTACTTCGATCTACCGTGACCGTGATGTTGTTGAAGAACCATGTACACGTGCATCATATTGCATAACATGATTTTGAAAGATTAAGAGTATGCGATATCTGAAATGAACGAAATTTGTATTTCTTCGCAACCAAATATATTACAGACATGGAGTATGATTGTTGAAAGTGGAGATGCTGAGGCGACACTAAAAATAGAAAAGTGGCATGTTGTGATACTTTATGCTCTAATAACCGTGAGAGGCGGACTTACGGCATACTAAGATAGTTCTCATGAACCACATTACATACGAAAATCGTTTACAAGCGATGTAGGGAAAAAAACTAGGACCTGTCTTGAAATTTTATTAAGAATTGCCTTTATAAAATCGAGAAACCATCTTGAATTTGTGGCCGGATCCGCCACTCATAACCATGCATGCTAACACAATCTAAATGGGCATTAGAGGGAGACGAGAACTCTAGTTTCTTTCATGGGATCATCAATAGTAGAAGAAACCGCTCACGGATAAATGGTCTCAATATTCTTGGTTCTTGGGTCTCGGAACCACCCTTTTTGAAAGATCACATCTTCTAAGTTTTTAAGTCGAAATTCAAAGAAGAAAATTGTTAGGTTCAGTAAATACCCAAACCCCTTGATCTAGGATTTGAATAGAAAATAACCTAAGTGTTTAATCCGTTAAACACTATCAGGTCACTGAGTGCATAGTCTCTCAGTGAGCCATCTTTAGGATACTCAATGCGAGTGAAGAAGAAGCCTCTCCACCAAAGAAGGCGGAACTTAATGGGTGAAGACTAAGTCAAGAAGAAGATGGTGGATTCGGTGAGTGATGACAATAACTCACTTTGAATCCCTAAGACTCTCTCCAACTATTAGCAATGAAGACAAGCGAAGGAAGAGACCGAAGGCTTTGAAGGCGAAGAATGAGCGGGACTAGGCGGAAAAGTTTACCCAGATAAAACTAAGTCCCCAAGTGCTTTACCCAGATAAAACTAAGTCCCTATCTACTAAAGCCATATCTTCCCATTTATAGTAAGCGGCGATACTAAAGGATCTCTCATTAAGGAAAGAAGCTTGCTACCGACTACAAATAGCAAAGTAAGCGAAGAATCGAATATATCTATATTCGTGATTACCGTGATCAATGTTTTTGTCTTCTAGGTTAAAGTTAAAATCATACTTGTATAAATAGCATAAGAGAATGAGTGAAAAGTTTTAAGCTTGTGAATTGTAAAACACACACACACAAGCCAACTTTTCACTCCTCCAAATACAACTTTATCCTTGAGATAGCTCGATGGGTTCTAAGAGTTGTGCTCGGACTTAGCCCGAGCTTAGAGAGAGTCACCCCAAACTTTGTCATTTCAATCCCAAGTACTATTCCGCAAGTACTTGGGTAACGTATTCTTTTGATTTATTTATAATAAGAATATGATGTTGAAAATTACTTTGTGTGTTTTACTTATGTTAATTTCAGTCATTATTCACTATTAAATTGTTTTAAGTACTTAATTATTTTTAAACGATAGTGAATAGGGAACAACAAGTGGTATCAGAGCAAGGTTGATTATAAAACCTTTTAAGCCGCTCTTAAATGTTTTTAAATCGGGATCCCTATGGCTGAAACTGATGTACCCCAACTAGTCGATAAAAAGGGTGGAGCTTATTCATTGTTGCCCTAGACTTGAAGTTGGTAAATTCAACAAATGGAAAAAGCGTATTCTTTGCTATTTGATTGGGATGGAACCTTATTATGTCAAGTGTATAAATGAAGGTCCATTTATCCCAAAGATCGAAGGTTTGCCCAAACACGAAGCTCGATGGACTCAGGATGAAATGAGAGTGGTCAACGGGACCAAAGACTCAAAAGTATCATCATATCATGTCTTCCGATGATATAATGGAGTCGGTTATAAGTCAGAATCTGCCTAAACAAACTGGGATGACCTAGTCCATAGTCATGAAGGCCCATCGATACCAAGAAAAACAGGATTATGGACACGAAACTTGAGTATAATACCATCGGGCTAGGGACTCGAAACTCTCTCACAAACTTACACCGGATACAAAACTCTTTTAAATAAAGCGGCAAATGATGGTGTTAAGTTGTCCAAACATGAGTTTAATGTTGGTTTTGTCAATTGTCTCCAGAAGTGGTTGAACTTCTCTCGGGGACTTAGAAATGCAAATCACATTCAAAATCTTGAACTTCCCGAAATTTATGGAAATTTGTCTATGAGGAAAACCTCATCAGCAGACGATACCCCGACTTAAAGAAGTCTCAGAATTCAAGAAGTCCCGACCATCACCTCACCTATATCAACTACTTTCTTTTCTAACAATGTGGTTCAAGATTTTCAAGAAAATTCGATGATGAGCCCGATGAGAGATCAAGTGAGGAGTACCTAAATGACCGAACGTTGAATTTCGTGAAAGGGCACTCCTTGCAAACTCTCGAAGGTTTATTAAAAGAAACAAATGTTTTCAACTGCTAAAGCAAATGAGGACACCGAATGCTTTAGGTGTTACAAAAGAGGTCATTTTGCAAAGGACTGTTTTCAAAAACAATTTCGACCCTCTTACTGCACCATCGTGGTCAAATCGGTCCTCGTGCTTTAGCAAATTTCAACCTAAAATCTATCGGTCTCATCAAAACTTTCGAATAAATCGACCAGAACAAAACAATAGATTTTGAAGCTAAGTATAGGAAAATCAAAGCTAAGCTTGCATTACTTGAGGCCAGTCCCTCGTAACCAAAAAGTGTTCAATCATGCGGGGTAAAACAAATGTCTTGTTCTTTGAAACCTTCGATGGGATGAAGAGCCGGTCTCATCGATGATGAAATGGTGCATGTCGGTGCATCGATGGCCCTCTCGGAGGAAGACAAGCTAGCTGTTGGAAAGAATCATGCCGAAATGGAGAATGGGTCAACATCACAATGAAGAAGGTAAATATTCTACTTTCTATGGATGATGTTTCGATTGGCGATCCTATATGAACTATATCAATGTTGATCTTAAGTTTGTAGAGGAGCAAAGACTAAATCTTTTTTCTAAGTACAACAAGTTAAGTTTTGAATTGAATAAGTGTAGGGATGAGTTACTTGTGTTAAAACAAAACAAGCTTGAGGCTATCACCTTACAAATTCAAAACACTGAATTAGTTAAAAGAAATCAGGCTCTTCAAGATGAACTTAAGAAAGAAAAAGAAATCATTGATAGTTGGACCAACAAGAATCCAAGAGTCTTTGATGTTGTGGGTGCCCCTAGTAGCAAAAAGAGAGTCATAGGTGAACATTATCTTTCTGACTCTCACAACAAAGACCAGAGTCCTAAACCATTTGTGTCTGGTGGCATGATTACCAATATGTTGTCTGTTCCCAAGCCCAGTGATTGGATTGAAAGACTTAATCCTAAGAGTAAGCTTCCTAACTTTGACTATGGAAGAATTCTAGAGCCTGAAAGTCAAGCTCTAAAGAGCATGCTTGGACTCCCGGATGTGCCCAGAGCACCGAACACATCTCGAGTTTGAAGATGAATCTCAAGCACCACTTCCACCTTTGGAACCTCTTGTGGTGCCGATCCTAGCTCGAGCTTACTCCATTACAATACAATCCACACTCTCCTAAAGAAAGGTCTGCACTTGGTAGAACCATCCCGAAAAGACCATCAAAACCAACTCAACAAGAATCCACCCCACCGAAACTTCCATATCCTCGGTCCCCATGAAGTCGATCGATTAAGCAACCGATCGAACTTGTGAGGAAGCTAACTAACAAAATGGAATCCATTGAAAAGGTCCCCGAATCAATCAAGGAGACAAATTGACTTCCTCTAGTTCCTCAAAGTCAAAAGCCACCACAAAAACAAGCGAAGTGTGATATGTGCCACTATACGGTCACACCACCGACAATCGTTATAGAATCCTTTTGCATGATGCGCAAAAGGATGATCCTGAATCTAGCGACCACTTGCAATATGTAAGTTCTCTCATCAAGCAAACTACACCAAAGTTGGTCATCGTGATGCTTCTTCATCCAAGCCACTCAAAAGTTGAGAGCTAAGCCTTTTCCTCCTTGCCCACACCGTGGCTTTAATGATCATCATACGATGATTGTCTTATGAACATATCTTTGTGATATTTGCGGTAACACGACTCATAAGACATCCCAGCATGACAAAGGTCATCCATGCAAGGAGAAGTTCAAAGCAACCCAAATCCACCGAGTCATCCTCGCCTCTAAATGCAAAACACTGTGGTAGCTCATTGCACTCCACCACCGACCATGAATCGATTGCTCAATTCAAAGAGACCATGAGACCCAAGCTCACTAGTAAGTGGGTCACGAAGAGAAACTAATTCGCCATTGCTTGTGCGAGAGGCATGCCGGGGAGCCTATCGGCATCTAGGCAGAGATGTTCAAGAAGCATGGTGGTGTGAAGGAATATCTGCACAAGTATGTAAAGGAACCAGGCCCAAGGTAGTATTTGGTGATAACTCATCATGTCCCATCAAGGTTATGGTTCAAGAACGCAATGGAATAGTTTTCTAGGATTTCTTATGTCAATGGTCTCAAATACAATCTCATCGATGTCGATCACTATGTGATGCTAAGTACATTGTACAATTCAATGACAAACAAGGTACCATTTTAAATGCCAACAAGGAAGTTGTGTTGATTGCTCCTAGGAGAGACGATGTTTATGTCTTAGACATGTCAACTCTCTAAAGATGGAACATGTCTCTTTGCCAAAGCCCTTGAAACTATCAATGGTCGTGGCACAAGAGACTCACACTTAAACTTCAAAACATCAACAACTTGGAAAAACAAAACAAGGTCCTTGGCTTACCATCACTTGGTTTTGCAAAAGATAAACCATGCTCGACTTGTGAAAAAGGCAAACATAAAAGAGCATCTTTCAAAACCAAGCAAAATTTCTCTATCAAAAGCGCCTTCACCTCTTGCATATGGATCTCTTTGGACTAGTGGGTCCTAGATCAATCCAAGATGAGAAGTATACACTTGTCATTGTTGATGAGTTTTCAAGATACACTTGGGTATACTTTATTTCCAAAAGAGTCAGTAATCGATACTATAATGTCATTCATCGTGAACATTGAAAACCCGAATGACATTACAATGAAACAAATCGAGCCGACAATGGTAATGAATTTAGAAATCTTGAGCTTGAGAGTTTACGTGATGAGAAGGAATCTCCCAAAATGTCTCATCTCCTTACACCCCCGAACAAAATGGGGTAGCTGAAAGGAAAAACAGAACTCTCATTGAGGTCGCAAGAACCATGTTAAATGGCTCACCCTTTCAAAGCATTTTTGGATGAAGCGATTAAAAGCGACTGTTACACTCAAAACAGTCAATCATTGTCAAAGACATAATAAAACCCCATATGAGATATTCAAAGGTAGACTTCACGACATCACTACTTTCATGTGTTTGGATGTCCTATGTTTATTCATAACCACAAGAATCATCTAGGCAAGTTCGATGCTAAAGTCGATGATGGATACTTTCTAGGTTACTCACCGATCTCCAAAGCCTTGAGTATTTAACACAAGGAGACAATAAGTTGAGAAAACTTTTCATGTCACCTTTGATGAAAGTGTAGAAAGCATCGGGTTCACCAACACTTGATGAAGGATATAGAATTGACAACTCATCAAGATATCCTCCCGATGAGTACAACTCAAACCAATTCCTCATACCAAGTCGATGTCGACATCTCATATTATGTCTTGCCTCACAACCCGTCACAACCAACTATCGGTGAATTCATTGATAATCGATCGGTCCCTATTTGGGATAGGTAACATCGATCCAAATGATCGGGATCCGTAACTCAAGAACCTCTACGAGAACAAGACACCTCAACAGATGATCTAAATGATCCGTGGCTCTTGCACCGAACTCACTTTGAACTCTCGTGACTTCCTCAAGCTCGTAACCTAGACCACGAGTAAGTGGACAAGAACTCATGACATTGAGCTTGTAAACATCATTGGTGAACCCACCGAGGGCATGCTCACTAGAAGCATGGTCGCTAGGTTAACTGCAGCTTCACCAATGAATGTCTATATGTCGATTACTATCGATATAGAACCCAAAAGTGTTCTTGAGGCTCTAAAGTATCCAAGCTGGGTTCGGGCCATGCAAGAAGAACTTCAACATTTTGACAAAAACAAGGTCATGACCTTGATCAAATGTCCTCGAGGATGTCATTGTCATAGGAATGAAGTGGGTTTTCGAAACAAAACCGATGAAAGCAGACCGCTCATTAAAAACAAAGCCGGACTTGTAGCCAAAGGTTCTGATCAACAAGAAGGCATTGACTATGATGAGACATTTGCTCTGTTGCAAGAATGGAAGCCATCGGGATCTTCCTTGCATATGCTACCTACATGAACTTCAAAGTTTACCAAATGGATGTAAAAGTGCATTCCTAAATGGTGAACTCAAGGAAGATGTTTATGTTCAACAACCTCCGTGCTTTGAGAGCGGTGAATTTCGACTATGTCTCGTAAGCTTGACAAAGCCTTTTATGGTGAAACAAGCTCCTAGGGCATGGTATGAAACTCTCGGCCTTCCCGATACAAAACAAGTTTGTCGAGGAAAGATAGACAAGACACTGTTTGTCTATAGAACACAACAGATGTGATCTTGGTCCAAGTATATATTGATGACATCATCTTTGGCTCAACAAACTACAACTTTGCAAACAGTTTGAAAAGCGATGACAAAGAAGTTTGAAATGAGCATGATGGGTGAACTCACATACTTCCTTGGACTACAAATCGAACAAACCGACAAAGGAATCTCCATCGGTCAAGAGAAGTACACAAGAAATCTCTTGAAGAAATATGAGATATCGATCGTGCCTCGGTGAAGACCCCAATGGTCCCACCTAACAATCTTGGACCCGATCTCACTGGCAAATCATAAAGCAAACCCATTTCGGAGGGATTGTTGGCTCACCGATGTATCTAACTACTTCCTGCACGGACATACAATTCTCGATCTGCCTAATAGCAAGATATCGCCCAATCCTAAAGAATCCCACCTCATCGCAGCCAAAAGAATACTCGGTACACAAGGGAACACCAAGCCTTGGACTCTACTATCCAAAATGCTCGGGGTTCGACCTCAAAGGTTACTCGATTACGATTATCTTGGTCGCAACATGGATGAAAAAGTACCTCGTGGTCTTGTCAATTTCTTGGAGGAAAACGGTTTGTTAGAGTGCTAAAAACAACAATCAAGAGCTATGTCTTGTTTGAAGTCGAATATGTGGGCTGCAGATGTCTTGTGCCAATGTTTTATGGATGAAAAGTCAACTCGGTGACTATGACATCCATTACAAAATGGTACCTATCTTACGTGACAACACCGATTGCAATTGCAATCTCCAACAACCCATCCTCCATCAAAGGACCAAACATATTGATATCGATATCACTTCATCGGGGATCACATAATGAAGAGAGACATAGAACTTCATTTCATCCCTATCGAATATCAACTTGCGATATCATCACCAAACCTTTGGATGAACCTACCTTCGTGAGACCGAAAGTCGAATTGGGAATGCTTGACATTGAAAGTCAGGCATCTGAAAACCAATCTCAGTTAATTCTGTGAATTGGTTCGTCTCCCTGAACATCCAAAATCAACCTCTCACTGAATGAGTAAGACTCACTCAGGGTCCCTGACATAAAGCATTGAATGTGTAACTAAATGCTCCAAGTATTAGTTACTTAAATGTCCTAGGTTGGTAATCTCACCAATTTAATATAGGAATATATGCCTTACTGTCAGGGGTCTCATCACTTACCCACTTGGCATTAAATGCCCTCTCACACATAAAATATCCTATGGATATTTTAACGCTGCAAAAGTGCACTTTTACTGTGCATTGCAACTGTTCCCTTGAAATACGGGATTTTACTGCGGGTAGTGGTGGGTGGCATTAAATGTGGAATTTCAAACGATTTCAAAAACCGTCTTTACAATTCCACGTTTATGCAAAAATCACCCCTCTCACCACTCTATAAATACCCTCTTCTAAACCAAAAAACACACACAAATTATTTTCTGCAACTAAACTCTGTCAAAATCCCTTTGATGAGTTTCCAAATACTCATCATTTTTACATAATCTAAACTGCAAAATCATCTGAAAACACTCAGAAACACATCAAAATGATCAAATTATCACAAATCAGTGTTTTATGTGTTTTAAATACAAAATATCAAAATCGGATGAAAATGTATCAAGTTTGCAAAATTGGCGCTTTAGTCCCCTAAGTTTTAAAAGTTGTCAAATCTAGTCCACGGAAATTTAAAATGTGGAAATTTATCATTCAAGGTCCCTGAAGTATTCTAAGTTGTTTAAAATGATCCTTGAATGATTCTTTGGTCAATTGGCAAGAAAGGTACCTAAACTTTGGAAAATTACAAAAATAGTCCTTGGACCTTTGAAAATGGATTTTATGCAAAAAGGGCCCTTGTTTTATCAATGTTTGTCAAAATTGGTCCTTGTGAGAAGTTTGGAAATTTTCACTTTCAGTCCTTGGAGTTTGGCAAAATTTCACTTTTGGTCCTTGTTTACCACTAATACCAAACGGATCCTATTTAAATACTAGGCCCAAAATCCAATCCAACTACAAGCCCAACCCAACTGCCTTGACCCTTTGCCCTTGACCTCCAGTCCAAATCTCCTTTTGACCCCAGTCACTACCTCAATTTGACCCCCCCCTTTGTTATTAAAACTGTGGTCAAAGAAAGTCAAACCCAAGAAACGCGCCTAATACCAGATGCTACTGTAGCTCTGTCTCTCCCAAGCCTGAAACTTCAAAACCATGACTGGTTTTCACCAATTTTCAACCCACTCCCATACCATGTCCCCTCCAACTCCTATACACTCCAAAAGCTTTAATTAACACAACCAAATCCATTAATTGATAGAACCTGCTTTGAAGAATTTTTGGCGCCAAAAAGCAACTTGGACGGTTCTGATGATTCTAGCCAATCCAATGGCTCAAGTTTGGTGGGAAAGTCTGAGAGTACATCAAGGAATGTGGAAAAGTCTATAAGAGAGAGAGATATGCATTGTAAAAATCAATCTAGTGTAATTTTAATTTTTCTTAGTCGTTTCTTTAATTTAAGCTTTTCAATGTATGTTTTAATTTCAAGTACTTTATTTAAGTCTCTCAAGTGTATTTGAACCTCTTTGATAAGTAATTCCAAGTTTTAAAGTTTAAACCGGTTTATGCAATTTTTCTTTAAGAAATCTCATATGTTTCAAATGATGTTATTGGTCGTTTATATGGATCAAGTAAGACACATAAGCTCCCATATAGCTTTTATAAGCTATTAGATACACTAAAAATCGGTTTAGAATCAAAGCAGAAAAAATCTCAAAATACCAATTAAATAGGTATAAAATCAAAATCACTTTGAGAAGGTGTTCACATTTGGAGCAAGGTGTATCTTGGACGGCCTTGGGTTAGTGAACTGTGGGGTTCTATAGGGAGTAGTCCTTGGTATTTGTTCTTGGTTTTCACTAAATCACAATTGTAAGCTTTTTAAGTATTTTGCATTTCTTTGTTGTGGGTGATTAGTTGTTGTGATTTCTTGTTCTTAGTATTCATTAGTCATAGTTAAGTGTGTTTAAGTCTTAAAAATAGTATCTTGTTCTTTTAAATTTGTGGTTTATAAAATTGTCCTTTTGACAGTTAAAAGTGCATTTTGATCAAGTCTTAGTTTAATGGTGTTTTGATTGTTGATTTAGGCTTCATTAGTCATAATAATTGATATCACAAGGTCTGAAATTAAGCTCATGGTTTAAACTTGTGATTTGGTTTGAAAAAGTTCATAACGATCCAACAATAAGGTGTGTTTGGTTTAGTGTGTTCAAAAGTTCTTTGGTCATTTTCTTTGTTGGAATTTCGTCTAGATAAGTCTAAACAACTAATTTCACCAAGAAATCAAGTCTTCTTTGGAAGAAAGTCAAAATCACTTTGGTCTTAAATCATGCGACCCTTTGTTAAAGATAATGATGCAAGATCATCATTTTGTGTTCAAAAGTAGTTAATCTTGCTCAAGTTAGTCTCATTACACTTTATAACAACATCATCAATGCTTTAGATCAGATCAAAATCCATTTTGGTCAACTTTTAGTTTTTCTCAAAAAAGTCAAAATTCTCAAATGGTCGTTTTTGAATAAAACTTGGAATTTCAACCTGGGTTCATTAGTAGGTTTCGATTATAAGCTTTTGAGGTATTGTAGTCTAGTTGGTAAAGAAAATTACAAAATGATAGTTCTTAGTTTCTTGGCTTTTTAAGTGCTTTTTAGACTGCTTTTTGTGGGTACCTATCTGCACATCTGTCCTGTGCACAGTGGTTGTGCTCATATTGATAAGCTTGCATTAAGCTCATTAGTTGTTCAAATCTCTTGTTCTCTGGTTCTTTGGAAAGCCAACCTGGTCTTCTTGAGTTGTCAAGTTTTATTTTTCACTTTTGAGCTTATAAGCTAGGGCTGCTACAAGCTTGAAGATTGTCCCATTTTCTTGTTTTTCAACCAAATAGCCAAATTGCTTATTGGCTTATTGGAGCTTTTCAGTTGGGTTGTTTGTATCTTTTAGTTTCAAGTTAGTTGTTCTAGCTTATTGTCATCTTAATATAGCTTCTGTTTCTAGTATTGAGCTTGTTTGAGCTTATTTCCACCTATTAAGCTATTTTAGCCCACTGTTGGGTAATAAGCTCATCAAAACTGCTTATTTGACTTTTGTAAATTTTTTGTCTTTATTAAAGTTTCATAATATTAGTGTATAAGTAGTTTTCAAAAATAAAAATCACAAAAACATCAATATAAAAATAGTGATAGCGTTTATTTAAGATTTTTTAGCTTTTTGATTTTTCTTTTCAACTTATTAATAAGCAAAACTTGTTTTTCTCTTTTTCTTAAGGTTCTGTCATCTTATAGGATTTTTAGAAAAAGTTTCAGATTTTCTTTATCTTTTAGTATTTATTATAATTTAAATTAGTTAAAAATAATAAATAATTAGTAATAAATAATTAAAAAGTCTAAAAAATATATTTTCTGTTTTAAAATTAGTTTTATCATATTTTAGATTTTTCAAAGTTAAAATTTTATTTTTCCAAGTTCATTTTCTATTTTCTAGTATTTAAGTGTATTTTAAATAGTTATTAATTAATAATAATTAAAATAAAAGTGTGAAAAATATATTTGTAGTTTTAAAATTAGTTTTATAGTATTTCAGATTTTTCAGAATCATAAGTTTATTTTTCTAGTCTTATTTCCTATTTTCTTTTAATTTAGAGTATTTATTAAATAGTTAAAATAGTTTTAATTAATAATAATTAATTAAATAGTGTTAAAATCATTTTCTTTTCTAATAATTTTCTTTTATTTTTAGGATTCCAAAATGTTATTTTCATATTTTTAGGCCTTTTATTTTTAGTTTTCACTTTTTATTTTGTGCGTCTGCGTAGTTTTTAAAACTCACGCGTTTACGTTTCTTTGATCCGGTTGTTGTGCTTTCCAATTCGTGTCCAATTCTATTCCAATCAATCAAGAGTGTAATTTCTAATCATAACCTTTACATATCACTATCCTTAGTGATCATCCCATCATCTGAATCGGTTTACACACCATTGAGTCTCCTGGGACTTAACGACCCGGAATCCCAGTATTCTCGATCTTAATTGTATTTGTGTTCGAATTGTTTTAAGTCTTTTGACTTGACTGCTTTGCGCAGATCAAAATTTTGGCGCCATTGCCGGGAGGCTTTAGCGTGTGTTTAGCCATTTTCGGATCCATTGTTGCACATACCCACCGCTTGTAAAAGTTTTGTAAAGTTATAAGAAAACCAAAAAGTCATTAACACTTTTCCTAAAGTGTTAAAACACCAAAAATATAAAACAACAAAACAATCGAACGTTTTCTATTTTGTATTCTCTTTTAAGGTGATTCTTGAAGAGATACGATTTGGTTAAACGGACGATAACAAAAATATTGTCCAAAAGTTTTGAACCCATCTCGCACAGATCTTACCTACGTCTTTTCGGTGGTACTTAATTGAATACATAAAATCAACCACCGCAAATCAAGGCGGTGCACTACCTAAGCTGGGGTGCGACCATTAATAAGTTCCCGAACATCGATTTAAAACTTGCCTTTGTGTCACTTGTGATTTGGTGTACCTTTTCAAAAAGCCATTTCATTTGTGATTATTGGTTAAGTTCACTTGTGTTTTGCCTCATTTGTTTTGAAAATTGGTTTTATACATAGTGCATGCGACTCGTTCTTCCGATTCTACAAGTCCACTTTCCGAACTTGAAACATTCCTCGCAGACGTAGAGGACGTTCGGCTCCTTCATAGTGATCGAGAGAACGTCTACCACCACCACCTCCCGTCGAAATGGCGGATTTAACGCATTATGGCGGAAATGCTCCAAGCACCCACCGAGGGTTATGGAGATGCCATCGTTTTACCCGTAATCAATTTCGATCACTTGAATTGAAGACACATTTGATCCAACTTGTGTCTACAAATCAATTCCACGGGTTTGATCGTGAAGACCCATATGCACACATCCGTTGGTTTAACAAATTGACTTCAACTATCAATTACAAGGATGTGCCACAAAAGTCATCAAGTTGATGCTTTTTCCATTCTCTCTTGAGGGACGGACCGGATTTGGTGGAAAAAGAACCCCTCGATCTATCGAAACTTGGGAGGATCTTGTTCAAAAGTTTGTGAATTACTTTTTCCTCCATCAAACACGACTAATCTTAAAAATGAAATTTCGGATTTCGTCAAAATTTCGATGAAAACTTTGGAGAGGCATGGGAGAGATTCAAAGATCTCCTCAGAAATGCCCCCATCATGAATTCACAGAGCTTCAACAAGTCAATATCTTTTACAATGGGTTGAACGGTAATGATCAAGATTCCTTGAATGCAGCAAGCAGCGGCAATATCTTGAATCGTAGACCTAAAGATGTGATTGAGATTTGCGAGCAAAATCAAAAGTTCCTATTTCTCGCAACAAAGTCAATACTCCTAACACTCCTCGCTCCTTCATCCAAGAACTCTTACGAGTTAGCGACTCCGATAGTTGCTCTAACGGATGCCATCCGTTGTATGATTAAGGATGTTAAGGAAATCAAAAGCGAAATTCATAAGCCTGAGCCAGTCAAAGCCGTAAACAAGGTGTGTGAAACTTGTAGTGGTCCACACGCGTACTATGATTGTCAAGCAACCGATGCTTCCTTTTACCAAGCCCCTGTAGCTTCGGTAAACCATAATCAATACCGACCACATGCTGAACCACACTACCGTGCTAACACTAATCAGGCACCACCCGGTTTCAACCAGAATCATAACATGCACAACCGGAATCAAAACCAACCTAGAATGAACCAAGGTTATCAAAACCAAGGTAATTTCTATCCTGGACCCAATCAAGGTTTCCAACATCAAGGAAACCCTCATCAAAACAATTTCAATCGAGGGAATCAATTTCATGGGAATATGAATCCTAACCAAGGGAATTTTGGTCATAATCAAAACATACGGCCTCAAATTGTCCCTCCAGCTCCTCCCGTCATTACTCCTCCAGACCATCATCGATGAGTTATCAAGCGGTTTATGAAATCCCAAGATGAAATGAGCAGGTTGTTGGTCGGTCGATTAACGATCTGAAGAAGTCTTTAAATGATCGACCCTCGGGCTGTGTACTTTACCGAGCAACACGATCGCTAACCCGAGGGGCGATGCCAAGGCGATCACAACCCAAGTGGAGTTTCATACACTGGACCCACTGTTCCTACTACCTCTTCTTCTTCTTCTCTTCCTAAGGTGGGGACGGTGAACCTCCAAAACACAATGGACCCACGACTCCAATGCCACCTCCTCCTGTGCCAATGAGTCAAGTCACCAAGGATCCAAAGGACAAGGTGCATAATTCAAGCCCAATGGCATCAAGACACGTCCAACCTTCTGGTAGTCCAACCTCAGTGGTCCGAAACCCAAGTCAAATCAAGGAGTTGTTTTTGAACCTCCCGTAGCTCTGTTGAGAAATCCAAATCTCTCTTCCTTACCCATCTAGAATGCATGATGAGAAGCTTAAAGACAAAACCAAAGAGCAAATGGAGAAATTTTTCCAAATTTTCAATGAATTGCACTTTGATATAAGCTTCGTTGATGCTCTTGTTCTCATGCCCAAATTTGCATCTACTCTCAAAGGGTTACTAAGAAACAAAGATAAGTTATCCGAAATGGCTAAAACCCTCTCAATGAGCAATGCTCACGGTCCTTCTTAAAAGCTTCCGAAAAGCTTGAAGACCCAGCAAGTTTTTAATCCCATGTGATTTCTTGGGGATGGTTCAATGCTCGCCTTGGCCGATCTTGGCGCTAGTATTAACCTCATGCCACTCTCGGTGTGGAAGAAACTTTCTCTCCCGAACTTACTCCTACTTGTATGACTCTCGAGCTAGCGGATTGCACCATAACTCGTCCACTTGGAATAGCCGAGGATGTCGTGGTAAAGGTAGGGAAGTTTCATTTCCCACCGACTTTGTTGTAGTAAACTTTGATGCGGATCCAAGAGTTCCCTCATCTTGGGAGAGCTTTCTTGAGAACGAGCCGTGCTCTAATCGATGTATTATTTGAAGAGTTGACTTTACGGGTTGATAACGAAGCACTCACGTTGAATATCAACAGAACTCCAAACCTCGAACAAACATAGTGTTGCCACAATCGATCAAAATCCAAAGAATCGATGCAACACTCTCTAATTTCACGGTTAAGAGTGTTCACCAAAAGCGTCTTGAGCTAAAAGCTATGAAAATCAACCTGGTTCAAACAAATGGTTTGAAAGTTGTACTAAGGAGTCATGAGTATTCTTGATGATGATGATCTTGATTCGGAGACTTCATCAAGTGGTGGAAAGCGCTAGCTCTAAGAGCACACCACTTGTCCCACCTCCGAATCGGTTTGTCGTATTGAGCTTGTTAACTCGTGGATGAAGTCAATTCTCTTCAAAGGATCCAATCATATTTGAAAATCAACCTATCATAGCCAATTCTACTCCTTCTATCACTCCTTTTGAGGGAAGTGACTCAATCTTGGAAGAGATTGATGCATACTGGCTAGTGATTCATTGCTTGGGAGATTGATCACGCCCAATTGATATCGAAGGGGCATACTTCTCATTGAGAAGTTGCTTTATGGAGATAAATCATCCATTCCATATCCTAATCCAATTGTTTCCGACTTTTCCATTCCTTCCTCAATCCGGATGAGGAAGATGATAATTTTGGAAAGAAGTCGATGCTTTTCTAAGTGATGAATCAATCCCAGCGGGGTTGATGATTCTTATTGGATTCGTAGGGGACATCCTTTTCTTATCAGTTTATTAAACGAAGAATCGTCCCCAATCCTCCCTTCCGAAACTCCTTTGATAATCACCATACAAGCTTAAAGTTTAAGCTTAAAAGCGTTAAAATGGTGATTTACTTCTTTCTAATGAAGAATGGACATGCATTGTAATGCACATATTTATTCCATTCTTCACGAATGGTGTGGTTGCTCTTTCCCTTTTCTCTTCCGGAATGAGGACACCATTTTGACCCCGTATTATGCTTTATAGTTTCTACTATTAAAATACCGGTTATATCTCGTCGAGTGGAACTTTCGATGTTCATATGTTTATTAACATTGTGAATGAAAGTCCGATCGAGATTGGTTTTCCACGTTACTTTCCCCATGAACCAATGAATGCGGGGATCGAGTCAAGCTAGTGACTCGGTAATCAAAAACATTAGCACGCACCATATGGGTTTTCACCCATAATTCGTCTTCTTATCCCTTTCTACCACCCTAGTGTGGGGAGTTTCCCACATGTTGTATATTCTCAATCTTTCTAAAAAAAAAAAAAAAAAAAAAAAAAAAAAAACTTTCTAAATAATGGCCGTAATATTTCCCTTTACGTTCTTTGTTTCGGCATAATCGCTTGGTACATTGAATATTGAGGCAATATTCATTTCTAAGTGGGGAAATTCTCACAATTTCATATATTATCTACCCAATTCCCGTTTTGGCCAAATTTTTTGGAGTAAGTGTTTTACACTTACTCATTTGGTTATCGATCCGCCATGTTTGATAGACAAAAGGATTGGCTAATCCAGAGCAAACGGCTCTTGGTAAAGATTTCTCAAATCCGTTTATATGGCTTGCAATTTGCCCAAAATTGTATGGTTCTTGACTCCCATCATCCTCAAAAGATAATGAGTTGGCTAGCCCGCAAGGTTATGGCTTGTGGTAAAGGCAATGGAAAATCCATAATTGGTATTCACTCACCAAAGATAATCTTGATAATTTATCTAAGAGTTGGCTAGTCCGTAGGGTACGGCTTCGGTAAAGACACATCAAATCCGTTATATGGTTTATGATTTGCCAATAAATCATCGGTTATCGTTGTACCAAGATTCTTACTTGAATCGAAACAATT
Source organism: Chrysanthemum lavandulifolium (assembly GCA_022545495.1). Taxonomy (NCBI): domain Eukaryota; kingdom Viridiplantae; phylum Streptophyta; class Magnoliopsida; order Asterales; family Asteraceae; genus Chrysanthemum; species Chrysanthemum lavandulifolium. The sequence goes on from CM040244.1 coordinate 214,244,635, forward strand.
GGCTACTCCGTAGTGATGGCTTTTGGTAAAGAGATAAAATCCATCAAAGTTTTCTCAAATCATTGCTAGGGACTAGCAATATCTCGATGTGGGGATTGATGAGTTTCCAAATACTCTTCATTTTACATAATCTAAACGCAAAATCATCCGAAAACACTCGAAACACATCAAAATGATCAAATTATCACAAATCAGTGTTTTATGTGTTTTAAATACAAAATATCAAAATCGGATGAAAAATGTATCAAGTTTGCAAAATTGGCGCTTTAGTCCCCAAGTTTTAAAAGTTGTCAAATCTAGTCCCCGAAATTTAAAATGTGAAATTTATCATTCAAGGTCCTCAAGTATTCTAAGTTGTTTAAAATGATCCTTGAATGATTCTTTGGTCAATTGGCAAGAAAGGTACCTAAACTTTGGAAAATTACAAAAATAGTCCTTGGACCTTTGAAAATGGATTTTATGCAAAAAGGGCCCTTGTTTTATCAATGTTTGTCAAAATTGGTCCTTGTGAGAAGTTTGGAAATGTTCACTTTCAGTCCTTGGAGTTTGGCAAAATTTCACTTTTGGTCCTTGTTTACCACTAATACCAAACGGATCCTATTTAAATACTAGGCCCAAAATCCAATCCAACTACAAGCCCAACCCAACCGCCTTGACCCTTTGCCCTTGACCTCCGGTCAAATCTCCTTTTGACCCAAACCACTACCTCATTTGACCCCCTTTGTTATTAAAACTGTGGTCAAAGAAAGTCAAACCCAAGAAACGCGCCTAATACCAGATGCTACTGTAGCTCTGTCTCTCCCAAGCCTGAAACTTCAAAACCATGACTGGTTTTCACCAATTTTCAACCCACTCCCATACCATGTCCCCTCCAACTCCTATACACTCCAAAAGCTTTAATTAACACAACCAAATCCATTAATTGATAGAACCTGCTTTGAAGAATTTTTGGCGCCAAAAAGCAACTTGGACGGTTCTGATGATTCTAGCCAATCCAATGGCTCAAGTTTGGTGGGAAAGTCTGAGAGTACATCAAGGAATGTGGAAAAGTCTATAAGAGAGAGAGATATGCATTGTAAAAATCAATCTAGTGTAATTTTAATTTTTCTTAGTCGTTTTCTTTAATTTAAGCTTTTCAATGTATGTTTTTAATTTCAAGTACTTTATTTAAGTCTCTCAAGTGTATTTGAACCTCTTTTGATAAGTAATTCCAAGTTTTAAAGTTTAAACCAGTTTATGCAATTTTTCTTTAAGAAATCTCATATGTTTCAAATGATGTTATTGGCTGTTTATATGGACTGAAGTAAGACACATAAGCTCCCATATAGCTTTTATAAGCTATTAGATACACTAAAAATCAGTTTAGAATCAAAACAGAAAAAAATCTCAAAAATACCAATTAAATAGGTATAAAATCAAAAATCACTTTGAGAAGGTGTTCACAGCTGGAGCAAGGTGTATCTTGGATGGCCTTGGGTTAGTGAACCTGTGGGGGTTCTATAGGGAGTAGTCCTTGGTATTTGTTCTTGGTTTTCAGCTAAATCACAATTGTAAGCTTTTTTAAGTATTTTTGCATTTCACTGTTGTGGGTGATTAGTTGTTGTGATTTCTTGTTCTTAGTATTCATTAGTCATAGTTAAGTGTGTTTAAGTCTTAAAATAGTATCTTGTTCTTTTAAATTTGTGGTTTATAAAATTGTCCTTTTGACAGTTAAAAGTGCATTTTGATCAAGTCTTAGTTTAATGGTGTTTTGATTGTTGATTTAGGCTTCATTAGTCATAATAATTGATATCACAAGGTCTGAAATTAAGCTCATGGTTTAAACTTGTGATTTGGTTTGAAAAAGTTCATAACAGTCAACAATAAGGTGTGTTTGGTTTAGTGTGTTCAAAAGTTCTTTGGTCATTTTCTTTGTTGGAATTCTGTCTAGATAAGTCTAAACAACTAATTTCAGTCAAGAAATCAAGTCTTCTTTGGAAGAAAGTCAAAAATCACTTTGGTCTTAAATTGTGCAGCCACTGTTAACAGATAATGATGCAAGATCATCATTTTGTGTTCAAAAGTAGTTAATCTTGCTCAAGTTAGTCTCATTACACTTTATAACAACATCATCAGTGCTTTAGATCAGATCAAAATCCATTTTGGTCAACTTTTAGTTTTTCTCAAAAAAGTCAAAATTCTCAAATGGTCGTTTTTGAATAAAACTTGGAATTTCACTGTGGGTTCATTAGTAGGTTTCAGATTATAAGCTTTTGAGGTATTGTAGTCTAGTTGGTAAAGAAAATTACAAAAATGATAGTTCTTAGTTTCTTGGCTTTTTAAGTGCTTTTTAGACTGCTTTTTGTGGGGTACCTATCTGCACATCTGTCCTGTGCACAGTGGTTGTGCTCATATTGATAAGCTTGCATTAAGCTCATTACTTGTCCAAATCTCTTGTTCTCTGGTTCTTTGGAAAGCCAACCTGGTCTTCTTGAGTTGTCAAGTTTTATTTTTCACTTTTGAGCTTTTTAGCTAGGGCTGCTACAAGCTTGAAGATTGTCCCATTTTCTGTTTTTCAACCAAATAGCCAAATTGCTTATTGGCTTATTGGAGCTTTTCAGTTGGGTTGTTTGTATCTTTTAGTTTCAAGTTAGTTGTTCTAGCTTATTGTCATCTTAATATAGCTTCTGTTTCTAGTATTGAGCTTGTTTGAGCTTATTTCCACCTATTAAGCTATTTTAGCCCACTGTTGGGTAATAAGCTCATCAAAACTGCTTATTTGACTTTTGTAAATTTTTTGTCTTTATTAAAGTTTCATAATATTAGTGTATAAGTAGTTTTCAAAAATAAAAATCACAAAAACATCAATATAAAAATAGTGATAGCGTTTATTTAAGATTTTTTAGCTTTTTGATTTTTCTTTTCAACTTATTAATAAGCAAAACTTGTTTTTCTCTTTTTCTTAAGGTTCTGTCATCTTATAGGATTTTTAGAAAAAGTTTCAGATTTTTCTTTATCTTTTTAGTATTTATTATAATTTAAATTAGTTAAAAATAATAAATAATTAGTAATAAATAATTAAAAAGTCTAAAAAATATATTTTCTGTTTTAAAATTAGTTTTATCATATTTTAGATTTTTCAAAGTTAAAATTTTATTTTTCCAAGTTCATTTTCTATTTTCTAGTATTTAAGTGTATTTTAAATAGTTATTAATTAATAATAATTAAAATAAAAGTGTGAAAAATATATTTGTAGTTTTAAAATTAGTTTTATAGTATTTCAGATTTTTCAGAATCATAAGTTTATTTTTCTAGTCTTATTTCCTATTTTCTTTTAATTTAGAGTATTTATTAAATAGTTAAAATAGTTTTAATTAATAATAATTAATTAAATAGTGTTAAAATCATTTTCTTTTTCTAATAATTTTCTTTTATTTTAGGATTCCAAAATGTTATTTTCATATTTTTAGGCCTTTTATTTTTAGTTTTCACTTTTTATTTTGTGCGTCTGCGTAGTTTTTAAAACTCACGCTTACGTTTCTTTGATCTAGTTGTTGTGCTTTCCAATTCGTGTCCAATTCTATTCCAATCAATCAAGAGTGTAATTTCTAATCATAACCTTTACTGATCACTATCCTTAGTGATCATCCCATCATCTGAATCAGTTTTACACACCATTGAGTCTCCTTGGGACTTAACGACCCGGGAATCCCCTGTATTCTCTGATCTTAATTGTATTTGTGTCTGAGCTGTTTTAAGTCTTTTTGACTTGACTGTTTTGCGCAGATCACCCTTCTCAAATCCAGAATAATTTGTGTGTGCTCAAAAAAATCATTAAACCTTCTTTTGGAAAACCCTCCTTGTAAACATTTACAAAAGTTTTTCATCACAAACTTGAGAGATCTTAAATCTTTGATTGTTCTAGTCAAAATATTTCTTTTCAAACCCTAAAATCCTTTTTAATGGAAATGGCTAGAACACAATCTCTCAAGTTTGCTTCTCAGTGGGTAGGAGATCTTACAAATGTTGAATTTAAAACTAATAATGTCATAGGCAATTTTGAATCTCAAACCGTCTCGACCTACAAAGACATTATGAAATTTTATTTAAGCGCCCACCGAAAACGGCCTTTGTTCGATGTCCTCCATCGTTTACCAAAATCTCCTCGGGAGTTTTGGGCAATGACCAAGGCCTTTGACCCGACACCTCATCGATGAGAACAACCTCAAACATCTCAAGGAATATCTCATCGATTCGGTCTTCATGGGGCAACAACAATTCACCCCGGATTATAAAACATTTTGCACTTCAACAGGATGGATTACAATAAAGGAGTTTATGTCGCCCATCCCGAACCTTCCGCATGAAGGATGGGTTAAAACAAATAATTTTAGATCCAACTTTTTGGACAAGACCCCACCACCAAAAGCTCTTTTCCGTGGCTTGAGGATCCTATTCATTTTCGTGATTCGGGTCCTCGGCGGGAACCACTCATCCACCGAACAAGTTAACTCTATTCGGTTGATGATGGCATACCGCTTGATGAATGGGGTCCTTTGTCGACATAGGGAGATCATTTACGGTGATCTCGTGACCAAGCTACATAGCAAAACTAGGACGAAATACGTTTCATATCCTAGGTTTGTCTCTTGTGCTTTGCAAGTGTTCTTGGGTACAAACTATCCTCGGGAAGAAAAATTTGGTGCTTTACCATGCATCCCGAGCCAATAAAATTTTCAAAAGACCCATCCTTTGTCACTCCTATTGAATTGATGGCCCACATGATTGTCAGAACATCGAGTGGATCGATGTCTCCAAACCCCGCTCCCAAAAGAGAAAGAGGAAGTCTCGATCGGGACTAAGACAAAACCAAAGTCTCGGGGCCCCGAGGCTTCAGAACACAACCTAAAAGGCAAAAAGACCCGAGACTAAACAGACACCCACCCACTGTGCAACATCCATCCCGTGACAACGAAGGACACCGATACATCACGGTCGGTGCCGCTTGGTCACAACTACTACTCCCAAGATCCGAGGAAACAAACAACCCCCGGTAGGGAGTGCCTTCCACAACGCCTCGATGATGACATTAGTTAATCCAAGCCTTTGTGCGAGGGCACACCGATCGATCCCAAAGACTGGGGAAACAAACAACCCACCGATAGGGATACAACAATCACCGACTCCGCCAAAGGCACTGGAAACACCCACCGGTGTCTCGGGGTCATTGGGGACAAAGACTCGGAGGAAAGAAACAACCCGCCGATACGGAACCCAAAACCAATCGACTCGGAGAAGGCACTGGAAACTCCCACCGATGTCTCGAGGGGTCCACGGGGACAAAGACTCGAGAGGATATATACCACACCGATATGGAACCCATCACCAACCCCACACACCATTGCGATGTCACCGGTATTCTTTTCTCGGAGGATGAACTTATCAAATCAAGATGAAATCTTATCATTTGGAGAAGAAGTGGACGCCGAGGTTCAATCTGAACAAGAGCCTCAACCGATCCAAAGGATCATACCGAGTCACCATTTCATCCGAAGATAATGACTCGGACTCCTCATCATCCAAACTGAGGAATTTAACCGTTTGACAACATTCTTCCAACACCGAAAGACAAGGCGGTTTGGTTCGGTGGATCACTAGAGCCTCAAGGAAGTCTGTACATGGGGTCACTAAAAATTTTGGGATCAACACACTTTGAGCGGCCGCCACCACGGCGATATTTGATCGATGTGCTCACCTTCAACGAAAATGTTCATGAGCACAAAGATCTTATGTACCAACACCTTATAAGACCGGATGAAAACACGGTTAAGTTTCTCAAGCATCTTGATCGTGTGGGGTTAAAATTGATGAAATCGGGGATGTTTGAAGAAGACCCAAGACTCAATGCCAAAGTGCCGGAGGCCACCGAGGTGTATGTGAAAAATTCATCTCGACTCACCGAACCGATTGAAATACTCCAATCAGTAAATGTTCGGGGTCTCCAATCTTGATTCAATCTCTTGAGACCTCGGTGGACTCTTTGAACACTCGGTAGCTGCTATGGCTCAGCCTCATCTTCTATGGCTCGGAATCTTGGTCCCCGGATGGCGCCTTGGAGCTTTCTCAGCTAACTTGGATACAAAGGTCACTGGTCTTCGTGCGATACTTGAGATTAAGGCTATGATCATTTGAAATCTATCAGTCTTCAAGGGTCATGACTCGGTCCCCTCAAGACTAACTCCAACTCTTGCCTTCATCAAGCTCCAACAATGAGTTGAGGGGAGAATCTTCAAGAAACTCCTCTTCACACCGAGGGGAGCAAACACCACCAGCCTCAGTGGCTCCCACATCATCCGCACCGAGCCTCAAGAATACCCATCTCCTCACTACCACCACAAACATCAACAACAACAACAACACCGACGGTCACAACATCAATCATGACAACAACACCACCCTTAGTTGCATCATCTTCCTTAGGCCGGGTCAAAGGCAAAGGCATAATGACAATCACGAGCTCGAGAAGATTCCCTATAAAATCGGCGACATGAATACCGCTCACACTACAACAATCGAGTAAACATCTTGCTAAAGAAGAAAGAAGATTGAAACTAGGCGAGGAAGAGAAAAGGAACAGAGAAGCACCGCAAAGGTTGTCGCCAAGAAGTCGAGAACATGGGATTAGATCCAAGCAAGCTTCAAAAGGGTCAGCAGACAAAAGTTCAAGGATGCTCAGTCGCCGGATGGTCGCAATGCGAAAGCGATTTGAAGCAAAGAAAAGAAAGTCAAGTGTCGACAAGAACGAATTGATCATTACAAGCGGACAATGACAAGTCAAGGAAGCTCGAGAAAATCATCGATGTCAAAATCATCCCCAACTCCAAACCACTAGCAATGAATGTCTCTGTGGGGATGATAAGAGACATTTCGAGATTCATGATCCTTAACTTTTGTTGACTTTGGGATCACCGAACTCGATGAGCTTGGTCCAATTATTGAAAAGAAGCAAAATAAGGTGGTCAAAGAGTCGATGAAGATGCTCAAGAAAGATATGAAAGGTGAGAGATGCACCACCAACTGGAATTCACCGCCTTGATCGCACCTCAAGGATCTCAACTACAAGCATCCACGGCAAAGGAAGAGTTGAGTTCCACTGAAATCAAAGTGCTCGGATTAGAATGCAACAGGAGCTCAAGGTGTAAAATTTGTAAACTGTCTAGTGATTGGAAAGCTCGAAGAGGGCTATTTTTCATTGATGTCTATGGAAACCCAAGATTCCAAAGGTGGAGTGATATCGATCGAGCAGAGTGGCTACAATGATCGGCTATATTCCGGTGGCCTCTCATATCCAATCCCAAAGAAACATCGAGTTTTGTCAAGACCTGAATGCCAAAATAAGAGACCATCCTGATAGGGAAACACTCATCACCAAGAAAGTTAAGCTTGAAGCATTGGGAATTCATCTGGACTGACATCATTTTATTTTCTTGTACTAATGATAGGAACCATGTAATGGGATCAATAAACGATGTATGTTTTTGCTAAAATACTCAGTGTTCCTTATTATATTCATTAGTACATTCAGTGTAAGAAGAAGCCATTTGCTCACTTACACTGATCAAACACTTAGGCTATTTGTATATCCAAATAGGGGGAGACTGTTGGGTTGGTTCAAGAATACCCAAACCCTCGATCTAGGATTTGAATAGAAAATAACCTAAGTATTTAATCCGTTAAACACTATCGGTCACCGAGTGCATAGTCTCGGTGAGCCATCTTCGAGATACTCAAGACGAGGCGAAGAAGAAGCCTCTCCACTCAAAGAAGGCGAAACTTAATGGGTGAAGACTAAGTCAAGAAGAAGATGGTGGATTCGGTGAGTGATGACAATAACTCACTTTGAATCCCTAAGACTCCTCTCCAACTGTGTAGCAATCAAGACAAAGCGAAGGAAGAGACCAAGGCTTTGAAGATCAAGAATGAGCGGGACTAGGCGGGAAAAGTTTACCCAGATAATACTAAGTCCCAAGTGCTTTACCCAGATAAAACTAAGTCCCTATCTACTAAAGCCATATCTTCCCATTTATAGTAGCGGCGATACTAAAGGATCTCTGTTAAGGAAAGAAGTCACTACCGACTACAAATAGCAAAGTAATGCGAATCGAATATATCTATATTCGTGATTCCGTGATCAATGTTTTGTCTTCTAGGTTAAAATCATACTTGTATAAATAGCATAAGAGAATGAGTGAAAATTTTTAAGCTTGTGAATTGTAAAAAACACACACACACAAGCCAACTTTTCACTCCTCCAAATACAAATTTATCCTTGAGATAGCTTAGTGGGTTCTAAGAGTTGTGCTCAGACTTAGCCTGAGCTTAGAGAGGAGTCACCCCAAACTTTGTCATTTCAATCCCAAGTACTATTCCGCAAGTACTTGGGTAATGTATTCTTTTGATTTATTTCTAATAAGAATATGATATTGAAAATTACTTTGTGTGTTTTACTTACGTTAATTTCAGTCATTATTCACTATTAAATTGTTTTAAGTACTTAATTGTTTTTAAACGATAGTGAATAGGGAACAACAAAAATACATCTCGACCATCATTCACTTGTCATTTATTCAAGACTCTTTCTTTTGAGGATTCTTGTTACCTTGATCTTCCAATCTCTATTCAAGAAATTAAGGATGCGGTATGGGATTGTGGTGGGGATAAATCCCCTGGGCCGGATGGTTTCTCCTTTAAATTCATAAAAGCTCACTGGGACATTATTAGTTCAGATATAATTGCCTATATCAAGGAATTTGAATCTTCCTCCTTTATTCCTAAAGGATGTAACTCGTCCTTCATCACTCTCGTCCCAAAATGTGATGACCCTTTAGTCATAAATGATTATAGGCCCATTAGTCTCATCGGGTGCCAGTACAAGATCATTGCTAAGATTTTATCAAACCGCCTTGGAAAAGTGATAGCATCGGTGGTAAATAATGTTCAAATGGCATTTATAAAGGGTCGCCAAATTTTCAATGGTCCCCTCTTGGTGAATGAAATAATCGCTTGGGCAAAAATGCACAAAAAGAAACTTTTCCTCCTCAAAGTGGACTTTGAAAAAGCTTTTGATACATTGAGTTGGTCTTTTCTTGAATCTACCATGTGTCAAATGGGGTTTAGTTTAAAATGGAGAAGTTGGATTCTTTCTTGTCTTCGCTTGGTTACACTTCGGTCCTAATCAATGGCTCGCCTACTCCCAAATTTAAACTTGAACACAGCCTTAGAAAAGGTGATCCTCTTTCTCCCCTCCTCTTCATATTGGTGGTTGAAGCTTACATGTTGCTCTATTGGCTGCTAGGGCAAAGAATTTATTTAAGGGTGTTGAAGTAGGCATTGACAAGATTCATATCTCTCATCTTCAATAGGCGGATGATGCTCTTATAATGGGTGAATGGTCCTTGTCAAATGCTAAGAACTTGTCAAGAATCCTCTCTTGTTTTACCTAGCTTCCGGACTAAAAGTTAATTTTAACAAGAGTAAATTCTATGGAGTTTGGGTGTCACACTTAGAGCTAAACTCTCTAGCTCTTGCAATTGGTTGTCAGCCTTGTAACTTTCCTTGCACATAATTAGGCCTTCCTATTGGTTCAAATATGTCTAGATGCTCCAACTGGTTCCCCCTAATTGATAGATTCCAAAAAAGATTGTGAAATTGGAAAGCTAAAACACTTTCCATAGGTGGTAGGCTCACTCTTACTAAAGCCGTTCTTGGTAGCTTGGGGGTGTATTTCTTCTCCACTTTTAAAGCTCCTAAATCAATCATTAAGAAGCTTGAAAGCGTTAGGAGAAACTTCTTTTGGGGCGGTTGCTCGGATGAAAAAAGATAGCTTGGATTGCTTGGGACAAAGTCATTTCTCCTTTAGATCAAGGTGGTCTTGGTATCAGTAGCCTTAAAATTTGCAATCAAGGGTATTGGCTAAATGGTGGTGGAGGTTCTTATCGGAACAGAACTCCATTTGGTCAAAATTATTTTGTTCCTTACATGGTCCATATGGTGGTCTTCGTGATTCATCCTCTATTAGAACAAAGTCGGGACCTATGTACCAAATTGCAAGACTTAAGGAAGATCTTATTCCAAATGGTATAAACTTGTCTGATCTCTTTTCTAAAAAGATTGGAAATGGTGAAAGCACTTAGTTTTGGTTGGATAAATGGATGGGAGGGTCGCCTCTTAAGGAATCGTATCCTCGTCTCTTCAGGCTCGATCTTAATCAACATTGCCTAGTTCGTGATCGTGCTCCTACTACCATAAACACACCCAATGTTGCTTCTGTTACAGCTCCTGCAGATCATGTTACAGCTCCTGCAGATCCTGTTACAACCCATGTGTTAGCCCCTGTGTCTGGACTCCATACTCTATCTCTTAGTTAAGTTACTAACCACCCACCCCCAGCTCACATGCCCCTATCTACCATCTTGCCGAGCCACTTCTCCCACCAGGTTTAAGGTTTAATTGGGCTTGGAGAAGGCCTTTGAGGTCCGCCATTGAGAAGTTACATCTTGAGGAGCTTATCAATTTAATGTCTCAATTACACCTCTCCTCCACCGAAGACAAATGGGTGTTTAATGGTAATGATTCATGTGGTTTCTCGGTAAAAGCAATGAGACTTCTCATCACGAACACGACAACCACAAGCCTTTCCGCTACTAGATGGAACCGTTTAATCCCAAGTAAGATAAACATATCATCTTGGAGAGTCCTAAATGAGCGACTTCCGACTAGATACAATCTTGATATGAGAGGTATTGATCTCCACACGGTTAGATGTCCCATTTGTGATGATGGAATAGAGACGGAGTTTCACCTTTCCGGCCAATGCAAAGTGGCGATTGATACTTGGAATGGTATTTTCGAGTGGTGAAACCTTTCTGATAGGCATTTCTCTTGCATTGCCGACGTGGTCAATCTTGCGGATCACTCTAACCTGTCGGCTCACTACACTCCCTTCCTTGATGCCGTAGTCCAAACTACTATTTGGGTTCTTTGGCGATTTAGAAATGAATCTACTTTTGGTTCAAAAAGGCCAAAGAAAAGGCTTATTCTAAATGACATTAAGCTATACTCTTTCACTTGAATCTCTAGTAGGCGAAGAAAAGGTTTTTGTAATTGGATCGAGTGGTTTAGCAACCCTCAGATCGCTCTTTCTATTCCTATGTAATTATGTTCCACTCCGCCTAGCTCCTTGCTAATGTGTTTTTTATATAATTGTCGTTCGAAAAACAAATGTCAATCAATTTTTTTTTCCGATTACCATGCGTGCTAATACAATGTAAAGTTGAATCGAGTAACTGATATGTCATCAATTTTTTTCCGATTAAAGACCTATCAACTTTTTATTGGAGATGCTTTAATGTCTATTTAACATGATTACGATTTACAAAACCTGAAAATTCACAAACCCATTGAATCTAAAAATAATGTGCAACGTTAGTCAGCTATCTTTTATGCCAATTGGTTGATTAAAAACAAGCAAAACCCTAAATTGAAAATGTAAATAGTCTATTTGCATGTCTTATATAAATGCACAAAACCATAAATTTACTTAAATTAGGATGATTAAGAAGGTGATTTGTATATGGCGATAATGGAGATATTGGAACAGGCTTTCTTATTTTCTTAAGGGCAAATAAATAGAAAATAAAACATCATCAGAATTGTACAACATAGGCAACAACAAAGTGATCTCTAAGGAAGAGATCAAAAGAAGAAAAAACAAAACCGAACAAAAAACCTCAAATCATTCCTACGATTTACTATCACCACTTATGACACCTCATGGATTAGAGACCCATTGGCCCCAATTAAACCCTTTCCGTTTGCACCAATTCAAGCCCAAAGTAAAGACATAATATGAATATGAGAGAAACTATCTCTTCTTAAAATGTTCGATCTTGAGTCTGTCAATGAATGCACCACATGATTGCGGCGTCTCCAAGTTGCCTATTAAGTGAGTAGCTGAACACCATGAAAGAGCTTAGAGACCAACTTACCACCATCATGAATATGTATGACCTCACAAATAGTAGATACCATATCGTTTGACTTTGATTTCGTGGAATTCCGCCAATATACTTATACCAAATGATTTTTATCTTTGAACATTTGAAAAATATATGATTACTTTCCTCCACCTCTTGCTCGTACAAAGGGCAGAGTAACGAATGCACCTCTATGGCACGATTGTCTAGATTTGAGAAGAGGAAGTCTGTTATTAGGAATCCAATTGTTCCAAAAGAACTTACGGCCCAAGTTGTCCGAAGAAAGTAATTGATTATAAACTAGATTAATGAGACACTTCACAGATATGAAAAGTCTCCCTTGGGGTTATGCTTCCACTTCCATCCATCACTTTCACCCTTTAAAAGAGAAATGTCAATTGTTAGAGAGTATAATATGAGAATGTCCCCCAATGATCTTCCTTTTGGGGGCACTCGCCAAGACCTGTTAGCAGTCCAAGAACCATTAAAGAACACCCAACGATCACTAAACTGCAAGTTAGATTCGTATCGAAGGCGAAAAGACGTGGAAATCTTTACATTAAACTTGGACCCTCTCCAAGCCACACCTCCTTTCAATAATAAAACATCATACCAATAAATGGGTTACGATATGGGATTCCAAAAGCATCAACGAAAGTACCGTTTAAAATGTGGGTTAAAGAAAGTCTATCACCTAATTCGCGACAAGCTACCCTGTCTAGTATCTGTCTTTCCTTTATGAATGCGGCTTGATTGGGACTTATGATGTTATGAATGATTTAAAGCCTTGAGGCCAGCAGTTTTGGAATAACTTGATCAAGGTGATTTCTTATATTCAGATCCGCCATAGAAACAAAACATTTAACATTAATCGACTCGACTGGATTAGTAATCTTAGGGAATCTTGTCCCGTTTCTATGTAATTGATTTTTTCTAGCTTCTGCTATTATTTTAAATCAAATATTATGTTAAGAAACTTATTACTTGAATGCATGCAATGATATTTCCTGGACAAGTATATCTTTATGTGTTTTCGGTTTCTTTTATATCTTTTTCATGAAAGGCAAATTATACGCGCACTATATTTTATCAAAATTTAGGCACCTATTGTCCAAATATAAACTTAGAACATTTGTATCGTTAAGCTACAAACACTTTCCTTTTGTCTTTTATTGTGGGCGGAGGATATGAGCACATTAAAAAAATATTTTTGTGTGCAAATTAATGATTTGTTACGTATAAAATAATTGATAAACTTCAACTTTAAAATTTGTTATACCCGTGACTTCATATGTGGCAAATAGAGTTACTGCTACTACTGATTCAACCTCGTTTTTTGCCAAATAAACAAGAAATTATTGTTTTTACGTTACAATCAAAACTATTAGCTCACTCAACCACTAAAAACGCCCTAAACTTAGCGAATTACAATGACTTTTCCGCTGGTTTTAGAAAAAGCCAATACTCTCTTTAACCGTAACAAGTCAGTTTGTTGAATGGCACTGAACATCAAGCACATAAAATATGAACTAAAACCTCATCTCCTGGCTCTTTATTAGCGGGTTTTCGTATAAATAGATCGATAAGGTTAATGCACATATTCACACAAATTATCTTTTGCATTCTCTTCCTGTAACTAGCTAGCTCGCCTATCTCTATTGAAGAAATGGCTTCGAGTTCTGAGTGGACTTGGCAGAATACCAAGCTGTTTGAGACCTTGCTGGTTACCTACGAAAAGGACCCTCATGGGTTTCAGAAGATTGCAAATATCATGGGGAAGACTAAGGAAGAAGTGAAAATTCACTACCAAAAGCTGGTTGATGATGTGAAGGCTATCGAGGCTGACAAAATTCCATTGCCAGACTACAAAGACGATGCAGCCAACGGACGTGGTCAGGATGAGAAAAAGAAGTAAATGCTGGTTAATTATATGGTGTTTCAAGATATACCTAAGTAGTTACTACAAAGGCTACCAAATAAATAAATTCGATCTTCCTTTGTGTCCTTTTATTTGTATTTTTCGCCAAACATGGAAATATTTGTTTGGTAGTTTATCTATACAAGAAGCTAGTAGTTATATTTTCCAAAAGAGTTGCAACATGGATTCCCTTTCTTATGCTAGTATCTTTATTCACTACATAAGGGCCCTAGGTGGGATTATTTATTCTAAAGTAAGAGTTATTCGCAATGTACGTTGATAGTCAACAATGCTAATAGGATCATACAGGATCACACAGTTTGCCCTAAAGATAATATACAAGAAACGATGTTCACCTGATTTAGCTGCTCACTAACTAAAGTTTCCACTAATAGTGTGAATCATAAAAGTGATCAATGCACGTGAAGGCTACCCTTGAAGTTGTAGCTCGTGGAGAATGAACCCGCGTCGAATCCAATTTCCTAGCCGTTTAGATTTAATTGAAAAGTACATACACTTTAGAGTAATATACTTTTTACATAACGTTAGTGTACAGTTTTGTGGTAACTAATGAAAGTAGTTCTAGGTTTTAAATAAATGATTATCGGCCTGTTTGTTTTTTTAGGGTAATCCAGTGGAGATGGAGTGGGGCATGTAGCTGAGAGGATTAGATTACGTGGTAGCGAACCACGGTGTCGATGGTCTGAATCCTCTCTTCGTCCACATTCATACCAATAAGGGAATGACATTCCCACTGCGGGTAGGAAAATTATGATAGCGTATCAAAAGCTACGAAATTTGTGTGCGCTTCTTTTGTCAAAATAGAGTGGCCCTTTTTATTTATTATTTATCTTAAATGCTTGAAGCAATACACATTGTATGCAAGCCCCCTCTTTCTCAATCAGTGTATCTCTTTACGCGCCCATAACTATTTACGAGTCGAGGTGGGACAGCAGAGCAAGTACAAGTATTAACAGCATAACAAAAATGTTTCCTCATCATTCATATGTTTCCTCGCGACAATCATAGCCTCTTGGGAGAATTGATGACTGCATATTTGATGCACTACTAGTACTAGTACTAGTACATCTAAGAATTCGTAATTGGATAGTCGTAAAGGTTTTAAATGAATGATCATTGACCCATTAAAATAATCACAACAATAAAAAGATCAAGTTAAACTCACTCTCGAGTAATGGATCTCGATCATGCGCTTCTCATCGATCCTCCCGCTGCATTTAGTGGTGCTAAGATTGCAGATAAGAAACATGTGTATAAAATGGGGTCGATCTAACCCTATCTAAAAATGATCATTAAAAACTCAATGTCCGTTTCCATTCCAAGAGCCATTCCTGACTATGAGAATGCAAAGAATACTTAAGCTCTGTAGAGGAAGAATTTAAAAGGACTTCAAAAGCCCATGCAATTACTTTGATCCCAAAAATGTTGATTACCAAGTATGACGAGGCTAGGTTAGTGGTGGTTTTTGTTTATGATGTGCTTTTGAAGTCCTTTTAAAAACGGATATTGAGGTTTTAAAGAAAAGTATATTTGAATCTTTTATCATTAATGAATCTTTAATACTAATGTCCCTATCAATTCATCGTGGGTTGACTCTGGATCCATGGTATACATTGCTAATTCTACATATGGATTCCTTACTATTCAGAGATTGGAAAGAAACCGAACGGTTAAACTTGAGAATATGGAGTTGATTTGAACGTAGAAGCTATTGGAACCCTTTCATTAATATATTGGAGGTGGCTTTTGTTTAAATATTTATGGAATTCTTTATGTACCGAGCATGATTCGAAACTTAATATTTGTATCTAAACTAAGGCTATGTTTATTTTTTTTGTTAGCTAACATAATGAGTGAGTCCCTCTTCCCTTGTAACCACTTAATGGGGAGGAGTGATGCTTTTATTCTCTTAGAGCAAGAGGTGTGGGCTCTTCATGCCTCTTTGTCATCCTAGGTGGAGGTGGCATGGCAACTTGCCGTGGTTCTTCACCACACCGCCCCCCTTGTCGTGGCTCTTCATACAAACCTCTTCGTCACCACGACGAGGTTATATTTCTGAAATTTTGTTTTTTTGTTTTTTTTTAATTATTGTGGTTGTGTGTGTGAATAAATGTGTATGTGGGACCCAAATGAGTAAGTTGAGGTTTGTTGTGAGTGGGGGGGGTTTGTTGTGGTTAGTTGTGGAGGTTTGTTATGGTGATGTGGCAGTGATGTGGGATTCACCTCTTTTCTTTTTGAGGAGAATGCGGAATACATGGCATTGATTTGCTCAAAATTTTGCACCACAAATTGCATGACTGGGTCTCCAGACGTGTCTTCTACGGCATGGCCAGGCGTATGATTTTCGTTGGTGGGATCAGAGGTATTTACACCTACCAGTGGTTCCTTAGGGTCGGGTCCGACAGGTTCCGCTTCAAAAGTGCTTGTTGGTACGGTGGGCGGAGTTTCTCCCGCCATGTGCTTCTAGCTTAAGAGTTCAGTGGATAAAAAGTCGGGTCCCACGGATGACGCCAAATGATTATACGCTAGTTCACAGGCTTGTCCAGAGGATCTTGATCGTCACTATACTCAACCTGTTTACCTGTATCACTCAACACAAAGCATGCATTTAGGTACACGGACTTTTCTCCCGTGACACACTCCGACGCTCAAGTTAGTTAATGGGATAATTTTAGTGAGAAGTATATTTGTGAGAGAGGGAGAGAGTAAGTACCCTTTCTTGAATTGCTTTCGTTCCTATTTATAGAATATGAGGACTTCTAATGATCGAATATAATCTTGAAGAAGATCCAATTATATCTTTCAAATATCAAATATAATCTTGAAGAAGATCAAATCATATCTTTCAAATATCAAATATAATCTTTCCTTTGTATTTGATAGGATCTTATATGATTTGATCTCTTACCCTAAATCCATCCATATCTTAGTAAGATTTACGATATCGTTCATGTATATTCTCACACGCCATATATATAACACATGCTATATATCTTTAGTTAGATTCATATCTTAAAGATATCTTGATATCTTAAAGGATATCTATCAAATATATGTGAATATTGGACTATGCAAGCATAGCTTATGAGATATGCATGTGAACTATGTTATGAGCTCTTTACATCATGGTTTATGCATGATATTAATGTCATACATCATCATCATACGATGAAGTTAATTAATATTATTTGTTCATGTTGATTTCACGTACTGATAAGAGGAAGAATCATGTTAGATAGATTTATTAGGGTGTTGATGTTGAAAAGATTTTGGCCCAAGATGTACGAATTAGAGATTTTAAAGAAGGAAATGAAACTGCTAAATTATTCAACAGGGGTAAATTAGGAACACCAAAAGAATATTGGTTTAAATTTAAACTGAAAACATGTGTAAACCAATCAAAATTGTAGGTCTAATTTTAGGCATAACAATTAGGCCCAACTATCATTTTTCATATTTTTTCACGATAGTAAGGTCTTTCGTTGGATTGTTTTTATAGAAGAAATACTGAATGTTCAACAGATGTTATTAATTGGAAATTAGCTTATTTTCTAACTTATGCATTTGGTAACATTATAAGAAGCTTTTATAGCAGGGTACTCACGCGTTGCGGCGGCGGGCACCCTGTAATCAAAATGTTTGTTGAGCGATTATATGTTTTTCATGATGCTAACTTTACGCATGACAATAACTTTAGAGAACAACTTTACCGCACACTATTATATATATAGAAAAGTAGAGAACTCGTGCATCACGATGCAACGACGATACGAAAACGATGGTCACCACTATTGCTAATTGTTTTGAACTTGCAATATTTTATAACGTTTAAACATAGATGATGTTTTAAAGTAGCGGTTTCCACGCCATCTGGTTGTGTCTATATTGCTAAGTTGTGTTCGTTAATGGTGGTCCGCTGCGTGGTCAGAAAATGTGGTGTCAGAAAGTCTGACTTCATGAAATATTGGTTTATACGATCTGCTTAATGATTTGTAAATTTCATTTAGCGGGTGTTTTAAGGATAAAAAAAAATATAAGATGATTTATGCATTATAAATTTCATTTAGTGCTACATTAAATTATACATTTGAGTATAATTTATTCTTTATTAATGATTTGTAATAAAGTAGAGAACAACTTTACCGCTCAAATGTATAATTTAATGTAGCACAAAACAATAAAGAATACATTATCTTATATTAATGATTTGTAAATTTCATTTAGCGGGTGTTTTAAGGATAAAAAAAATTTATTCTTTATTGTTTTGTGCTACATTAAATTATACATTTGAGTGATGAGGTATTTTAATGATATCACTAACTATATGTATTGAAGTGATGTATTTATGTATTAAATAGTTGTAAACATAATTTTAGAACTTGTAATGCTTAAAACGAATAAAAAGATTTCATAAGTGACAAATGTGTAAGCTTAATTTTTTAAACATTTTTTTTATAAGAAGTCCCAAACACTTTATATATTAGTATAGATTAACCATAATAAATTAATAGTCTAGTGATTCCTTTCTACCGGTTCAAATGATCTATTATTTGATGTTTGTTAAAAATTTGCATAAAATTAGTGGTTAAGAAAATTATTAAGAATCTAATATTGTGAATTTCTTGAATATTTAAATGGTGGTAACTCTTAAGTTAACTTAGTTAATCTTAAAATTTTGCCCGGCTGAAGCAGAACTGAAGTTTGCTAATGCTTATGACGTTAGTGTTCGTGGTCAGATTAGATAAGTTGGGTTTTTTTTTTTTTTTTTTTTTTTTTTTTCATAAGTATGGCGGTCATAACTTATGCTAGTTTATGTATTAAACACTATATGCGCTTTTGGTTTGTCTTTTTTAGGTTGAGATGTGGGAGTAACCCACATATGTTTGTACTTAACTATTTTTTTAGAGTAATAATATTTTATCAGAGTAACCTTTTTTTTTAAAAAAAAAAAAGAAAAAAAAGAAAAAAATAGAAAAAAGTTAATTTAAATTCATATGGGAGTTCAATCATGCCATATTACAAAATTGTTCAAGTCAGAATTTAATAAATCCAACGGCCATTTGTATGATGATTTGAGCAATTGAATATATATTAGCATAACTACCATATATGTTACTTTGCCCAAAGGTGATAAGTGATATGTAAGAATGCTTAGCCTAATTAAAGTTTTCTAGCGATTCAATTGTCAACTAAACAAACGTGAGGTTGATAATTGGGCACAATATCTTATACACCTATTATTTTGGTGTCCATGATAAGTTTTATGCATATATCGATATGCTTCATGTTACAAATATATCCATTTAATTCATTTAGTTATATATGAGCATGCATTCAATTTTTAATTTATGTCAGCATCTACCTTAACTTCTCATCTGGTTTACTTGTCCATAATTGAACCCTTAATTGGTAATAAACTCTTAACATGGAGCGATCAAGTTAAACTCGCTCTCGGAGTAATGGACCTCGATCATGCGCTTCACATCAATCCTCCTGCTGTACTTACTGGTGCTAAGACTACAGCTAAGAAACATGCTTATTAACAGTCGGAGCGATCTAACCGTATGTATTTCATGATCATTAAGAACTCAATATTCGTTTCCATTAGAAGAACCATTCCTTGACTTTGAGAATGCAAAGGAATACTTAAGCTTTGTAGAGGAACAATTTAAAGGGACTTCAAAATCCCATGCAAGTACTTTCACTACACCATTCAGTGAATGTAGCGACAACGGGTTGTTGTCGCTAAAAGTCAGAAAGTTGTCACTACAAGTATATTTGTGACAACATGTTGTCACAACAAGCGTTGCCTCTAAAAACGCGTCTCTACAAGTTATTGTAACAACTTTTGCTACCTCTCGTGACAACAGGTTTGACCAAATCGTTGACTTGTTGACTCATATTTTTGTTGTGACAACAGTTATCGTGACAACTGTTGTCACTAAAAGGTTGGACTTTCGTTGACCGATTTCTATAGTGACGACTTTGTTTTGACAATTGTTGTCAGTAGAAGTTTGACTATATTGACCAAGTTTCTTGTGACAACCTTTTAGCGACGAGCATTTTAGCCACTATAAAGTCTGACTTTTTGACCAAATCTATCGTGACAACCTTTAGCGACAACATGTTGTCACTAAAAGTGGCATCTGGTACCAAATAGCTAGGCTGTTTTGTCGCTTTCCCCAGGTTTTCCGACCCTGTTTTCCAGATTTTTCCGCAACTAAATTTTCCAGATTTTCAAATCAACACAACCAATAACTAAAGCAAACTACATTTCATAAATTGTTCAAAGACTACATGGTTTAACGACTTAGTTCGACAACATAAATGTAAATTGTTCAACATCATAAACATAAATTGTCCAAAATGAGAAGTTGTTCAACACACCAAACTAAACAAGTTCAAATAAACAACCTACTAACTTGTGGGCTCGGCCGCATCCTCTTCTTCATCAACATCCATAAACAATGAGGGGTCAAGCACAAAAGGCGGTGGCAAATCAATGATGTTATGGTACGCTAATTGATTATGTAGGCTCATAACATGTTGTCGAGTATCTGTCACGTACCTCGCCAAAACAACTATTTGAGATTGAATCATTTGTGGTGAGGGAGCGAGGTGGGAGCGTACAGAAGAAGACGACGAAGAACTACACGCCAACATCCTACCCTGTCCTGGGTTAAACCCTCGTTTAGTTCCCAAGACTTGTGCTACAATCTGCTCATCAGTGAGTTGCTCTTCTTGACCTTGTTGGCGCTCTCTAATCTCTAGCATCACAAAACGGGTGAAATGGGTCAAAATGAGTCAAAACTGGTGAAAGGAATCAAATAAACGACAAAGTTACTTATTAGCCCAAACGTGTACTAATAACTAACTTTGCCGTTTATATTTCACCCGTTTTCACCCATTTTAGCAGAACGTGTACATGTTTGGGCTAAAATGGGTCAAAACAGGTTAAATGACATAAATAAATGACAAAGTTACTTATTAGTACATGTATAGGCTAAAATGGGTGAAACGGGTGTAATATAAATGACAAATTACTTATTAGCCCAAATGTGTGCTAATAAGTAACTTTGCAATTTATAGTACACCCGTTTCACCCATTTTGACCCATTTTAGCATAACATGTACATGTTTAGGCTAAAATGGGTCAAAACGGGTTAAATGACATTAATAAATGACAAAGTAACTTATTAGTAGATGTATAGGCTAAAATGGGTGAAACGGGTGTAATATAAACGACAAAATTACTTATTAGCCCAAACGTATGCTAATAAGTAACTTTGCCGCTTATATTACAATCTGCTTCACCTATTTTGACCCATTTTAGCAAATATCAATACGAAAAAAAAAAAAAAAAAACCCTATGACAAGCATGAAATGATTTACAGGTCCATATATATCAATGACAAAATTAGAATGCCTATTTTTTTCAACAAAAATCTCAAGAAACATGCACGGAAATCTAGGTTACGTAGAAAAGCAGTAACCAAACACTCCCGCTGCTGCAACATGGGTGTTTGGTTACTGATGCAATAACAACCAAACACCACTGTTGCAGCAGCGGGAGTGCTTGGTTACTAGGGTGTTTGGTTGTTGTTGCAGCAGTAACCAAACACTCTTGCAGCCGCGGGGGTGTTTGATTGGGTGTGTTTGGTTCCTATGTGTGTGTTTGTGTTTTGACTAAATAAGTTATTTTCTTAATTCTTAAAAAGAATGACTTACGTATTGCGCCATAAATATGTTTAACCATGAATCAATAATGTACATCAACAAACCAAAACACAAACACAAACCTAAATGCTATTAATCGATACTTTTGCCAATCAATTATACTAAATATACCAACAGTTACTTTCGCCATAATGTTAGTCATAAAAGACACTTTATACACAAAAGTAATCAATGAACAAGCTACAACACGACTAAACATACAAAAGCATATTGTTAGCAAAAAATAACTTTGAATGAAATAATAAAACATTGAAAAGGGTCGGGAGCAGCGATTACACCAACTATTGAGGGTGGAGCATCAGCGATTACGCAAACCCAAAACAAGATGAAATTTGTGTCTATCAATTTCTTATTACTCATATCCATGCTGGTATACTAAAAAAACCAATTACATATTTCAAAAGTTTTGATGTAATTATTGGACAAATATTGTTACCTTTCAGCAGTTGGTGGTGGTGGCTAGGTCGGCGGTGGAGCAACGACGGTGGTGTGGGGGTGGAGCAGCAGTGGCGACGGTGGTGTGGGGGTGGAGCAGCAGTGGCGAAGCTTTTAACAAAATACAAAAATAAATTAATAAAAATTAACAAAATATACATACACAAAAATTAAACACAAACCTTTTTGAAAGATGGAAAGAAAGAGGAAGATAGAAATAAAGGAAGAGAGAAGAATTGAAAGAGAGGAAGAGAAGGTGGTGCTAATGAAAGGAAGAAGACAGTAAAGGAGATGAAGAGTTAATGAGAAAGTATAAGTGTGGAACCAGATCTGGATTTTGGTACAAACTTTAAGAGACAACATCTTTTACCTTTCGTGGCAACATGTTGTCACGACAGGTTAGGCGGGGTTTTTGACTTTTGGCTAAAAATTTGGCACGAAACTTTTAGCGACAACAGTATACTTTTTTGTGACAACATATGTTGTCACTAAACGTTTTCCATTTTTTTAACTTTATTTTGGTATAATTATATAATGAATACATTTAAAAAATACGAAATATTTTTTAACAATATTTAAAAAAAAGTACTATGTTCATCATTCTAAAACTAGGGCCGAGCATATTGAACCGAAACTGAGCCGAACCGACCATATTCGGTTCAGTTTCGGTTTTCGACTTCCTCCCACCT
The DNA here is from genome assembly GCA_022545495.1 of Chrysanthemum lavandulifolium. NCBI lineage: Eukaryota > Viridiplantae > Streptophyta > Magnoliopsida > Asterales > Asteraceae > Chrysanthemum > Chrysanthemum lavandulifolium. Next base: position 214,267,449 of record CM040244.1, read on the forward strand.
CTAAATTATATGACTATAGAAAGTAGGGGTGAGCAAAACAAACCGAAAAAACCGAAACGAACCGAGAACTGAAAAAACCGACTGAAACTAAAAGCCGATGGTTTGGTTTTTACTTTTTAAAAAACCAAAAAATGCGGTTTGGTTTAGGTTTTCGTCCAAAAACTAAACCGAACCGGTTTACTATATAATCTAATTAATATAATATGAATAAACAACCAAATAAATCAAATTTATAAATTCATATTCATTTTGTGAGTGGTTTTATAATATATATTTCTTAATGTTTATATTTATATTTGTTTTTGTCATGTCGGGTGTTTGTGTGAATATGTCAATAAGTATACGATAATGATTATACTACATGTGGTAAATCGTAATTGCTATTTTGCCTGAAAATCCACTCAACTTCCCACCAAAATTTCCCACCAAAACATCCTACCAAAATATTGGCGTCAAAACTTCCCACCAAAATATTGATGCAAAAAATTCCCACCAAAAGCTCTATTTTTTACCATATAACAGCTAGCAGATCTGCTTTTATCCTCATAAACACATTATATACACTCTTATCCTAACCACCACCAACATACACACTGGTACTAGAGAGAATGCTAGAAATGTATATGCATCCGAACAACCACACAATGAGTTCAGTTGCCCTATTTCACGACCTTTATAATCAAATGGAAAATCTTGGTTTGGAGTAATTCGTATGCTTTAATGTAATTTGATTTGTAATGTATTTCGCTTTGTAATGTAATTCGTATATATTTTACACTTGGTATTTGACATTAATCATCTGCTTGTTAAATTCATATCCAAACACCCCTTTAAACAGCAGGGAGTGGTCAAAAGGTTTATCGAATCTACCACTCTTTGATGAAGTTCTTAATAAATATGGCGATGAATTATTTCTGAGTATGGTTCTTATAAGAACATTAGCCCATGGATGAGAGATATTATTCTGAAATGGCTGAGAAAATAATGAATGAGAGATGTTTGTTATGGTCTTTGTCGTGTGTTAAGTTGTGTCGTTTGAGTATGTAAGAAACGTGTCTGAGAACTCATGCTAAAAATAGTGTTCTCTTTTTCTTGTCAAGTTATTCGTTTGAGTATGTATGAAATGTGTTTGAGAACTCTTGTGTGCTTTAAATAAAAAGGTTTGCTTTCGTGTTTGTTTATTGTGATATTGTTCCTTCAGTTCCAGTATTTAACTATGATATTTAAATTGGATTATTAGTTAGTTATCAATCTGGTTGGAAAGTTGATACAAATTGGATTATTGGAAAGTTATCAATCTGGTTTGTTAGAAACAGATGTTAAACTTGGATGTGCATACCATGTTGAATGGATGAGTCAAACAAAACAACTTGACAAGAAAACGAAACAACTGGATAAGCAAACGAAGGTTCAAGATTTGTTATCCTCATTCCCAGTTAATCGAATTTTGATAACTTGATTTCACTATCACCGGCCAACATCTCTCTGTAGTGTTGAAAATTTGCATATTTGAAATACCCTGCTCTTTAAAGGGGTGTTTGGATATGTATATAACTAGCCGATGATTAATGTCAAATACCAAGTGTAAATACATATGAATTACATTACAAAGCGAATTACATTACTAATCGAATTACATTAAAAGCAGATAAAAGTTAAAACATTAAAGCGTACGAATTACATTACAGATCGATAAAAGTTTAAACATTAAAGCGTATGAATTACATTACAGATTGATAAAAGTTTAAACATTAAAGCATACGAATTACTCCAAACTAAGATTTTCCATGTCACTATAAAGGTCGTGAAATAGGACAGCTGACTGAACTGTGTGGTTCTGGGGATGGATATACATTTCTAGCATTTTCTCGAGTACCATTATCATGTGATTCAATTTGATGCAGTTTGAGCACTCTACATTTCGAGGACTCGATGTTGAAGGTCCTTGAGAGTAAGCTGGAGTTCTTGAGGGTCCTGCAGAAGTTGAAACTCCAGGAGAACCGGTCATTAAAAGGAGTCGTTTCTCCTTCCATAAAAAAAATCACATCCATAATCCTTTGACCAAGGTCTAAAAGAATAAAAAAAATTATTTTTAACAACTAACAAAATTATTTATATAATACACAAATGTAATTGTTTACCTTTGATAAAGGACACGCATAGTATAGTTAACCACAGGTTTTAGGTTGATGCGATTCTCGCAGAACTACGTCTCCTCGTCCACAAGGACAAGCAAAAGCTTCAAATTCCGCCATCTTCATGATAACAGTGTGTATGTTGGTGGTTGTAAGGATAAGAGAGTATATAATGTGTTTGTGAGGATAAGATCAGATTTGCTAACTGTTACTCCCTCCGTCCCATATTAAGTGTCCACTTTCAAAGTGCACAAAGTTTTAGAAAACTCCACTAACTACACTCTCCACCAATCAAATATCATTTTTATCCACTAAAGTCTCATCTCATTGGTTGGAACACATTATGGACACTTAATTTGGGACATTTCCCTACGAGATGTCGTAGCCAGTTATGCTTTTTCTAGTAGTGAAATTTTTACCGATTTCAAATGCAATTCGTTTGCTTTAATGTTTGAATATGTTTCGATTTGTAATGTAACTCGTATATTTTACTTATTTGTTCGTATATTAAACTTTGATCGATTTGTAATGTACTTATTTGTAATGTAATTTGTATGTTAAATTTTTATCTATAGTTGTTCATTATTATGCCTACCGCTTCATTTTATTGAAGAGGACGAGATGTTGCTAAACATCTTTTTCTTGTTGTGACCGTAACAAAACTTAATAGCACGTCCTTTTATTGACGTACATAATAAATAATAACATGCATGTTATTTCGATTTACACGTTATTCGATTTTAATTTATTAGTTTATAAAATTTTAAATGAATTTATATAAATTTCAATCATTTTTAAATTGTTTATAAAAATTATTTTATAAAATTTTAAAAGAATTTATAACTAATTTAATTATTTTTTATGTCTAATTCTTTAGTGACAACACTTTTAGTGACAACATGTTGTCCCTAAAAGTATGGTGGGAAATTTCCCTTCAACCATCAAATCTTTTTGTTGACTTTGACTTAAATTATTTGTCACAAAACTTTTAGCGACAACAATCTAGTCGCAACAGTCTTGGCGGTATTTTTCCCTCCCAAACATTTTTCGTCACGAAATCTATAGCAACAACTAGGTTGTCACAACAAATATAAGTCAAAGTCAAAGATTTGTATTTCTGTAGCGACAACATTGTTGTTGCTATAGAACAAAAATGTTGTCACAAAAAATTCTGGTCAAAATTCTGAACGAGAAATGCCGCTATTTTGTCGTGTAGTGATTCTTTTGTGACAACATGTTGTCACAATAAGAAAATATGTTGTCACAAAAAAGTTTGGTCAAACTTGGAACCCAAAATGTTAAATTTTTGTCGTTTAGTGGACTTGTAGGGACAACATGTGTTGTCACTAAAAATATTTCGTCGCAAAAAGTCCAAAATGGTGTAATGAATTTGATCCTAAAAATGTTGACTACCAAGTATGACGGGGCTAGTGGTGTACGTGAGCACATCATGATGATGAGCGAGATGACAAATAAACTGAAAGGCATGGACATGGATAAGTCTACTCCAAATAAATTCCACAAAACGGGTGCAAGTTAATTATTTCAAGGCGGTCCAAAATGCAAATTTTGCCATAAGAAATAGCATACTCGAAAGGATTGTTCAAAATTTAAAATGCTTAGCAAAGAAAGTTATAATTGAATCTTTATCATTAATAAATCTTTCATTATTAATTTCCCTATTAATTCGGATTGAATCAGGATCCATGGCACACATCGCTAGTTCTTATGGCAAAATAGAGCTACTGCTACTACTGATTCAACCTCGTTTTTTGCCAAATAAACAACAATTTATTAGTAATGTGGTATATAAAGGAATTAGTAAAGTCATTTCTAATAGGCTTAAACTTGTCCTTAATGAGCTTGTTGATTCCAATCAAAGTGCGTTTATTCCGGGTAGGCAGATTAGTGATAATATCCTTTTGGCTCAGGAGTTTATGATAGGCTATAGTTGGAAAGATAATGCTAGGAACTGTGCGTTTAAGGTTGATATACAAAAAGCATATGATACGGTGAGTTGGGATTTCCTTGAGTCTTGTTTATTGGAGTTTGGGTTCCATCGGGTTATGATCCATTGGATTATGACGTGCATTAGACCGCTTCTTTTTCGTATGTATCAATGGAGAGGTTCATGGGTTTTTAAGGCTAGAAGAGGGTTAAGGGTGGTGATCCCATATCGCCATATTGCTCACCCTTGTTATGGAGGTTCTAAACTTAATGGTCAAAAGACAAATCGCCAGGATAATCGCTTAGATATCATTCAAGATGTAGTAAGCTTAAGATTACTAGTCTGAGTTTTGCGGATGATTTACTTATGTTGTGTCATGGGGATTTGATTTCTGCATCAATCCTTCGTAGAGGTCTTGATGAATTTAGTATATCCTCTGGATTATACCCTAGTATGAATAAGAGTGAAGCGTTCTTTTGTAGCCTCCCCCCGGATGTTGTTGAAAATATTAAGCTGGTGATGCCATTTAGAGAGGGTACTCTTCCTATTAGATATCTAGGTGTGCCTCTGGTGTCTAGGAGGGTGAACAATGATGATTGTAGGGTCCTTGTTGAGATTGTTCAGAATAGGATAAAGGATTGGAGGAATAGATATCTATCGTTTGCTGGCAGATTGCAGTTGGTTACTTCTGTTTTGTCTACTTTGCAAGTATATTGGTGTTCTATGTTTATTCTTCCTACCCATATCTGTGATACTGTTGATAAGTTATTGAAAAAGTTTCTTTGGGGCTGTGGCAATAATAATACTGGTATGATTAGTGTCAGTTGGAAAGAGACATGTAAACCCAAATCTCAGGGAGGTTTAGGCCTTAGGTCGCTTCGTGATTGGAATCATGCCCTTATGGCCAAACATCTTTGGAACATTGCATGTGATAAGGATTCTCTCTGGGTTCGGTGGGTTAAAATATATAGGCTGAAGGGTGGAAATATATGGGATGTTGAGATTGATAAGGGTCGCTCATGGTGTTGGAAACAAATTTTAGGCCTTAGGGACTTTATTAAGGATTTTGTTATTGTTAAAATCGGAAATGGTGAGAATTGTAATTTTTGGTTTGATAAATGGCACTCTAGGGGTCCGTTATGTAGGCTCATAAACCATAGGCTGATTATGGAAGCAGGGTTTAAGCTGGACAGTAAAGTATGTGATATGATTGAGAATGGAGTTTGGATTTGGCCTAGTCATTGGAAGGGTAGGTTTGATGAGGTTCTTAAGGTTCCTGTTCCTTATATTGATAAAAATATTGAGGATAGGATTGTTTGGTGTAATAGAAAGGGTAAGGAGAAGGATTTTAGTGTAGGAGAAGTATGGAAAGTCATTAGAACTATTTCTCCCAAGGTTATCTGGTATAAGCATATATGGTATAACCAATGTATCCCGAGACATGCTTTTATTGCTTGGATGGCGGTTAAGGGTAGACTTAAGACTAGGGATCGTCTTACTAGATGGTTTAACATTCCTGATCTTACTTGTCTGTTGTGCAGATCTGAGGATGAATCCCACAGTCATCTTTTTTTTTCCTGTACTTATTCTAAGAGGCTGTGGGAAAGGCTCAAGCCATTGGCTTTACTGGAAAATATAAGTAATAATTGGGCTAGTGTGATTTCGGGAATTACGTGTAGACCTGCTATTAATAGAATCTGAGTGTGATCCAAAGGTTAGTGTTTTCACGCTATTTACTTTATCCGCAGAAAGGAACTTTAGAATTTATAGCAAAGTAATGTATACGAGGACCGCATTTTTGATATTATTTGTGAAACTGTTAGATTCAAGTTGAGAGGTCTTACCCTTAAGCGCCTAGTGAGGTGATTAGAGCATCTTCTATGTGGAATTTGCCGATTAGTATGAATGTTGGCTATAGGGACATTTTAAGTAACCCGTTTGATGATGATGATGCCGATATTATTTAAAATTTTATGTCCGATTGGGTGAGCCTTTTCTTTGGGGGAACGGGTTTCTGGGAGTGTAATAAGACTTATGATAGGGGTGATCCTGGTGATGTTACTAATATCATGATCCTTGGTCTCTTGAAGTATGATGTTAGGGACTCTAGTAGTGGTATGTATGTGTTGAATTTCACCAGGTTATGGAGTTTGGGATATTGCTATTTTGTGTCTACCTTCTTTTGCTGGGATGCTTGCAGCTGTGGTATTTTATACATCATCAGAATGGATAGCTTGGTTTATATGGATTGGGGGAGGTTTAAAGGAGAGTTGCACTCTTTTCCTGCCAAAAGGTTTTTCCCTATGGGTTTTACTTTGGGTAGGTTTTTAAGGAGGCAATCTCCTTTAGACTGCTACTTTAGCACTTCCCTTTACAGGTTGGATGATTGGTACTTGGTGGTTGATGCTGTGGCTATGGATACTTGGATTGTTACCCCTATATTTCCCTGTTTGAGGGACCTAATCAGCCTTGTACCTCAGTGTATGGTGATGGATTAGGGGGCTCTGATTGGCTTCAGTGCTTTCTATGGATTCAGAGTATGCTGGGGTTTCAATGTTGATTAGCCCGCTTTGGTTTCTCATTGTTTTTCTGTTTCTTGTTATGTTATTTTCTTTGTATTTTTTGTTAGGGGTTTCTTGTTGGTATTGTATTTTGAGCATGGGATTTGTCCATGGCCATGTTATTTTGAGCCAAAACAAGTTAGTTAGGCATGTATCCTAACTTGGTTTTTGTTCTTGTTTTGGGCTCTTTCGTTTCCTTTTGGTGTACTTTATGCCTTTTTTTGGCTTGCTTCTTATTGGATTTACCTTTGAGAAAAAAAAAAAAAAACATTGTTGTTGCTATAGAACAAAAATGTTGTCACAAAAAATTCTGGTCAAAATTCTGAACGAGAAATGCCGCTATTTTGTCGTGTAGTGATTCTTTTGTGACAACATGTTGTCACAATAAGAAAATATGTTGTCACAAAAAAGTTTGGTCAAACTTGGAACCCAAAATGTTAAATTTTTGTCGCTTAGTGGACTTGTAGTGACAACATGTGTTGTCACTAAAAATATTTCACGCAAAAGTCCAAAATGGTGTAATGAATTTGATCCTAAAAATGTTGACTACCAAGTATGACGGGGCTAGTGGTGTACGTGAGCACATCATGATGATGAGCGAGATGACAAATAAACTGAAAGGCATGGACATGGATAAGTCTACTCCAAATAAATTCCACAAAACGGGTGCAAGTTAATTATTTCAAGGCGGTCCAAAATGCAAATTTTGCCATAAGAAATAGCATACTCGAAAGGATTGTTCAAAATTTAAAATGCTTAGCAAAGAAAGTTATAATTGAATCTTTATCATTAATAAATCTTTCATTATTAATTTCCTATTAATTCGGATTGAATCAGGATCCATGGCACACATCGCTAGTTCTTATGGCAAAATAGAGCTACTGCTACTACTGATTCAACCTCGTTTTTTGCCAAATAAACAACAATTTATTAGTAATGTGGTATATAAAGGAATTAGTAAAGTCATTTCTAATAGGCTTAAACTTGTCCTTAATGAGCTTGTTGATTCCAATCAAAGTGCGTTTATTCCGGGTAGGCAGATTAGTGATAATATCCTTTTGGCTCAGGAGTTTATGATAGGCTATAGTTGGAAAGATAATGCTAGGAACTGTGCGTTTAAGGTTGATATACAAAAAGCATATGATACGGTGAGTTGGGATTTCCTTGAGTCTTGTTTATTGGAGTTTGGGTTCCATCGGGTTATGATCCATTGGATTATGACGTGCATTAGGACTGCTTCTTTTTCTGTATGTATCAATGGAGAGGTTCATGGGTTTTTTAAGGCTAGAAGAGGGTTAAGGCAGGGTGATCCCATATCGCCATACCTGTTCACCCTTGTTATGGAGGTTCTAAACTTAATGGTCAAAAGACAAATCAGCAGGGATAATCGCTTTAGATATCATTCAAGATGTAGTAAGCTTAAGATTACTAGTCTGAGTTTTGCGGATGATTTACTTATGTTGTGTCATGGGGATTTGATTTCTGCATCAATCCTTCGTAGAGGTCTTGATGAATTTAGTATATCCTCTGGATTATACCCTAGTATGAATAAGAGTGAAGCGTTCTTTTGTAGCCTCCCCCCGGATGTTGTTGAAAATATTAAGCTGGTGATGCCATTTAGAGAGGGTACTCTTCCTATTAGATATCTAGGTGTGCCTCTGGTGTCTAGGAGGGTGAACAATGATGATTGTAGGGTCCTTGTTGAGATTGTTCAGAATAGGATAAAGGATTGGAGGAATAGATATCTATCGTTTCTCGGGCGATTGCGTTGGTTACTTGCTTTGTCTACTTTGCAAGTATATTGGTGTTCTATGTTTATTCTTCCTACCCATATCTGTGATACTGTTGATAAGTTATTGAAAAAGTTTCTTTGGGGCTGTGGCAATAATAATACCGGTATGATTAGTGTCGCTTGGAAAGAGACATAAACCCAATCTCGTGGAGGTTTAGGCCTTAGGTCGCTTCGTGATTGGAATCATGCCCTTATGGCCAAACATCTTTGGAACATTGCATGTGATAAGGATTCTCTCTGGGTTCGGTGGGTTAAAATATATAGGCTGAAGGGTGGAAATATATGGGATGTTGAGATTGATAAGGGTCGCTCATGGTGTTGGAAACAAATTTTAGGCCTTAGGGACTTTATTAAGGATTTTGTTATTGTTAAAATCGGAAATGGTGAGAATTGTAATTTTGGTTTGATAAATGGCACTCTAGGGTCCGTTATGTAGGCTCATAAACCATAGGTCGATTATGGAAGCGTGGTTTGTCGGACAAGAAAGTATGTGATATGATTGAGAATGGAGTTTCGATTTGGCCTAGTCATTGGAAGGGTAGGTTTGATGAGGTTCTTAAGGTTCCTGTTCCTTATATTGATAAAAATATTGAGGATAGGATTGTTTGGTGTAATAGAAAGGGTAAGGAGAAGGATTTTAGTGTAGGAGAAGTATGGAAAGTCATTAGAACTATTTCTCCCAAGGTTATCTGGTATAAGCATATATGGTATAACCAATGTATCCCGAGACATGCTTTTATTGCTTGGATGGCGGTTAAGGGTAGACTTAAGACTAGGGATCGTCTTACTAGATGGTTTAACATTCCTGATCTTACTTGTCTGTTGTGCAGATCTGAGGATGAATCCCACAGTCATCTTTTTTTTTCCTGTACTTATTCTAAGAGGCTGTGGGAAAGGCTCAAGCCATTGGCTTTACTGGAAAATATAAGTAATAATTGGGCTAGTGTGATTTCGGGAATTACGTGTAGACCTGCTATTAATAGAATCTGGAGTGTGATCCAAAGGTTAGTGTTTTCTGCTGCTATTTACTTTATCTGGCAGGAAAGGAACTTTAGAATTTATAGGCAAAGTAACAGACATGAGGACTGCATTTTTGATATTATTTGTGAAACTGTTAGATTCAAGTTGAGAGGTCTTACCCTTAAGCAGTCTAGTGAGGTGATTAGAGCATCTTCTATGTGGAATTTGCCGATTAGTATGAATGTTGGCTATAGGGACATTTTAAGTAACCTGTTTGACAGTGATGATGCTGATATTATTTAAAATTTTTATGTCTGATTGGGTGAGCCTTTTCTTTGGGGGAACGGGTTTCTGGGAGTGTAATAAGACTTATGATAGGGGTGATCCTGGTGATGTTACTAATATCATGATCCTTGGTCTCTTGAAGTATGATGTTAGGGACTCTAGTAGTGGTATGTATGTGTTGAATTTCACCAGGTTATGGAGTTTGGGATATTGCTATTTTGTGTCTACCTTCTTTTGCTGGGATGCTTGCAGCTGTGGTATTTTATACATCATCGAATGGATAGCTTGGTTTATATGGATTGGGAGGTTTAAAGGAGAGTTGCACTCTTTTCCCGCCAAAAGGTTTTTCCTATGGGTTTTACTGGGTAGGTTTTAAGGAGGCAATCTCCTTTAGACCGCTACTTTAGCACTTCCCTTACTGTGTTGGATGATTGGTACTTGTGGTTGATCTGTGGCTATGGATACTTGGATTGTTACCCTATATTTCCTGTTTGAGGACCTAATCACTTTGTACCTCGGTGTATGGTGATGGATTAGGGGCTCGATTGGCTTCATGCTTTCTATGGATTCGTAGTATGCCGGGTTTCAATGTTGATTAGCCCGCTTTGGTTTCTCATTGTTTTTCATTTCTTGTTATGTTATTTTCTTTGTATTTTTGTTAGGGTTTCTTGTTGGTATTGTATTTTGAGCATGGGATTTGTCCATGGCCATGTTATTTTGAGCCAAAACAAGTTAGTTAGGCATGTATCCTAACTTGGTTTTTGTTCTTGTTTGGGCTCTTCGCTTCCTTTTGGTGTACTTTATGCCTTTTTTTGGCTTGCTTCTTATTGGATTTACCTTTGAGAAAAAAAAAAAAAAACATTGTTGTTGCTATAGAACAAAAATGTTGTCACAAAAAATTCTGGTCAAAATTCTGAACGAGAAATGCCGCTATTTTGTCGTGTAGTGATTCTTTTGTGACAACATGTTGTCACAATAAGAAAATATGTTGTCACAAAAAAGTTTGGTCAAACTTGGAACCCAAAATGTTAAATTTTTGTCGTTTAGTGGACTTGTAGTGACAACATGTGTTGTCACTAAAAATATTTCGTCGCAAAAAGTCCAAAATGGTGTAATGAATTTGATCCTAAAAATGTTGACTACCAAGTATGACGGGGCTAGTGGTGTACGTGAGCACATCATGATGATGAGCGAGATGACAAATAAACTGAAAGGCATGGACATGGATAAGTCTACTCCAAATAAATTCCACAAAACGGGTGCAAGTTAATTATTTCAAGGCGGTCCAAAATGCAAATTTTGCCATAAGAAATAGCATACTCGAAAGGATTGTTCAAAATTTAAAATGCTTAGCAAAGAAAGTTATAATTGAATCTTTATCATTAATAAATCTTTCATTATTAATTTCCCTATTAATTCGGATTGAATCAGGATCCATGGCACACATCGCTAGTTCTTATGGCAAAATAGAGCTACTGCTACTACTGATTCAACCTCGTTTTTTGCCAAATAAACAACAATTTATTGTTTTTACGTTACAATCAAAACTATTAGCTCACTCAACCACTAAGAACGCCCTAAACTTAGCGAATTACAATGACTTTTCCGCTGAGTTTTAGAAAAAGCCAATACTCTCTTTAACCGTAACAAGTCAGTTTCTTGAATGGCACTGAACATCAAGCACATAAAATATGAACTAAAACCTCATATCCTGGCTCTTTATTAGTCGGTTTTCGTATAAATAGATGGATAAGGCTAATGCACATATTCACACAAATTATCTTGTGCATTCTCTTCCTGTAACTAGCTAGTTCGCCTATCTCTATTGAAGAAATGGCTTCGAGTTCTGAGTGGACTAGGCAGAATACCAAGCTGTTTGAGACCTTGCTGGTTACCTACGAAAAGGACCCTCAACGATTTCAGAAGATTGCAAATATCATGGGGAAGACTAAGGAAGAAGTGAAGATTCACTACGAAAACCTGGTTGATGATGTGAAGGCTATCGAGGCTGACGAAATTCCATTGCCAGACTACAAAGACGAGAATGCAGCCAACGGACGTGGTCAGGATGAGAAAAAGAAGTAAATGTTGGTTAATTATATGGTGTTTCAAGATATACCTAAATAGTTACTACAAGAGTACCAAATAAATAAATTCGATCTTCCTTTGTGTCCTTTTATTCGTATTTTTCGCCAAACATGGGAAATATTTGTTTGGTAGTATATCTAGTAACTTTAATTATGTTAACGTTGGTTGTTGGTATTAGCTAAGATCGTGATTCGTGTTATCATCGTATCCTGAGTGCAATCATATAATACCTTTTTTTAGCAGCGTAATTTACAAAAGAGATATACTATTAACTAACAAGTATCCAAGAGTGCCCGGTACCGAGGCGTTATAATCTCGCCATCCGACCTGTGATGCCACCATATAGTACCGGCACCGGCACCATAGGTCCAACGTTATGACTGTCACGGCCTAATTTTACCTTCCTTTTATATAAAAAAAACTTTGAATACAACGGTCAAAAATACCAATAGCGCGAAATTAATATTTTCAAATGAATACCATTTTTTACCCAAACACACAAAACACTTTTTTTTTTTCTTCTTTTTTTTAACTCCTTCAAACTGTTTCACACAAAATAAATAACCATAATAATAAATGGCTCAAAAATTTACTCGCGTTTACTTAAAACCAACTTTCATCATCTTTATGCCAACTTCTACACCATCATACGTCAATTCAATATCGCCACAACCTACACCATTTCTCACATCCGACACAAAATACTCCACACATAATCCTCGGCGTACAAGGTTTACAAATGAGCCAAGAAGCGCATAATGAACTGGCATTACTTCAAGTTTAAGAACAATACCCACAATTTTATTCATTCAATCAAACGCCACCACCACCATCAAAGCCACCGCAATCACTACACTAGGAATGTCTGATGAGGCTAGGATTTGATCAATGGTGTGTCATGTGCTATTGTAAGAATATGAGGTAAAGTATGATTTGATGTCTATTTCATTCGTATGAAACTGATACAAATAAGGAGGATACATAAGCTATTATGGGTGTCACACCCCCAAATTACCTGTTTTGCAGCGGAATTGAATACCTTGGGGAGGACTGTCATAGCATCAAAGTTACAGTTATATCGAACGACCTAAAGTGTCGTTTGGAAAACACATCGTTTAATTTATTAAAACAATCAGAGTTTACAAAGTATTGGTCCCAAATGAAAATCAACTTGTGCGGAAATAAGTTTGTTACAAGCCAAACGATGTTTTAAAGTTTATAAATCCCAAGTGAGACGCGTCGTCACCACGACTCTATGGTATGCCCATATGCGCCATGAAGTGAATGCTTTAGATACCGAGATAAAACATGCTAAAAAGTGTCAACACAAAGGTTGAGTGAGTTCATAGAGTTTGTGTTGAAATGTAAAGCCTTTCAAAATTGTTTATGCAAAGAAAGGCATTGTAAATCCACTCGGCCCAAGTTCCGCCCATACAAAACTTGCAACTCGTGTGTTTACAACCCATTGCCAAAATATAGAATTGTCAATCTTGTTTGTAAGTAGGACATAGGTGCATACGATATATACATGTACTTAATGCAAAGAATCACGACCAACCGAACCTCCCGACTAGTTTAACTTGTTTGTAATGTTTCATTGAATAACGGATTATATTCACCCAAGGTCGCGTCATCAAGGACCCAAGGGTGGGGCGTCACCGATAGTACTATCAATACCTCTCCATGGCTCCCGCAGGAGTTAACCATTGCTAAAGTTTGTATGTTGATGCATAATTGAAAACTAGTTTAGCACATTAAGGCACATATCGCAATAAACCACACATAATGTCCAAAGTGTATAAGAAGTATATTGTAACACAATTGTATAAATGGTTTGAGTATTCGCAAGAGTGAAACAAGTATTTAAGCATGTATCTCCCCCAAATAGTTTGTAAGAATTTAAACGAGTAAAAGTGGGGTATGAACTCACAGTAGTATGTAAAAGTTTAGAGCACTTGTGATAGTAAATGAAAATAGTTTGAGCATGTATCTCCCCCAAAAGCAATTGAAAATGTATAAAAGTAGGGGCTATGAAAACTCACGGTAATCTGTAAAAGTTTAGAGTACTTGTAAAAGTAAATGAAAGTAGTTGAGTATGTATCTCCCCCAAAAGTAATTCAAAATGTATAAAATAGGGGCTATGAAACTCACCTGGTATGATGGATATGCTAACAAAATGAAGTGCACGAAAGTGAGACTCGGAAACTATCCGCGACCTAGAATGAATGTTATGATATGTAATGAGTTATGATGTTATGTTAAGCATGCATTTCAGATGTTATTTATACCATTTGCGTAGTTTTGAAAATATTACTTATCGTCGAAAAATACTCTTTTGACGCCTTGACCATTCTTAAATCACTTTACAAGTATTTACGCCAAAATGTCATCCTAAAATGGTTTTGTAATGATTTATGGTGAAATTTTCACTTTTCGTCAGAAATAAAGTCGTCGGAAATTTCATGAAATTGACAAAATGGCTTGAAAAACTAGTCGTAATGGTGTACGTCGATCGTTAGGAAACGAACTCGATAGCTTTTAGAAAGTTTGTATCAAAATATAGAAGTTTCGATTCAGAGTTTTCGACATAAAGGTCTCGAACATAAAGATAATAAGGGTTAAAGATGGTGATTTTGTCTAAATGTTGTGTAAAAGTGAGTTTCGCCAAGTTTGAGCAACCGTAATTAATTTATTAAAACTCCGCTATACAAACGGTTGATTGTTTTGAAAAATATGCTCGGTGATCTTGATTTTCTAGAAGACATTTCGTTCCAAAAGTTCCACATCAAGGTTAAAACAGCCTCCAACATGGTCGTTTCACCACCGTAACACTTGTATCGTAAAAATAATATAGTTTTTCGTAAAATAATAGTTACGGCAATTTTATGAAAACGTGCATATCTTTGTCGTTTCAAACCGCTTTCACGTATAATACGTCCTTAGCTTCGTATCAAAGTATACTAATATATTTTTGACAAGTCGAAATAATTTGTAAAGCTTAAGGCTCGCTTTTGACTCGAACAAAGTAAAACATGTTGCTGAAATTTCTGAAAATTATATATTTCGTCGTCAAACTTTAAAAATTCATAACTTCTTCGTTATAACTCCGTTTTAATCCGTTCAAGCGGCAACGGATTCGTTTTAAAGTATATTTTCTAAATTTCAAGGCCAAAAATTTGTGCCTACTGTCGGATTTTCCAGAAAAACAAAATAAGGACAGAACACTTTTATTACTTGTCGAAAATAGTTTTTCTCGTACTAAACCTATTCCAATCCCTTCAAATCAACTCCAAAGCTAATCTAATCCTACCATACACCTTCTTAGGGTGTCATGGGTTCCTAAACATCATCAAGACCAACATATACTAAGGGGATAATTATAGGATGACTTTATATATATATATAACACTAAAAATCATGTAAAAATGGTATAAACAACACAAGTCTTGCATGTTTTTGCTCAAAAATGATGAGATGAGTATGAAATGAATATGAAATATATAAAATGAAAGAATTATGCTTACAAGCTATTTTGATGAGGTGATAAAGAACAAAGGTTAGCCTAAACACCCTAGGTTTTTATTTCAAAACCTTATAAAGAGTGTAATCTAGATTGTTATTAAACTTGTGCTTGAAAGATTTTTGATGATGATCCCTTGTAAACACCTTGGAGAACCGGTTTTGAGAAGAACCAAGAGAGAAGAAAAAGCAACTTTGCTAACTTGTATAAGTGAGAATGAATAATTGAAGTAATTGCTTGGAGTATAGATCTATATAATTGAAAAAAACATACCAACCCATTAATTGCTTACCTTCCCCCCCCCATGACCGGTTGTGGGGGGGATGTATCTCCAAAAATTTATTTTTTTTTTCTCTTATATTGTGTATAAATGTGTGAAATTGTTAAAAGTATAAATAAAATGTATAGTTAAGTAAAAATTGTTGTAACTTGTACATAGTTGGGAAATTAGAGTAGTATGGACTAAAATAAGTTTTAAGGGATCAAAGTAAAGTATATTGAGATCTTAAAAATTGTAAAAATACATTCCTTGTAAAATTTGAGTGATAAAATAATTATCGTGAAATTTTTAAGAAAAACGTCGTAATAATATCACTTTAACGATTTATATTCAAAATAAATTTAAAACACTAGGTAAACTCAAAATATAGTTTTTATAAACTAAATGTAAGTATAAAAATATATCGGGATCATTTTTAGAAGTAACGGATTAAATGTTCAAAATAATAACTCACGCGATAACGTTTATTTAATATAAAAATTACGCGTTTAATGTGAAATGAAAAACCATGCATAAATTGATATGAAATGATGAATATGGAGTTTGAGAAATGACCGGAAATTGAGAATTGTGACAATGGGCAAGTGCTATCACCCTCTAATCATGATACAAATTAAAGCTAATCCTAAATCATATATAATAAATGTCAAATCAATCATAATAAATGTATAGAAACTAATACTCCCCCGCAGTTGGAGTGGGAGGAAGTCGGACACTCAAACTGGATCTAAAATGTTCAAATAAGGCTGAAGGAAATCCCTTGGTGAAGATGTCTGCGTACTGATAGCGGGAGGGTACATGGAGAACGCGAGCCTGACCAACACTAACCATGTCACGGACAAAATGTATATCAATCTCAATATGTTTGGTCCATTGATGTTGAACAAGGTTGGCATACAAATAGATGGCACTAACATTGTTATAGTAGACAAGAGTGGCGGTAGAAAGAGGAGAGCGCAGCTCACGAAGAAGGTTATGAAGCCATGCAGTCTCAGCTACAACATTAGCAACACCCCGGTACTCGGCTCTGACATTAGAACGGGAGATGGTGTGTTGTCGCTTGGAAGACCAAGAAAGTAGATTATCGCCCAGAAAAACACAGTATCCCGAAGTAGACCGTCATGTGGATGGGCAGCCCGCCCAATCTACATCTGTATATCCAACAAGAGAAGTGGTAGAGGATGAATATATGTGTAGACCAAAATTCAAAGTCTCTCAAACGTATCGTAAAATACGTTTAAGGGCAGCTAAATGTGGCTCGCGAGGATCATGCATGTAAAGACAAATCAGTTGTACAACATAGGAGAGATTCGATCTGGTAAATGTAAGATACTGAAGACCACCTGCAAGACTGTGGTATAAAGTAGGTACCTAAACTGAAACACCTACGGGACCCAGTTTGGATTCTATATCAACTGGTGTTCGAGAAGGGTTACAGTTGGTCATGTGAGCATGTTCAAGAAGCTCAGTAGCATACTTTCGCTGAGACAGAAAGAGACCTGTAGAATGCCGAGTAGCAAAAATGCCCAAAAAATAATTAAGTGACCCAAGATCAGTCATGTCAAACTCACTGTGTAGTGAAGTGATGATCTGCTCTAGGAGCGCAGTAGAGGGGGCTGTAAGAATGATGTCATCCATATAGATAAGTAGATAAGCCACTTGAGAGCTATGTCGAAGAATAAACAATGAAGAGACACAACGACTATGATAAAATCCAACTCTAGTAGCATAACCAACAAATCTGTAAAACCAAGCACGAGGTGCCTGCTTTAGTCTATATAAGGATTTCTGTAGAAGGCAGACATGATGAGGGTACCGGGGGTCTACAAATCCCGGCTGTTGGTGCATATATACGGTCTTAGATAAATCCACATTAAGAAAGGAATTCTTAATGTTAAACTGATGAATAGGCCACTTGCGATATACCGCAAGACTAAGAACGATGCGAATGGTAGACGGTTTAACAACTAGACTAACGGTCTCATCACAATCAATAGCAAGTTGCTGACTGCTGCCATTGGCAACCAAATGAGCCTTATAACGACTCAAAGTCCCATCAACATGAAATTTATGCTTAAATAACCACATAGATCTCACAAAATTAACACCAGATGGCCGTGGTACCAGAATCCAAGTACCATTTTTAACTAACGCATTATAGTCATCATACATACCATTATTCCAATAAGATTTTGAAGGGCGAGGAAGGGAGATTTAGGTAAGGGTGAGATAGAAGAAATATGAAGCGAGAGACGTTTAATGGGTTTGACAATGCCTGATTGAGACTGAGTGACCATGCGGTGAGTACGGGGTGGTTCAGTGGGAGGTTGTGTAGGCTGGGTCGAGGCGCTAGGGTTGGTTGTGCGTGTAGGAGGTTGATGGGCTGGTGGTGATTGATTTTGGGTTGCGGTGGGTGGGCTGTTGAGTTACTGTTGAGATGCGGGTAGTGGGATCTGGGTAAACCCGTGTGAGCATTGGGTTTAATGGGCTCATGATGGGTGTTAGGGACTTCTTGTAGTGGATTTGGTATCTGAGGGTTAGTAAGTATTTGGGTAAGTAGAGGGGATGGTGTAGAGTATAAAAAGGTGTAGGAAGGTGGAAAATTGGGTGTCATTGAGCGGTAAGGAAATTGGGTTTCATCAAAGGTGACGTGCCGAGAAAGTAAAATTTTGTTTGTTTCAAGGTCTAGGCATCGAAAGCCACGGTGATAGGCGGGATAGCCCAAGAATATACATGGTCTTGCACGTGGGGAAAGTTTGTGAGCGGAGTGGAGGTGAGGGTAGCATAGACACCCAAATGTAAGTAAGTTAGAGTAGTTGGGTGTTTTGTGGAAAATTCTTGTGTAGGGGATAGAGGGTAAAAGGTTGAGGAGATAAGTAGCCATATGTAGGGCCTCGAACAAAAAGGTGGGGGGTATGTGAGCCTGGAATAAGAGTGTACGAATGACATTGTTGATGGTTCTAATCATGTGTTCTGCCTTGCCATTTTGTTGAGAAGGTTTTGGGCAAGAAAATCTAAATTGTATAATGTGGTTAGCAAAAAGGGTATGTAAGAGGTTATTGTCAAACTCACCACCATGATCACATTGGAAACTTTTTTTTCGCATTTAAATTGGTTCTTAACGTAATTACGAAAATGCAAAAATTTACCAAGCATGTCAGATTTATTACAAAGAGGGTAAATTCACAAATAATGAGAGAAATGATCAAGAAATAAGATGTAGTATTTGAAACCACTTTTACTAGTAATGGGAGATGTCCATAAATCAGAATGAGTGATATCAAAATAGTGTTCAATGATAGAATTGGAACTATGAAAAGGAAGCTTCACATATTTGCCAAGTTTGCATGCATGATAAACATGTGGAGACTTTTCTTTATTATATGAAATAAATTGACGAGGAACAAGAGACCGAAGCACTTCATCACCGGGATGACCGAGGCGTTGGTGCCACATGTAGGATCTTATTGAGGGAAGAGCGGTAGGTTTGAATGATGGCTTTGTAACGGGATAGAGATCTCCCGAACTATCACATCGAAGGAGGATATGGCGAGTCCAGAAGTCCTTCACAGAAAAACCAAAAGCGCCAAATTCGACAGTGCAATTATTATCTCTAGTAAATTGACGCACAAAAATGATATTTTTAATAATATTGGGGGTGACAAGAACATTATGAATACGAAGTGGGCGACGAGTGGATGGAATAATGCTATGTCCAGTGTTAGTAACAGGAATAGAATTTTTGTCACCAATGTGCACAGATGGGAATAAGCGTTTGTTAAAAATTGTACTTAAATTACTTGCTTTAGAATTTAAATGAGAAGAAGCAATTGTGTCCATATTCCATGTCGGGTCTTGTAATGTCATAGTGCTAAAGGTACTTGGCTTGCGGATTGTAGTGGGTACTGCTGGGTAGAGTATACGGCCTATTGGGCCTGTTGAGGTGTGAGTTGGACCAGACCTGTTGGAGCAACATGGTATAGTTGGGTGATGTATGCTTGAGGGGTCATTTGGTGTTGGGTTGGGTGAGGAGTGTAGTGGGCCGTGGATGGGTATTGGGCCATCCTAGTGTGATAAGACCCATTAGGTGCCAAAGTGTTATTGCTAGTTGTCTGTGATATAATGTGTCGACCAAGTGGGTTGTGGCTGCCATTGTTTGATCTTTTGGTTAGTCCCGCCCTATTGCGATGATCATGAATGAAATTGCAACGGTCTCCAAATTTGCAGGTGACTTTGTTAAAATAATAACATAATTGTGGTAGACTTGGAGATTTTGTAGAGGGAGAATTAGGTTTGCCTTTGTTGTCCAAGGAATTGGTTGCCACAAGGATTGTTGGAGACGAGGAAATACTTTCAAAGGTAGTAGATGCATCAATTTGGTCATTGATTGAGGACTCTTCCAAAGGTAACATGGTACGTTTCGTTTCAAAGGTGGGTAGGGGTTCACGATGTCAAATGATTTTGACAATTGTATCAAAACTGGAGTCAAGACCATTAACGGCGTACATTACCAAGTTTTTGTCACTTACCACAGAGTCGAGATTTTTAATTCTATCCGCCATAGACTTTATTTTTTTGTAATATTCATCAATAGACATCTTCCCGATCTTGATGGAACGAAGTTCATTATCAAGATTGATGGCGCGAGCATCCTTGTTATCATGAAATAAATCTTTGAGATGGTCCCAAAGAGCTTTTGCATTCCCGGGTGTGGAGACAACTTGTTCTTTAAGAGAATCACATAGGGATCCGAGGATCCACATCTTGATGAGATCATCAAGCTTGCAACATTCCAGATTAATAGTGTTAGGCGAGGCTTCTTCTTCTACGTGAGATTTGAGACCTAGACTACCAAGATGAACTTTGAAAAAAGAATTCCAAGAATTGTAATTATGTTTTTCAAGGTCCAATTTAATGGGAACCTTATTGGTTATACTGAAGGATATAAGTTTATCCGCGGATGTGGTGGGAGGAGGAGGCGGAGGAGGGATAGCATCACCGGTCATATTGACGGTTTTTATTATTGTTAGGGTTCTAAGAGAGGTACGGTGTTTTAGGGAGGGAGGGTAGGGAAGAATCCGGTTGTTAGAGAGAAAATAGGAGGGGATTAGAGGCTCTTGGTACCATGTAAGAATATGAGGTAAAGTATGATTTAATGTCTATTCCATTCATATGAAACTGGTACAAATAGGGAGGATACATAGGTTATGACAGTCAAGTGCAATCACCCTCTAATCATGATAAAAATTACAACTAATCCTAAATCAATTATAATAAATGTCAAACTTGCATGTATACAAACTAATAGCTATAACTTGCATATAACCTGAGTGAAAGGCAGGAGAGGTTAAGTGTCAATTTCCCCCGATAATACTAGTATTTAATATCATTTATATGGATTTACGCTTGTTTTCCTCTATATTTCACTTTCAGGTAATTTACGAGCATTGGAGCTAATGAGACGCGGATTTGGAGAGTTTATTGAAGATATATGATAGTATGCCCATTTTGAGGTAATTACGGCGTAACTCTTCTCTCACATTACGCCGTAACAGAAGTGTGACTCAGAAAACCAACTCAACTGAAGATTACGGCGTAACTCCATCTTAGGATTACGCCGTAAGTAATTAGGTCAAATGATGTTCCACGCCGCTACAAGCTACGCCATAACTCATTCAACGATTACGGCGTAATCATGATTTATTAAAGACACGACGTATATCCTTCCAGATGTTATGCCGTAACCAGCTTTTCCGAGCAAAATATGAAGATATTGATGTTACGACGTAACTCTCATATTAAGTTACGCCATAACCAGATCTGGCCTATAAATACCGCCCAAAATTCTGCATTTATCATCATTCACTCCACACACAAAAGCAGAGAACGTGGGTAGGAGGCTGAAGGAAGATCTTGAGGAGCATACGGAGCCATCTCCAAGGGAGAAATCACTCCCTAACGATAAGCATTAGCAATTTGTCATTTCTTTACTTTCAATTCATGTATTTCATTATGTCAAATATTGAATCGATTGTTTCAGTTAATATGAGCGGCTAAGCACCTCTTGTGCTAGCCTAGTTATGATTCCTTAATTGTTTTGTTTATGTTTACATTGCTTCCGTATAATTGTTTCTAATGTATGCATGCATAGTTTGTTGGTAGCTAACCTTGTTTCGGTATTTTTGAATGGCGGTAGTGTCTAGTTGCTTAGGAGATTTGACCAACTGACCCTAAGTAGGTAGACTGAGTGGGAAGAGTAAGAATTGACCAACTGACCTTGGCTTAGGGGACTAAAAACAACTGGACTTTCAAGGGTAGTAGCTTGATCTCCAGTGGAAACCTTTGCTGATAGGTTAGGCCGAACTGGCCAAATGCTATCCTAGCAACTTAAAACCTCACTTGAAGCAATTGGAAGTAATTAGACGTGAACTTAACATGATAGGATGAGTAACTAGGTTAGCACACTTCTCTTCTATTGATCACAACCCTCGCCTTTATTTGCTTTCTTGCATTTCTTGCTTTAGTAGTTAATTAATCATTTCAATCTTAAAAACAATTAAAATCTGTGACACCTAGACTTAGTTAGAATCCGCTCACATAGCTCTTGGGACGACCTCGGTTTTACCGAATACTACACTACACACGATCGGGTACACTGCCCGTTTGTGCATTATGGTAGACCATAGGTATAACGAGACAATTATAAATATTACAACCTGGTCAGTAAAACCTGCATCAAGTTTTTGGCGCCACTGCTGGAGAGTTATATTAGGATTTTCATTAAGTCTTTCATTTTTTATTTTAAATTTTCTCACAATCTCTTTTCAAGTTTCAGGTACCATGGAAGTTGTCAACATTGATGACCTCACTCTTGAGGAATATTTGGCGTTGACAAGGGAAGAACAAGGACCGAGGATCGTTAGGCCGGCTATCGCCGAAGATGCTCAATTCGAGATCAAACCACAATTTATGAGGGAGTTACGTGCAAACCCTTTCTCCGGAAGCATTACCGATGATGCTTACGAACATGTGGACAACGTGGAATACATTGTCAGCCTATTTAAAATTCCATGAGTCTCAAACGATGTTGTCATGTTACATGTGTTCCCTATTTCTCTCACTGGAGCTGCTAAATGATGGGTTGATCGATTACCAGCCGGGACAGTTAACACCTGTCCACTCCTAAAAAAATATTTCATTCAAAGGAACTGTCCTCCATCTAGGACTGCAAAGCAACTAGAAGAAATCCATAACTTCAAACAGGAGGGTGATGAAACGTTGTACCAAGCATGGGAAAGATACAATGAATTATTATACAAATGCCCTACTCATGACCTTAATAGCCAGCAAAAGGTGAACATCTTCTACAAAGGTCTAAACATCTCCTCAAGGCAGATGATCGATTCGAAAGGACCAATACCTGGAATGAATCCAACAATGGCCTTAGAATCTATTCAAAAGATGGCTGACCACTCTCACAAGTGGCACAATGGGGGGAGCAATCGCAGTATAAGTGGAAATATGGAAGGACTTGCAACGATAAATAACAAACTAGAAAGTCTTGGAAGAGACATGAAAAAGTTCAAGGAAAATGTGCATTCCATACAAGTTAGACGAAATGAACACGATGGCACTCTCCCTACCAAGGAGTGCCTGTCTAAAGAGGAAGTCAAAAGAATTAAAGAAGTGAAATATGGAAGTGGAAGACCTTTCAACAGATACAATGGTAACGGGGCTAGATACCACGAAAGATCCCCAGGATTTTATACAAGAATCAACAATAACCCTCCTATACCAAGCCTCGAAGAAATAATGCATAAACATATCAAAGAATCTACAAAGAAAAGTGATAGACTCAAAGAATGGATGGTCAAGGTAAAAGAAGACACAAACATGAACTTACGAAAACAGGATGCCGCAATTAAAAATCTCGAAACCCAAATTGGGCAGTTAGCTAAAAATCCTAAAACGGATTAACAACTTAAGAGAAGATGAGAAATCTAAAGACGACAAGGACCTGCCAAGCCAACTTCCTGAGAAGGAACTCTATCAAGAAAGTTTTCTTCTTCCATGCACTATCGGTAATTTAAAAATTCCCGCTTTAGCTGATTTGGGGGCTGGGGTAAACCTTATTTCTACTTCATTGTTTGATACTCTAAAACTTACAAATTAAAAAAAACAACAATGATGATTGAAATGGCTGATTCCTCTAAAGCTGTACCTAGGGGAGTTGTTGATAATGTTCTCCTAAAAATTGGTAAATTCCTTTTTCCTACTGATTTTGTGGTTATCGACATGGGCAAACGGGAGACTTACAACTTAATTGTTGGAAGGCCATATCTGGCCACTTGTCAAGCGCATATAAAAGTTTTTGAAAAACAAATTTCTTTGGGAACTGAAGGGGAACTGTTGGGATATAGAAAGTCAAAGTGCTGGAGAGTCAAAGTACTGCTTAATGAATAAAGTCAAAGTACTGCTCACTCATCAAAGTACTGTAAGGATAAAGGACTGCTATGCAAATCGTTAAGGATTATTATGTAATTCTAGAATGTTCTCAGTTTAGTTTAGTATTACTTGTCGTACAAGGAATAGAGTTGTAAACCGACTAGGGTTATCCTTATGCCTATAAAAGGACCCCTAGATTGGCATTGGATGTACGTGCAATATTAGAGAATATTAGAGTTTACCAAGTTCGATATTAGAGCTGTTAGGGATTGTTAGAGAAACTGTATCAAGGTGTTCTAAGTATTAATAAAATTGTTGAAGTTAAAGTTAATTCTACTTAGCTTTATTGAAATAAATTCCGCATACTTAATAGAGTTAATTCAGTGTTTCATTGTTAGTGACTTAGGATTTATCCGAGGTTGCTAAGCCCTTACAAGCTACATAAAGTTAGTTTGGTTAGAGTATATCGATCCAACAAGTGGTATCAGAGCTTGTGTGGAAACTCTGATTAAGAAGAAACCCTTAAAACCGATTTAACAACAAACCCTAAAGATGTCGATCAAGTCGCACCACCCCATCCATCACCTCACTCGAATTCCTATCATCAAGAAGGAGAGTATGATCTTTGGAGCATGAAGATGAGGCAAGACATTGCTATTACCGACCATGCATCGTGGAATGTAATTGTCAATGGTAATGAGGTTGTTGCAGACCCTATAGAAGTCCCTGGACAACCTAAACCACCTAAGGTCGTCTTGCCAGCAGCCTACAATCGTAAATCAAGAAAAGGCTCTCAACATACTCATGTCGGTATTCCTAATGGTCACCTACTCAAGTTCCATGATGCTAAGGATGCAAAACAACTATGGGCTGCTCTCAAGACAAGATTTTGAGGTAATGATGCTTCCAAGAAGATGCACAGAATCATTAAAGCAACAGTTTGAAACATTCATTGTTGGTGAAAGAGAAGGTCTTGATGTCGCTTATGATGATTCCGTAATCTTCTTAGTACTGTTGGAGTTATACAAAGCGAGGTATCATTGAAGATGCAAATATGAAGTTCTTAAGAAGTTTGCCATCTACATGGCATGTGATTGCTACTATGATCGAGGACAACCTGGTTTGGATTTTATGGACATTGATGATCTTTACAACCACTTAAAGGTGTATAAGCATGAGATGAATGGCCAAACAAGTTCAAAATCTCACAAAGATTGCTTTTGTGTCTTCTCGAAAGAGAGGCGGTACTTCCACTAAAAGTAATGCTTATCCTACTCAAAGTATTGTTGCTCAAAGTACTGTTACCTTTCCTACCCCACTCATCACCTACAAACACCATTCATTCGATGAAGTTGTATGCTCTTTCTTTGCTCGAAGCCACTTTACCGTTACTTATGAAGAGGATTTGTCACAAATTGAAGAGGATGCTCTTGAAGAAATTGATATCGTGGCAAGTTGCTATGATCAACGCTAGGATCAAAAATTTCATGAAGAAAACAGAAGAGGCATTGATTTAAAACCCAAACAGGTATAACCTTTGACAAGACCAAGATTGAATGCTTCAATTGTCAAAGAACTGGACACTTTGCAAGAGAATGCAAGTTTGCTAAATATCGTGCAAATAGAATGACCGAAAACCCAAGCTTGAACTAAAGGAAATCACTATTATGAAACAAAAGCTTTGGTTGCTCATGAAAATCTATCGAGGTTGGTGAGTCAATTTGATGATGAACCAAGAACCTCTTGTATGGTCGCAGATGGAAGAGTTTGATTGGAGCACGCCTTTGATGAGGAACCGTGATTTGCCGCTTTGGAATCAAGAGATAGCCTAGGAAGCTTTGATTAGAGCATGGAATGTGAAGAGGAACCTGTTCTGCTTGCTATGGTAGCTACTTCACCAAGTTCACCCCCTATCTCTGAGGTATGCTCTAAGTGTCATGATTTTTATCAAAAAGTCCTTAATGATTATGTAACTGAAAGATATAATTATAGAAGAGCTAGGTCTGAGGTAGCTGGTTATCAAATTACTTTAGAATCAATGGAAGCCAAAATAATAACTCATGAAAATAATGAAATGGCTTGGGCAGAAAAGTATGAACAACAGGATTATCAATTAAAATTAAGTGAATGGAAGTTAGGATGTAAGGTCTCTGAACTAGAAAAGATGACTAAAGAAAGGGATGAGTTGCTAGAAAAATTTGCTGCTTGGGGAAAATCTGGCCTTTCACATGTTAGTTTTGTTGAAAAATAGAAAAGAGCTCACATTAAAATTGGCCTAGGTTTTGGTATGGACTTTAGTAGCACAGAAGAAAACCCACCTAGTGATAAGGATGAACTTGATTTTGAGGATATCACAACTAGTGATGATGAACTCATTAACTATGTAGACACATCTAGTAATGAGGAATCTATTAGTCAAACACCCCCTGAATTTAAGAAAGACAAGGGTTATCATGCAGTTCCTCATCCCACTGGTAGTTTTCAACCACTTAGAATAGATGTTTCTCATTTTGGAGTAGACAACCTAGAGTTTAGGAAAAAGCTTATTGGTCAATCTAGTTCTGAAACCTCCAAAGAAACAATTGAGAAACCTAAGGATGATAATTTTCAGAGTCGAGCAGTACCTTCATCTCAAAGTACTGCTAAACCTTCAAGAGCACCTTTAAGAAAACCTTTTCAAAATATCGCTAAACCTTTTGGGATAATTTTGGTCAAAATAATTTTCATAATTCACCAAAAGTCGTTAGGTTTGGTCATAGAACTAATGGAAGAAATTTTGGGAGTATGGGTCAAAAATTGTGTTTTGTTTGTTATAATCCTGATCATTTGATTAAGGACTGTGACTTTCACTCAGATTACTTAAGTAAATTCCCAAAGATCAGATCTGCCAACCAAAAACCAAGGGAGAATAAACCAGTCTGGAATTATTCACATAGGGTTAACCACAACAACTTCTCACAAGACCATAGGTACCCTCACCAGAAAAGATCTTTTTCAAAATCACCAGTACCTTCAAACACTTTCCAAGGTATTGATAAGCCAAAACTTTCTCAAGCAGTACCTTCTCAAAGTACTGCTAGATTTTCACCCAATCAAGGTACTGCTAGCATTTTTTGGAATGGAAGCCCTAGGAGATCTAATTACTATCAATCTAGAAGGCGTTACACCTCAAAAAGAGTATCTAGATCAAAGAACTCTACACCAAAAGTTAAAACAAGCTGGGTTAAGAAAGAAAGTACTGATGGGGAACAAACAAGACTTTCAAAGAAGTGTGGGTGAAACAGGATTTTGTTGAAAATAATAAAGAGAATTTGGATGAAAAGAGATTTTATTGAAAACCAACACAAGTTTTGGAACAACCAAAGATAATTGATCATGTGCTTAAAGATAGTGGAAATTACATACTTAAAGAATTTAAGTATGTAACTCCACAAAGGAACACAAGTCAAGAATGGCTTGGGTTCCTAAAATTAACTAACTCTTTTATCTTTGTGCATGGCAACCCGTAAGAGGAGCTTAAAGATCATTTAATTGTGGATAGTGGTTGCTCGGAAGCATGACAGAGACAAAGAGATTCATCGATTTTAGATCTTATTGTGGAGGAAGAGTTGCATTTGGGAATGATGCTAGTGGAGGAAGAATAACTGGCAAAGGAACTATCAAGGCAGGAAGCATAGATTTTGAGAATGTTCGTTATGTGAAGGAGCTCAAGTTCAACCTTTTGTCAGTCTCTCAGATCTATGACAAGAAGCACACTGTGTTGTTCACTGACACATAATGTCTTATTCTTTCCCCTGAATTCAAGCTTGTTGATGATAACTTGGTAGTGCTGAGAGTACCAAGAACTAATGATGTGTACATTCTGGATATGAAGAGTCTTAACTCTTCTAAAAGAGCAACATGTTTAGTAGCAAAGGCAACACTTGAAGAAGCACATCTGTGGCATAGAAGATTAGGCCATGTGAATTTCAAGAATATCAACAAGTTGGTTAAAGGAAATTTAGTTAGAGGTTTACCTTCCAAAACATACAAGAATGATCACTCATGTTTGGCGTGCAAGAAAGGTAAACAACACAAAGCTTCATGCAAGAAGATTGAGGAAAGAACCATTAGAGAACCTTTGGAGTTCTTTGCACATGGATTTATTTGGACTGTTTCATTGTAAGCCTCAACAAGAAGAAATCTTGCTGGTTGTGACAGATGATTGCGAGAGATTTAGTTGGGTATTTTTCTTAGGATTTAAAGATGAAACCTTTGATGCTATTCATGATCTTATAATAGCCCTTGAAAATCAATTGAGACTCAAAATAAAAGGAATTAGATGTGAGAATGGTACTGAAATCAAGAACAAGCTTATGGATGAATTTTGTGCTAAGAAAGGAATCAAGAGGGAGTTTAGCATTGCTAGAACTCCACACCAGAATGGTGTTGCAGAGAGAAAGAATAGAAATTTGATTGAATCAGCCAGAACAATGCTTGCAGATTCATACTTACCTATTCAATTTTGGGCTGAAGCTGTAAGTACTGCTTGCTATGTGTTGAATAGAGTATCAGCCACTAAACCTCGATGAAGACACCTTATGAGTTGCTTATGGAAACAAACCTAACATACATTTTATGAAACCTTTTGGATGTCCTCTGACTATTCTCAATACTATTGATGCTTTGGGAAAATTTGATGGCAAGTCAGAAGAAGGATATTTACTGCGATATTGTACCAACAACAAAGGATTTAGAGTGTACAAAAAGGTCACCAAGAAGGTTCAAAGATTGTCTTCATTTTGAATATTTAGAAGATCAAGAAAATCAAAAGGGTAAAGGTCCTGATTGGATGTATGATCTTGAGATTTTGACTCCTTCTATGAATTATGTTCCTGTTAGAGAAGAAAATCAAGCTATTCACAAAGAAGAAGATTTACAGTACATTGTTCATGGAGTCAATATTAGACTTGCTGCTGTTCCTGATGAAGAACCTATAACTGTTGAGAAAGAGAAAAGTACTGATGAACCAAAATCCACTTTGTCTGCTGAGGATCAAGCTATTCAAGATGAACTTAATAGAATGCTTTTCAAGAAAAAGAAGCACAATCTTATGAGGATGAACAAAGGAGAGCTTTTGAATAAGGAAAGAAAAAGGGTAAGTCTACAGAAAACCCTCACAGTACTTTTGATCACAGTACTTTGGATCAAAGTACTGTTGCACCTATTGACAATACTTTTGATGATGATCCGACCATGTCTGGTTTAGAAGATACTGATGATGAATTAGATGATGAAGGTATTTTCTCACATTCCAATGAAGGAGCTGATTTCACAAATTTGGATGATGATCTTGAAGTACCACAGACTCCTACATTAAGGATTCAAAAAGATCACCCCACTGGTCAAATAATTGGACCTTCTACTTCTGGAGTGCTCACAAGAACCAAGGCTAAAGGTTTTTCTAAACTACATAATGCTTTACTTAACTTTGTGTATAAACAAAACAAGCTGAATCATAAGGATCACCAAGCGTGTTTATTCACTTGTTTCATCTCTCAAGAAGAGCCCAAGAATGTAGCTCAAGCATTAACTAAAGAGAGTTGGGTTGAAGCCATGCAAGAAGAACTTCTTCAATTCAAACTTCAAGAAGTTTGGGTACTATGTGATCTACCAGATGGAAAGAAAGTAATTGGTACAAGATGGGTTTTCAGAGTCAAGAGAGATGAAAGAGGGAATGTCATCAAGAACAAGGAATGGCTAGTAGCACAAGGATATAGACAAGAAGAAGGAGTAGATTATGATGAAGTGTTTGCTCCTGTATCAAGCATTGAAGCCATTCGAATATTCCTTGCTTTTGCATCATATATGGGATTTCAGGTTTATCAAATGGATGTCAAGAGTGCCTTTCTCTATGGCAAGATTACAGAGGAGGTCTATGTTAAACAGCCTCCTGGTTTTGAGGATCATGTACATCCAAACAAAGTCTACAAAGTTGTTAAAGATCTTTATGGTCTTCATCAAGCACCTAGAGCTTGGTATGAAAGACTTTCCACTTTCTTATTGTAACATGGTTACAGAAGGGGAGCAATTGATAAGACTTTTTTTTATCAAAAAAGATAAGAAGGATATCATGCTGGTTCAAGTTTATGTAGATTATATCATCTTTAGAGCTACAAAACAGTTCATGGTGAAGGAGTTTGAGCAACTGATGCAACATGAATTTCAAATGAGTTCTATGGGTGAATTAACATTCTTTTTGGGTCTTCAAGTTAAACAGTCAAAGGAGGGAATTTTCATAAGTCAAGATAAGTATGTCTCTGACATTCTTAAAAAGTTCAACTTTGATGCTATGAAGCCAGCCACTACACCTATCAAATCTATCAACTCATTGGGCAAGGATGAAGATGGTCAACCTGTTGAAGTCAAGTTGTACAGATCTATGATTGGCTGTCTTATGTACTTAACTGCATCTAGGCCTGATATCATGTTTGTTGTCTGTTTATGTGCAAGATATCAAGTCTCACCTAAGGTCTCCCATGTAACACCCCAACCCGACAAGGGCAAAGATATCACAATACGGTTTCATATCAGAACTTTAAATAATATACAAAAGCGGAAGCCTTTACAAAATAATCAAAAGAAAACATAAATAACTTAATAATCAAAATAAATCTAAGATCTCTATAGTCAAAACTTGCTCTCAGTTCTACTCTCAACCCAGCTCAGCCATCCCATAAGCTCATCTTGAATGCCTAATACCTGCCGCAGGAAAAGAAATGCGGCTGAGCTTACAAAGCCCAGTGAACTGATATAACAAAACGAAAACTAAACAAAAAGTAAATACGAAATGAAATAAAGAAACGAATAATGAAGTCACAAATGAAATGAGGATAATGAATCATCGAGGATTCTCTGGAAACACGATACACACGTAAATCCGGAAGAACAAACAACAAATAGGAACAAACACATAGCATATTGATGACACAAATCAAGCACATCATAATCAATAGGAAATTAATGAATCAAGCAATTTAAGTACATATAAGTCAAACTAAATACCAAAGCTAGCGTAAACAACTACTAGAAGTAAACATGTCCTTTACACAATTCAATTAATCTACATTTAACACACTTATCCAATATCATAGCAATGAACAATAGCGGTCAAGCGTGGCGGTCAAACATACAAATAGAAAACACAATAGGAAAACTATAACTAAATAAGCAAAAGACATAGCATAGCAATTAGCGAGGTTATCAAGTCGATACCATAAGTTAAACCATTTCCCGGATCAAACTTTAGTATAGATGAATTTAAACATGGCGGATCAAACATAAGCGGATCTGAACACCAACGGATAATCAAAGTTCACGAATTATCCGAACAATTATACATAATGAACTTACGTAACAATCAATTATACACTAACATAATCATCATACGATCAACAATTCACATAACGATAAACTAACATAACATCGATGACAACATACGAATCATATTTAAACATATTAATCATATCCTAGCATGGCATACGGTAGTTACATAAACATGTCAAAGCATAAACACATTCAATAAACATATAATAATTCAAGATGTAAATGGAAAACATTGACAAACACGGAATCATAAATGTAATATCTAACACGTAAATAACAGAATCTGATTTAGTTATCTACCACGAGCCCATAACATATCATATCAAGTAACTTTCTTATTCGGAGGGTGACCTCGGAATACCTTATATAATATGAGGAGACCTCAATACCAAATGGAGTAGCTAGCTCCCGAATTTGTGAAGACGCGTATTGTACACCGACATCATTCACCGACAAATCATATTAGATAATGATCGATCTAGGATGCATCCATACGCCCCAATGCATGATAGTGGCCATACTATCAATAAACAGATAATGAAAGGGACGTGGCGAACATCACTCCACGCCCTAGAGTCATGTCGAGGTGCATCATCGACACGGACATGGAACCCCATGACTAGTGAAATATTTGGCTCGGTGTCAAACTAACTTAGGTCAAACAGATTGTCATAAATGACACAGATCATAATTCATCATAAAGGTCAAACAGATTTACAAATCGGAGTTTTCATATCATAAGTTCAAATCGATGTTCAATAAACAGAGATTTCAGATAAGCAACGGATCAAACAAATCAGAAAGGGTTCATATCAAATGTTCAGAAATCAAAGGTTCATATCACAGTCACATATCATACGTTCATAATCAGAGGTTCATAATCAGAAATTCATACTCAAACATAGCAAGGTTTAACAAACAGAAGTTCAGACAAACAGAGATTCACATAAACAGAAGTAAATCATAGCAATGGCATAGGGAACCCTAATAAACATAAGGAAATGACAAGAAAAGGAGATCATGAGAAAACCTTTACTAAAAAGGTCAGAATATCTGTACCTTAGCAACGAAACGAAAACAAACGGGAAAGTAACACCGGGAAGCAATGTCGTATCTCCTTCAACGTATCTACACGAATTGATATCATATATACTACTTATATACTCATTTTATAAGCTTCTTATGCATGTGTAAGTGTTTTACTTATTGATATCCTCTTTTATCTTTCATTTTCTTAAATTCACATCTGGACAAGAATTTAGCGATTTTTATAAAATACTTACTTAGCTCAAATGAAATCAAGTAAAATCCCAGGGGTTCCCAAATGAGTTAAAAGACTCTCCAAAAATTGGTGGGTTCTATTTCCATCCCAAATGGCCTAAGGAAAATCATAAGTCCAGACCTGCCCAGAAAGTGATCAGAAAATACACCTTAAAATTTTGCGCATCTTAGACCTGTTTAGACACCTTAGAAAAATTCCCAAAACTCCCAGAAATTTATTTATAACCTAAATGTCACTCCTGTAAAAGGAGAGATCCTAATTCATTATGGTTTGAAAATGAAAAATCAAACAATCCAACTAAATTTCAGACCCGTTTTCTCAGCTTTGACAGTTGATCTTGTAAAATTCAAAAATACGACTTAGACAACTCCAAATTCGACCAAACCACTTGGAAAACTTAACTAAGACATAAAATAAACATTTCCAACAAAAACCCAGATTATTGCACTTATAAAATTCGATCTATGACACACACAAATTCGACATATGATGCTGTCCAGTTTTAGGGCCAATTAAAACCATTGTAATCACATGATTTACCTACCCAAACGCACCCATGACCCATGTAAGCCACACAACCTGATTTAATATCATCACAACATGCCCAACATTCATATTTTACAGCTTATGAATTTATACATACCCGTTTACGTATAGTCCAAGGTTCAT
Organism: Chrysanthemum lavandulifolium; assembly: GCA_022545495.1. Classification (NCBI taxonomy): domain Eukaryota; kingdom Viridiplantae; phylum Streptophyta; class Magnoliopsida; order Asterales; family Asteraceae; genus Chrysanthemum; species Chrysanthemum lavandulifolium. Next base: position 214,300,779 of record CM040244.1, read on the forward strand.
TTAATTTGCCAATAAAATCATTTATGTGTCGACAAAAATGGTTCCCAAAACAGATTCATATCCAATGTTAAATGTCCATTCTCTATTCAACATAAACAAGGTCAAAGTTATGATTTCATGTGACATATCATTATTTCATGTACTAAGTATAACATGTTATTATGTGATGTTTAATTCGTAAAATTTCGTACGCATGGAAAGAAAACTCACGTCACCAAATCAAGAAACAAAAGACGAAGAGATGAGACGAGTTATGTTACCCTTGTGTGTCGAATGGGAGAAACAAGGATCTAGGACCAGGAACCATGACCAAGCCAAAACAAAACAGCCCCCCACCTTCAGTCTAGAACCCACGACCAGCCACACACCTTGTGACCCACGACATGACCAACCCAAACAGCCCCTTCGAGTGTAACACTCACGACAGCAGCCTCTTCAATGCACCATGTCCGCAGCAGCTTCTTCCTTTGAATTAGCACCCCACGACCAGCCAGCACCACCACGACTAGGGACCCCCAAGAACCCACGACAAGACTCCTTGGCTTAGAGAACCCACGACAGAAACAATAGTCTTGCGACAAGCCCTTTCTTGACTCAATACCACGGCTAATGGCATCATCATCACAACCCTTGAATCATAGTTACAAAATACCCTGTTGTTTGCTTGAATCGAGTGAAAGGAGAGGCGTTCTCCCCTTTTTTTTCTTCCTTGACGTCACTTTTTAGGTTTAGGGTTTTAGGGTGAGAAATAAACGTGAAACGTGGGGCAAAAATAAAAAAAAGGGAAGGGATAATAGGGGTTCGGTTTTACTGAGCAAAAGAAGAAAAACAGTGGGCCAAATCCACTTAGATGGGCTTTTACATTTACTTGACATGATTTAAAATATGAATGCTAAAAGAAATCGGCCCATGAAACTAAAGAGAAACGTGTGATGCATTCTAGACGAAAGTGTAACTCGATCTTGTTTATCTTGTACATTATGTCGATTATTTATACGTTACGTTATAATGTACTTAATGAGTTTGACGTAATTTTTCGTATTTCATAAATATTAAATTCGAGGGGTATAACTGTCTTTTCACACGCTTAGGATTTTTAGGGTTTTACATCCCATATGAATGCAGTGAAGAGGATTTTTAGTTATTTGAAACAACAACCTAAGTTAGGGTTGTGGTATCCAAAGGATTCACCTTTTCACTTGGAAGCTTTTTCAGATAGTGACTATGCAGGTGATAATTATGATAGAAGATCAACCACTGGAGGATGCCAATATCTTGGAAGAAGATTAGTCTCATGGCAATGTAAGAAGCAAACTATTGCAAAGAACATCATCCATTGAGCGTAATATGTCTTTGGTGTAAGTGTTGTGGACAAGTATTATGGATACAAAATCAACTTTTGGATTATGGGTTCAACTTAAAGAATACTCCTATCAACATTGATAATGAGAGTACAATTTGCATTGTGAAGAATCCGGTTTATCACTCCAAGACCAAGCACATTGATTAGGCATCACTTTATCGAGATTGTTATGAGCATAGGCTCATTAATGTTGTCAAGGTTCACACGATGATAATGTGGTGATCTACTTACAAAAGGATTTGATGTTTCAAGATTCAATCATTTGGTGGTGAGTATTGGTATGATTAATTACTAAGCTACATTTAAGGGGAGGACCGATTAGTTAGTTAGACAGTCCTATGCATTGTTAAGGGAGGTTAATACAATGATTTTTGAAGTTTTGCTCTTGTGACGAAGAGAATGGAAAAGTAATGCTTTTGGTTATATGAAAGTACCGCTCTGAAAGTACCGCTTTGGAAATCTCGCTTATGTGGAAAGCATCATTTGTCTTATCAACGTCTTGCTCCAACGGTCAAAATATGGGTTAAAATTCAAATAACGGTAACTTTGTTATTATGGGATATGATTTTTCAAATCTTACCTATAAATAACTACCCTCCGATTTTCCCTCTCATCTTTATACTTATCAATCTTTTCCATATTTATCTCTCTTTCACATTTACTATTCATCGAACCACTTTCTTTTGTAAACATTAATCAATGGCGAATCGAAACACAGTTACTAAACACAACATGGTGGCAAATTTAGATAAGACTGAAGCAAATGTCGCGTTTCATGACATAATTGATTTCCTCGCTGGATCTTCAATCAATTATGCACTTTTGGTAGAACCGGATGTTATTGAGCCATGGATTCAACAGTTTTGGGCAACTGCTAGAACTCACATGGAAGATGATGAGTCATATATACAGGCTAAGGTTGCTGGAAAGACAGTGAAAGTTAGTGAAGCTTCATTTCGTGAAGATTTATTATTGGATGATGAAGAAGGAGCTATATGTTTTGACAAATAGCTTCTTTGGGATACTTTAAGAGATAAGGGTCCTTAACTGAAACAACATTCAAGAAACCCTTGTTTAGTCCACATTGGAAGTACTTGGTACATGTATTACTTCATTGTATCAGTTCTAAGAGTACTTCATGGGAGCAATTTGGATCCAATATAGCATCTGCTTTGGTGGGATTGGCTACAAATCGTCTCTTCAACTTTTCAAGACTCATTCTAGATGGTATGCTATCTCACATTTCTAATGGATCACCCTGGTTAATGTATCCAAGATTTATTCAAGTTTTCTTGAATAAACAACTTCATGATGTACCAAAGCCTTGAGCTTATTACTGTTGTGGTACAACTCGCAAAGATATTCACCTTCATGGCTAAGAAGAGTGATAGATTCTCGGAAGGCATACTCCTTTGACTACTTCAATGATGGAGATTGTTCAAGCGGTTAGAGTCGAGGTCTGCTGCAAGTGAAGAAAGAGAAGTCTTGCATCAACTCAAGGTACCGCTTCTCAACATACCGCTTCTTCACAAGGTGTGCTGCTCAACAAGGCACTCATTTTACCTACACCATCTCTACAAGATCCCGCACATGCCGAGTCGAACTGAATCAATCCACCATCATCCGGAGGAGATCTTGGAGAGATACACCGAGGATTGGTTATGGATAATTATGTTTTGACAAGGGAATTGGTCGATTAAAGAAAGCTCAAGCTCAAGCCGCACAACTAGTAAAGTTGAAGACCAAGTTTAGAAGATTAAAGTCTTTTGTATGGCCTTTAATTCAACATCACAGTTGTGGGTCAAGTCACGGAGGAGGCATGGGAAGAAGTTTAGAAGCCTTCAAAGGGCAAAAAGGTTCAACAAAGAATCTTCTATCCAATTGGGGAGGAATCTAGAGCAAGATAATTTGAAAAAGATCTTGAGTTTCATGCGGATAAAGAAGATGAACCTCAAATCTTGAAGAACAAGTAAATATTGAAAGTCTTGAGCTGAAGGAACTGGAGTTCAAAGTCTTTGGTGTAGAAAGTAATCGATGTTCAAGGTGTTGGTGATCAAGGTACTTCTTCAAGGAACACATAGACAAGAGCCGATTACACCAAGGACTCTTAATTTTGTTGAAGAAGTCGGTCCTTCAACAGATCCTACAAGAAGAGGAAGTCGATACACCCATGGTCGAGCATCTGCAGTGATGATGAGACAGTTGCTCAAATTTTGCAAAATCTATCAAGACCAAGAGGTGTTAGTATTCCGTGAGTTGTTGAAGAACAACCTCAAGCTTCTCAACCAATTTTAGATCCAAAGGAAAAGGCAAAGGCAAACCGATGGAAACAAAGAAGAAGAAAAAGCTTACTTTGGTGAAATCGAGCTATTGAAGTGGCCAAGAATGAAGAAGTCGCTAAGAAGTTTCAAGATGAATATGATCTTCGAGATTGCTCAACCTGTGAAGGAACACAAGTCGTTATACCACAAAGACCACCTAGTAAAGCTAAAGAAAGAAATGCCATGATGGCTTATCTAAAGGGTCAAGGATATTTGGATTACGTGTTGAACTATTTAGAGATGAAAGATTTATATAATGTTTAGAGAAGCTTATCAAAAGCAAGTTGATAGTATTATTTCTTTTAAGGATGATGATAAACAAAAGGAGGTCGCTAGTAAAAGAAGCTTAAAAGAAAAAGAACAATCAAGTGAACAACCATCAAAGAAGATTGAGTTAAGATCGATCTGATTGATGAGTGAGAAATTACATAAGAGTTGTCGACTTTGATCATCCTAAATCCAAAGATCTTGCGAGAAAGAAGTCCAAGATAACTACATTTGAAGTGGTAGAATCAAAGGATGGAGACTATCGATGTTCCATAGGGAGGATGAAAGCTTTAAAGTGTTCAATTTGCTATGGGATATACTGCACATAATAGATAGAGCAGATCTGTTTCAACTATATCAATTAGTGCAAGAATACTTTGAACATATTCCATCAACTGGAGTTGGCTTAGTATTGCTAGGAGATCTCATAACCATCTAGGAAACTGAGGAGACAAGCACTGATGAACTCTGGAAAAACCAAGAAGATTGGGAGATTACAAGCTGGAGATTCTTTGAAGAATCAGGAGGGCATGCTTTGGAATTGGAAGATGGAAATATGATCCATATGTTAGCTGAAAGAAGATATCCTTTGACTAGAGATCTTATGAGAAGGATGTTGGATCATGGAATGGAAGTCGAAGAAGAGAATGAAACAGCCCTAATGGTTATTGAATTATATATCAGATGGACAACTATGGTGATGATGAAGCATAAGTCTTGGTATGATGTTTAATTGTATGATTTTTTGAAAAATAAGTACTTTATTCAAAGTACTGCTGGACAAACAGTACTTTAACCAAAGTATTGCTTGCAGCACAAAACCAGTAAATGATTTTAAAAAGAAAACTTTTGTTAAGTGCAATATATTTTAAAACAAAAATTAACAGCAACAAATGGTTTTTGAGATGGTTTCAACAAAAGGTTATCAGTTCACCATGTTTAACAAAAGGACTGGCTAATTCATGAGCAAACGGATCTGGTAAAGATATCTCAAATCCGTTATATAGTTGACAACTTGCTAATAAGTTGTATGGTAATCAACTCACTATATCAGCAAATGTAAAGAGTTGGCTAGCCCACAAGAAAAATGGCTTGTGGTAAAGGCTGTGGAAAAACCATTTGTATGGTAATTAGTTCACCATGGTTGTAAGAACTAACTAGTCCAAAAGGGTACGGCTTTTGGTAAGGACAAAATAAATCCATTGATAGCTGATGATTTGCTAAAAATCATATGGTTATCAATGTACCATGGTCTTACACACCTAAACATTGGCTACTCTAGAGTTAATGGCTTTGGTAAAGAGATATCAAAATCTATTTAAATTTTCAATGATTCACCTGTCACAGGAGTTTACACACCTGGAAGTGATGAGAATAGACTGAAACTTAATGAATTGATGTACAAATTGTCATATGTTGCTGAGTAGCTGAAAAGATGGAGCATGCTGATTGTTGCTGTAAAGAAATGTTTATGAAGACTACTTTGGTGATGATAATACAAACACAGGGAATACAAAGACAAAATTTGAAGATAAAGACACAATCTTTCCTTAAAGACAAAGATGTTAAAGATACATATACAAAGGAACTTGAAATCAAGCAAGTAGAATTCAAGTTAGGGGAGGATTGTTGGGATATAGAAAGTCAAAGTGCTGGAGAGTCAAAGTACTGCTTAATGAATAAAGTCAAAGTACTGCTCACTCATCAAAGTACTGCAAGTTAAGGATTATTACGTAATTCTAGAATGTTCTCAGTTTAGTTTAGTATTACTTGTCGTACAAGGAATATAGTTGTAAACCGACTAGGGTTATCCTTATGCCTATAAAAGGACCCCTAGATTGGCATTGGATGTACGTGCAATATTAGAGAATATTAGAGTTTACCAAGTTCGATATTAGAGCTGTTAGGGATTGTTAGAGAATCTGTGTATCAAGCAGGTTCTAAGTATTAATAAAATTGTTGAAGTTAAAGTTAATTCTTCTTAGCTTTATTGAAGTAAATTCCGCATACTTAATAGAGTTAATTCAGTGTTTCATTGTTAGTGACTTAGGATTTATCCGAGGTTGCTAAGCCCTTACAAGCTACATAAAGTTAGTTTGGTTAGAGTATATCGATCCAACATGAACGAATTACTTTCAGCATGAAAGAACAATTGAATCCCCGATTGGAATTTTCAAAAAAGGTTGATGTTGTCAATGTTATGTCTCTTGACCCGCCTTGTTAGGAATTAGAAAATTCTATAGTAAAGAGTCGGTCACCCCAAGTGTTATCTAGCATAAGTTAGCTCGTAGACAAATCGTTAGTTACGTTATTTACTATTTTATTAGTTAGTTATTAGCCTAGTTTAGCGTAGTATAACACCGTGGAGGAAGGACGGGTCTTTACCCACTGTATACCTGATCCACAGGCCGTCAGGAGGTCGTTTAGGTTGTAAGCTATAAATACCCTCTACCTTCCAAGGTAGAGGGTTGGAAGTTCTAATCTAACCTTTTACACTTTTGTTTATCTCTCTAGAATTCCCTCTCTACTCTCTTCATCTCTCTAACCATGACATTCATATACTATCATCATCCTAGACCACCCGAATCATCTAAACAACATAATATTCACGATCCTACAATTGGTATCAGAGCCATGTTTTGTTGTTTGTGATGTTTCGATTGGTTTTTAATGTGGCTTGGTTGGTTTTTGTTATGCGGTTTATGTGGTTTTTGTTGTACGCGGTTTGATTCAAATGGTGTTTGGATACTTGTTTTGATGCGTGGTTGATGCGGTTGTGTTTGTGCTTTATGCCTATGTCGAATGTGGTGTAACTGGTTTTATGGGTGTTATCAGTTTGAGCATGTTAACAGTTTCATTTTGAATCCTTAACACTTGAAATGGTCTTTTATTGGTTGAGCATGTTTTAAATTGTTATTTCTTTTTACTGGTCACCGTATCAAAGCTGTGTTATATTTTTTGGTGGTCAAACAATGTTTTTTTTGGTAAACTGGTTCTATTAACTGATTTGAGGTCAAATTCACACATGTTGTTTGATCAAAGAATTCTACTATGCGAGTTGACTCCTTCTTCTAAGCGAGTTGTGACATATGCTTTTGAGCATTTTGTCTTGTACTGGTATGAAAGATGTCAGACTCATAATGTCCAGTTTCAATAAAATAAAGCGAGTTGACAACATTTTACATAGATGCGAGTTGCAGCTTGCTATTGAGCGAGTTGTTAAAAGTATCTGGAGCGAGTTGTGTACTCGCATTTTCTAATGCGAGTTGCTACTGTATGCGAGTTGCTAACCAAAACAGATGCGAGCTGTGTACTCGCATAATTATAAGCGAGTTGTTGACCACAACTATAACCAAGTACCAAAACTCAGTCGACCTCAGGTTATCTATAACCATCCTCAGTCCATAAATGAACAAACCAAGCGAGATGAAAAGATTCCAACAGACCCAAAACAATATCAATAGGTCGACTCTCTAATCCCATATATCACCAACATATTCAACTCTCAAACAATCAAGACTCAAATTGAAAAAAAAAATAATAAAATAAATAAAAGTAATCTCAGATTCAATTCATTTCTTTTTGCAATCTTTTCAAAGATTGTTTTAATTGAAATATCAATCCATCATCGATCACTTTTTGAAGCTAAGCCTCACTTATTATCCGAAACCCAAAATAGAAAAGAGTTATAACAACGGTGTTATAATCTATTTCTTTAGTTCGTTCATCAACAAAAACAACATAAAGAAATCGAAATGATTAATCATACACCTACCCGAGACCCATCCTAGGATCTTGAAGCCTTCGCTGGATCATTCTTCATAGGTTATTTGTAACCAAGATATAAAAAGGGTGTGCTTGTTATGCTTAACGAAGAAAGAATATGGTGGATAAGAGGAGATGTGTTCTTGAAGGATGAAAGGAATGATCTGCGATTGAGATCAGGAAGATACTTGAGAGGCGGGTTGTTTGAGGTAAGAGAGAGGCGCCTTTTTTTTTCTGAATGTGTGATTAGGGTTAGAGATAATGACCTAATATTTAGGGAATGATATTTTATAACCGGTTACACAAATATTGGAGTTGGATCGCGTATTTCTTCATTTGGAGTGGGCCAAGTGTTATATTCGCATGATGGGCTATCTTCAATAATAGACTAACAATGGGCTTCTTAAGACAAAACTATTCTTGGTCATGAACGTTGGGCTGAGATTTGCTATGAGCTGATATCCTCTTTTAATCCGAAATTTATTCTAAGACTTAGTTTTTTAATTAATTTTGGACTAAAATTGGTATTTTTTATAGTATGGTAAATTTTCACGGAAGGATACAAAATTCACGGCTTAAAATGGTTATTGGAAAATGTTGACTACGGGGTTGTTTGGACGGTATTTCTTATTTGGATTTGAAGTGAGGTTTTCCGGGCATGTTTACTTATTTCGTCTTCTTTCTTTCTACTCTTCCGCGAAGATGACTTGTTTGGGCGTTTATTGAGTGTGATAAAGACTTGGCTATTTAGTTACGGCTGTGATTCTTTCTTGCTTAACCCACAACGTAGCTATCACTTCGGTGTCTCACTCAGTTGAGAATGTCAAGAGGTTTTGTACGTTGGGTACACCGTTTCTTCTTCACAAGAATTAGTACAAGTTTAAGTAACAAATCTGGGGAATTTTACTTCATGATCAAGTTTGGTATATCAGGTTTACTTCACCTTGTGGACACAACAATAGCCGACAGAATATGTGGAAGATGTGTGTACCAATGGATTGATTGGTTGTGATGTGATCAACAATTCTCATGATATATTAGACACCACTGAATGTCAATGATACTTCACAGTCTAAGCAAAATCTTTCAAGAATCTTCAACGTCAGTCATGATCTTTCAAGATGTTTGCTTATGACAAGAACTTTTCGTGCAAAGGGTCGTACAAGTTAATGATGCTTTCGAAAGTTCGAAACCATCATGGGGGAGAATCGTGTACTTTGATGTTTTACGGTCAATCTCAGGGGAAAGTAGTGTATACTACTCGACTTAGTATGGTTTGTGAAGTTGTCTACATATGGGTAAAGAATTTTTGATAATGTTGTTGATGTTGGTTGATGAACCGTTGATGAACCGCTGCATGTTCCCCTAAAACAGATATTCACCGAAATCAAAGTTGTCATAACACATTCAAACTGACATTGTTTACGGTTTTGTCTTGATTTTGTAAAATCCCGCGAAAGAATCTATTTCTCGGTTTAAATCATAGACTTGTAAAATACCGTGACAATGGAAACATCCTGGTAATAGTAAAGTGCATTTCCGGATCTATCTTACGGTTTATTCTTGGTTTTGTAAAATCCCGCGAAAGAAACTATTTCTCGGTTTAAACCATAGAGTTGTAAAATCGCGTAATGATTGAACCATCCTGGAGAAAGGGAAAGTGTAATTTTGAATCTTATTTAATGCTACGGTTTCTGTTTCGAAGAAGAGATAAAAGGGTGTACTTCATGAATTGGATGTGTGTTTGGATATTCGTCATGGCAGTTTGGTTATTACTTGGTTTTACGGGGTTACGTGCTTTTAACCATGGTCGGGATGAAACCATTATCTGTGTTCGTTTAAATGTCAAAGAAGGCTAGATTTGAGCTTTTAACAAGAAGATGTGACAACGGCGTTAATTCAGTATTATTTATTTGAGGTTGAAGTGAAATATCACGGGCGAGTGTACTTAGTATCTGAAGGTATCGGGGATGGTTGGATGAAGATTCTTCATGATCCTTGTTCGAGCTTATTATCAAAAACGAAGACTTGGAAATCTAGTTATTGTTGGGTGAATTTTACCTTTTCTTTTTACCACTTGGGGGAATTGGGCTCATATCATCTCAAAATAACTATCACTTAAAGGAGTTACGTTGTAGTGCTCAGTGTCACATTCAATTGTGGATTTTCAAGAGGTAATGTACGTCTTATACTTGATGGTTGGTTGGTTGAAGAGTATAGAGTACATAGAGAGTACTTAGAGATGCTAATGGAAATCGGCACCGCTCTTTGTTACATATGTGCAAGTTTAAGTCACGAGTTCGGGTTAGTTTACTTCACGGTCAAATTCATCATATTGGGTTTTCTCCATCAGCTGTCACGACAAAGAGCCTACAGAATGATAATGGGGATGATTACATGTTTTGCTAAGAGAGTTGAAAAGAGAGAGATTATGACGTCTGTTCACATTAGTTCAGGCCTCGTACTTCAACATAATGACGTCTGTTCATATCAGTTCAGGCCTCGTACTTCATCATAATGACGTATGAACACAACAGTTCATGCCTCGTTCGCTAATGATAAGAAAGGTGTACGTGTCAGTGCGCTTTATCTTCTGAAGAAGAGAAATCTTCTTATTATGACCATTCTCATCAACATGCTTCATACTTTTCCATGCGCTTGGTCATCAAGTGAACCGGCTATTGTTGATTGTTTTCTTATTCCACTTTCTCAACTATAATGACGATGGCGACATCCTGTGCTAATTTTGCGGGGGAGAAGTGTGAATAGACTACATTTGGATGATGTTCACTTGTTTAATCAAGAATGGCATCTTCGTATGCAATTCTTGAGGGGGAGAAGAAGTGTGATAATTCTGCATGGTTGATTGACTTATGAGAATATATGGTCATACGGCTCCTAACTCATGTAAGAACCGAGCTTCTTCTTATCGGATCATCTTTACATGGAATTTCTTCTAAGAGCCGTTGGTTGACATCTTCACTCGGATTGACGAGTTTATCGACAAAGTGCTTCCAGTTAATGCTTCACGTATACATCAACATGATGATTCCGAACAATCTCTCTGTTCTTGTTTGATGTGATTGGTAGTTTGGTGTTACCATCTTGTGTGTTCGTTGTGGCACGATTCTTGATTTCCTTGATGAACATCTTTCGTTCTTGTTTGATTGGGAGGGATTTTAGTTAAGGGATTTGCAAGATGTAAGTTAATTGGGATGCTTTTGGTGGGATGCTTTTGGTGTGAGTTGAAGATGTTAACATTCTATTCCCATTCGGATAATCTTGAAGAAGGTCGAGTCTCTGATCGGTTCGTTCTACATTCTACGCTACATGTTAGAAGACTAAAGATGAGTTGCATTTGATTATCTAAAGACTTCTTCTTAATCTGGGCATTTATCAAAGCAGTTGTCGGTTTAGGGAGAGCACTAATTGGGGAGGGTGAAATGTCGATTTAATCCCCAATTAGACTTGCTCACATTATTCAAACATGTTGATTCTCACAAAGACTTCAAGTGTTCTTCTCAAAAGATTTCTAGTATTTAGGCTTTCAAAGAGTTCTTGATTACGAATTTTCAAAACCGACCAAGGGGAAGGAGACACGTATCTAAGCGAGTAAACTTGATGAACTTAATACTTCTAAGTAATTGAAGATATCCGGGAAGACAAATGTTATTACACAGAGAAACTCAAGGTTTGACTCATGGCGAGTAAACTTGATGGACTTAATACTTCTAAGTGATTGATGTTATCCGGAAAACAAATGTCATGACCGCAGAGAAACTCAAGGTTTTACTCATCAAGGCGTTTAGTGTTCTTATTCCAACTATGTGGGGAAGTGATGTTAGAAAGTTTCGAAGATAAAGAGGTACACAAGTACGACATATTCGGGAGATAAATGTGCAACATGAGGGAGGTGTTATCAGTTATTCTCTCGTTGGGAATGTGTGTACTTCAGATTCTTGAGCTTCATACACATTCATCAGGGACGAAAGATGTGAACATAGGGGAGGTGTTCTTCATTACCCTCATGATGTGTATTTGGGAGAGTTCTTGGGTATTGGTGTACTTCGGGTTCTAGAGCTTCATACACGATCATCAGGGACGTAAGATGTGAACATAGAGGAGGTGTTCTTCATTACCCTCATGATGTGTATTCGGGAGAGTTCTTGAGCATTATACAAAGAGACTGACTGCATCAATTCCACTACTCAGGGGAAGTAGTCTCTTGACACCTTTTGGAATGGATTGCTTCAGACGTCAGTAGAAAAGAAATTTGAGAAGATTGTTTAATGTGTGGGATGATACGGTGCTGTTCTTCTATTGGATGATATAACCTCGAACGAAGAATCATAGTGATTATTTGTAGGATCGTTATTTTTATTGTGTTTGATGATTCGGGTGGTCTTGGGAGATCAAAATACATGTTTTCCATTAGAGAGAGAAAGTTAGAGAGTTGGGTGGTTTCTTGGTAGAGAGTTACTTCACAAATGTTGAATATTAGATTGAAAAGCACCACCCCTTCCATGGATGGAAGGGGTATTTATACTTACAAATACTCGACCTCCTATCGGCCTGTGGATCAGGGATACAGTGGGTAAAGACCCGTCCTTCCTCCACGGTGTTGCACTAAACTATTTTACGCTACTGACTAACTAATTAACTACATAAAAACGTAAATAACGACAAATCTACGAGCTAACATATGCTAGACCATTATTGGGGTGACCGACTCTTTAACATGGAATTTTCAATTCCTAACAATCTCCCCCTAAGGGAGGTCACCCCATGAAATACATTTTGCTTCCTAGCATTCTATCTTTGACTTTGTTCTTGAGCTCGTAGACTTGAATTCTTCATTTCAGCAATCTTTGTGCTTAAGTAGCGATTCTTCAAAGTCCGCACTGATTTGTACTTTTAGTGGAGGCCTATAACTGATCCACATCTTTGATGATCTTTGAGCTTTCATTGAGATCATCACCACGATAAATCTCGGATCACCCTTTATTGTGTTGCCATCATGTGAAGTTGTGACTTTCGGACCGACATGCTCACACTTTTGAATCATGACATCTTTCCATCGAGTAGCGGAAGCCTTCTTGGTTCATGATATTTGCAAAGCGTGACGAAGCATAGTATGAAATATCGAGCCGTGTTATGTAGATATGCACCGGTCATGATTTCTTCAAATTAAGTGTGGATTACGTGAGCACGCGGCTTTGGATTGACTCCTCAATTTTGATCACCGCAACCGTCAAATGTACCGCAAACAACAGATTAGCAATAAAACACACGAAAGTGTCTTTGATCACTTCGTTGAATTGAGGTACACGCCCACGGTTCCCCGTTGATCAAGACAAATCTTTTGTGATCGGTAGGATTCCTAAGAATCTCCTTGACGGGGTTTCGCGGTTGCTCTAGCTGTTCTCAAACCGGAACATCTCAAAGAAGACCACACGGAGTGAGTGAACCAGCGAATTGAGATTCACTGATTGATGAAAAATTGATTTGAAAACAATCGCGTATTGCTTAGAATAAAGAGTTTTGCAATACGACAAAGGTTTTATGAGAAAGATCAAATTTCAATCAAAACACTTTTTGTATTTGAAAATAGTACACAATCGACGTGCTAGCGAAAAGAAGAGATTCGCACATCGAACGGTTTTTCTAAAAGTATTTTTCAATCAGAGATACCTTTTTAATTTGAAATGAATACACATTCGACGTGCTAGAGAAAAGAAGGTTTGCACATCGAACGGTTTTTCCAAAAGTATTCGTCAATTCCATTCCTGGACCAAGGTTGATTCAAGACTGAATCGCCCCATTGTTTCTATCCAGTTGTCACAAGTTTGATCTTACGAGAAGATCTCACGTGTCACCCACCAAGAGCTTGTTTGATGTTGGCTCTAGAAGGATTTCCATCTTCATCGTGAATACTTTTACATACCACTCGGATGTTCGGCAATACCACAAGGATAATGCGTGGGACTCTTAATATATACTTACTTTCCACATTGTGTGAAAAAGCAAGTCTTCAAGAATTTAGTGTCCTAACGAGATATTGTGGATGATCTCTTGGCTCTAGACTCAATAGTGCACATTTGGTTCTGTGTCGGAGACTGGGAGAGGGTCTCCTTCTTCAATATCAACAATCTCTAAGAGAAAGTCGATAGATAATGTTGGTTCCCGTGAGAATGAAACAAGCCCTTTTAAGAGGAACTTTAGTAGTTTGGGAAGTTTAGTGCGGTGCGTCCTTTGGGTCCATGACGTCTTGTCTTCAATACCGGTGTTACCTTAGTAACCACTAGTAGCATATGTATTGAACCGGTTTACGCCCTAAGGTTGAATTGATGGAGGCTATTTCTTTTCACCCTTTTTCACATTCGGTTCTTTTCATTCTTCAACCCTTCGGTGCTTACCGAGACTTCATTACTAGAACCTTGTTGGGTTTATTCGGTTCTAGCTCTATCTCGATCGGCACTCTTCCCAAATCTCACTTTTCTCCTTTTTCAATATACCTACGGACTCTACACTAACTAGTGGATTGTCCCTGGGTAGATCCCTCACAGTTACAGGCGGATCGTGGGAACAAATACCTAACCTAACCATCCTTATAACACCATGCATAAAGTAAATTGGTGGGTCTTTTGGTATTGTTCTTTCCTTCATGAAACCAATTGAAAAATCATTTGGAAAAACAATCAAGGTACTTGTGATACGAGATCAAAGCATTTTGTACCTTAATAGTTTTGATCATTTAGAAAACCTCCCCCTCAACATGTGCGTGTGATTTAGAAATTGTTTGCCACATGGAGGCAAGAGGACTTTGAAATATTTTCTTTGATCACAATTTTCATACGAAAAAGCCATTTGATTTTCTTGGTAAAATTCTCCCCCTCAATATGTGCATAGGATATTTTAAAACATTTTATCACATAGAGGCAAGAGTTCTTTTGAAGCACATCCACAATCACAAAATCCATTAAGAAAACCATTTGAAAACACAATCAAGGTACTTTATAATCTCTTTTAAAACTTTTGTACCTCGATGGTTTTGCTCCCCTCAATATGTGCTTCGAGATTCGAGGCGTTTAGCACATATGAGAGAAGCGACTGCACTGGCGAATCAAAGCGATCAACTTTTATCAAATTTCATTATTAAATCACAAATTCTCCCCGATCAAAATATCAATTCCTTTGAGATTTTGGATCCCAAGTGATTTAATTAGGTTTAGAAAACATGGGAGAAAATGTGGCCTTGATTAAATACTCATCGGTTTTGGATAAATCCTCCTCCTCAACATGTGCATTGTGTATTTGAAATCGTTTGGCACATGGAGGCGGGAGTGCCTTTGAAGGACTAAAACCGGTTCCATTAAAACAGATTTGAGATTTAAATCACGATCTCTCCCCGATCAAAAATTCAAACCAAGCGAGATTTGTGATCCCAACCGATTTAAATCATTTAGAAAAATTTGGGGAAAGACGATGGCGAGATTTAATTTTTGAAAAATGATGATAAGGATCAATTTAAGACATTAAAGATTGTTAGTATCGGTATGAAAGTTTTAAGAGATCTTTTAGTAAAATAAAACAATTTCACAATCAAACAAGAACAGAAAAATTTCATTTGAAAGACCTTGATTCTAACGAAAAATCATACCATGACATAACATTAAATCTTTAGATCACCACTTATATAGTACAAAGAGGAACTTTTGTGAAGAAATATCGTTTGAAAATATTTTATTTTAAATCACTCTCCCCCTCAATCCATGACCGTAGTCGATAATTGAGTGACTCAAGTTTTGATAAAATGAAGTCCGGTGATTTTCAAAATTTTGTCCAATATATTTTCAAAACAATATATTCCATTTTCAAAACAATTTATTCAAATTTATTCAAAATTGTTTAAAAATGGTATCCTGCACAAAGATACGTTAGTGGTTGAGAAGCTTCCGTTTTTGTTGTTGTAGGGTTGGAAGAAAACCGTCAGCAAATGCGGTGAGACTTCTTCTTACGTTGCATTTTGAATGCCAACCGAGGTCCATTAAGCTTCGTTTCTTCACTTCTTGAAGAAAACCATCTGCGATGCGAGAAGACCTCTTACGTTGCATTTCATGCCAACTCTCCATTGAAGTCCGATTAAGCTCCGTTTCTTGATTTGTCAACCCAAGAGATAGTTACCCTTTCCTTTCGGCATCCAATCATCATCAATAGTGGGATCCGGATCGGGAACATTCTTATAACCAATATACCGCATACGTTAGTGAACACACATCTGATATATGGTGGTCGACATCACCCATAATGACAATCGACTAATTAAAGTCAATTCAACATAACAATCGGATCATATAAGGCATGGGGTTTATGTGTTAGTCAAACTCTAATCATCTAAACCTAACAATCATATCCTAAATTCCTAGTCCTTGACACGGGCAAATATCATTTTAATTAAGCACGAGGATAATTAAGAAAGCTCGTTAGATGATATAGATTTGAAAACATTATCCCCTCAATCAATGACTCATTTTTCGAAGAGTTTAAAAGCTGAAGTCATTGATTGAGTTTGCAAATTAATAAAAACTCAAACCGATTGTTTTTAAAGCAACTCATTTACCACCATTTTTGAAAACACCAAATATTTTTAGAAGAATTTTAGACGGAAAAACATTTGTGTAGGAACAATGATCCTTGACATACTTTCCTTGTTTTGTTTTTAGGATAAGTGCACGAAATATTTTTGAAAATAGTTTAAGCGTAGCACTTTCCTTCTTTAAAAACGGGTTCCTATCTCGAAATAATAGCAAACCATAGTTTAAGCACGGGTCACGATCAAGTAAGCGCAAGCCATTATTTGAAGCCGGGTTCTGATCTGAAATAATCGTAAGCCATTTGATTTGTGACATGTTTTGGAAAATAATATTTACACCTCTGCTCGAACTTCATCTATTGTCCCGTGCCATTATTGAATGACATTTCTAAGACCGTAGATGTTATCGATACCGAAGACATGTCTTGAGAAAACATATTTTTGGTAATTTTGAGATTTTATGATTTTATGGTTTTGAAGGTTTTATATTTTCTATTTTCTTTTGTTGGTTTTATATTTTTCTATTTTCTTTTTCGAATAAATATTTACAAGGATAGAATAGATGATATAGTTAAAGAAGATGATGATACGAGTACCGAGATAAGAATATCGAGCGACCCGTTGTAGAAGATAAAATCGTCATCTCTAAAACATTCACCACCAAAGCTTCCAAGGCTCTAGCATAGAAGAAAGAAATTGAACCATCGAAAGTGAGACTTTGGCGCTTCCCCAAACCGAAAATCCTTTAGTGAGCAGATTCAAAGCTTTCTTTCAAGCTTCTCTTAGCGGTGCACATGAAGCACACCATTATCATCGAACTTGTCGCTCCTTTTAAGAATAATCATTGTGATTCTTCGTTTGAGGTTATATCATCCAATAGAACACCAAAGAACGTTTCATCCCACACTTAAATAATCTTCTCAAATTACTTTTCCATCAAGTCCGAAGCAATCCATTCCAAAAGGTGTCAAGAGACCACTTCCCTAAGTAGTTGAATTGATGCGGTCAATCTCTTAGACTAGAGCTCACGAACCGAATACACATACCGAAGACAAAGAAACTTATACCATCAAGTAGCAGATTAAGTCCAATAGCCAAAGAATGACCCCGATGTATACTTTTATCTCCCCTCAAGAAAGTGTATGAAGCTCAAGAACCCGAAGTACCCGAATGCCCAAAGAGAGAATAACCGATAACATTGAAGAAACAGGCCGAATCACTGATTATCTATGCGGGTGACAATCTCTGCGGATGTCAACACCGGAATAAGTGATTATATCTCTGAATCACTGATTAAGCACTCAAGTGAAACAATTGAGCATCCCCAATGTACACAATCTCTCTCCCCTGATGAATGCGAAAGCATCATCACACACTTGTGTACCTCTCTTTATCATCAGAAACTAACTCTTCCATCTCTTCCCCCACATAGTTGGAATAAGAACACTAAACGCCATGAGTCAAACCTTGAGTGTCTCTGCGGTAATGACATTCGTCTTCCCGGGATATCTTCAATCACTTAGAAGTATTAAGCTCATCAATGTTTACTCGCGTTTAGATGCTTGTCTCCTTCCCCCTTGCTGGTTTTGACACATCAGAATCTGCAACATCTTATCAGCCCATATACTTGAAATCTTTTGAGAAGAACACTATAAGCACAAATATATCTATGAGAATCAACTTGCTGAAGCACAATGTGAGCAAGTCTAATTGGGGATTAAATCTGGCTTTTCACTCTCCCCCAATTAGTGCTCTCCCCTAAACCGACAATCTTTTAATAAATGCCCAGAATAAGAAGAAGTCTTTTGATAATCAAATGCAACTCGTCTTTAGTCTTCTAACATGTAGCGAGAGAATGTAGAATGCATCAGACTCGACCTTCTTCAAGATTATAGGTTGGGAATAGATAGTTAACATCTTCAACTCACACCAAAAGCATCTCACCAAAAGCATCCCAATTAACTTACATCTTGCATATCCCTTAGCTAAAATCCTCCCAATCAAACAAAAATGAAGGATGTTCATCAAGAAAAAAAGACAATCGGGCCTCAACGAACACACAAGATGGTAACACCAAACTACCAATCACATCAAACAAGAACAAAGAGATTGTTCGGAATCATCATGTTGATGTATACGTGAAGCATTAACCGGAAGCACTTTGTCGATAAACTCATCAATCCGAGTGAAGATGTCAACCAACGGCTCTTCGAAGAAACACCATGTGAAGATTACCCGATAAGAAGAAGCTCGGTTCTTACATGAGTTTAGAGCCGTATGACCATATATTCTCAGAAATCGATCAACCATGCGGTAATTTCACACTTCTTCTCCCCCTCAAGAATTGCATACGGAGTTGCCATTCTTGATTAAATAAGTGAACATTATCCAAATGTAGTCTATTCACACTTCTCCCATAAAATCAAAGACAGGATGTCGCCATCGTCATTATAGTTGAGAAAGTGGAATCGAGAAAACAATCAACAAGAGTCCGGTTCACTTTATGGTGAAGCGCATGGAAAAATCATGAAGCATGTTGATGAGAATGGTCATTAATTAGAAGATTTCTCTTCTTGAGAAGATAAAGCGCATCGACACGCACACTTTTCTTTTCTTTGGAGAGCGAGGCATGAACCGATGTGTTCATTCGTCATAATGATGAAGTACGAGGCCCGGCGATGTGAGCAGACGTCATAATCTCTCTTTTCAATTCTCTTAGCAAAACATGTAATCAACCCCATTATCATTCAAGAGGCTCTTTGCGGTGACGGTGATGGAGATGACCCAATATGATGAATTTGACCACAAGTAAACTAACCCGAACTCGTGACTTAAACTTGCACATATGTAACAAAGAGCGGTGCCGAGAATTCATGCTCCATTGAATCTCTAATTACTCTATACTCTTCAACCAACCAACCATCGAGTATAAGACGATGACACCTCTTGAAAATCCACAATTGAATGTGACTTGAGCACTACAACGTAACTCCTTAAAGTGATAGTTATTTTGTGGTGGTATGAGCCCAATTCCCCAAGTGGTAAAAGAAAAGGTAAAAGACACCCAACAATAACTAGATTTCCAAGTCTTCGTTTTTTTTTTTTTTTTTTTTTTTTGATAATAAGCTCGAACAAGGATCATGAAGAATCTTCATCCAACCATCCCCGATACCTTCAGATGCTAAGTACACTTGCCCGTGATATTTCACTTCAACCTTAAATAAATAATAGTGAATTAACTCCGTTGTCACATCTTCTTGGTTAAAAGCTCAAATCTAGCCTCTTTTGACGTTTTAAGTGAACTCTGATAATGGTTTTCATCCCGACCATGGTTAAAAGCATAGAACCCCATAAAACCAAGCAATAACCAAACTGCCATGACGAATATCCAAACACACATCCAATTTATGAAGTACACCCTTTTATCCCTTCTTCGAAATAGAACCCGTAACACCAGCATCAGAAGACCCCGAAATACGCTCTCCTTTCTCCAAGATGGTTCCATCAAAACGGGATTTTACAATTTTATAGTTTAAACCGAGAAATAGTTTCTTTCGCGGGATTTTACAAAACCAAGAATAAACCGTAAGATAGATCCGGAAATGCACTTTACTTTTACCAGGATGTTTCCATTGTCACGGGATTTTACAAGTCTATGATTTAAACCGAGAAATAGTTTCTTTCACGGGATTTTACAAAATCAAGACAAAACCGTAAACAATGTCAGCTTGAATGTGTAATGACAACTTTGGTTTCAGTGAATATCTGTTTTAGGGGAACATGCAACGGTTCATCAGAGGTTTATCATCCAACATTATCAACATCATCAACCATCCAATCAACACTTTGGAAAACACATCAATCACGCAATCTGTCGGCTATTGTAATGACCACATGGAGAAGTAAACCTGATATACCAAACTTGATCATGAAGTAGAATTTCCCAGATTTGTTACTTAACCTTTGTACTAATCCTTGTGAAGAAGAAACGGTGTACCCAATGTACAAAACCTCTTGACATTCTCAAAAAAAATGAGACACCGAAGTGATAGCAACGTTGTTAACCGAGAAAGAATCACAAACGTAACTAAATAGCCAAGTCGTTATCACACTCTATAAAAGCCCAAACAAGTCATCTTCGCGGAAAGGTAGCAAGCAAGAAGACGAAATAAGTAAATGTGCCCGTAAAAACTTCACTTCAAAGCCAAATAAGAAATACTGAACAACAACCCCGTAGTCAACCATTTTTCAATAGTAGTTAAAGCCATGACATCATGTTTTCCGTGAAAATGTGTATTCCAATTGCCAAACCTCATAACGAATCTCATCCTTACATCAACTCACATCATCAAATCTCATTATCACATCATATCTCATCGTCAAATTGCAACATCAAATTTCACTTCCCATTTCATATCCAAAAATGATCATCATCCTGCCAAAGTAATCAATTTTATCATGTCTTGGTTCTAAAATTATACCCATGATCCAATATTGACAACCCGAAATTCGGAAGACACTTAAGCCCATTCATATTCTCATAAAGCACACATATCAAATCCGACACTTTGTTTGTCCAAGCCCACATACTCTCAAGCACTAAACTACATTAATATTTTGATTAACATTAATATTAATGATACTATTAATATATTGCTCGAGCTATCAAAAACGTGTATGCACATGTCATGTAAGCTTTGGTCATGCAACAGCCCATTTCAAATCCAAGAATGACACACACGTTTATCAAAACAAAGGCCCATCTTACCATCAAATAACCAGATCCACACTCCACATCACATATGTGACCGGGTATAAAATACAGATTACCCTAAAGATTTGCACATTAACCCTAAACCACATCAAAAACTTATATCCGCCTCTCTTCTAAAAGCTGTCTCAAACCCCCAAAATAACTCAACACAAATCCGCCCCCATTTTCAGTGATTCCACTTTACAAACTGCATAAACCAATCTCATGAAACCCTAAACTCTCTCTCTTTTCTATTCATACGCCACTTTATCATGCACTCACGAGAGATATAACAGCAATCATCCTTGTAATCAATTTGACTTCGCCACAGAGATGGCACGAAGGTCATTGGTGTGAAGGTTTTGATATGCCATAGGGATGGCTCGTGGTAGAAACAGCCACAGAGATGGTTTCATATTAGAGATGTTCATGAGACCAATCAAAAGCTTCAAGGTAGTTTTAATTATATTCGTGAACATTTGTTTCTTTGAACCAACGAACTAGGGAAGGATGAGATAACATATTATTGTTATTTCCCTTTTCTTGACATGTTCGAATATGATGATTTTATTTTTCGATTTGATCTATGATGTGTATGTTCAACCAAGGAGAGTCTTGATGACTTGAGGTGAGTAATGAACAAATCTGAGATCATTTTGTCATTAATATTTGATCATTAAAAACTTTTGGCTTGATGTTTATTCGTATTTTCCAAAACACGAATAAAAAAGAATGAGATACCAATCTTGTTATTATCATTTCCTTAAGATTCTGATAAAGAGATCAATGATGATACTGATTCAAAAAAATCTTTTAAAGATTAGACACAAGTTGAATCGATTGAGATCATTATGTATTTTTCCTTTTGTTTGAGTCTTGAATAAAATGATATAGACGATGGAGGATAGGATAGATTATGAGAATTTGTGAAGTTGTGATGTTGGATCTGTATGAATCGGATCTGTTAACTTTGTGTCTTCTCGTATGACCATTTTCATGGACCAATGATGGTTTAAGACTGAGGTCGAGGTGTTGTTTTTGTTATGGTATATATGTGGTCGTAGTTGGTCTAAGTCGAGTTGTGTTCGAGTTCTGTTCTTCTTCTACCTTTCTGTTCATGTCAAGTCGCTAGCCAATTCGCTAAGCCAACTCGCTAGTCAACTCGCTAGCCAAGTCGCTAGCCAAGTCGCTAGCCAAGTTGCTAGCCAATTCGCTACGACTTGTTAAATAACAAGTCGCTAGGTCACTTTGGAGTTAAGTCGCTATGTATAGCCAAGTTGCTACTCTTAAAGAAGAGCGCAAGTCGCTATAATTTCTCAAAGCAAGTCGCTATGCAGATTCAATGAATATGGACATATTTTCAAGTCGCTAGCAGAAACAACTCACTAACAATTTTCAAAACAACTCGCTAACTTGTAAAGACAAGTAGCTAACATTTTCAAGATGACTCGCTAGCTTAAACAGCAAGTCGCTATCAAGATTATTGGTTTTTCCGTGAGTTATTCCGACCATCTTCATACAAACCCGCACACAACAGCTTTGACCCAGTTTGACCTTTGTTAACATAAGCGATATTGACGACCCAAAGACTCTGATAAAGATGAGACAAAAACTGAGACACAACAGTTTAGACACAAATTGACACACAACAGATATTGTAATCATTGAAAGACCAAGACTTTATTGACCAAAAGAAACTTGTTTAAAAACTGTTAATAAGATTCGACCAAAAGATGATAACAAAAACAGTTTTTAGAACAATATTTCGAGCCAACAATAATCAATAAACCACAATAACCAAGGTAAGAAAAACCACACAAATCAAAGAAACACAACAACCTTGGCTCTGGTACCAATTGTAGGATCGTTATTTTTGTTGTGTTTGATGATTCGGGTGGTCTTGGGAGATCAAAATACATGTTTTCCATTAGAGAGAGAAAGTTAGAGAGTTGGGTGGTTTCTTGGTAGAGAGTTACTTCACAAATGTTGAATATTAGATTGAAGCACCACCCTTCCATGGATGGAAGGGTATTTATACTACAAATACCGACCTCCTATCGGCTGTGGATCGGGGATACGATGGGTAAAGACCGTCCTTCCTCCACGGTGTTGCACTAAACTATTTTACGCTACTGACTAACTAATTAACTACATAAAAACGTAAATAACGACAAATCTACGAGCTAACATATGCTAGACCATTATTGGGGTGACCGACTCTTTAACATGGAATTTTCAATTCCTAACATTATTTTTAAAAGGAGCAGCAAGTTCGATGATAATGGTGTGCTTCTTTGTGCACCTGGCTAAGAGAAGCTTGAAAGAAAGCTTTGAATCTCCTCAGCTAAAGGATTTTCGGTTTGGGGGGAAGCTGCCAAAGTCTCACTTTCAGATGGTTCAATTTCTTTCTTCAATGCAAGAGCCTCGAAAGCTTTGGTGGTGAAAGTTTTAGGGATGATGACTTCTATCTTCTACAACGGGGCTGCTTGATATCCTTATCTCGGTACTCGTATCATCATCTTCTTAAACTATATCATCTACTCTATCCTTGTAAATATTTATTCGAAAAACAAAATACAAAAATATAAAACCAACAAAAAGAAAATAGAAAAATATAAAACCAACAAAAATCCATAAAAATCAGAAAATTTTGAAAAATACCAAAAATATGTTTTCTCAAGACATGTCTTCTGGTATCGATAACATCTACGGTCTTAGAAATGTCATTCAATAATGGCACGGGACTTTAGATGAAGTTCGAGCAGGAGGTGTAAATATTCTTTTTCAAAACATGTCTCAAAATATTGGTTACAGTTACTTCAGACTGTAACCCGTGCTTCAAATGATGGCTTGCAGTTATTTCAGACTGTAACCCGCACTTAAAACTATGGCTTGCTATTATTTCAGATAGCAACCCGTTCTTCAAAGAAAGGAAAGTGCTACGCTTAAACCAATTTTCAAATATTTAGTGTACTTATCCTAAAACAAAATGAGGAAAGTATGTCGAAGGATCATTGTTCCTACACAAATGTTTTTCCGTCTATAATTCTTCGTAAAAATATTTGTTGTGTTCAAAATGGTGGTAAATGAGTTGCTTGAAAAATCAATCGATGTCGAGTTTTAGTAGACATTTGCAAACTCAATCAATGACTTCTGCGCTTTTAAAATTTTTCAAAAAATGAGTCATTGATTGAGGGGGAGAATGTTTTCAAATCTATATCATCTAACGAGCTTTCTTAATTATCCTAATATGCTTAATTAAAAATGATGTTAACCTATGTTGAAGGACTAGGTGCCTAGGATATGATTGCTAGGATTAGATGATTAGAGTTAGATAAACACATTTTTCCCATTACCTTATATGATCTGATTGATATGTTGGTTAGACTTTTATTAGTCGATTGCTGTTTGGGTGATGTTGACCACCATATATCTGTTTGTGTTCACTAACGTATATAGGTATATTGGTATATAAGAATGTTCCTGATCCGGATCCCACAATTGAAGATGATTGGATGCCGAAAGGAAAGGGTAACTATATCTTGGGTTGACAAATGAAGAAACGGAGCTTAATTGGACTTCTATGGAGAGTTGGCATAAATGCAACGTAAGAGGTCTCCTTGCTTGCAGATGGTTTTCTTCTAAGTGATTGAAGAAACGGAGCTTAATTTGACCTCGGTTGGCATTCAAAATGCAACGAAGAAGAAGTCTCACCGCATCGCCAGATGGTTTTTCTTCCAAACCCTACAAAGAACAAAACGGAAGCTTCTCATCCACCTAACGATCTTTGTGCGGGATACCATTTTAAACAATTTTGATAATATTTGATTAAATTGTTTTGAAAATGGAAAATATTGTTTTGAAAATAAATTGAACTAAAACTTGAAAATCACCGGACTTCTTTTATCAAAACCTTAGTCACTCAATTATTGACATCATGGATTGAGGGGAGAGTGATTTAAAATAAAATATTTTCAAACGATATTTCTTCATAAAAGGTCCGTCTGTACAACAATTAGTGGTGATCTAAAGATTTAATGTTATGTCATGGTATGATTTTCTTTAATACTCAAAGATCTTACAAAATGAATTTTTTTCATTCTTGTTTGATTGTGAAATTGTTTTATTTTACTTAAAGGTCTCTTAAAACAATCATACCGATACTAACAATCTTTAATGTCTAAATCATTCCTATCTGTCATCTTTCAAAATTAAATCTTGCCACGTCTTTCCCTAAAATTTTCTAAATAATTTAAATCTTTTGGGATTACAAATCTCAAATGGTTTGAAATTTTGATCATGGGAGAGATCGTGATTTAAATCTCAAATCTGTTTTAATGGAATTGGTTTTAGTCCTTCAAAGGCACTCCCGCCTCCATGTGCCAAACGATTTCAAATACACAATGCACATGTTGAGGAGGAGGATTTATCCAAAACCGGATGAGTATTTAAACAAGGCCACATTTTCTCCCATGTTTTCTAAACCTAATTAAATCACTTGGGATCTAAAATCTCAAAGGGTTTGATATTTTTGATCGGGGAGAATTTGTGATTTAATAATGAAATTTGATAAAGGTGATCGTTTGATTTAATTGTGCAGTCGCTCGCTCATATGTGCTAAACGCTTTCGAATCTTGAAGCACATATTGAGGGGAGCAAATAAACTATCGAGGTAATGAAAGCTTTTAAAGTGATTTATAAAGTACCTTGATTGAGTTTTCAAATGGTTTCTTAATGGCTCTTGTGATTGTGGATGTGCTTCAAATTAACTCTTGCCTCTATGTGATAAAATGTTTTCAAATATCCTATGCACATATTGAGGGGGAGAATTTACCAAAAAAAATCAAATGGCATTTTCTATGAAAATTGTGATCAAAGAAAATATTTCAAAGTCCTCTTGCATCCGTGTGCTAAACAATTTCTAAATCATATGCACATGTTGAGGGGGAGGTTTTCTAAATGATCAAAACTATTAAGGTATAAAATGCTTTGATCTCGTATCACAAGTACCTTGATTGTTTTTCCAAATGATTTTTCAATTGGTTTCAAGGAAGAATGAACTGTACCAAAAGACCGAACATTTTACTTTATGTATGGAGTTATAAGGATGGTGAGGTTAGGTATTAGTTCCCACGATCCGCCGAACGGAGGGATCTACCAGTGGACAATCCACTAGATAGTGTAGAGTCCTTAGGTATATTGAAAAAGGAGAAAAGTGAGATATGGGAAGAGTGCCGGCGAGATAGAGCTAGAACCGGAATAAACCCAACAAGGTTCTAGTAATGAAGTCTCGAGAAGTAATGAAGGGGTTGAAGAATGAAAAGAAATGAATGTTAAAGGGTGAAAAGAAATAGCCCTCCAATAATTCAACCTTAGGCGTGAACGGGTTCAATACATATGCTCTTGGTGTTTACTAAGGTAATATTGGTATTGAAGACAAGACGTCATGGACCCAGTGACGCACTGCACTAAACTTCCCAAGCTACTCAAGTTCCTCTTAAAAGGGCTTGTTTCATTTTCACGGGGAACCGACATAATCTATCGACTTTCTCTTAGAGATTGTTGATATTGAAGAAGGAGACCCTCTCCCTAGTCTCCGACATGTGAACCAAATGTGCACAATTGAGTCTAGAGCCAAGAGATCATCCAAAATATCTCATTAGGACACTATTCTTGAAGACTTACTGTTTCACACAATGTGGAAAGTAAGAATATATTAAGAGTCCTACGCATTATCCTTGTGGTATTTCCAGAACATCTGAGTGATATGTAAAAGTATTCACGATGAAGATGGAAATCCTTCTAGAGCCAACATCAAACAAGCTCTTGGTGGGTGACATGTGAGATCTTCTCGTAAGATCAAGCTTGTGACAAATGGATAGAAACAATGGGGAGATTCACTCTTGAATCAACCTTGGTCCAGGAATGGAATTGACGAATACTTTTGTAAAAACCGTTCGATGTGTAAACCTTCTTTTCTCTAGCACGTCGAATGTGTATTCACATTTTCAAATTCAAGAAGTATCTCTGATTGAAAAAAATGCTTTTGGAAAAACTGTTCGATGTGTGAATCTTCTTTTCTAGCACATCGAATGTGTATTCTTTCAAATATAAAAGTATTTTGATTGAAAATTGATCTTTCTCATAAAACCTTCGTCGATTGCAAAACTCTTTCTTCTAAGTAATACGCGATTGTTTTTCAAATCGCTTTTCATCAATCATCGAATCTCAATTATTGGTTCACTCACTCCGTGTTGTCTTCTTTGAGACGTTCGGTTTGAGAACGACTAGAACACCGCGAAACCCCGTCAAGGAGATTCTTAGGAATCCTACCGATCACAGTGCAAGACTTGTCTTGAACAACGGGAACCGTGGGCCGTGTACCTCAATTCAATGAAAGTGATCAAAGACACTTTCGTGCGCTTTATTGCTAGCTGTTGTTTGCGGTACATTTGACGGTTGCGGTGATCGTAATTGAGGAGTCAATCCAAAGCCGCATGCTCACAAAGATCCACACTTAATTGAAGAAATCATGGTGGTGCATATCTACATAACACGGTTTCGATATTTTTATACTATGTTTCGCTACTGACGCAAATATCATGAACCAGTAAAGCTTCCGCTACTCTGATGGAAAGATGTCATGATCCTGAAAGTGTGAGCATGTCGGTCCGAAAGTCACAACTTCACATGATGGCAACACATTAAAGGGTGATCCAGAGATTTACTGTGACTGATGATCTCAATGAAAGCTCGAAGATCATCAATGATGTGGATCAGTTAATGGCCTCCACTTAAATTACAAAGCATTCGGACTTTGAAGTTGCACTACTTAAGCACAAAGATTGCGGAATTGAAGAATTGAAGTCTACGAGCTCAAGAACAAAGTCAAGAATAGAATGCTAGGATTCAAAATGTAAATCATGGGGTGACCTCCCTTAGGGGGAGATTGTTAGGAATTAGAAAATTCCATAGTAAAGAGTTGGTCACCCCAAGTGTTATCTAGCATAAGTTAGCTCGTAGACAAATCGTTAGATACGTTATTTACTGTTTTATTAGTTAGTTATTAGCCTAGTTTAGCGTAGTATAACACCGTGGAGGAAGGACGGGTCTTTACCCACTGTATACCTGATCCACAGGCCGTCAGGAGGTCGTTTAGGTTGTAAGCTATAAATACCCTCTACCTTCCAAGGTAGAGGGTTGGAAGTTCTAATCTAACCTTTTACACTTTTGTTTATCTCTCTAGAATTCCCTCTCTACTCTCTTCATCTCTCTAACCATGACATTCATATACTATCATCATCCTAGACCACCCGAATCATCTAAACAACATAATATTCAAGATCCTACACGCCTTTATGCTATAACCTAAGAACTAACAATTGTAGGCAAGATGTTGATAGTTGTGAACAGGAACAGGAAAAGATTAACCCGATTGGGGGCATAAAGGAAGCTCTGGACCCTAACATGCATTACTGCATCCCTATAATGACGGAGCATGACGGATCAATGAAAGCATGGCCCTCGTGGAACCCTTTTCGTGAATATTGTAATGGGAATATGAAGGTGGAAGAATGGACGTGCCCTCACGAGATCGAGAGACACGACATAAAATTTGGAAATCTATCCTTTGAAGATTGGTACAAGGTGAGATTTGGAGACTTGAACATCAATACAGGATTAATGAAACAGCTAAAACGCAATTACAATGAATATCACCTTATTGATAAATTGACCAATGATGAAAGATCAAACATAAGTACAACGATTGATCCTATAATTGAAGACGGCGACTACGGAAAGTCGTGTCTATCATTCAACGAGTGGCTCTCGCAAAAATTTGGTACATGTAGCATCGGCAACACAGTCAGAAAAAGATTTTTTGTCGAATGGATGAATGATTTCCGCCAAGTAACGGAGGAAGTTGGCCTTATTCAAAGGCCACCATAAAGCCCCATGGCTTTGAGTCTAACTTAAAGACTCGTAAATAAAGAAAAGTGCTCTTTCGGGAGACAACCCGAATTATCCCTTTTATTTGTTTTATTTCCATTTCTTTTGGGTTTTTTGTTTTTAACCATTTTTGCAAGAAATCGGAGGAAGTTGCTACAACATGCTGAACGGGGACCTGATCTGTCCATAGTTACGGCGTAACTCATTCTTATGGTTACGCCGTAACATACCTTTTGCAGTAGTTCTTCCCAGAGCATTACCAATTACGGCGTAATCTCGTTCAATGGTTACGCCGTAGCTACACTCCTGTAGCGTCTGCCAGGTTTTGCAATGATTATGGCGTAACTCCTTATAGGAGTTACGACGTAACTATCCTCTGTATTAATTCATTATTTTAAACACAATAACCTTGTATTAGTTTTTAAATGAACTTTGTGGGTATGTTCCCTGTAAGCCCTCACGAGACTACACTCGTCTACTTGGGACATCAAGTGGTTTAAAAGGCTTGTTGCCTACACTAAATGCAACCATGATTCCTACGAAAGTGAGTTAGGTTTCTTTTCATTTTTTTCTTTTCTTTAGAATTATGCTTGTTGGTAGTGTGATTTCAGGGAATGAAGTTTGCTCGTGGATGCTTAAGCGAAGGCACGATTCTTTTCGTCGGCCTTCTTTCTTTTTGGAGCAAATTTCAAGGAAGTTCTCGCTCTAATTCTACTTTTCTCTTCACCTTTATTTAACGTTTAGTACAAAAGGGACTTTGTACGTTTCAAGTGGGGGGACGGGAGTAGAATTATCTCTTGAACTTTATTTGGCCCTCGTTTTTTTAGTTTATTTTGAAAAATTATGCCATTTTTAAAATTTTGACATGTTTTTCTTAACCTAACTAGATTAGACCTTAGCCGAGCACATTATAACCCTTGATATTATATGGTGAGATTAGCCTTATCCGTTTCAAAAATTTTACCCCAAATCCACCAAATTATGAGTGTGCCGGTAGCTTGTAAACTTTAGAACTTGGCCTTTACATCATTTCGAGACCCTAGACGAGGTATGTTGAGTTAGCTCGATGTATTTGGACTTTTCAGTTTAAGAAGGCAATATTATAGGATTATCACCCAAATAGCCCATCATTGTGTGTCTATCGATTAGTCACCTTGACTTCTCGACCCCCATGTTAAACCCTTTTGTTGCACTCACCTTTAGTGAAAGATACCCCTAGATACACCCATCGGATCCATTCCTTTCATTTTGTTCACCCAACATATTGTTTCGTTACACCCATACACCTTAGCCTACCCTGTAGTCTTTATTTGTTATTGGGAAGTCATTGTTTGCCTAAGTTCAAGGTTCAAGTGGAAAGGTTCAGGAATCACGCTTTCGTCGACGACATATTCTTAAAGATCATTGAAGACCCCCCAAATTCTCATATTGTTCATCTCAAGTGGGGGATGCTATGTTTAGTTATGATTAAAAAAAATGATGAAGTGATTCGGAAAAAAAATAAAAAATAAAAAAATAAAAATAAAACTTATTATAGTTATAGTTATTGATTGTAAAGTGCGAAGTTATGAGCACTATGTTATGAGCTCATTATAGATTTAGTATCGAGGAGGCCACCTCAGTCACATTTGAAGAATGGAGTTGGTAATTGCGCCAACAGTTAGAGAAAAGGTAATATGCCCATCATGACGTCCGCTAATGCACATCTACCTGGTATATCATGATCCGGTTTCTTAACTTCAAAAATTGAACTTTGGTTGAACGGTAAGCGGTGATGACTTGGTTATAGATTTAGACTATTTGCTTGATTTTATTTTACACCAATTTTATCCCATGTCTTATCCTACCCTTTAGTCATGAAGCGTATGTAGGTGATGCAGCGAGTAATCTTTGGTGTCTTGGCCATGGATTTGGTCATGTATCATTGATTTTTTCCACTTCTCCGTGACATGTTAGTAATGACGACTCACCCTTAACCTTTGTCGTGTCTACCCATATTGCCTTCGAGAATTGTTTAGTCTTTAACTCTAGTGGTGGAGATTTGTGTAACCGCCAAGCTTATGATAGAATACATGCTATGACTGTGCGTTGAGTTATCACCCCGAAATTGACACTTAGAATAGTTGAGAGATTTGAGTGTTTTTTTCCTATTTCGTGAGGTGTTCGGCTTTGATTTATTCTCGCATAAGGGATTTGTAAACTTATATTTTCTAGGTAATGGGAGATATTTTTTAGGAATCTATCTAATAAGGTCTACTTGAGGGCAAGTAGAGTTCAAGTGGGGGGATATTTGATAACATCAAATAATCCTGAATATTAAGTGTCAATTTTCTCCGATAATGCTCGTATTTTATATCATTTATATGGATTTACGCTTGTTTTCCTCTATATTTCACATTCAGGTAATTTACGAGCATTGGAGATAATGAGACGCGGATTTGGAGAGTTTATTGAAGATATATGATAGTATGCCCATTTTGAAGTAATAACGGCATAACTCTTCTCTCACATTACGCCGTAATAGAAGTGTGACTCAGAAATTCAACTCAACTGAAGATTACGGCGTAACTCCATCTTAGGATTACGCCGTAACTAATTAGGTCAAATGATGTTCCACGTTGCTGCAAGCTACGTCGTAACTCATTTAACGATTATGGCGTAATCATGATTTATTAAAGATACGGCGTAACTCCTTCAAGATGTTACGCCGTAACCAGCGTTTCCAGAGCAAAATATGAAGATATTGATGTTACGGCGTAACTCTCATATTAAGTTACGCCGTAACCAGATCTCGCCTATAAATACCGCCCAAAATTCTGCATTTATCATCATTCACTCCACACACAAAAGCAAAGAACGTGGGTAGGAGGCTGAAGGCAGATCTTGAGGAGCATACAGAGCGATCTCCAAGGGAGAAATCACTCCCTAACGATAAGCATTAGCAATTTATCATTTCTTTACTTTCAATTCATGTATTTCCTTTATGTCAAACATTGAATCGATTGTTTCAGTTAATATGAGCGGCTAAGCACCTCTGGTGCTAGCCTAGTTATGATTCCTTAATTGTTTTTTTATGTTTACATTGTTTCCATATAATTGTTTCTAGTGTATGCATGCATAGTTTGTTGGTAGCTACTCTTGTTTCGGTATTTTTGAATGGCGGTAGTGTCTAGTTGCTTAGGAGATATGACCAACTGACCCTAAGTAGGTAGACTGAGTGGGAACGGTAAGAATTGACCAACTGACGACCCTTCTTCGCTTGTGCGATTTGACCAAGTGATCACCTACCGTTTGGATGAACTTAAGAAGTTAGGGATGAGTGTTTAAGATGCTACCGCCCGGACACTCATTGTTATGAATCTTGCATGTAGCGGAACTTAATGAATTGGCTTAGGGGTCTAAAAAAAACTAGACTTTCAAGGGTAGTAGCTTGATCTCCGGTGGAAACCTTTGCTGATAGGTTAGGACGAACTAACCAAATGTTGTCCTAGAGACTTAAAACCCCACTTAAAGCAATTGGAAGTAATTAGACGTGAACTTAACATGATAGGATGAGTAACTAGGTTAGCACACTTCTCCTCTATTGATCACAACCCTCGCCTTTATTTGCTTTCTTGCATTTCTTGCTTTAGTAGTTAATTAATCATTTCAATCTTAAAACCAATTAAAATTTGTGACACCTTGACTTAATTAGAATCCGCTTACATAGCTCTTGGGATGACCTCGGTTTTACCGAATACTACACTACACACGATCGGGTACACTGCCCGTTAGTGCATTAGGGTAGACCATAGGTATAATGAGACAATTATAAATATTAAAACATGGTCAGTAAAACCTGCATCATGTACGTTGATAGTCAACAACGCTACTAGGATCACACAGTTCACCTTAAAGATTATATACAAGAGACAATGATCAACTGATTAGGATCTCGTTAACTAAAGTTTCCACTAATAGTGTGAAACACAAACGTGATCAATGCACATGAAGGCTACCTTGAAGTTGTAGCTCGTGAGAACGAACCCGAGTAGAACCTATGTTACTAGCCATTTAGACTTAATTAAAAAAAATACATACACTTTAGAGTAATATGATATATTTTTTATATAACAATAGTGTAAAGTTTCGTGGTAACTAATGAAAGTAGTTCTAGGTTTCAAATAAATCATTATCGGCCTGTTTGCTTTTTAAGGGTACTCCCGTGAAAAAATCCAATGGAGATGGAGTGGAGCCTCCGTGGTCCGAATCCCTCTTCGCCCACATTCGACCCTAAAGCCCAATAAAGGAATGGCATTTCCCTCTACGGGTAGGAAAATGATTATAGTGTATCAAAAGCTACAGAACTTGTGTGTGGATCTTTTGTTAAAATGGAGTGGCTCTTTGTAATTATTGTTTATCATAAATTTTTAAAGCAATACACATTGTATGCAGCTTCCCCCACATCATCGTATTTCTTTTACGCGCTCATAACGTTTTATCAGTAAGGATAGGATAGAATAGCAAAACAAGTTAAAGTATTAGCAGCATAATAAAATGTATTCCATGTCATTCATATGTTTCCTCACGGAAGTCATGGCTTCTCAGAAGAATTGATGACTGCATCTTTGATGCACTCCTAGTACTAATACCAGTATATTTGAGAATTCTTAATTGGATAGTCGTAAAGGTTTCAAATAAATGATCATCGACCCATTTTATTAACACAAAAATGAAGAG
Organism: Chrysanthemum lavandulifolium; assembly: GCA_022545495.1. Lineage (NCBI taxonomy): Eukaryota > Viridiplantae > Streptophyta > Magnoliopsida > Asterales > Asteraceae > Chrysanthemum > Chrysanthemum lavandulifolium. The sequence continues at coordinate 214,334,510 of CM040244.1, forward strand.
ATCAAGTTAAACTTGCTCTCTGAGTAATGGACCTTGGTCGTGCCGTTTGCATCGATCCTACCGCTGCACTTACTGTTGCTAGTACTGCAGATCAGAAATGTGCTTATAAAACATCGGGAGCGATCTAACCAGATGTATTTCATGATCATTAAGAACTCCATATCCATTGTCACTAGAAGAGCTATTCCTGACTCCGAGAATGCAAACACATGCATAAGCTCCATAGAGGAACAATTTAAAGGGACTTCAAAAGCCTATGCAAGTACTTTGATCCTTAAATGTTGACTACCAAGTATGACGGGGTTAGTGATGTACATGTGCACATCATGGTGATGGCGATTTGGCCGATAAACTGAAAGGCATGGACATGGAAATTAGTGACGGCTTTTTAGTTTATTTCATCATGACATCTCTCCATATGAAATTTGGCCATTTAAAGATTCATTACAATACTTAAAAGGAGAAATGGAAAATGAGTAAATTGATTGCCATGTGTGTGCAAAAGGAAGAACGCTTCAAAGTTGAAAATCCTGACATCACTCATATTGTTACCACCGACTCCAATAAGAGAAAATTCTCATGAAAGGGAAAATGTTCAAATGGAGATAAGTCTACTCTGAATAAAATCTAGAAAACTGGCGCAAGTGCTAGCATATTCCAAGGCGGTCCAAAATTCAAATTTTTCCATAAGAAAGAGCATACTCAAAAGGATTGTCCAAAATTTAAAGAATGCTTAGAAAATAAAGGTATATTTGAATCTTTTATCATTAATGAATCTTTTAATATTAACATCTTTATCATTTCATGGTGGATTGACACTGGATCTGCAGGATCGTAATATTATTGTGTTTGATGATTCGGGTGGTCTTGGATGATCAAAATACATGTTAGACATTTTAGAGAGAGAAAGAGAGAGGAGTTTCTTGGTAGAGTTGTAGCACAAATAAAATGTTAGATTGAATGAGAGCTCCACCCTTCCATGGATGGAAGGGGTATTTATACTACAAACAATACGTCCTCCTGACGGACTGTGGATCAGGCATACAGTGGGTAAAGACCCGTCCTTCCTCCACGGTGTTGCTCTAAACTAAACTACGCTACAACCTAACTAATTAACTACTAAACAACGTAAATAACTACAAGTCTACGAGGTAACATATGCTAGACCATAATTGGGGTGACCGACACTTTAATATGGAATTTCCAATTCCTAACAATCTCCCCCTAAGGGAGGTCACCCCATGAAATACATTTTGCATCCTAGCATTCTATCTTTGTCTTTAGTTCCAAGCTCGTAGACTTCAATTCTTCAAATTCCGCATTCTTTGTGGTTTAGTAGTGACTCTTCATAGTCCGATTATTTTGTACTTTCAGTGGAGGTATTTGAACTGATCCACATCTTTGATGATCTTCGAGCTTTCATTGAGATCATCAGCCACATTAAATCTCTGGATCACCCTTTATTGTGTTGCCATCATGTGATGTTGTGACTTTCGGACCGACATGCTCACACTTTTGAATCATGACATCTTTCCATCGAGTGGCGGAAGCTTTCTTTGGTTCATGATATTTGCGCAGCGTAGCGAAGCATAGTATAAAAATATCGTAACCGGGTTATGTAGATATCTTGATCATGATTTCTTCAATTAAGTATGGATCTTTGTGAGCATGCGGCTTTGGATTGACTCCTCAATTACGATCACCGCAACCGTCCAAATGTACCGCAAACAACAATTAGCAATAAAACACACGAAGTGTCTTTGATCACTTCGTTGAATTGAGGTACATGGCCCACGGTTCCCGTTGATCGATTACAAATACCGCTGTGATCGGTAGGATTCAAGAATCTCCTTGACGGGGTTTCGCACTGCTCGGCCGTTCTCAAACCGAACGTCTCAAAGAAGACAACACGGAGTGAGTGAACCAATAATTGAGATTTCGATTGATGAAAAATTGACTTGAAAACAATCGCGTATTGCTTAGAAGAAAGATTTTGCAATCGACGAAGGTTTTATGAGAAAGATCAATTTTCAATCAAAAATACTTTTGTATTTGAAAAGAGTACACATTCGATGTGCTAGAAAAAGAAGAGATTCACACATCGAACGGTTTTCCAAAAGCATTTTTCAATCGAGATACTTTTTGAATATGAAATATGAATACACATTCGATGTGCTAGAGAAAAAGAAGATTTGCACATCGAACGGTTTTTCCAAAAGAATTCATCAATTCCTTTCCTGGACCAAGGTTGATTCAAGAATGAATCTCCCCATTGTTTCTATCTAGTTGTTACAAGCTTGATCTTTAGGAAAGATCTCACATGTCACCCACCAAGAGCTTGTTTGATGTTAGCTCTAGAAGGATTTCCATCTTCATCGTGAATACTTTTACATATCACTCGGATGTTCTGGCAATACCACAAGGATAATGCGTAGGACTCTTAATTATATACTCACTTTACACATTGTGTGAAACAGCAAGTCTTCATTAACTTTGTGTCCTAATGAGATATTGTGGATGATCTCTGGGCTCTAGACTCAATAGTGCACATTTTGGTTCCTATGTCGGAGACTAGGGAGAGGGTCTCCTTCTTCAATATCAACAATCTCTAAGAAAAAGTTGATAGATAATGTCGGTTCCCCGTGAGAATGAAACAAGTCATTTTAAGAGGAACTTGAGTAGCTTGGTAAGTTGTAGTGCGATGCATCACTTGGGTCCATGATGTCTTGTCTTCAATACCGGTGTTACCTTAGTAACCACCAAGAGCATATGAATTGAACCCGGTTTACGCCCTAAGGTTGAATTATTGGAGGTTTCTTTTCACCCTTTTCACATTCATTTCTTTTTCATTCTTCAACCCCTTGGTGCTTACCGAGACTTTATAACTAGAACCTTGTTGGGTTTATTCCATTACTAGCTCGTCTCATCCGCACTCTTCCCATATTCTCATTTTCTCCTTTTTCAACATTCTAAGGACTCTACACTATCTAGTGGATTGTCCTTGGGAAGATCCCTCCGGTTCTGGCGGATCGTGGGAACTAATACCTAACCTCACCATCCTTATAACTCCATACATAAAGTAAAATGGTCGGTCTTTTGGTACAACTCATTCTTCCTTGAAACCAATTGAAAAATCATTTGGAAAAACAATCAAGGTACTTGTGATACGAGATCAAAGCATTTTGTACCTTAATAGTTTTGATCATTTAGAAAACCTCCCCCTCAACATGTGCATATGATTTAGAAATAGTTTAGCACATGGAGACAAGAGGACTTTGAAATATTTTCTTTGATCACAATTTTCATAGAAAAAGCCATTTGATTTTCTTGGTAAATTCTCCCCCTCAATATGTGCGTAGGATATTTGAAATCATTTTATCACATAGAGGAAAGAGTTCATTTGAAGTACATCCACGATCACAAATTCCATTAAGAAACCATTTAAAACTCAATCAAGGTACTTTATGTTAAAACATACAAGCATTTGCACCTTGATAGTTTATTTTCTTTAGAAATGCTCCCCCTCAATATGTGCTTCGAGCTTCGAAAGCATTTAGCACATATGAGAGAGCAGCCTGCACAATTGAATCAAAATGATCACCTTTTATTAAATTTTATTATTAAATCACAAATTCTCCCCCCGATCAAAAATATCAAACCCTTTGAGATTTTAGATCCCAAGTGATTTAATAAGGTTTAGAAAACATGGGAGAAAATGTGCCTGATTTAAAAACTTATCTTGTTTTTTGATAAATGCTCCCCCTCAACATGTGCATTATGTATATTAAAATCGTTTGGCACATGGAGGCAGGAGTGCCTTTGAAGGACTAAAACCAATTCTATTTAAAACAGACAAAAGATTTAAATCACGATTCCCAAGTGATTTAATAAGGTTTAGAAAACATGGGAGAAAATGTGCCTGATTTAAAAACTCATCTTGTTTTTGGATAAATGCTCCCCCTCAACATGTGCATTATGTATATTAAAATCGTTTGGCACATGGAGGCAGGAGTGCCTTTGAAGTACTAAAACCAATTCCATTTAAAACAGACAAGAGAATTAAATCACGATCTCTCCCCTGATCAAAAATTTCAAACCAATTGAGATTTGTGATCCCAGTTGATTTAAATTATTTAGAAAATTTTAGGGAAAGACGTGGCAAGATTTGATTTTGAAAATTGACTGATAAGGAACAGTTTTTCGACATTAAAGATTGTTAGTGTCAGGTATGATAGTTTTTTTAAAAGATCTTTAAGTAAAATAAAACAATTTCACAATCAAACAAGAACAGAAAAAATTTCATTTTGTAAGATCTTGATTCTAAAGAAAAAATCATACCATGACATAACATTAAATCTGTAGATCACCACTTATTTTGTACAAACCGGACTTTTGATGAAATATCGTTTGAAAATATTTTAATTTAAATCACTCTCCCCCTCAATCGATGACCGTAGTCGATGATTGAGTGACTTAAGTTTTGATACAATGAAGTCCGGTGATTTTCAAAATTTAGTCCAATTAATTTTCAAAACAATATTTTCCATTTTCAAAACAATTTATTCAAATTATTTTATTTATTTATTTATTTATTTTTTAAATTGTTTAAAAATGGTATCCTGTACAAAGATACGTTAGGTGGTTGAGAAGCTTATGTTGTTGCTGTAGGGCTTGGAAGAAAAACCGTCTGCTGATGCAGTGAGACTTCTTACGTTGCATTTTAATGCCAACTGAGGTCAAATTAAGCTTCGTTTCTTCAATCGCTTAGAAGAAAACCATCTGCTAATGCAGTGAGACCTCTTACGTTGCATTTTTCCATGCCAACACTCCATAGAAGTCCAATTAAGCTCCGTTTCTTCATTTGTCAACCCAAGATATAGTTATCCTTTTCTTTCGGCATCCAATCATCTTCAATTGTGGGATCCGGATAGGGAACATTCTTATATACCAAAATACCTGCATACGTTACTGAACACACATACAGATATATGGTGGTCGACATCACCCAAACAACAATCGACTAATAAAAGTCAATTCAACATATCAATCAGATCATTCAAATGTATGGGAATTATGTGTTTATCAAATTCTAATCATCTAATCCTAACGATCATATCCTAAATTCCTAGTCCTTCGACATAGGCAAATATTATTTTTAATTAAGCACGTAGGATAATTAAGAAAGTCCGTTAGATGATATAAATTTGAAAACATTCTCCCCCTCAATCAATGACTCATTTTTTGAAAAGTTTAAAAGCGTTGAAGTCATTGATTGAGTTTGCAAATTTTATAAGAACTCTGAATCTGATTGATTTTTCAAGCAACTCATTTTCCACCATTTTGAAATACAGCAAATATTTTTCTAAAGAATTTTAGACGGAAAAACATTTGTGTAGGAACAGCAGTCCTTCGACATACTTTCCTCAAATTAGTATTTAGGATAAGTGCACGAATTTTGAAAGATGGTTTAGCGCAACACTTTCCTTTCTTTGAAGAACGGGTTGCTATCGGAAATAATAGCAAGCCATGATTTAAGCACGGGTCGCAGTTTGAAATAACTGCAAGCCATATTTTGAGACATGTTTTGAAAAGAAATATTTACACCTTCTGCTTGAACTTCATCTATGGTCCCGTGCCATTATTGAATGACATTTCTAAGACCGCAGATATTATCGATACCAGAAGACATGTCATGAGAAAACATATTTTTGGTATTTTTCAAATTTCTGATTTTTATGGGTTTTTGTTGGTTTTATATTTTTCTATTTTGATTTTGTTGGTTTTATATTTTTGTATTTGGTTTTTGATAAATATTTACACAGATAGAGTAGATGATATAGTTTAAGAAGATGATGATACGAGTACCGATATAAGGATATCGAGCGGCCCGTTGTAGAAGATAGAAGTCATCATCCTAAAACTTTCACCACCAAAGCTTCCGAGGCTCTTGCTTTGAAGAAACAAATTGAACCATCGAAAGTGAGACTTTGGCGACTTCCCCAAACCGAAAATCCTTTAGTGAAGCAGATTCAAAGTTTTCTTTCAAGCTTCCCTTAGCCAGGTGCACAAAGAAGCACACCATTATCATCGAACTTACTGCTTCTTTTAAGAATAATCACCGTGATTCTTCGTTCGAGGTTATATCATCCAAAAGAACAGCAACGTATCATCCCAAACATAAATAACTCTTCTCAAATTTCATTACCACTGAAGTATGAAGCTATGCATCCCCAACGAGTTGTCAAGAGACCACTTCCCCCAAGTAGATGAATTGATGCGATCGGTCTCTTAGACTAAAGCTCACGAACCGAATACACATACCAAGACAAAGAAACTTATACCATCAAGTAGCAGATTAAGTCCAATAGCCAAAGAGTAACCCCGATGTATACTTTCTCTCCCACGAAGAAAGTGTATGAGGCTCAAGAACCCGAAGTACCCGAATGCCCAAAGAGAGAATAACCGATAATATTGAAGAAGCAGGCCGAATCACTGATTATCTATGCGGAGGACTATCTCTGCGGATGTCAACTCCGGAATGAGTGATTATATATCTGAATCACTGATTAAGCCCTCAAGTGAAACAGTTGAGCAATGTACACAATCTCTCTCCCCTTATGATTGTGATAACATCAAAATCATCACACACTTGTGTACCTCTTTTATCTGCAGAAACTTTCTATTACATCACTTCCCCCATGTAGTTGGAATAATAACACTAAAAGCCTTGATGAGTAAAACCTTGAGATTCTCTGCGGTCATGACAATTGTCTTCCCGGGATATCTTCAATCACTTAGAAGAGTTAAGTTCATCAAGTTTACTCACCATGAGTCAAACCTTGAGTTTGTCTGCGGTAATAACATATGTCTTCCCGGGATATCTTCAATCACTTAGAAGAATTAAGTTCATCAAGTTTACTCGCTTTGTGTTTAGATGTGTGTCTCCTTCCCCCTTGCTGGTTTTGATACTTCAGAATCATAAACATATTGTAAGCCCATATACTCAAAATCTTTTGAGAAGAATACCATTAGCACAAATATATATGTGAGAATCAACTTGCTGAAGAATACGAGCAAGTCTAATTGGGGATTAAATCTGACATTTCACTCTCCCCCAATTAGTGGTCTCCCCTAAACCGACAATCTGTTTGATAAATGCCCAGATTAAGAAGAAGTCTTTAGATCGTTAAATGCAACTCGTCTTTAGTCTTCTAACATGTAGCAGAAAATGTAGAACCGACTGTAGACTCGACCTTCTTCAAGATTGTCCAATTGGTGAATAGAAAGTTAACATCTTCTTCACACCAAATGCATTCCCGTTAACTTGTAAATAGCAAATCCCCTTAATTCAAATCCCTCCCAATCAAACAAGAATAGAAAGATGTTCATCAAGGAAATCCGCCTCGCAACTAGAAGCACTTTGTCATTAAACTCATCAGTCCGTATGAAGATGTCAACCAACGGCTCATATAAAGAAACTCCATGTAAAGATGACCCGATAAGAAGAAGCTCGGTTCTTACATGAGTTTGGAGCCGTTTGACCATTTGTTCTCATAAATCAATCAACCATGCAGTATATTCACACTTCTTCTTCCCCTCAAGAATTGCATACGGAGTTTCCATTCTTGATTGAATAAGTGACATCATCAAAATGTAGTCTATTCACACTTCTCCCCCGCAAAATCAGCACATGATGTCGCCATCGTCATTATAGTTGAGCAAGTGGAATAAGAAAACAATCAACGGTAGCCCAGTTCACTTGATAATCGAAAGCACATGGAAAAAGCATGAAACATGTTGATGAGAATGGTCATAATAGAGAAGATTTCTCTTCTTCAGAAGATAAAGCGCACTGACACGTACACTTTTCTTTTCTTTGAGGAACGAGGCCTGAACTGATGTGAACATACATCATAATCTCTCTCTTTTCAGCTCTCTTAGCAAAAATGAAATCAACCCATTATCATTCAGTAGGCTCTTTGTTGTGACAGCTGATGGAGAAAACCCAATATGATGAATTTGACCTTGAAGTAAACTAACCCGAACTCGCGACTTAAACTTGCACATATGTAACAAAGAGCGGTGCCGAGAATTCATGCCCATTTGAATCTCTAAGTACTCTATACTCTTCAACCACCCAACCATCAAGTAATAGACGTACATTACCTCTTGAAAATCCACAATTGAATGTGACACTGAGCACTACAACGTAACTCCTTAAAGTGATAGTTATTTTGAGGTGATAAGAGCCCAATTCCCCCAAGTGGTAAAAAGAAAAGGTAAAAGACACCCAACAATAACTAGATTTCCAAGTCTTCGTTTTTTTTTGTTGATAATAAGCTCGAACAAGGATCATGAAGAATCTTCATCCAACCATCCCCGATACCTTCAGATACTAAGTACACTCGCCCGTGATATTTCACTTCAACCTCAACTAAATAATAGTGAATTAACGCTGTTGTCACATCTTCTGGTTAAAAGCTCAAATCTAGCCTCCTTTGACATTTGAATGAACTTTGATAATGGTTTCCATCCCGATCATGGTTAAAAGCTCATAAGCCCGTAAAACCTTGTAATAGCCAAACTGCCATGAGGACAATCCAAACACACACCCAATTCATGAAGTACACCCTTTCATCCCTTCTTTGAAGTAGAAACCGTAGCACCAGCATCAAATAAGATCCAGAAACACACTTTCCTTTCTCCAGGATGGTTCCGTAAATACGGGATTTTACAATTCTATGGTTTAAACCGAGAAATAGTTTCTTTCGCGGGATTTTACAAAACCAAGAATAAACCGTAAGATAGATCCGGAAATGCACTTTATAATTACCAGGATGTTTCAATTGTCACGGGATTTTACAAGTCTATGATTTAAACCGAGAAATAGATTTTTTCGCGGGATTTTACAAAATCAAGACAAAACCGTAAACAACTTCAGCTTGAATGTATTATGACAATTTTGGTTTCGGTGAATATCTGTTTTAGGAGAACATGCAGCGGTTCTTTAGCGGTTCATAATCCATCATCAAAAATTCTTTACCCAAATGTAGACAGCTTCACAAATCATACTAAGTCAAGTAGTATTAAACTCCTTTTCCCTGGAGGTTAACCGTAAAACATCAAAGTACACGTTTCTCCCCCATGATGGTTTCGAACTTTCGAAAGCATCATAACGTGTACGACCATTTGCACGAGAAGTTCTTGTCATAAGCAAACATCTTGAAAAATCATAATTGACGCTGAAGATTCTTGAAAGATTTTGCTTAGACTATGAAGTATCATTGACATTACGTGGCATCGAATATCTCATGGGAATTGCTGAAATTGAACCTCCATTGATTCAACGGCTAATAGTAACGACCACATATGGCGATAACCCGATACGATTAACTTGAAAAGAAGGAGACATCCCAACTTAGTGACTTACTGCTTGTTCTCTATTTTGAAAAATCCACAACGCCGTGTGACACTAAGTACTACAACTTCCTCAAGGTGATAGTTATATACTGTGAGCATGACGACGTAACTCCTTACATTAGTTATAACCCGATTGTCAATTCATAATCACTTAAAGTGATAGTTATGCCCCAACAAGTTATCTTGAGACTTGCAACCAACCAACCATCGTCTCAAAGATATAGAAGATCACCCGTGAAATATCTCTTCAATTTCGCATCAATATTATCGTACAAAAACCCCGTAGTCAAATATTTTCAAATTAACGTTCAAGCCGTGATCTTATGTATCCCTCCCATGTAAATTGTAGACCAAAATACCATTCTTTTTCAATTATTGTAAAAAAAATTGTATCCAATATATTTGAAAAAAAATTTTGGATAACAATTTTTGTATGCATTAATGCGTATGTAACATCAAGCCCGTTCAACTCATTTTCAATCCAAATCCACGAATTAAAGACAGGGTCCAAAGCAATTCGTGAGATACTGTTATCAGCCCAAAACGAGTCACCTCACAACCCGTATTAATCCTTAAGCCCAATGTCCAAGTGAAAAATCCTTTCCAGTAACAAATCAATTCCCCCAGCCCAGTCCAAGACTAATCTTACATGGTTTCACATATAACAGTCCATATCCGATTGTAATATATATCCTACCCTAAACTCACGCATCATATTACCCTAAAGCACATTACAGCACAACCCTAAACATACATCTGATAAAAAAAACCGCCTCCCATTCTCCCAAATCAGATCTGGGAAAAATATGTATCTCCTTATCATCCATCAAATTCATCACACAAATAATCTTCATCTTTTAATCTAAACAATAAACACCAATACCTTAATCCATCTTAACCTGTTTCAATATCATCACACACCTAAGTACCTTCGTTCTTTGAGCTCGCCACAGGGATGGCTTTGAGCCTTGCTAATAATGAATTGGCTTCAAGGTCTATGAAGGGTCTAAGGTAGGTGCTTTATGTCTTTGTATTGTGTTTTGGTCATTAAACGAGCCAAAGAAAAAGGGAATAACAGTTTTGTTATTAGCCTTTTCTTTCTTGATTCGTATAGTAAATGAAACAAAGTTTCACAATAGATCTGTGACGATAATTATTTCGTGAATTAAACCTTTTATGGTTTTGATGTTAATAACCACGAAATAAAGTGACTGAGATCAAGTGTTTTAATATTACATTTATGTGTGTTGGGGAGTGATATGTGAGGGTTTATTGATGAGTCTAGATGTAGGAATGGTAGGTATTGTTGTTGGATCTTCACTGACTGATGATGGGTGGTAGAACCTGAGGTCGATGTTGAATGATATTTGGTATATGATATGTTGTGGTCAAGGTCGAGTTCAAAATCATCATTTTCTTCTTCCTTTCTGTCTCAAGTCGCTAAGTCAAGATAAGTCGCTACCCTATTTTTTCAAAGTAAGTCGCTAACAAGTTTTCAGTTAACACAACTCGCTAACTTGTTAAATAACAAGTCGCTAGGTCAATGACAAGTCGCTAGCCTTATTACAAGTGGCTAACATTTCAGTTTGACTCAAAAGTCAAACCGTCACCAAGTTGCTACCATTATCAACTTGCTACTTGTTAAATAACAAGTAGCTACCAATAAAAAAGGGCACAAGTCGCCAGGAAGATTTTTTTGACATTTTGCTCCGGCGATTTTTCCGACCATTATTCCGACCAGCTTCTTATAAACCCGGAAAATATGACTAAAAAAAACTGCTTTTTGACCCAGTAAAGTGCATATGAAATTCATTGTTTGCCCAGTTTGACCAAGAAAAGGACTTTGACCACATATGTTCACAGATATAATGGTAACAAAAAATGATATTTGAACATAACTGTTTGGGTAAAAAGAATGACACAAGACAAAAATTGACATCTTTACCAAAACAGATACATAAGACACCCAAAAAGATACATAACAAAAACTTGTATAAACTGTATTTCAGAAAAAGTAAGGAAATAAATCCGACCATTAGAATGATATAAAAAACAGTTTAAGACAAGATTCGAAGCACCAAAAATCATTAAAACACAAAAAACCTTGGCTCTTGATACCAATTGTAGGATCGTAATATTATTGTGTTTGATGATTCGGGTGGTCTTGGATGATCAAAATACATGTTAGACATTTTAGAGAGAGAAAGTAGAGAGAGGGAGTTTCTTGGTAGAGAGTTGTAGCACAAATAAAATGTTAGATTGAATGAGAAGCTCCACCCCTTCCATGGATGGAAGGGGTATTTATACTTACAAACAATACGTCCTCCTGACGGACTGTGGATCAGGCATACAGTGGGTAAAGACCCGTCCTTCCTCCACGGTGTTGCTCTAAACTAAACTACGCTACAACCTAACTATTTAACTAATAAACAACGTAAATAACTACAAGTCTATGAACTAACATATGCTAGACCATAATTGGGTGACCGACACTTTAATATGGAATTTCCAATTCCTAACAGGATCCATGGTACAAATTGTAATTCTTTATAGAGATTCTATAAAATCCTGAGATTGAAAAGAAACCAACAAACGGTTAAAGTTGGGAATGGAGTTGATTTGAACTTAGAAGTTGTTGGAACCCTTTCGTTAATATTGGAGGATGGCATTTCAATAGAACTACTTATGTACCGAGCATGACTCAAAACTTTATATATATATATATATATATATATATATATATATATATATATATATATATATATATATATATATATACATATATACTAGACTATAGACCCGTGGGTTTCGCGGGTGACAATAAAAACTATTGTCATAGATAACTTGAAAAGTGCAATGCATATGTATTAATCGATAGATAAAACATTCATAAGACATATGGGTATGTTTGTATTTCATTATTCACCATCAGTGCCTTCTTTGTCCATCATGCTATACAAATTTATCTGCAAAAACCAATTGTAAAATATGAAATAGTACCGTGTCATGGTGGTTAGCTATCTACGCAACTCGCAGCACTGTAGTGATCATGACCTGACAAGATTTGGAGAAGCAATAAACCAAGCGTTCAAGAGAACCGTATGATGTATCTATTTCAAGGACTATCATCTATTGTTTGAACTATTATCAATTAAATGAAAAATATGGAGAAACATTATGAAGCAAAAGTCACAATTTTTACCCACAAACTTAGAAAAGGTTTCTTTGGCTTGCTTTTACCTCAAACGGGTAAAAGTCCGCCTAAAGTGAACTTTTAATGCATATGATTTTTTAAATCGTTTTGTTCTAAAAATAGATCCTTGTCGTTATAGTATGATCTTTATAACCAAAAACTATTGCACCATTACGTCTTTTCACATCTATGTACAAGTTTAGATAGAGCCACGAAACATGTTTACCTCCTTGTTGACGAGCTTCAAAAATTCTTCACGCTCCCTACTCACAGACTGAGAGAATAACAATTTTAGGAAAGTGCCTTATTATAAAATATGTAACAACACGGTATATACAATTATTGCAAAAAAATGGCTAAGTTAAGCTGGTTATTAATTAAATGACGTAAGCAATAGAGTGAAATAATGACATATGGAAATATGACGTAATAAAAAGAAAGGGTGACATTCAAAAAACTTTTCTTTGATTTAGTATATAGCAGATGGACTATAGACCCGCGAAACTCATGGGTGGCAAAAAATATCATCTATAATGCCGAAGATTAAAATGCTTAATAATAAAAGATTGGCAATAATGAAGAGTTAGATATATGTGTGCTATTGTTCTTAATGATGCAATTAAAACAACATTCTAAATTCTTACATTTTGTATGAAGTGGTTATAAATAAGCAACTCCAAACACACCCACTGATGCACTCCAAACACACGCAATGATGCACCGAAACAAATTATGCTAGAATACCCAACGAAAGTGACATAAACTTGTAAGAACTGCACCAACGTAAGTAAGAACTGCACCAATGTAATCTGCGTCAACGATGGTGTATCCACTATGCCATGAAAGAATTTGTAATGTAACAACGAAAGTAGTCACAAGAAATATAAAATATCAAATCGTGTTGAAATCACCGTATATATGAGAGAAGATCAAGCATGGAAGGAGAAGCAAAAATACCAACTGCAGGAGATAAGATTCAGTTTTTTTGAATATAAAAATTTACGATGTTATTACTTACACATGTTTGACCATTTATTTTGTAGTTTTACCCGTTATGAACTAAATAAAATTCAAAATGACCCAATTGCACCCGCATCCTAAAGTTGTTGTCAAGGAACATTCTTAAATATTCTGTCAAATACATTTCAAAGTTCGAAAATGGGGTATAACTGCGCCTGAAAGAGAGCAGTTGGTGTGAAGTCAAGTAAGTTATAACATAACAATGTTGATTGCATATCGTACTTTTTCTAATATAGGCTTCAAATAAATGGATTAGCATAATCATTTAAATAGAAAACATAATTGAAGCATACCTGTTTAAATTTGAGATTGTGATGAATAAGTATTAATTTGTAGTAGAGGGTATCAATAATAAGGATACCAACGACAAATTTAGGACCTGTAAACCTTTCATTCCAATAAGGAACCATATATGAGTGAATCACAACAAACCATAATGAGGTATAATGTATATATATTTATATATATATATATATATCTAGTGCATAGGAGAAAGAGTTGGCAAAAAAGAAATGAAAAGAGTGACGGGTCGATTAACGGGTCAAAACACAACGAACTTCTAAAAAGTAAAAACAATAGAATGTGTCAAAATATTAATACGAATAAAGATTAGCAAATAGATCATTGTAGCCATCTTCTCTCAAACGGATGAGATATTAAGACAACACAAGACATTCAGCGTCAATCCAAATTTTGAAAAGGTAGTAGATTATAAGACCAATCGTAAAGAAAAATCCATAAGTAATAACAATACCTAAAAACTATCCATTTGCTTATAGATTTAAACAAATAAGCTAAAAGTTGTACAAATTTCAAGACATATTTTGGATCTCGAATTAGAGTTATAAAGTCCTTACATTTGTAGTTTAATCTAAGTACATAGTGAGCTATAATTGGTTGTAAGATACATCATTATTTACATTTTACGACCAAACACTTCAAAGAAACGTTAACAAAAGTAAACATATTTCAATATGTCAACTTAGAAAGCATCCCTACTGATGCATAAAATTGAAAAGCACATAAAACCTTGTACTTGGATCATTCATAGTATAAAAATAAACAATGTCTAACATTTTGCCTTGATGACACGGCAAATGAAAATCAAAACAGGAACGCCAAAGATATATAAACTGGTGGTGATTCAGAGTGTGTATTAAGACAACATACCATGCAATTCTTGTTCTAAAAATCAACATTGAAGAGTATTAAAGCATTCTGTCACCGGGCACTATCTTAAGACAACACCGTAGCACTTTCAGACCAAACACTTTATTTAAACATGGACAGAAGTAAACACATTATGTAAATTTTAAAAACGTCCGTACTAATGCATCAAATTAGTAATGTCTTGTTACCGAAAGTGCTTTATTGAGTGAGACATATTTACAAACACTTGGTGGGTATTGAAAAATAGAACACATTGCTCAACATAACAGGTAACTGATGAAGAAGAGTTAGCTCACATGTAGAATTCATCAAAAAAACACTATATCATCATCACCACATAACTCACAATTGTGGAAAAAAAATTATAGAGCATGTTAAAGCTGTGATAATCTAGGAATCATTTGAGATTCAAATAAATTTTCTTTTATATAGACACCTCTAATAACCATGATGAACCTGCAAAAATCTGATAAAAACAAAACGGGCTTATAACAAAATCAGTTAGGTGAATTTAACCATACTTCGGAGTTCGGATAAATAAATGGGTAAAATAAGACATAAGATAAAAGCCTGGAAATATTTGCTATAATAAAAATACAACCTGCTTATTAAAAGATCGAGAAGGAGATGCAAGATGATATAGACCACATAATTTCCAAATATTAGTGAAGTTCGATCGGACCCAATAAATTTGAATTTGAGATCGGAAAGAAGATTAGAGTAAATGGGTCTAATCTTAGTTGAAACTTTCTATTCAAAATAAATTGATTCAATGTTAGCTGAAATTTAGAAAACGGTTGTATTAGAGAATTGAGATGCCGTGAGAATCTGACACGTGGTAATATGACGTCAAATATGACGTCGAAAGAAGGGTAGATGGCATTCAAAACCTTTCATTTATTATATATATATATATATATATATATATATATATATATATATATATATATATATATATATAAACTAATTATTGATGACTTTATGTTTATGTTTGGATACAATAAAATATATGTTAATTTAAACTCACTTGTTGTTAGAAATATTTGTCTTAAAGAAAACCTATTGGTTATGCTCAAGTTAAATCGGTAAATATACGGTCGGAAATACATGAGCCTATCGGGGCATACACGTATACACAAAGAACACGTTTCTTATATATTTTGTGTATATAGTGTATATAGTTATTAAATATATAATATATTCCACGAAATATATTTAACGACCGTTAGTTTAACCGTTGGACGTTGTAAACTAACCAATGTGTGGAAAACTAGAAGGGGGGTTGAATAGTTTTACCGATTAAAACTTCGTTTTAAAATATTTAGATCGAGTTATGTCAATCTATTTAGTTTGTGTGTTGGATATTGATAGATAAGCATATAAGTTAGTAATGCGAAAGATAAAGAGTAAAGGAATACGAAACCACTCCCCGAGTAACCCACTCCAGAGTTTGTAAGCACTACACAACACAAGCTCCTTAATGTGGCGGAGAAGCCTTCACAACGTCGCCTACTCTTTATCTGGTACAAGGCTAGACACCGAGTTCGTCCAAGAGGTAGAACCAAACCTATCACAACGTCGCCTACTCTTTATCTGGTACAAGGCTAGATACCGAGTTCCATTACAAAGTAGGATCTACTACCCAACACTACACCACAACACAACTACCCAAAGGACACACTCCTTGTTAAAACACTAGAAGGATATCAACATCCTTTAATCCAAAATACATAACTTGTACATCGGTGCACCATATCGAATGTACACCTTCGGCACCGTTCACTAATGCCTTTAACACGACACTTCAGCACCTTTCACTAATGCCTTCAACACGACACTTCTATGGAGGGAGGAAAGAACTATCAACAAGATGCACTTCAGTGGTCTTGATGATGACGAAGCTTAGCAACACATGACCTTGAGCTTGCACGTCTTCAAGAGGTGGTGATCTCGCCTTTAAGAGGAACCTAGAGAATCACACAAACATAAAACTACATAAAATGATCCATTGGATATGTGGTTAGTGAGGTTAGAATACTGAGAGAAAGTATATCTAAGAGTGGTTGAGAGCAAGAGAGAAATGACTCACTATTTATAGACAAAACATGTCTACTGTCCCACGGTTTCGGTAGATCCCTCACTAGAGGGATCCGGCTAGTGCAAATCCTGGGATCTGGCTACTGGGTCAATTTAGTCCGGATTTTGGGTTGCAAACCGGGTTATGGGTTATAGGTTATGGACCATGGGTTATGGGTATTGAATTATGAATACCTAACAAGATACAATGTACCTAGTTAGTGGTTATGGATCTTGGCTCATGGGTCATGGACTTTGGGTCATGGATCATGGATAATATCCAACATGACTTCATGCATGATGTCATGAAATGGGTCATGGGTTATGGATCATGCTCCATGGGTATGGGTTATGGACTTTGGTTTTTACCCAAAAAGATTTATTGTTCCTATACAATGTATCATGGGTCATGGGTTATGGACTTTGGTTTTTACCCATTACTTACCCATCACAACATATACAAAGTACATATACATTTCTATAAAATGTAAACACTAATTGCTTGTTATACATATACATTTTTATAAGATGTATACTATATTACTTGTTAGTTTTATATAAAAATATCTTTGGTTTTATATAACTTATTTACTAAACATGTTTTGATGTTTTTAATATGTTTAGTAAAAGTGTGTTAGTAAACTATTGGTTCAAAGCTTTTACGTATTTTATTTATTTTGTTAAAATGATTTTACGTTTATTATTGACAAAACATTAGAAGATCGTAAAATATAAATAAACGTTTTTATGGTTTACTTGTATTAACAATCTCCCCATTTTTGTTGATGACAAAACATTAGATTATTTTAAGAAGAAAATCAAATTCTTAAAGTTTTAAGTTGGAGTTTTTACTCTCTTCTTCCCCTTTTTTTGAAACAAAAAGAGCGTCGAAAAGAAACTAACACATTGTGAAAAAAGTTTTGAGAAAAAATAGTAAAAGTAAGAAAATAAGAAAGAGTTAGAGAAAGAAAAGTAAAGAGAAGTAGTAAGGTAAGAAGGAGATTCTTGTCTTAGCTTCCCCTTGACGGATGCTTCCCTTTGTTAAGGGCGTCAAGTAATTAGGAAGACTAAAACGTGTGTATTGCAAGTATTTTGCAATCATTCTAACTTTGACGAGATGCTCCCCCTTGACGAGTGCTCCCTTTTGACGAGGGCGTCAAGTAGTTAGGAAGCCTAAGTGAATGTATTGCAAGTGGTTTTGCAATGCTTTGCTTTGATGAAAAGGTCCCCCTTGTTGAGGGTGTCAAAGTCTTCATGTGTATTATGAAAATCTACAAAACAAAGGTTAGAAAACAAGTATATGGTGCATTGTTTCCTGCAAATGAGCTTCAAATTTGTTAAAAAATTGGTTTATGTTGGACGGTTCTGGCGGATCCTTCCTGTGAGGGATCCGTCTAGACAAAAGTTTAGGAACCGTGTACCTGCAACTTATTGGCAGCAATGTAGATATAAATAGTGACGTAAACGTCCAAATAAGTTATGTATTATTGCACTAAACATATTCACATAACTATATAGCATACAACATGTAGTTTTATTCAATAAAACAAGAGAAATGATACACATATCTCTAAAACTAAGAAAATGATACAAACATGTAGTAAAATTTCCTAACAATTTCTAAGTTGTGCCTAAGGCTAGAGAAAACACTACTTGTGCTTGCATTCCTAAGTTTTAGGGACGATTAAATTTGTTGACTTCATAAAAATGTTCGAGGAGGTGATAGAACATGAAACGTAATTTGATATGTGCTAAAACACATATAATTTCTTTATCAAATCAGACCCAAAATAACCAAGAAAAGAGCCATTTATTGCTAATTATTGTTGGTTTCTTGAGTTTATGCATGTGCAGGTACGGATATGTCAAAACACGCAAAAGATAGCCAAATCTGACAAAAACCCGAGCACGGGAGACGAAGAATGCTAAGGCTGAGCCAGAAGGTCAGAAGTGAGCATTTGTGAAGACTTTCATGCTGAAAAGATGATTTGTGAAAGATTTGATCAAGTTTACATAATTGTCAGAAACAGTCCCTGAACTTTCATAAATTGGCAGAAAATACCCTTGAGAATCAGAATTGGCAAATTTAGCCCTTGATATATTTGGGAATGACAAGATTAGTCCTTTGCAAAACTTTTCAGAATTACAGTTTTAGTCCCTGGATTTTCAGCAAGTACAAGTTTGGTCCCTATGTTAGCCTTGGATCCATTCTTAGTCCAAAATATATTAATACTACTTTGGCCCATATCAAGCCCAAAACCAAACCCGGTCAACCCAACCATTTACCAGGTCAACAAAGAAAAACGAAATATATTAATAAAAATCCCATAAGCGCCAAAATGATTCCCCTCAATATTTCCCAGCTTATGAACCCTAACTACCCATTTAATTAATTCCCCAAATTAAACCCAAATTCACCTGAAATTGACACTCAACTCTGACACGTGACTAACACACGGATGCCACGCTGGCAATCCGTGTGTCACATCACAACATTCTGTGATTTGATTGGCTGAGGGGAATAAGGCACATGCTCCAAGGGCTCAAATTAGATGGGATACGTATGAAAGATGATTGTTAGGAATTAGAAATTACCGGTATTAAAGAGTCGGTCACCTCAAGTATATGTAATCGTTAGAAAGCTCGTAGTCGTAGTTCTCTTAAGTTAAGTAGTATTTAGTTAAGTAACACCGTGGAGGACGGACGGGTCTTTACCCATCTGTATGCCCGATCCATGCCCCAAAGTGTGGCGAGTTATGTAAGACTATAAATACTCTCTACCTTCCAAGGTAGAGTTGGAGCTCATAATAATATCTTTCACTTTCTCTCACTAAGTTCCCTAAACCTCTAACTTTCTCTCTAGAATTCCATCTATATGCTACTTTGTGTTATGGTTTGATGTGCATGTGAAAAGTTATATCTTACAATTGGTATCAAGAGCCATGGTTAAATCATATCTTGCACATCTTTGGATTTATAGTGGTTTTAGGTGGTTTTGAGTTTGAAAAAGTTTAGTGGTTTTGCATCATTTGGGTGATTTCTTGTGTTAAAGTTTGAATTTTGTTGGTACTTTTATGTTTAGAATCATCAAAAGTGCTTAGGTTTTCATTTGGTAAGCTTGAATCATCTTGGTTGGGTTGTTCTTGGATTGAAAAGTGATGTTTATATGGTTTTCAAGCTAGCGACTTAGCTCACGGAATATTTTCTTGGTAGCGACTTGCTTCACATTTTGTAGCGACTTACGGTGTTGGAACTAGCGAGTTAGATCTAGCGAGTTAAAGTACAAGTAGTGGACTCTACTACGGGTAGCGACTTGTGGTAGCGACTTGGTCCAGAGCGAGTTGCTCTTTAGCGACTTGTGTCTCTAGCGACTTGTGTAGCGAATTGCTGCCAAAATTTGGCTAGCGACTTGGTCTGTAGCGAGTTACTACTTAGCGACTTGCTTTTCTGTCTAGCGACTTGGGACTCTAGCGACTTAGGGGTGTAGCGAATTAAGGTTAGCGACTTAGTGCATTAACTTCTAGCGATTTAGTGCTTTATCTCCTAGCGACTTGAGTGAGTGTTTACGGTTTTCTCTTGATTTAGTAAAATCCCGTGAAAGAATCTATTTCCCGGTTTAATCATAGAGTTATAAAATCCCGTATAATCTGTTAACATGTCTACCAACGTCCCTACTGTCATCTCCACTGTTGCCGAGGATGTACAAGCAATGGCTCGAGATACTGGATCCACCCATGCTTGATGTAACCGACTACGACTCTTGGGCTCAACGAATCGATTGTATTGCCTTGGAAAGGAAAATGGTGTCAACATTCTCAAATCCATTGATGAAGGACCATATCGAGTTGAGACGACTAGAGACATACTTGATACTAATGAAGATGGTACTCCTGTTTACGGAATGGACAGACCTAAGATGTATGATGAGCTTGATGATAAAGAGAAAAAGAGATTCGATGCAGATATCAGGGCTTCAAACATTGTTCTTCAAGGTCTTCCTAAAGACATCTACAAACTGATCAATCATAACACTGAAGCAAAAGCAGTTTGGGATAATGTTAAGATGCTTCTCTCTGGCTCAAACTGACTATGGAAGACAGAGAATCCCAACTCTATGACGAATTTGAACACTTCAAGATGAAACCCGATGAAAGTGTCTATGAGTACTATGTAAGATTTCATAAGTTGGTGAATGACATGAGAAACATCAAGATGACTATGCCTAACATTCAGTTGAACTCTAAATTTGTAAACAATATGAATCCCGAATGGCACAAGTTTGTCATACATGAAACTCACTAAAGGATTGAAGGATACAAACTATGAGCAACTCTATGCCTTCCTCCTTCAAAATGAGAGACATGCCATGTTTGAAAAGAGGATTCTTGATCGGTTCAAAGGTCGGGAGAAACAAGATCTACAAATGATTCAACCGCCTTCTTCACGATGATGGGACTTCCAACAATGCTTCTCAAGTTGCACCCATGAATAATGATAATCACAAACCCATTTCGATCCAAGGTTCAAGCAACCTGATGCAAATCTTTGTCATGGAACATTTCATCACTCAACTAACACTCATGGTTAAAGAGAACAGGACACTTTCACCTCACACCAACAAACTCCACACCGCAATGAGATCCGAACCGCCTCCAATCTTCACAACCATGCTTTGATAAGAGATGGGAAACTTATGGGGCAACCAGTTCGGAAAGACGGTATGATCGAGAGAAGAGGTGGAGCGAGGAGAGGTTATGCCGGCAACCGAATCGAGGAAGAAATGGTAACCAAGGTCAAGCTAAGTCAATCAAATGCTATAAGCGTGGTGGTGAAGGACACATTGCAAGGCGCACATCTCCAAAGCGTCCTCGAATGCGGATTACTTGAGACAAGATGTTGTTGGCACAAGCTCGGGACAATGGTGCCGCTTTGGATGAAGAGGAATTGTTGTTTCTTCGAGGGCAATGCCAAGACCTATGATGCGAGATGTGGATGAGCGACCTATTCGGAGATAGGTCACAATCATCGAACGCCTTTCAAGTCGCCGATCGTGATGCATACGACTACGATGTAGATGATAGACCCTCGCACACACAATCTTTATGGCTAGCATCTCTCCAATGGTTTCTCCCAAGATCTCTTCTTCACCACAAGTGGCCCATCCAAGGACAAACTCATCTCGTAGATATTAAAGTTATACGATGATGTCGATGTGCAACGGATGCATGACAAAGTACAACCAACTGAAACTATTGAATCAAATATTGAAAATATGGGTAATATCAATATTGTCCCATACGATCAATACGTGAAACAAAGTGAAAGTGAAGTTGTACCAAGTGATGCATCTTCTGCATCAACAATGACTATGTCTTTGATGAATACACGCATGTGCTCGATGATTCCATAATTTCGAACTAAATGCCTATAAGGAATGTGTTGCTATTTATGAACAACGTGCAAAATTTGAGTTGACCACTCGTGAGCGGAAATGGATGTCCAAGTGAGTACAGTAATTAGAAAAAGTAAGTTTAGAGAAGAAGTATTGAAACAAGAATTAAATTCCTTGCAAGAAAAACTTTCTAAAACAAATTAAACAAAAACAAGAACTTCAAGAAAATGTGAAAATGCTTAAGCAAGAATTTAATGCAAAGGAATCAAAACTCTTGAGAGATTTTTCCAATCAAAACTTTGAAAACAAACTTGAAAACAAGTCGTACATACAAGGAAACACCATTCGATCGCTCACATGGTCACCAAACATCGAGTCTTAAGCGATAAGCATAGCATTCCCTAGTTGAGGAACCGAATCCAGAGGTAATTAAAAAGGCTAGAAATGCTCATAAGGTGCTTTATGATGGTGATGAAATCCTTAAGCCTAGACAGAAACCTAGTTGCGTTGAGTGCACTGAGGAAGATAAGAAATCAAATGAAATCACTAGGGAAAAGATGACTAAGAAACAAAATGATCCCAAATGCAAAGAGAAAAACATAATTATCACTTCTCATGATTACAAGAAGGAAAACTGGATTTCCTTGAACAAGTTTAAGCCTCAGACTTTGTTGACTCCCGAACAAGCCTTCTGGAAAAAGGATTTAGATAAGGAAAGTGAAAATATTGTTGAAACAAACCCTCCCTTAGGAAAATGCCTAGAGCGATTGTGTATCCTCCTAATACACCAATGCATCTTGTACCTAGAACAATTGCCACTAAAAGCAAGACATTAATTAGTCAATACGTTATATTTCAACTATTTGTTGATTTTGAGAAAACTTGCAAGAAAAGGATCACACCCGGGTATAATCAAGGAGAAAGGGGTTTGAACAAATGAAAGAATGTTATTTAAGCGAGGTCATGCCCTTCTTTAAACTTCTAAAAGATCACTTTGAGAGTCTTAAAAGGGGTGGAAAGCGATATTAAGGGAATGGAAAAGGAATTTGATGCAATGGTTGTTGAAGTTAGTGACTATGAGCGTGCTTTGAAATATAATGAGATTGAGAGAAAGAACTTGCATACATTAAATGAGAATCTAATTATTGAATGTGTTGCTCAAGATGTGTTTTCATCGTTTCAAATTGCTCTATTAATGCTTCCAAATTTCATGAACTATCTGTGGCCTCGAAAGTCTCCCATGATCGTGTCATTGAGCTTGAAAAACTAATTCTAAACTAAATGAGAAAATTGAATGGATGATCACGACAATTTCGTTAAACATTTTCTAAACTAGAAGTTGAGCATTTTAATTTACAACTAAAATATCAACATCTTAAAGAAAATGTCAAAACTTCAAATGTCAAGACATCTTCGGATGCTCGAGTTTGATGCGGTTTTCAAATTAACAAACGTGATGAGCAGATTCAAGCTCGGTGCAACACGATCGAAAGTTGAAAGCCCAAATCTCTCAATTAAAGGGTCAAACAAACAATATGACAGCTCCCAAATGCCTCCTCCTTTAGATTCTCGAACTCTCAAACGTTTCATCTTCAAAACCTAGTAAATGCTTTACAAAAGGAAAACGAAAGTTTTCTAGAAGAAAATGAAAAGGTTAAACGTCATTTCAATGAGTTGTTTGAATCAATTAAAGTCACTCGTAACAAAAAATAACGATCAAATAGCGTCATTGCAAAAGGAAATTGAGAATCAAGAGTCGGTAAAAGGGAAAATGCCAATGACCAATGGGGAGAATGTTGTATCAAAGGTTCACTCTTGTAATAAACATGCTTTATCGTGACATATGTCCTCCTCATCTAAGGAACAACAAACTAGCTATTCGACATATTTCTCATCTCTTAAGGATTGTTTAGAATGCCTGCGTGAGATTGTTGAAGAAGATAAGCTAGAGAAACCTCATGATAATGCAATTGGACATGCATGCTTATATGCCAAACGATCTCAAGAAATCTTAGAATGCTTGATCACAATATGCCCAAAGACATTAGGTGAGAGAGTTAACCCTTTGATTCCATGTTCGATGCCTAATGCCAAGTATGATGTGCACTCGATTCCCAATGTTTTGAATGTGAACCGTAGTGTACCCTTGAGTAGTTCAGATTCTAGATCTGTCAATGCTAAGAAAGAGAACTCAAGCGTGCCTTCTAGGAGTACAAATCTCAGTATCTCTAGTTTTAAGAGTGTGAACCGTAGTACACCGCATGTAGTTCGATCCCAAAGACATCTAAGCAGTGGTGCAAAGAGTAGTAAAACAAACTAATGTTCCCATTCCCTACAGGAGTAATCGGTGACATTAAAGGGAGCGGTCAAAGTCTCAAGACAATACAAGGAATGATAGGACCTCTCAAGCTAAGAATGTACTTTGGAAGAGAGTAGAAGAACAATCTAGGAACCTTAAGTTTGAATCGAATAAAACGAATCATGTTGATTCTAGTATTAGCCATAGGCGTCGTAATTAATTCGAATTCGATACTATTTGCAAACCTTGTACCGATGATTGCTTGAATTCATTTCTAATCATGGATGTGATGTTAATGTTCGCTAATGATGTTAATTGTCCATTAATTACATTAATGCTAAAATTCATGCTAAAAAGGCTAAAAGGCAAAAGCGAAGAGAGTTAGAAAACAATGGAAACCCACGGGAAGAACATTATTGAGAATAGGCTTTTATTGGATACCGTTGGTCATAAGACTAATCGAGATAATGCCCACTAGAAAATGGATGCCCTCTTGGTAGAACTATTCCCTTAAGAAGTGGTCACACCGTAAATAGGGCTAATGAGACACTAGTATTGCATCCATTCACAATGATTCCATTACCTCATTTTCGATATGAATGCTTCTATTTCGATGTGGGTGGTCCAACCATTGTAACTAACCAAATGGAACCCATTCTTGCATGGGGATCCCAATTATCCACTTATCCATTCTTGTCGTGTTCAACTGCGGATCGCTCAAATCGCTTACGTGGTACCGGACTCAGTGTTCCAAGCATATGATTTGGAGACCGGTCACGCTCATGAACCGTAAGCAAATTCATCGGACCGTTAGATTTGGTAATGATCATTTCGGTGCTATTATGGGTTATGGAGATTATGTTGTTGGTGATAGTGTCATCTCCGAGTGTATTATGTGGAAGGTTTAGGTCATAACTGCTCTTTGTTGGTCAATTACGTGACTCGATCTAGAAGTAGCCTTGGAAAACATACCGCTTTGTTAGAGATCTTAATGGTAAGGAAGCTGTTGAAAGGAACTCGTGGCTCAAACCTTTACACCATCTCTATCGATGACATAATGAGAGCTTCACCAACTGCTTGTTATCTAAGGCTTCAAAACAAAGTCATGGTTATGGCATCGTCGTCTCAATCACTTGAACTTGGCACCATCAACGATCTTTCGAGAAAGGACTTAGTTGTAGGCTTACCTAGACTAAAGTATGAAAAATATCATCTTTGTTCAAAGATGTCAATTGGGAAAAAGCAAGAAGTATACCCATAAACCCAAACCTACTAACTCACATGAAGTTCTTCATATGATTCATATGGATTTATGTGGACCAATGAGGTGCGAGAATATCTTTGGGAAGAAATATGTGTTAGTTGTGGTTGATGATTACTCTAGATTCACCGGTCAAGTTCTTAAGGACAAAGGACGAAACTCGACATCATCATCAAACTCATCAAACAGTGCAGTTAGACTAAACAAAGCGTCGAATTATCGTAATGCAGACAATGGAACCGAGTTTGTCAACAAACAACTTAGTGAATTCTATGAAAGCGTTGGAATCGACCATCAAAGAAGTGTTCCACGAACCCCTCAATAGAACGGTGTAGTTGAAAGACGAAATCGTACTCTTGTTGAAGTGCTAGAACAATGCTTGATCTACTCAAAGGTTCCAATGTTTCTCTGGTCAAGCAATTGCCATCGCATGCTACACACAAAATCGTTCCCCGATTCACACTATTCATGGAAAAACTCCATATGAACTTGTCCACAATGAAAACCTAATCTATCTTTCCTTCGTGTGTTTGGTGCCTTGTGCTATCCAACTAATGAGGTCAAGACTTAGGCAAACTTAGGGCCAAAGTCGACATTGGAGTATTTGTAGGATATGCATCAAACAAAAAGGGATACCGAATCTACAACAAAAGAACCCGAAATATCATGGAAACAATTCACGTTACGTTTGATGAGTGACCGGTCAAATGGCTCCTGGACACCCACTCGGGACCCGCACTTCAAAACAGTCCCATTGGTTCATCCCTTGTTCCAAACTCCTCTCAAGAAGCTCCATATGTACCTCCATCCGAAGATGATGTAAAGAAATTGTTTGATCCTATGTTTGATGAAGCTGTATGATTCAATCACTAATGAGGTAATGATTCCCACAACAGAGGATGCTCGATTCCGATGAATGAAGTCAATCCTCGGTCTCAATATCTTTAAGTCAAGAAGCACTGCTGCAGATCCTTGATCTCATCAACAAATCATCATTCTTCAAATGTACATCATGGAAATGTTTCGCATCAATGATGAAGTTAATCCCTTTGCTACTCTCGAAGATGCTCCATTTGAAAACATATTTGCTACTCCCGAATCATCATCGAACCATCTTCTTCAGAGACATCGACTCGCCTACCTCGGTTCCTCAACAAATGCCACATGAACACCTCGAAAATGGACTCATGATTGCGCGCAGAAACCGCTAAGTCTAATCACACAAACCGGTCACTTGTGAATGACCAGCCGTAATGACTTAAAACGGCTCAAGCACGAAATCAATGAAGATCCGAGGAGTATAGTGTTTCCCGGTCGTTATGTCCCAATGAGTATGCAATGGATTATCAAACGTTTAGTGATCGGAGATTTGAGCGGAAAAGGAGATTTGATGATTATTAAAACTACGAAAAAGCCAACACATTAAAACGGCTTAAATTCAAATTAAAGGAAATTAAAAAGATAAAATCTCTTAAATAAACGCTATCACTATAATTAAAGTGATGAACGTTTAAAACTTAAAACTTACGTTTAAAATAAAATCTACGTAAACGTACAAATAAAAACGTGAAACTTACACAATATAAATCCTAAAACTATGAAAAATACATTTTTACAATCCTAATGATAAAAGAAAATTTTTAGAAAAAGAAAATTATTTTTATAACTATTTAATTAATTATTATTAATTAAAAAACTATTTTAAACTATTTAATAATACTCTAAAATAAAAGAAAATATGAAATAAGACTAGAAAAATAAAATTAAGATTTAGAAAAATCTAAAATATGATAAAACTAATTTTAAAATTGAAAATATATTTTTAGACTTTTATATATTTATTACTAATTAATTACTATTTAAAACTAATTTAAATTGTGAAAAATACCAAATAAAAGGAGAAAAATAGGGAAAAATGTTTTTTATGCTTTTTATATTTATCTTAAACTATTAAAATTGAAAATTTATTTTTTGGAACTTTTTCTCAATTAATTGCAATTAAAGCTAATTTAAAATGATTAAAAACTGATTTTATTTAATAAAAATACCAAACAGTAACTAAAAATTATGAAAATTTCAGGGAAATTCTAAAATATTATTCTAAAGATGAGAAAAATAGAAAAACCAGGGCTTATGTGAAGGAAATGAAAGTTGCAATGTAAACTACTCTAAAATAAGCACTTTTTAATAAGCTAACAAGCACAAAAGCACACCAACTGATCAAATAAGCTAAACTATACTAAAACTAATCTAAGGCAACCTAAAGCAACTATCCCTAACACCTAAATAAGCATATAACCAGAATAAGCTAAGCGTCAGCAATAAGCAAAACTGGTGATTCCACCCTCTTGTTTGAGCACTCTTAATCGCTTAATCAATAAGCTAACATGAAAACAAAAGTTGAGATATCAACACCACCGCAGAGAGCATTTTTCCAAAATTACAGCTAATGAAGACCAGTAATGAAGCAGTGGAAGATCAAACAAAAATGGCACAAACTGATGCAGCAGGACTGCTGCACAGAACAGTGGCCAGGGAACCTATTTTGAGCTTATCTATAAGCTTATTCAAGGAACTAAAGCAAAAACCAGATATTCGGCCTTGAAGACCACCTAGAGGGCTGCAAGGAGACCAAATCTTAGATCCTAACTAGCTCTAATGAACCTAGTGCAACTGCTGAAAGTATGAAGAAAAACTGACTCAGACCTGATTTGACTTTTTAAATCAGAGACTAGGTTTGACTAAAATGAGGTTTGATTCACTTTTATGAACTGAGATTGATGAATATCAATGCAATGAACCTAATGCTAGCTTACTTATCTAAATTAAACACTATATGTATGATATAACTAATCGATTTAAACAAGAACATGTTAAAATTCAGTTTCACTTTGATGTTGACTTTTGTGATAAGCAGATACAAAATAAAGGCTAATTTGAGTCAAGCAAACTTACACAAACTTAAACCAACTCATCTTAGCTAACAAACTAACCACAAACTTAGTTTACTATAATGATCCAAACACTATGTTATGAAGCGAAATGCAAGTTTTAACCTAAAATCTACTAACTAGTGTGAAAGCGCCTAATCCAACTAAAGCTAGTTAAATTGAGTCTAAATGGAATGATTAGAACTAACAACTAACACTACTTACATAAAAACAATCACATCTGATTTGAGCTAAAAATATGACATGAAGAAATGAAAGACTCACAAGAGCCAAATTGCAGCCCAAACCAAACACAAAACCTAAGCTACCCTAAGCTATTTCCAACCCATTTACACCCCGCAACATACCATATCGACTTCCATTTCAATTCAAGCTCCTGTTGACTTTTGTTGACTAAAATGGAAATTTGTTTGAAACTGAATTGTAGGCTTTTCAAAGACTATGTATGGCTTATTTAAGCTTAATTGCATGAGAAAATAAGCTTGTTCAAGTTTTAGTATGAGAATGTGCAATGGAGTATTTCAACAGTTAACACAAAATACAAAGTTTAGCTAAACCTGAAAATTGATTCCTGAAAATTGATTTCAGAGATGAAATTACTTAAAATTTAATACAAGAAAGATGAAATTACAACATTTGGCTTTAAACTACAACATTTAATTAAGAAAACGACATTAAAGAAAAAACTAAAAACTAGCTAACACCTTAAACTGCTTCTTCCTTCCCTCTTTTATAGCTTTAGGAGTCTTCTCTCACTTCCTTGAGTGTTTCCCACCATTCTTTTAGACCCTTGGATCACTTAAACTGATCCTAACCATCCATTGGATTTTGGCGGGAAAGAAACTTTTAACCTGTTGTGTGAGATTGAGTGAGATAAGGTT
The DNA here is from genome assembly GCA_022545495.1 of Chrysanthemum lavandulifolium. NCBI lineage: Eukaryota > Viridiplantae > Streptophyta > Magnoliopsida > Asterales > Asteraceae > Chrysanthemum > Chrysanthemum lavandulifolium. The sequence goes on from CM040244.1 coordinate 214,364,173, forward strand.
GTAATGAATGTTATCTTGGATGTAGTGTTTGGAGGGGAGACATGTGAGTGGGATGAGCTGGAGGAGGGGGGTGGAGATGGAGTGTGCGAGAGAAGTGGAGAAAGCAGTTGAGAGGAGGTGGGTTTTGGCGCGCTGAGAGTTTTGACTAGCCATTTGACCGAGGCGGGATTATTAAAGGTGAAGGGTCAATGGGAGGGTCCAAAACAGGGGTCCAAAGGTTTGTGAAAGGGTCCAAAAAGAGTATTAGGCTATAATGACAAGGACCTAATGTGCTAATTTTCGAAAATCATGGGACCCTTTCGCCAATTTCAGGAAAAGTTTCTCCAAGGACCATAAGTGACAACCTTCAAAGTATAAGGACCAAAATTGCCATTTTGCAATTTTCTAGGGCCATTTCGCCAATTTTGAAACTTGAAGGACCATTTTGTAATTTTCTCAAACTTTTATATTTTTCACCAAAGGATTAAATTTGACAAGTTATGATTTAAAAGGACCTTTGGTGATTTTTCTTTGAAATTTTGTGCTTTAGGTGGACTGCTTTTGACAATTTTGAAACTTGGGGACTAAAGCGCAATTTTGCAAATTTGATATGTTTTCATCCGATTTTGATATTTTGTATTTAAAACACATAAAACAACGATTTGTGATATTTTCATCATTTTGATGTGTTTCGAGTGTTTTCGAGATGATTTTGATCTAAATGGTATAAAAATGATGAGTATTTAGACACTCATCAATCCCCACATCGAGATATTGCTAGTCCCTAGCAATGATTTGAGAAAACATAATGGATTTTAATCTCTTTACCAAAAGCCATTACTTCGGAGTAGCCAAATGTTTGAGTTCAAGTAAGAACCATGGTACACCGATAACCATGTGATTTTGAGCAAACCACCGACTTTCAACGGGTTTGATTTGTCTTTACCGAAGCCGTTGCTTCGGACTAGCCAACTCTTAGATAAAATATCTTTGGTGAGTCGATTACCAATTATGGTTTTCCAATCGCCTTTACCACAAGCCATAAACTTGCGGGCTAGCCAACTCTTCACTTTTAAGGATATGGTGAGTTGAGAACCATACAATTTTGGGCAAATTGCAAGCCATATAAACGGATTTGAGATATCTTTACCAAGAGCCGTTTGCTCTGGATTAGCTAATCCTTTTGTCTTACTGAGACATGGCGGATCGATAACGGATGAGAAAGTGTAAACACTTACTCAAAAAAAAAATTTTGGCCAAAAGCGGGAATTGGGTGGATAATATATGAAATTCGTGAGAATTCCCCACACTTAGAAATGAATATTGCCTCAATATTCAAAGTACAAGCGGTTATGCCGAAACAAGGAACGTAAAAGGAAATACTACGCCATTATTTGAAAGGATTTTTTTTTTTTTTTTTTTTTTTTTTGTAACTTATATATATAATATGTGGGCAACCCCCACACTTAGGTGGAACACACGGGTGAAAACCCATGTTTAGCTCTTGTTTTTGATTACCGAGTCGCTAGCTTGACTCGACCCCGAATTCATTGGTTCATGGGGAAGCAAAGTGGAAGAAACAATCTCCATCGGACTTTCATTCAAGATGTTTGGATAAACATTGAAGTACGTGAAAGTTCCACACCGATGAGATATATAGAGACAGACCCGGCTCACAGATGATAAATGAAAATGCCAGGGTCAAAGATAGTGTCCTCACTCCCGAAGGAGTGAAGAAGAGAGGAAGTCACCGAGTAGGTGAAGAAAAGAAGGAAAATCATGATAACAATCATGATTAGATCTTCTTCCTCGGGATTAAGTGCAATTGCACTTATTTGGATTTTATTGGTTGAGCTCTTTGGGTTGGAAGGCATCTCGGTGGGAGGGTTGGAAAATTTGTCATAAAAATACAAACTCATGATTGAGAACTTTCTCCCCGATCATGATTTTTGCCCTCCAAGCAATCATACTCCGTGGAGATATGATATGAGTGAGTTCACCGCGAACTCCTCATGAAGAATATACGGAGGTGGGACATGCGGTATGTGGGCTATAAATATGCACCTCGTCCATTATAGTCTCCGTGTCGACTCATCACTATCAAAGATTGGATTAATCGAATTTAGAGTAAATTCGAACCGAATTCGAATAAGGGATTAGTGATAGTCGTATTAACTGTTGTGGAAACAACATGGTCAACATCCTCTTCTAAGTTGACGATCTCGAATGGAAGGAAGTAATGCATCAATAAATTCTATGTCTTTAGAATATAAAGAATCGGCATCACTATAATCACCGTCAAAATCGAGAAAGTCTCAACAAAATCATTTGTAAGAGGAGAAAACACATCACACTCTTTGTCAAGAATTCCTCGGACTCACTTGGGATCGGAATAAGGTTCTCAACATTCGATGATTCCTTTTCGAGAATAGTGTCGAGATGCTCATCCCCATGATGAGAGAGTCTTTGGGAGCTTTGGGTGTGATAGCAGTTGTTTGAGATGAAATCTCAAGCTGATTTGGAATATCAATGACTAAGGGGTTGAGAAATATTACCTTTAAAAGGATAAAACCCTCCTCGTCATCATCATATAGAGCCGCCTTAAGAAATTGGGAACGCCTTAGAGCCGCATGCTCTAGGGCTAATAATTCTTCCCTAGATTTGCGGGCCTCTCGCTCTTGACAAGCAATTCTCCTATGGTCTTTTCACCACTCACTTGATTCTTAAAATTACTCATCATATCCTCAAGTGTTTTCATTGCGGTTTCAAGATCTTGGGAAATTTCTTTAGGCAACGGCTCGGTGGAGTTTGAACCGTATGGTCTTTGTGGAGGTTGGAAATTGTCAAACCGAAGTATAGTAATTTTGATTCCACGATTGACATTGAAAATTATTGTGAGGACCTCCACAATTTGTGCAAGAAAAATTCGGTACATTTCGAAACCATGTGTCATTAAAACTTTGATAGCACGGTTCTTGCTCAAATGAATCTCGAGGAGTGTGGCTAAAATCGCTTTGAGGATGAATGGAAAAGTTCGGATAAGTGCATGAGTTTTCGACATCAAGCACAAACGAACAAAAACCATCCGTAAGATCATTTCCACACCTCTCGCAAGAACATCGTTGACATCGAAAATCAACTAACGGATCCCCACAACCATAGCAACACTGCTGATTGAACGAAAAATTTTGGGGTTGGGGTGGGTAGTCGGAGAAGTTTTTCGGCTCATTGAAAGAATTTTGATCATAAGAACATGAATTCCTCGAACCGCAAAATAGACAACTTCCGTTATGAATGTCATTACCGCATCGTTCGCACGTACACCAACGACACGGTAAACCGAAAAGCGGTTCTCCACAACCGACACAAGGAATCGACGATTCCATGAGAATAGAAGAAGTTAGAATCAAATGGATAGAGGGTAAAGAGATAAAGAATCAAATAGGGTTAGAGGGTAAAGACGAATATTTTTGGATTTTTGGATAGACATGATGCAAAAACAAAGGCGAAAATCTTTTGGATTTTTGATTTTAAAAGAAAATATAAACATATACGAGATGGTATAAACAAGGAGTGAATATCCAAATCACTAATCGCTAGACGTAAGATTATCAAGACTGACTCCCAAGCGTGGCGCCAAAAATTTGATCACAAGAAACCGTCAAGTCTAATCACACAAACTGGTCACTTGTGAATGACCAGCCGTAACAGACTTAAAACAGCTCAAGCACGAAATCAATGAAGATCTGAGGAGTATAGTGTTTCCCCGGGTCGTTATGTCCCAGCGAGCTGTGCAATGGATTATCAAACGTTTAGTGATCGGGAGATTTGAACGGAAAAGGAGATTTGATGATTATTAAAACTACAGAAAAAGCCAACACATTAAAACGGCTTAAATGCAAATTAAAGGAAATTAAAAAGATAAAATCTCTTAAATAAACGCTATCACTATAATTAAAGTGATGAACGTTTAAAACTTAAAACTTACGTTTAAAATAAAATCTACGTAAACGTACAAATAAAAACGTGAAACTTACACAATATAAATCCTAAAAATATGAAAAATACATTTTTACAATCCTAATGATAAAAGAAAATTTTTAGAAAAAGAAAATTATTTTTATAACTATTTAATTAATTATTATTAATTAAAAACTATTTTAAACTATTTAATAATACTCTAAAATAAAAGAAAATATGAAATAAGACTAGAAAAATAAAATTAAGATTTAGAAAAATCTAAAATATGATAAAACTAATTTTAAAATTGAAAATATATTTTTTAGACTTTTTATATATTTATTACTAATTAATTACTATTTAAAACTAATTTAAATTGTGAAAAATACCAAATAAAAGGAGAAAAATAGGGAAAAATGTTTTTATGCTTTTATATTTATCTTAAACTATTAAAATTGAAAATTTATTTTTGGAACTTTTCTCAATTAATTGCAATTAAAGCTAATTTAAAATGATTAAAAGCGATTTTATTTAATAAAAATACCAAACAAGAACTAAAAATTATGAAAATTTCAGGAAATTCTAAAATATTATTCTAAAGATGAGAAAATAGAAAACCAGGGCTTATGTGAAGGAAATGAAAGTTGCAATGTAAACTACTCTAAAATAAGCACTTTTAATAAGCTAACAAGCACAAAAGCACACCAACCGATCAAATAAGCTAAACTATACTAAAACTAATCTAAGGCAACCTAAAGCAACTATCCCTAACACCTAAATAAGCATATAACCAGAATAAGCTAAGCGTCGTAATAAGCAAAACAATGATTCCACCCTCTTGTTTGAGCACTCTTAATCGCTTAATCAATAAGCTAACATGAAAACAAAAGTTGAGATATCAACACCACCGGTAGAGAGCATTTTCCAAAATTACACTAATGAAGACCAAGAATGAAGCGTTGGAAGATCAAACAAAATGGCTTAAAGCGATGCGGCAGGATGCTGCCGACGTAACGATGGCTGTGGAACCTATTTTGAGCTTATCTATAAGCTTATTCAAGGAACTAAAGCAAAACCAGATATTCGGCCTTGAAGACCACCTAGAGGGCTGCAAGGAGACCAAATCTTAGATCCTAACTAGCTCTAATGAACCTAGTGCAACCGCCGAAAGTATGAAGAAAATCGACTTGAGACTGATTTGACTTTTTAAATCGAGACTAGGTTTGACTAAAATGAGGTTTGATTCACTTTTATGAACTGAGATTGATGAATATCAATGCAATGAACCTAATGCTAGCTTACTTATCTAAATTAAACTATATGTATGATATAACTAACACGATTTAAACAAGAATGCGCTTAAAATTCGGTTTCACTTTGATGTTGACTTTTGTGATAAGCAGATACAAAATAAAGGCTAATTTGAGTCAAGCAAACTTACACAAACTTAAACCAACTCATCTTAGCTAACAAACTAACCACAAACTTAGTTTACTATAATGATCCAAACACTATGTTATGAAACGAATGCAAGTTTTAAAATGAGTCTACTAACTAGTGTGAGAAACTGCCTAATCCAACTAAAGCTAGTTAAATTGAGTCTAAATGGAATGATTAGAACTAACAACTAACACTACTTACATAAAAACAATCACATACAGATTTGAGCTAAAAAATATGACATGAAGAAATGAAAGACTCACAGTAGCCCAGCTGGTGCAGGCCCAAAACCAAACACAAAACCTAAGCTACCCTAAGCTATTTCCAACCCATTTACACCCCTGCAACATACCATATCAGCTTCCATTTCAATTCAAGCTCCTGTTGACTTTTGTTGACTAAAATGGAAATTTGTTTGAAACTGAATTGTAGGCTTTTCAAAGACTATGTATGGCTTATTTAAGCTTAATTGCATGAGAAAATAAGCTTGTTCAAGTTTTAGTATGAGAATGTGCAATGGAGTATTTCAACAGTTAACACAAAATACAAAGTTTAGCTAAACCTGAAAATTGATTCCTGAAAATTGATTTCAGAGATGAAATTACTTAAAATTTAATACAAGAAAGATGAAATTACAACATTTGGCTTTAAACTACAACATTTAATTAAGAAAACGACATTAAAGAAAAACTAAAACTAGCTAACACCTTAAACCGCTTCTTCCTTCCTCTTTTATAGCTTTAGAGTCTTCTCTCACTTCCTTGAGTGTTTCCCACCATTCTTTTAGACCCTTGGATCACTTAAACCGATCCTAACCATCCATTGATTTTGGCGGAAAGAAACTTTTAACTTTGTTGTGTGAGATTGAGTGAGATAAGGTTGTAATGAATGTTATCTTGGATGTAGTGTTTGGAGGAGACATGTGAGTGGGATGAGTGGAGGAGGGGTGGAGATGGAGTGTGGCGAGAAAAGTGCAGAAGCGGTTGTAGAGGCCAAAGGGTTTTGGCGCTTGAGAGTTTTGACTAGCCATTTGACCAGGGCAGGATTATTAAAAGGTGAAGGGTCAATGGGAGGGGTCCAAAACAGGGGTCCAAAGGTTTGTGAAAGGGTCAAAAAGAGTATTAGGCTATAATGACAAGGACCTAATGTGCTAATTCTGAAAATCATGGGACCCTTTCTGCCAATTCTGTAAAGTTTCTCCAAGGACCATAAGTGACAACCTTCAAAAGTATAAGGACCAAAATTGCCATTTTGCAATTTTCTAGGGGCCATTTCTGCCAATTTTGAAACTTGAAGGACCATTTTTGTAATTTTCTCAAAACTTTTTATATTTTTCACCAAAGGATTAAATTTGACAAGTTATGATTTAAAAAGGACCTTTGGTGATTTTTCTTTTGAAATTTTGTGCTCAGGGACTGTTTTTGACAATTTTTGAAACTTGGGGGACTAAAGCGCAATTTTGCAAATTTGATATGTTTTTCATCCGATTTTGATATTTTGTATTTAAAACACATAAAACAACGATTTGTGATATTTTCATCATTTTGTTGTGTTTCTGAGTGTTTTCAGATGATTTTGCAGTCTAAATGGTATAAAAATGATGAGTATTTAGACACTCATCAACTCACGATCATCCATTAGACAACATCATTGGTAATCCCTCTCGTCCTGTATCAACCCGGAAACAACTCGCAACCGATGCCTTATGGTGCTTCTTCAACTCCGTACTATCTAAGATCGAACCAAAAGATGTTAAAACTGCTATGAATGAAGATAGCTGGTTCAATGCCATGCAAGATGAAATTCATGAGTTCGATCTTCTTGATGTATGGGAGCTAGTACCGCTCAGATCGTGCTATGATTATAGCTCTAAAATGGATATTCAAAGTAAAGCTTGATGAGCATGGTGATGTGTCAAGAACAAGGCTCGATTAGTTGCTAAAGGATATCGTCAAGAGGAGGTATAGACTTTGAAGAATCTTTTGCTCCATTACTCGAATCGAGGCGATCGTAATCTTCGCTAATCTTTGCTAGTAAGAACATGGTAGTTTATCGATGGATGTAAAGACGGCATTTCTAAACGGAGATCTTAAAGAAGTCGCTCACGCCACCAACCGAAGGATTTGTGAATCAAGAGCATCCTACTCACGCTTATCGTTTGAAGAAGGCTCTTTACGGTTTAAAGCAAGCTCCAAGGCGTGGTATGATACATCGTCAAAGTTTCTTCTATCAACCGGATTCATCAAAGGAGCGATTGATCCTACATTGTTCACCGTGAAGTCGTGCAAACATTTGATTCATGTTCAAATTTATGTTGATGATATTATTTTGCCTTGGTGACCCAATGGAATGTGATCGTTTTCAAATGAAATGAGTTCAAAGTTTCAAATGTCAATGATGGGACAAATGTCATTTTTCTTGGGATTACAAATTTCTCAAAGTCCGGAGGCATTTTCATTAATCAATCTAAATATGCAATGTAGATTTTAAAGAAATTTGGATTTGATTCAAGTGACCTGCTGACACCCCCATGATTGACCGAACCAAACTAGATGAGGACCTCTCGTGGATCATGATTGACCAAACGAAATATCGGAGTATGATTGGATCCCGATGTATCTCACCGCTAGTAGACTGAGACATATTGTTCATTTGTTTGCATGTGTGCTAGATACCGTGCTAAGCCTACTAAAAAGCACCTTGAAGCGGTTAAACGGGTCTTTCGGTATCTCCAAGGAACCATCAATATGGGACTATGGTACCGAAGGACACCGGTATGTCACTAACGGCCTATGCAGATGCCGATCATGCAGGTTGTCAAGATACTCGTCAAGCACGTCAGAGGTGCTCGCTTTTGGTGATAAGCTTGTGAGCTGGTCTTCAAAGAAGCAAATGAGTACTTCTATTTCCTCTACAGAGGTCGAATACATAGCCATGTCATCTTGTTGTGCTCAAATCTTATGGATGAGATCTCAATTATCCGACTATGGCTTTGAATTCAACAAAATCCCTCATCTTGTGATAATAAAGTGCTATTGCTCTCTCATGCAACAACGCTCAACACTCAAGAGCAAAGCATATCGACATTCGACATCATTTCATCAGGAACAAGTAGAAAAGGTGTGGTGGAACTATATTTTGTGAGGTCCGAATATCGCTAGCGAGACATCTTCACCAAAGCTCTTCCAAGAGAACGTTTTGAGTTTATTCTTCCACGACTTGGTTTGAAAAGTCTTCAACCGAACTCTCAAACGCCTTCAGGAGGAAGACGAGGAGTAAAGGTCTATCTTCATCTATCTCTTGTATATATCTATTCGAAAAATCAAATAGAAAATATAAAACTTTCAAAATCCATAAAATTTGAAAATTAGAAAAATCTTCAAAAATATTGTCATTTTGTTATGTTTTTCCTGCTCGATAATATCTACGGTCTTTGTCTTGTCACTCAAAGAATGACACGGACTTTAGATGTTGTTCAAATTTTAAAAAAAAATAAAAAAAATAAATAAATAAAATAAATAAATTTGGGAGAAAGAGAAATGGTTTATTGTCATTTTCAGCAATAACCCGGTTTTTAAAGAAAGAACAGAGCCATGTTTTACCATGTTTTCAAATTCTATGCTCGATTCTATAAACTCTTATCTCATTGAAAACCAAATGCTTTGAAAAATAACTCGATCTCTATTTTTGATAATCATCTGGACTTATATGTCAAAATCTCTATCTCTCAATCAACAACCTATGTCATTTATTGAGGGGGAGAATGATTTCAATTAAATTAAAAACTTATTTGGCATTAAAATTGTTTTCAAAAGATATAAATGCATGTTTTATCAATGGAGTTTAAAGTCTTAAAATCCGATCCTTATCGTTCAAACGCTTTCACAATCAAGTCACAATTCTCCTTAAAGCTTTCAAAATCAATTTAATCTATACGAGATCACAAATCTCAAATGTTTTGATAATTGTGATCGGGGAGAATGTGTGATTTAAATTGGATTTAAACCGATAATTGGTAAATGGTTTCATAAGAGTGTACATTTGTCCTTCCCACATGTGACAAACGATTTCAAATTTTCCATGCACATGTTGAGGGAGCATCTATCTTAAACCTTTGATTTGAAACGTGATCATTCATCCCAATGTGCGGGTTCCCTCTAGTATGTGCAAAACTCTTTTCAAACCTCGAGGCACATATTGAGGGGGAGCAAATTTATGGAAACCTCATCCTTCCCGAAAATGCTATATCTACTTGATTTGATGTGGGAAGTGATGTTGATATCTTTTAGAAAATGGTAATCAAAGAAGTTAATTCTTTCTCTTGCCTCCGTGTGCAAAATATTTTCAAATACTGGATGCACATGTTGAGGGGAGTTCTCGTTCTAAAAATATCAAAAACAATTCGGTACAAAATGCTTTGATAATATATCACAAGTATCCGAATTGATTTTAAAATGGTTTTCAATTGATCCAATGGCAAAGTGAACAATTCCAAATTGACCGACCAACTTTACTTCATGTACGGTGATATAAGGATGATAAGGTTAGGTATGTGTTCCCATGATCCGCCGAATCAGGAGGGATCTACCCAGGACAATCCACTAGTTAGTGTAGAAGTCCTTAGGTATGATAATAAAAGGAGAAAATGAGATATGGGAAGAGTGCGGACTAAGACCGAGCTAGTCTTGGAATAAACCCAACAAGGTTCTAGCTATGAAGTCTCGGTAAGCTTGAAGGGGTTGAAGAATTAAAAGAATTGAATGAGAAAAGGGTGAAAACAAATAGCCTCCATTTATTCAACCTTAGGGCGTAAACCGGGTTCAATTCATATACTACCGATGGTAACATCGGTATTGAAGACAAGACGTCATGGACCCAAATGACGACCGCACTTCAACTTTCCAAACCACTCAAGTTCCTCTTAAAAGGACTTGTTTCATTCTCACGGGAACCGACATTATCTATCGACTTTCTCTTAGAGATGGTTGATATTGAAGAAGGAGACCTCTCCTAGTCTCCCAACACGGGATCCAAATATGCACAAATTGAGTCTAGAGCCACGAGATCATCAATAAATCTCATTAGGACACTTTCAATGAAGACTCTCATTTCACACAATGTGGAAAGAGAGATTATATCTTGAGTCCCACGATTATCCTTGTGGTATTGCCGGAACATCCGAGTGATGTGTTTACATATTCACAATGAAGATGGAAAGCCTTCGAGCCAACATCAAACAAGCTCCTGGTAGGTGGCATGTGAGATCTATTTTATAGATTAACCATGTGACAACCGAATGAAACAATGGGCGATTCAATCTTTGAATCAATCTCGGTTCGAGTTATGGATTGACGGATACCTTTGAAAACCGGTCATTGTGCTTAAAACTCTTTTCTTGAGCACATCTACCGTGTACTCATTTATTTCAAACCAAAGGTGTTTTTATGATTGATAATTGATTTTCAATAAAACCTTCGTTGTATTGCAAAACAATTTCTATTGAGCAATACACGATTGTTTTCAAATCTCTTTTCATCAATCGATGTACTTAAAATTATTTGGTTCACTCACTCCGTGTTGTCTTCTTTAAGACGTTCGGTTTGAGAACAACTAGAACAATTGCGAAACCCCGTCAAGGAGATTCTTAGGAATCCCACCGATCACAGCAAGATTTGTATCGATCAACGGGAACCGTGGGCGTGTACTCAATTCAATGAAGTGATCCAAGACACTTTCGTGCGATTTATTGCTAACTGTTGTATGCGGTACACCCGACGCTTGGTGGTGATCGAATGAAGCGGTCAATCCATAGCCGCATGCTCACTTAACACATTCAACTCAAAGAAATCATGATTAGTGCATCAATGACTCGATATTTTCACTCCATGCTTCGCTACGCCGCCAATATCATGATTCAACAAAAGCTTCCGCTACTCGATGAGAAGATTTCATGATCCGAATGTGAGCATGTCGGTCCTAAAGTCACAACATCACAAAGGATGTCACAGAGATTTTTGATAGTGATGATCTCAACATCGGCTCAAGTTTATTATCACATGGATCAAGAAAAGACCTCCACTTGGAATATTCATACATGCAATGTGAAGAATCAATGACTACGAGCTTAGGAGCAAGGACTACATCAAGAATACAAGATCAATTGTTAATGTAATATCTATTTGTATTCTATGTAATTTTGGTACATGATTGAGGTGACCTCCTTAGGGGAGATTGTTAGGAATTAGAAATTCCCGGTATTAAAGAGTCGGTCACCTCAAGTATATGTAATCGTTAGAAAGCTCGTAGTCGTAGTTCTCTTAAGTTAAGTAGTATTTAGTTAAGTAACACCGTGGAGGACGGACGGGTCTTTACCCACCAGATGCCCGATCCACACCCCAAAGTGTGGCGAGTTATGTAAGACTATAAATACTCTACCTTCCAAGGTAGAGAGTTGGAGCTCATAATAAAATCTTTCACTTTCTCTCACTAAGTTCCCTAAACCTCTAACTTTCTCTCTCTAGAATTCCATCTATATGCTACTTTGTGTTATGGTTTGATGTGCATGTGAAAAGTTATATCTTACAATGATCAAGGGCTGATATCAAAGGGAGGAAGCACAAATACACCTTCCAGATCCTTCTCAAGACCTCAAGCTCAAGTATATAAAGACCCTTTCATTCACGATTGAAGATGACCTTTACACCTTTTCTTTCAGTAGCTAATTGTATTTTAAATTCAGTTTTATTGCTTTTAGTATTATTCAGTTTTATAATCTCTTATTGTAATCTCAACTTTAAGTTTTTAATGAAATTTAGTTTTATCTTATTATCATTGTTTAAGTTTTACTGTTTCTGAATTCAACTTATTACTTGTGTTTGATTCATATTGTTGGATTTAAAAGTTATTTGCAGCTTGTTTTCATCTTATTCAAAAATACAAAAAAAAATCATAAAATAATTGAAAAATAAAAAAATATCTCACTTCTACTTTATAAGTTTTTGTAAACTCAGCTACTGTTTCTATAATCTCTTTTATGCTTCTTTATTGCTTTTAGAAGGATTATATTTGATTTAAATCCAGCTCACAAACAAATATCTCATCACCAACAATAGTCATTCGCAAGCTCATTTGGTTTCGTAATTGATATGATGGAATTGGGTTGAAGATGAGGTGGAATCGGGTTAAAACAGTGTTTAGGATAGTGGTCACTTGAGTTGTTTGGCAAGCCATAGTGGCTGGACCTCTGTAAGCACCTTCAATCTGTTTTTATATTGCTATCATATATGTGTTGCTGCATAATTAGCTTAGTCATAATCTATTAGTTTATATTGTTATTGTTGCATTCATTAGCTCTTATATTGTCATTAGATCATAGGTTTAAGCTGCTATAGATTGGTATTAAGGATTTGATAGAGTAGATTGCAAATCAGTTTTATAAAGGGTGTTTGGTCTAAACAAGTTTAAGTATGTTAGAGGTTTAACAATTAGTCAAGTGCTGTCACTATAAGTCTACTCTAGGTTAGTTAGCATCAATTCAGTCATTAGTTTTCATTTTATTAGATTAAAAGTCAAAATCAATTACTATCAGTTCTAATCTTCACAACAGTTGGATTTTAAAAGGTTAAAAGCTTGAATTAGGTTTAGATTTCAGTACAATAGCATAAAATAACTTTAGTTTAGCTTATAACATCATAATCAGTTCATAAGTTGGATTCAAAGCTCATTTTGGTCAAAATTTTCAAAATCTGATAAAAAGTCAAAAATACTAAAGTGGTTTTTACAAAACTTTATTGATTTTTCACAGATTCATTTTTAGTTCAAATCAGTTGAAATTTTGGGTTAAACAACCTCAGTTGGTCAAGTTTTCAAAACAGATTTTTGTGGAATTTTTAGAAGTTTCTATAAGCTCTTAATCAGCTGTTCAAATAGCCCTTATTTGCCCTGTTCATACTCAGCAATGCACTGAGTGTGAACCAGGCCTTCTTGCAGATCTTGCATAGGCTTCATTTTAACTTGTTAGGACATGAAATTTGGTTTAGTAGTTCATTGGTTGGTAAACTAGATTTCCTCATTTCTGGTTTTCAGTTTGGCTTATTAGATAAGCAGTTATACTAGCTTAAAGTAGGTAGGTAAATGCTGTTTGGAACTTAAAAATCAATCTAGTTAAATCAGTGTAATTGGCACTTTAGAGGTTTAGGATAGTTGGAATTGGTTGTTTTTAGGTATTTTTAGCATACTTAAGCTTCTGTGATTACTTGGTGCATTTTGGCTGCCTATAGCTTATTTTAAAGTGCTTATTTATAAGCACTTTTCAATACAGCCCCTTATTCGTGCACACTAGCATAGGTTTTCTTATTTTTCCTAGGTTTATAATATTATTTTATATTTTCCCTGAATTTTTCATAATTTTCTGGCACTATTCATTATTTTTCTTATTTAAAATTAGTTTTTAAAGCTTTTTAATTACTTTTTAATATAAATTAATCAGAAAATCTTCAAAAAAATAATTTTTCATTTTTCCTAGATTAAGAAAAATATAAAAAGCAAAAAAATAATTTTTCCCTAATTTTCCTAGTTTAAATTATAATATTTAGCCATTTTATTAGTTTAAATTAGTTTTTTAATTGAAATAATTCAAGAAAAATCATAAAAATTAGTTTTAAATCTTAGTTAAGTTTCAAATTGCATTTTTAGTTTTAAAATAATTTTAGATCATATTTAGGATTTAGATTAGACGTAGTTGCATTTTATTTATGTTTCATTTATTGCATTTTAGTTTTATTCGCGTATTTAGGATTCCCCGTAGTGTAATTTCCCTTTTATGCTTCCCTTGCCCCGTAGTTTAAAAAACATCAAATTATCCCCTTTTCCCATTCAAATCCCGATAATCGCGACGTGAGTTGAAAATTCCATTCAACCCTCGTTTGGAACGATCTCGGTGCTCAAACCTAACACGCTTGAGTTACCCAAATACTACACACTTCTATTATTGGTTTCCCGAGCGAATCAATTTTTGGCGCCGCTGCCGGGGAGGGCTTGTAGTGAATTTTCGTATTTCCGTCTCGAATCGCGTGCATTTGAAGATCCTTCCCCGAGTGAAGTTACCGTGCTTTTGTGTATAAATATTTTCAAAACCCAAAACATCTAAAACACCAAAACATTCTTCCTAAAGTGTTTACAAAACCATAAAATTAAAAACCAACAAAAGAAACTAAAAGGTCAATTGTTACGTCGGCTCACCTCAGAAGTACAACCTATACACGGGTAAACGGAAGTCTTGACATTAAATTGCGATCAAGAAAGATCCACTCTTCTTTCCGCTCATTGCACAGTATTTTTGGGAGCAACCGAGCACCGGTTGACGCGAAGGTTACAAAAAGATTGTTTTTCAAAATTTTTCTAAATATAAAAACCAAAAATATTTTCCTTTTTCAAATTATTTTTCCTTTTTACTTTTTGATTTTGAATTTTTAGTGCATGCGCACTCGCTCTCAATCATGACGTAATCGTAATCGTAGAATAGACGTACCCGAGTTACGTACTATCGTTGAAGAACCCGTCGTCATGGCAGATACTCGAACGATGAACGAGTTACTTCAAGCTCCCGTAGACGGCTACGGTGATGCTATCGTTCTTCCACCAATTAATACCGAAAATTTTGAACTCAAAACGAATCTAATTCAATTGGTGTCTAATAAACCTTTTTGTGGTTTAGATCATGAGGAGCCCCACGCACACCTCCGTTGGTTTAATCAAGTTGCTTCTACGATTAACTTTCGGGGCGTCTCTCATGAGTCGATTAAATTGAGATTGTTTCCATTTTCCCTTGAGGGGGCAGCCCGGACTTGGCTAGAAAAAGAACCCCCTCAATCCATTACAACATGGGAAGATCTTTCTAAAAAGTTTGTGAACTTTCCTCCGTCAAAAATTACAATGTTACGAAATCAAATCATTAATTTTCAGCAAAAATTCGATGAAAGTTTTGGAGAAGCATGGGATAGATTCAAAGAACTTTTACGTAAATGCCCAAATCACGGTTTTACCGATCTTCATCAGATTGATACGTTCTACAATGCTTTAACGCCGTCCGATCAAGATTCGCTTAACGCGGCCGCCAGTGGTAATATCTTGAGTCGTATGCCCGCCGATATTAGAATGATTATCGAAAACAAGTCAAAAGTTTTCTCGTCTAGAAACCGACCGTTTGTTTCTAAGATTGCTTCTAATGATAACTACGTTCAGAGGAGTGAGTTGAATGGGCTGACTGATGCTGTTAATTCCATGATGAGAGAGTTTAAAATTCTGAAATCCGAACAAGTCAAAGCCGTTACCGAAACATGTGTTATTTGCGGTGGTCCTCATCCATATTATAATTGTCAAGCCACCGATGGCGATCTCAGAAATGCTTCCGTAGCTTCTGCTAATCCGGTTCAACATCAGAACCAAGGATACCGTGCCAACCAAATGGGACCACCCGGTTTTGCACCCGTTTCTCAACAAAACCAAAACCGTTATCAAAATCAATCTTACAATCAAAACCGAGGAGCTAATCTCAATCATGGTAATCAAAACTACCAAGCTCCTCCACCTCAAGTTTATCAACAACCTCCTCAACAACAATATCAAGCACCTCATCAAGTTGCTCCGAACAACGAGTTTCTAACTTACATGAAGAATTCCGATAACACCATTAAAAGTTTGCAAACTCAAATCACAAGTATGAGGAATGATTTCAAAAGGGAAATGGAAGCTACGAGTAACAAGCAGATGACTGGAATGAGGAATATGATGGCTAGTTTCTTTCAAGCCAATCAAGCTTCTACTTCTTATTCTCAACCCTCGGGTTCCGGTTCTCTTCCGAGTAATACGATTCCCAACTCGAGAGGTGACATGAAAGCGATCACTACCCGAAGTGGTGTTGCTTACGATGGACCCACGGCTCCTACCACTATTTCTTCTTCTCCGTCTCGTGTGGTAGACAGTGAGACCGGGGTGACAAAGGACCCGGTGCTTCCTACTAATAAGGGGAGTACCGAGAATGTCCAACCAACGGTTGTCCCGACGACTGAGCCTAAGGATGCTCCGGTTAGTGCTAAAAAGACTAACCAGAAAACGACACTTCCGTACCCGTCAAGGATGAATGATCAGAAGCAACATGAACAAGCAAATCTTCAAATGGAAAAATTCTTTCAAATATTTCAAGATCTTCACTTTGAAATTAGCTTCGCGGATGCTCTTCTTCTCATGCCTAAGTTTGTTTCGACACTAAAAGGATTGTTAAGTAACAAAGAGAATATTTTGGATTTGGCAACAACGTCTTTAAATGAGAATTGTTCGGCGGTTATTCTCAAGAAACTTCCTGAAAAGTTAGGTGACCCCGGCAAGTTTCTCATTCCGTGCAATTTTCATGGAATTATTCAGTGCTCCGCCTTGGCCGATCTTGGCGCGAGTATCAATTTGATGCCGAAACCGATCTACGAAAAGCTTTCATTGCCCCCACTTACCCCGACATGTTTGACCCTCGAGCTAGCCGAACGTACTATGACGAAACCAATTGGTATAGCCGAGGATGTTTTTGTTAAAGTGGGGAAGTTCGATTTCCCCGCGGATTTTGTTGTCGTTGATTTTGATGCCGACCCTCGTGTACCCTTTATTCTCGGAAGATGCTTCGTGAGGACGGGTCATGCGTTGATTGATGTGTATGAAGGAGAGATTACTTTAAGAGTTGGAAAAGAATCCGTCACGTTTAACGTTAACCATACTTCTAAATCTTTAACCTACCAAATATGATGTCGCCAAAATTAGTGACACCGAGGTGACAAAGGACCCGGGAATTCCTACTAATAACGGAAGTACCAAAAACGTCCAACCTCCGGTGGTTCAAAAAGTTGGGCCTAAACCATCGAGAATTGATCCGAGTCTTTCACGTTTTACGGTTAAGAGTTTATCAACGATACGTGCTGAGCAAAGGAAGAAATTAGAAAAGGAGACTACAACGGTTGTGGTGGAAAATGCTAGCTCTAAGAGCACACCACTTGTCCCACCTCCGCTTTCTGTGTATCAAATTGATCTTGTTCCTAAAACAGTCGAGCTTTCTTTGAGTGGCAATCCCACTCCTTCTTCTGAAATTATGGAACTTTCTTCTAAACAAATCATTTCTAATTCTTCCTCTTCCCTCACTCAATATGAGGAGGATGATTCTATCATGAAAGAAATCGAGGCTTATTTGAAAAGTGATTCAGTTTCACCGGAAATTGATAATGCCGACATCGACATCGATGGAGATATTCGTTTAATTGAAGAAATGCTCTCTTCACTCTCTCCGAAAGAAAATGAAATTCAAGAAGTCAAGCCGTCTACTAATCCTTCGGAGCCCGAGCTCAAGGATTCTTCTATCGATTTACTTCTCGAGGAGTTCGCCGATGAACTCGCTCGCATGGATCCCCTTCCACCGGGAAGTGAGGATGACGTCTTTGATTTTAGAGCTGACTTACGCGAAATTGAATATTTGTTGTATCAAGATCCGTCGATTTACTTCGAGAAGTTCACCGATGAATCCCATAGACTCGATTCCGTCAGAAGATGATCTTTTGGAAGAAAACGAATATGATGATCCATTTTATCCAAAGAAAGAAAAGAAAGTGAAAGTTTCTACTGACGAGGTTGTTGATACAGAGGTCCAACACTATTTTTTATCCGAGAGTGATTCTTTTTTTCGTGAGGATTTTCACGTAGATGATACTTAGATTTCGTTCCTTTCCGAGGACAAGATTTTTAACCCTGGGATACTTATTGGAGAGGACATTCATAAAACCAAAGTTAACCGGAAAAAGGATCCTCTTTTGGATGCCTTTATGTTTGAGCCTTTGAAATACACTTCTCTATACCATGGACTCCTTTCTTCTATGGAGTTGTTTTTCTTTGATCCGTCATCTCGACGTCCGCCCGCAAAACCACCGGATGATGGATCATTCTTTCTTGATACACCTTTTGTAAGTTTGGGAGGATTTAACCTTTATGTGTTGGAGCCCGACATTTTTTTTCCCATCCCAACCCACCCATTCTCTTTCCCTCCGGAGTGAGGATACCATCTTTGATCCGGGTATTCCTTCCGCTTGTTTCCCCAAGGACAAATGAATTCGGGGACGAGTCAGGCTAGCGACTCGTAGAAGAAAAACAGTAGCGCTTCGTGGGAGGCACCCCATGCTTATCTCTATCTTCTTTCTATTTTCTAATAAGTGACGTGAAGGGGTTAACCTCTTCGATTTCTCGTGTTTGGTTGTTTGTGATATTGTGTTTAGGATGTTCCCAATATGAAGATTCTTGTGCTCGAAGTTTGTTTTTTCTCCACTCGAGTTTCATGATCGATGCTGACGGAAATCCGATATCCGAAATCTTATCGACTAACGCTTATCTTCTAGCATACTTAATAAACGGCTTTTAGATTTTCGTTATTACCCTTACCTTTAAACATTGAGGACAATGTTTCGTTTTAGTCTGGGGTGGGTAATCTTCGATTTGATTTGACCGCACTTGCTTATTTTTGTCGTATACTCTCGTAACCCCGTTTTTCCTTAGAAAATGAAAAATTTGTGCAAAAATGTGAAAAATTTAAAATTTTTGTAAGCTTTTGTTAGTTTTATGATCAAAAAGTTCTTGCTAGTCTCTTAGAAGTTTCTTTAAATATGCGTTTTTCTTGAAATAGCCTTTGCTAATTGCTTAGACAAGAGGCTATAAAATGTGATTCTAGCTCACAAGGCCAAGAATTTGCAAGTCTCCCTAAGTGATTTTAAATATGCGAAGCTTAAACAAGAATTTGCTAGTTTCTAATAAGTGACTTTAAAAATGTGAGACTTGAGATTATTTGACGAAGCAATTGCTAAGTAATATATGTTTTGACACCTTGTTAACTTTCCGCTGGTAAGAGTAGGAATGGAATTCTGACTTGACCGGGAGTGTTGAGCCCTAACTTGTTCCCTTAACCATAGATAATCTAAAAATTATCGGCTAAGCATCCGCGGATCTCATTATTTGGGATTTTAAATTTGCGGAGATCGAGGAATGATAGAGTTACTTATGAGTTTAGATGCTAAACGTGGAGTAGATGGTTCTCTTTAGAGCCCATCGAAGGTACTTATGGCTTTTTGCTCCCACAAGATAGTTTCACCCCATATTTGTCTAATAAATAATTAGAGATGTTGAGTTTTTGGCGATAGTTAGTTCTTTATCTTCTTAAAAGAATCTTTGTTTTAAAAATTGGGTACACATCAAGGACTCGTAATAAGTAATAATTAATAAATAAAGTTATGAGCTGCGGTTCGAGATCGGACCCTTGGATCCTTATTTTAATAGTAAGCGTTTAGGTCTTGGCTACCCTCTTACGCCGGCCCTTGGACCTCTAGCCGGGATTGGGTGAGGTTCTTGGTCTAACCTACTGGGATCCTCATTTCATGAAGCCTAGAGTCTTGGAATTCTCCGTCATGTGACCCTTGGATCCTTTATTCGAAAAAGTGTAAGGTCTTGGAATTACCCGTGTAGCTCCGTAGTTCATAGCTCATATAAGTAAAAGTATAATGCAAAAAAAAAAAAAAAAAAAAAAAAAAAAAAAAAAAAAAAGATGAAAAAAATAAAATAATGGAAAAGTCAAAAATATAAGTGAATAAAAATTCCTTGATGTGGACCTCATTTTTGAGACAGTGGTTCTTGAGAGAAGATGGATAACTAATTAGCGACTTAGCTTTGTATCTTTATCGGAATAAAAATTATCGAAACGAGAAACTTGAAGAAATTCATTTCTCACAAAAATAAAAAAAATCTAGAGGAAAATAGGAAAATGGTAGCAAAAGGTAATTACACAAGTAACTTCCATGGGTAATGTTAGCATCTAGAATCATATTTAACAATGATTTTGATTTTACGCTTAGTTTGGGGACTTGTGAAAAATCAGGGACGATGTATTCTATCCGTATGGTCACTTCACGCTGTGTTGTGTTTCCTACTCCGTGATCCTAAAATGTCGTTTGAAAAATGTTGGAGTTATTGATCGACATGAAAGTTGTTGGATATTGGATTTCACATACACATCAAACCATAACACAAAGTAGGCGTACAAGAGTTTTAGAGAGAGAAAGTTAGAGGTTTAGGGAACTTTAGTGAGAGAAAGAAAAATCTGATTATGAGCTCCAACTCTACCTTGGAAGGTAGAGAGTATTTATAGTCTTACAATAAAACGCCACACAACGGGTCGTGGATCGTGCATACAATGGGTAAAGACCCGTCTGTCCTCCATGGTGTTACTTAACTAAATACTACTTAGCTTAAAAGAACTACGACTACGAGCTTTCTAATGATTACATATACTAGAGGTGACCGACTCTTTAATACCGGAATTTCTAATTCTAACAATCTCCCCAAGGAGGTCACCTCAAACATATACTAAAATTACATTGAATACAAACAGATATTACAATAAAATTGTTCTTGCATTCTTGATGTAGCACTTTGCTCAAGCTCGTAGTCATTGATTCTTCTCATTGCATGTTTGGTTAATCCAAGTGGAAGTCTTTTCTTGATCCACGTGATAATAATTTTGAGCCACTTTTGAGATCATCACCAACAAAATCTCGAGACATCCATTGTGGTGTTGATATTATGTGATGTTGTGACTTTCGGACCGACATGCTCACATTCGGATCATGATATCTTCACATCGAGTAGCGGAAGCTTTCATTGATTCATGATATTGGCGCAGAAAGCGAAGCATGGAGTGAAAATATCGAGTCATTCATGCACTAATCATGATTTCTTTTGAGATGAATGCGTTAAGTGAGCATGCGGCTATGGATTGACCGCTTCATTTCGATCACCGCAAACGTGGGACGTACCGCATACAACAGCTTAGCAATAAATCGCACAAAAGTGTCTTTGATCACTTTCGTTGAATTGAGGTACACGCCCACGGTTCCCGTTGAACAAGACAAGTCTCGCTGTGATCGGTATAATTCAAGAATTTCCTTGACAGGTTTCGCATTGCTCTAGTCGTTCTCAAACCGAAACGTCTCAAAGAAGACAACACGGAGTGAGTGAACCAATGAATAGAAATTCACCGATTGATGAAAAGATATTTTAAAACAAACGTGTATTGCTCAATAGAAATTGTTTTTGCAATACAACGAAGGTTTTAATGAACATCAATTATCAATCATAAAACACCTTTTGATTTGAAATATTCGTACACGGTTGATGTGCTAAAGAAAAGAGTTTTTAAGCACAATGAACGGTTTTCAAAGGTATCCGTCAATCGATAACTCGAACGAGATTGATTCAAAAGATTGAATCTCCCATTGTTTCATTCGGTTGTCACATGGTTGATCTATTGATTAGATCTCACATGCCACCCACCGGAGCTTGTTAGATGTTGGCTCGAAGGCTTTCCATCTTCATTATGAATGTGTTTGCATATCACTCGGATGTTCGGCAATACCACAAAGATAGTGCGTGGGACTCAAGATATAATCTCTTCCACATTGTGTGAAGCAGAGAGTCTTCATTGAAAGTGTCCTAATGAGATTTATTGATGATCTCGTGGCTCTAGACTCAATATGTGCATATTTGGTCTCAGTATCGGAGACTAGGAGAGGGTCTCCTTCTTCAATATCAACAATCTCTAAGAGAAAGTCGATAGATAATGTAGGTTCCCGTGAGAATGAAACAAGCCCTTTAAGAGGAACTTGAGTGGTTTGGGAAGTTGTAGTGCGAGGCGTCACGGGTCCATGACATCTTGTCTTCAATACCGATGTTACCATCGTAGCATATGAATTGTACCGATTTACGCCCTATGGTTGAATAAATGGAGGGCTATTTCTTTTCACCCTTTTCACATTCAATTCCTTTTCATTCTTCAACCCCTTCAGTGCTTACCGAGACTTCATAGCAAGAACCTTGTTGGGTTTATTCCAGTACTTGCTCTGTCTCAATCCGCACTCTTCCCATATCTCATTTTTCTCCTTTTATCATCATACCTAAGGACTTCTACACTAACTAGTGGATTATTCCTGGGTAGATCCCTCCGGTTCTGGCGGATCATGGGAACAAATACCTAACCTTATCATCCTTATATCACCGTACATAAAGTAAATTAGGTCGGTCTATCTGGTATTGTTCATCTGCCATTTGAACCAATTGAAAACCATTTGAAAATCAATCCAGATACTTGCGATATTATCAAAGCATTTTGTACCTGAATTGTTTTTGATATTTTTAGAACAAGTGCTCCCCCTCAACATGTGCATCAAATGTTTGAAATCGTTTTGCACACGGAGGCAAGAGAAAGAATTAACTTCTTTGATTACCATTTTCTAAAAGATATCAACATCACTTCCCTGATCAAAACAAGTAGATAAAGCATTTTCGGGAAGGATAAGGTTTTCACAATTTTTGCTCCCCCTCAATATGTGCATCAAGATTTGAAAAGTTTTTTTCACATACTAGAGGGAACATGCACATTGATATAAATTGAACACGTTTCGGATCTTTGTGGTTTAAGATAGATGCTCCCCCTCAACATGTGCATGGAAAATTTGAAATCGTTTGTCACATGTGGGAAGGAGAGCTTGTACATTCTTATAAAACCATTTACCGAATTATCAGTTTAAATTCAATTTCAATCACAAATTCTCCCCCGATCACAATTATCAAATCATTTGAGATTTGTGATCTCTATATATTAAATTGATTTTGAAAGCTTTTAAGGAGAATTGTGACTTGATTATGAAAACGCTTTTCTTGACAAGAATCGGATATTAAGACTTTAAACTCCATTGATTAAACATGCATGAATATCTTTTGAAAACAATTGAATGACAAATAACTTTTTAATTTAATTGAAATCATTCTCCCCCTCAATCAATGACAAAGGTTGTTGTTGACAAATAAGTCGAGATGATTATCACAAATAGAGTACTAGTTATTTTTCAAAGCAGTTAGTTTTCAGCAGATAAATGTTTATAGAATCAGAGTATGGAATATTGAAAACAAGATAAAGTATGGCTCTGTTCTTTCATTGAAAAGCGGGTTACTGCCTGAAATAACAATAAACCATTTTATTCTCTTTCTCTCAAATATATATATATATATATATATATATATATATATATATATATATATATATATATATATATATATATATATATATATATATATATATATATATATATATATATATATATATATATATATATATAGGTTTGGGTTATTAAGAAAAGTTTCTTATAATGAAAAGAATGAGAAGGCATGTGGAGGTGACATGTGTCACCTTTGCCACATCACCATGCCATGTGTCACCCCACCCCACCCACCCCCCAAAAAAAAATTTTTTTTTTCATAAAAAAAAAAAAAATTTTGGGCAAAATTTTTTTTCCCGCCAAAAATTCCCGCCAAATTTTTATCGCATCACAATTATAAATTTAGTGCATCAAGGTTATAAATTATCGCATCACGCTTATAAAGTTATCGCATCACAATTATAATTATAGTGCATTAATGTTATAACCTTGATTTTAGTGCATCATAGTTGATGCACTATTAACTATGATGCAAGAATTTATAATAAAGATGCACCAAAACTTATTAGTGCATTAAGGTTATAAATTATCACGTCACAATTATGATTTTAGTGCATTAAGGTTATAAATTATCGCATTACGCTTATAAAGTTACCGCATCACAATCATGATTTTAGTGCATTTAAGGTTATAACCTTGATTTTAGTGCATCATAGTTGATGCATGAACTATTAACTATGATGCAATAACTTACCAATGGAGCATTAGTCCAATGGTTGGAGCACTTGTGCTTGAGTCAATTGACCCAAGTTCAAGTCCCATCCTTGGCATTTGCTTCATATAGGTACCCACCTCCGCAAAACCCGTGGGCACTTGGAGAGACTTTGTGGAATAAGAGCTTAGGGTCCGAGTCTTGGCTCGTGCTCACTCCAGTTGGTGCCCACTAGGCCGGAGAGTTCTTGAGCTATTCCTTGTGGGTGGATAATGGTCGGTGCCAAAAGGCACACAGGGTCGTGGTGTTCCGCCAATCTACACCTTTTGTGGAATGATGCAAGAACTTATAATAAAGATGCACCAAAACTTATTAGTGCATTAAGGTTATAAGTTCTTGCATCACTGTTATAAATTCTTGCATCATAATCATGATTTTAGTGCATTAAGGTTATAAATATCGCATCACAATTATGATTGTGATGCGATTTTTATAACTCGTGATGCGATAATAAATTTTAGCGGGAATTTTTGGTGGAAAAAATTTGCCCAAAAAAAATTTTTCAAGGGAAAATTTTTTTTCGGGGGGGGGTGGGTGGGGGGGGGTGACACATGGCATGGTGATGTGGCAAAGGTGACACATGTCACCTCCACATGCCTTCTCATTCTTTTCATTATAAGAAACTTTTCATTTTAACCCTACCTATATATATATATATATATATATATATATATATATATATATATATATATATATATATATATATATATATATATATATATATATATATATATATATATATATATTTTAAAATAAAATTCGAACAATATCTAAAGTCCCGTGTCATTCTTTGAATGACAACACAAAGACCGTAGATATTATCGAATCGAGAAAAACATGACAAAAAGACATTTTTTTTTTTGAATTTTTCAAATTTTTATGGATTTTGAAAGTTTTAAATTTTTTTTTTTTTCGAATAGATATTTACAAGAGATAGATGAAGGAAACCTTTTACTCCTCGTCTTCCTCCTGAAGACGTTTGAGTGTTTCTGGTTGAAAGCTTTTCAAGCCAAGTCGTGGAAGAATAAACTCAAACGTTCTCTTGGAAGAGCTTTGGTGAAGATGTCTCGCTAACCGGTATTCGGACCTCACAAAATAGAGTTCCACCACACCTTTTTCCACTTGTTCCCCGATGAAATGATGTCGAATGTCGATGTGCTTTGCTCTTGAGTGTTTTACGTTGTTGCATGAGAGAGCAATAGCACTTTATTATCACAAGACAGAGGATTTTGTTAAATTCAAAGCCATAGTCGATAATGGGATCTCATCCATAGGATTTGAGCACAACATGATGACATGGCTATGTATTTAGCCTCTATAGAGGAAATAAAAGTACTCATTTGCTTCTTTGAAGACCACTCACAAGCTTATCACCCAAAACCGAGCACCTCGGGCGTGCTTGACGAGTATCTTGACACCTGCATGATCAAGATCTGCATAGGTCGTTAGTGACATGTGTGTCCTTCGGGTACCAAAGTCCCATATTGATGGTTCCTTGGAGATACCGAAGACCCGCTTAACCGCTTCAAGGTGCTTTTAGTAGGCTTAGCTCGGTATCTAGCACACATGCAAACAATGAACAAGATGTCGGTATACTAGCCGTGAGGTACATCACGGATCCAATCATACTACGATATTTCGCTTGGTCTACCATGATCCCCGAGTGGTCCTCATCTAGTTTAGTTCGTTCAATCATGGGAGTGTCAACAGGTCACTTGAATCAAATCCAAATTTCTTTAAAATCTCATTTGCATATTTAGATTGATTTATGAAGATGCCTCCGGACTTTGTGAAATTTGTAATCCCAAGAAAATGGCATTTGTCCCATCATTGACATTTGAAATTTTGAACCCATTTCATTTGAAAACGGTCACACTCATTGGGGTCGATCGAGGCAAAGATGATATCATCAACATAAATTTGAACATGAATTAAATGTTTGCACGACTTTCGGTGAACAATGTTGGATCAATCTGCTCCTTTGCTAAATCCGGTAGATAGAAGAAACTTTGATAGCGTATCATACCATGCCCTTGGAGCTTGCTTTAAACCGTAAAGAGCCTTCTTCAAACGATAAACGTGAGTAGGATGCTCTTGATTCACAAATCCTTCCGGTTGGCGGGCGTGACGACTTCTTTAAGATCTCCGTTCGTAAATGTCAGTCTTTACATCCATCCGATAGAGTAGCGAGATTAGCTAAAAGATCCGATTGCCTCGATTCGAGAAACAGAGCAAAAGATTCTTCAAAGTCAATACCCTCCTCTTGACGGTATCCTTTAGCAACTAATCGAGCCTTGTTCTTCAACAATGACCATGCTCATCAAGTTTCACATTGAAGATCCATTTTAGAGCAATAATCATAGCACAACGGAGCGGTACTAACTCCCATACATCAAGTCGATCAAACTCATGAATTTCTTCTTGCATGGCATTGAACCACTTTCTTCATTCATGGCGGTTTAACATCTTTTGGTTCGATCTTAGAGAGTACGGAGTTGAAGAAGAACCATAAGGCATCGGTTGCAAGTTGTTTCCGTGTGGATACTAGACGAGAGGATTTCCTATGATGTTGTCTAATGGATGATCGTGAGTCCATTTTCCGAGGTGTTCATGTGGTAGTTGTTGAGGGACCAAGTAGCAGAGTCGATGTCTCTGAAGAAGATGATTCGATGAAGATTCTGTGAGCAAATATGTTTTCAAATGGAGCATCTTGAGGAGTAGCAAAGGGGTTAACTTCATCGTTAGTGCGTAAGCAGTTCCATGATGTACATTCAAGATTGATGATTTTTGATGAGACTAAGTGATCGCAGCAGCGCTTCTTGACTTAATGATATTGAGACCGAGGATTGACTTCATTCTCGTGGATATGAGCAGACCTCTGTGGGAATTGTGAGTTCAATAGCACTTGGCTCATAGAGTTCATCGACATAGGATCAAAAATTTCTTTAAATCATCTTCGGATGGAGGTACATATGGAATTTTTGGGAAGAAATTGGTACGAGGATGAACCAATGGGACTGTTTTGAAGTGCGGGTCCCGAACTTGATTGTCCAGAGCCATTTGACCGGTCACTCATCAAACGTGACGTGAATTGTTTCCATGATATTTCGGTTCTCTTGTTGTAGATTCGGTATCCTTTTCTGCTTGATGCATAACCTACAAATACTCCAATGTCTCGCTTTAGCTCTAAGTTTGCCTAAATCTTGGCCCTCATTAGTTGGATAACACAATGCACCGAACACACGAAGGAATGAAAGATTAGGTTTTGTTGTGGATAAGTTCATATGGAGTTTTCCATGAGCAAGGTGAATCGTGGATCGATTTTGGGTGTAGCATGCGATGGCGATGGCTTCACCCCATAGAAACATTGGAACTTTTGAGTAAATCAAGATTGTCCTTGCGGCTTCCACAAGAGTTCGATTTCGTCTTTCAACTACATCGCTCGCTGAGGAGTTCGAGGAACACTTCTTTGATGATCGATTCCAATACTTTCATAAAACTCACTAAGTTGTTTGTTAACAAACTCGCCCATTGTCTGCTCGGATGATTACGACCGCTTTGTTAAGATGAACTGCAATGTTTTATGAGTTTGATGATGATATCTTGAGTTTCATCCTTTGTCTTTAAGAACTTTACCTAGGTGAATCTAGAGAAATCATCAACCACAACTAACACATATTTCTTCCCAAAGATATTTCGACTCTCATGGGTCCACATAAGTCCATGTGAATTGTATGAAGAGCTTCGTGATGAGTTAGTAGGTTTGGGTTTATGGGCATACTTTTGCTTTTTCCCAATTGGCATGTTGAACAAAGATGATCCTTTTCATACTTAAGTCTAGGTAAACCTACAACTAAGTCCTTTACGGAGAGATCATTGATGGTGCCAAGTTCAAGTGATTAAGACGACGATGCCATAACCATGACTTTGTTTTAGAAGCCTTTGACAACAAGCAAATTGGAGAAGACTTCATCATATCTTCGATAGAGATGGTGTATAGATTTGAACCACGTGAGCCTCTCAAAAGTTCCTTACCATCAAGTTCTCTAACGAAACAAGTATGTTTTTCAAGGCTACTTCTAGATCGTAATCACATAATTGACCAACAGAGAACAAAGTTATGACCAAGACCTTCTACATAATATACTCTAGAGATAACACTTTTACCAACAACATAATCTCCATAACCCATAATTGCACCGAAATGATCATTCCGAATCTAATCGTCTCGATGAATTTGCTCACGAAGTTCATGAGCCGTGACCGGTCGCCCAATCATATGCTTGGAACAAACTGAGTCCGTGTACCACGTAAGCGATTTGAACGATCTGCGGTTGAACACGAGACAAGAATGGATAAGCGGATAATTGGGATCCCCATGCAAGAATTGGTTCCATTTGGTTAGTAACAATGATTGGAACACCCACATCGAAATAGAAGCATTCATATCGAAATTGATGCAATGGGATCATTATGAATAGATGCAAGACTAGTGTTCAGATTTGCCCTATTCAAAGTGTGCTCACTTCTTAAGGAATAGTTCTATCAAGAGGCATCCATTTTCTAGTGGGCGTTGCACGATTAACCTTATGGCCCATGGTATCCATTGATAACCTATATTACTAAATGTTCTTCCGTGGGTTTCCACTTTGTTTTCTAACTCTCTTTCGCCTTTTCCTTTTAGCCTTTTAACGTGATTGTTTTCATTAGTAATGTTAGCGGGGGTATGAAGATTAGATAAAACATTCACACCACATTCATGATTAGAAACGAATTCAAGCAGACATCATTACAAGGAATGCAAATAGTATCGAATTGAATTAATTACAAGACGCCTATGGCTAATACTAGAATCAACACGATTCGTTTTATTCGACTCATGCTTAAAGTTCCTAGGTTGGTCTTCTACTCTCTTCCAATGCACATTCTTAGCTTGCGAGGTCCTATCATTCCTTGTATTGTCTTGAGACTTTGACCTGCTCGCTTTAATGTCAATGATTACTCATGTAGAGGGAATGTGAACATTAGTTGGTTTTGTTACTCTTTGCATCTCCTGTTTATATGTACTGGGATCTGAATTACATGCAGGCACACTAAGGTTCACTTTCTTAACACCAGAAGTGCTGGGATTTGTACTCCTAGAAGGCACACTAGAGTTCGCTTTCTTAGCATTAACAGATCTGGAATCTGAACTACTTAAAGGCACCCTAAGGTTCACATTCAAAACATTGGGCATCGAATGAATATCATACTTGGCACTAGGCATCGAACATGGAATCAAAGGATTAACTCTCTCACCTAAGGACTTTGGGCATATTGTGATTAAGCATTCTAGAATTTCTTGAGATCGTTTGGCATATAAGCATGCATGCTCAATTGCATTGTCAAGTGGTTTCTCTAACTTATCCTCTTCAACAATCTCACGGAGACATTCTAGACAATCCTTAAGGGATGAGAAGTATGTTTGAATAGCAAGTTTGTTATTCACGAGATGAGGGGACATATTTCACGAGACTGACATATTTATTACAAGAGTGTACCTTTGATACACCATTCTCCCCATTGGTCATTGGCATTTTCCCTTTTACCGGCTCTTGATTCTCAATTTCCTTTTGCAATGAAGCTATTTGTTCATTGTTTTTGTTACTGAGTAACCTTTATTGATTCAAATAACTCATTGAAATGACGTTTAACCTTTTCATTTTCTTCTAAAAACTTTCGTTTTCCTTTTGTAATGCATTTACTAAGTTTTGAAGATGAAACGTTTGAGAATTCGAGAATCTAAAGGAGGAGGCATTTGGGAGCCACCACATTGTTCTTTTCACCCTTTAACCGAGAGATTTGGGCTTTCAATTTTTGATCGTGTTACAATGAGCATGAATCTATTCATCACGTTTGTTTATTTGAAAAGCGCATCAAACTCGGAGCATCCGAGGATGTCTTGATATTTGAAGTTTTACATTTTCTTTAAGATGTTGATATTTTAGTTGTAAATTAAAATGCTCAACCTCTAATTTAGAAAATTGTTTAACCAAATTGTCGTGATCATCCAGTTCAATTTTCTCATTTAGTTTAGAATTAGTCTTTTCAAGCTCAATGACACGATCATGGGAGACTTTCAGGGCAACAGATAATTCATGAAATTGAGAAGCATTAATGGAACAATTTGTAGCAGTGAAAAACACATCTTGAGCAACACATTCAGTAATAAGTCTCATTCAATGTATGCAAGTTCTTCCTCTCAATCTCATTATATTTTAGTGCTCGCTCATAGTCACTAACCTCAACAATCATTGCATCAAATTCCTTTTCCATTTCTTTAATGTCTAGATTCATTCCCTTTTTAAGACTTTCAAAATGATCTTTTAGTTGTTTAAAGAAAGGCATGACTTGATTAAATAACATTCTTTTGTTTGCTCAAAACCCTTTCCCTTGATTATACCGGTGGGTGTGATCCTTTTCTTACAAGTTTTCTCAAAATCAACAAATAGTTGAAAAATAACATATTGATGATTAAGGTCTTGCTTTTAGTGGTAATAGTCCTAGGTACTAAATGCATTGGTGTATTTGGAGGATACACATGTCAAGGCATTTTCCTAAAGGGAGGGTTTGTTACAACAAGATTCTCTCGCTTTTGCTTATCTAAATCCTTTTCCGTAACACTTGTTCGGTGTTAACAACGTCTCGAGGCTTAAACATGTTCAAAGAAATCCAATTCTCCTTCTTGTAATCATGGGGTGTGATATTTATTTTCTTCTCTTTACATTTAGGATCATCTAATTTCTTGTTCATCTTTTCCTAGAGACTTCATCGATTTCTTATCTTCCTCGGTGCACTCAACGCAACTAGGTTTCGTCTAGGTTTAAGGATTTCATTTCCATCATAAAGAACCTTATGAGCATTTCTAGCATTTTAATGACCTCTGGATTTGGTTCCTCAACAAGGGAATGCTATGCTTATCGCTTAAGACTCTATGCTTAGTGATTAAGTGAGCGATCGAATGGTATTTCCTTGTACATACAACTTATTTTCAAGCTTGTTTTTCAAGGTTTTAGATTAGAAAATCATTCAAAAGTTTTGATTCCTTAGCACCGAATTCTTGCTTAAACATTTTAACATTTTCTTGAAGTTCTTGTTTTTGCTTAGCGCTTTAGAAAACGTTTCTTGTAGGGAGTTTAACTCTTGTTTTAATACTTCTTCTCTAAACCTACTTTTTCTAATAGTTACGCATTTGGTCATCCATTTCACGCTCACGGGTGGTCAACTCAAATTTTGCACGTTGTTCATAAATAGCAACACGTTCTTTATAGGCATGCGATTCGGAGATGACAGAATAATCGAGGGCACATGCGGTGAATTCATCAAAACATAATCATTATTGATCGCAGAAGATGCATCACTTGGTACAATCTCACTTTCACTTTGTATCACATATTGATCATATGGGACAACATTGATATTACCCATATTTTCAATATCGATTCAATAAACACGATTGATTGTACCGTTATGTATCTTTGCTCATCAACTTCATCGTATAATTTTAATACCTCGAAATGATTTTGTCTTTGGATGGACCAGCTTGTGGTGATGGAGAGACTTTAGGAGAGACCATTGGAGAAATACTAGCCATGAAGATGGTTTGTGCGGTGGGTTCTTCATCAACATCGAGTCGTATGCATCACAATCGCCTACTTGAAAGGCATTCGATGATTATGGCCTATCTCCCGAATTGGTCGCTCATCCACATCTGCATCATATGTCTTAGCATTTCCTCGACCAAGAACACCAACTCCTCTTCATCCAAAGCTACACCATTATCCCGAGCTTGCACAAGCAACATCTTATCCTCAAGTAGTCAAGATTCGAGGCGTTTTGGTGATGTGCGGTTCCTTGCAATGTATCCTCACCTCCACAATTGTAACATTTGATTGGCTTTGCTTGTCCCCGATTTCCATTCCTTCCTCTATTCGATTTGAAAGATAACCTCTACCACTCCACCTCTTGCTTGTTCGCTCGTCGTTCTTGAACCGGTGCACCATAACCTTCCCATCTCGGCGGTGGCTTGATTATGTGGATTGGAAGCGATTCGAGATTGTTGTTGGTGTGTGGAAGAGAGTTCATGTTTTGACTAATCGGAAGAGCTAGTTGATTAATGAAGTTTCCACGTGTGCATCAAAGATCGACTTGTTTGAACATAGGATCGGGAATGAGTTTGTGATTACCATTACCCATGGGTATGACTTGTGATGCTTTGGTTGTGATTTCGATGTTTGAGTAGAAGGCGGTTGAATCATTTGAAGAGCTTGTCTCTCCTCGGTTGGTTTTGAATTGATTAAGAATCCTTTTTCAAACATAGCATGTCTCTCATTCGAAGGAGGAAGGCATAGAGTTGCTCATAGTTTGTGTTCTTCAATCCTTTGGTTAGCTTTACAGAGGTGACAAACTTGTGCCATTCGGGATTCATGGTGTTCACAAACTTTGACTTCAATTTGAATGTTTGGCATAGTCATTCGATGTTCCTCATATCATTCACAAGCTTGTGGAATCTCACATAGTACTCATAAACACTCTCATCGGTTTCATTTTGAAGTGTTCAAATTCATCATAGAGTTGTGATTCTCTGTCTTCCATAGTTAATTCGAACCCGAGAGAAGCATCTTGACATTATCCCACACCGCCTTTGCTTCGGTGTTGTGATTGATCGACTTGTAGATATCTTTTGGAAGACCTTGAAGTACGATGTTAGAAGCCACGATATCGACATCGAATCTCTTTTCTCCTTATCATCGAGCTCATCATATGTCTTTCGTCATCAATTCCATAGATCATTGTTCCATCTTCATTTGTATCAATTAAGTCTCTAGTAGTCTCAACCCGATATGGTCCTTCATCAATGGATTTGAGAATTTTTATTCCATTTTCCTTTCCAAGACAAGACATCGACACGTTGAGCCCAAGAGTCGTAGTCGATTCATCGCAAGCATGGGTGGACGAGTATCTCGAACCACCGCTTGAACATCCTCGACAAATGAGAGATGATTGTAGGAACGTTGGTAGACATGATGATGATTAAGCGGGATTTTATAACTCTATGATTAAACCGGGAAATAGATTCTTTCACGGGATTTTACTAAATCAAGAGAAAACCGTATTCAAAGGATATCACCCAAGTCGCTAGGAAACCTTAAACCAAGTCGCTAAGTGCCAAGTTGCTATATAACAACTCGCTACAATCCAAGTCGCTAGCAAAATTTTGACAGCAATTCGCTAAGCACTAAGTCGCTAATTTGTCAAGTCGCTAAATAGCAACTCGCTAGGTACCAACTCGCTAACAATATAAAGTACAAGTCGCTAACTTACACCAAGTCGCTACGTGTAGTGGAGAATCCACTACGTGTACTTTTTGTCGGCTTGTCTCAGTAGACAAGTCGCTAGCTCAACTCGCTAAGACCTTAAACAACAACTCGCTACCAAATAACAAAGCAAATCGCTACCAAGATAAACTATCCGTGGCTCAAGTCGCTAGCTAGAAAATCACAAAAACACCACTTTTCAATCCAAAAACAACCCAACCACGATGATTCAAGCCTTCAAAATCAAAACCTAAACACTTGTGATGATTCTAAACACAAAAGTACTATCAAAATTCAAACTTTAACACTAGAAATCACCCAAATGATGCAAAACCACTAAACTTTTTCAAACTCAAAACCACCTAAAACCACTAGAAATCCAAAGATATGTAAGAGATGATCTAACCATGGCTCTTGATACCAATTGTTGGATATTGGATTTCACATACACATCAAACCATAACACAAAGTAGGCGTACAAGATTTTTAGAGAGAAAGTTAGAGGTTTAGGGAACTTTAGTGAGAGAAAGAAAATCTTATTATGAGCTCCAACTCTACCTTGGAAGGTAGAGAGTATTTATAGTCTTACAATAAAACACCACACAACGGGTCATGGATCGGGCATACAGTGGGTAAAGACCCGTTCGTCCTCCACGGTGTTACTTAACTAAATACTACTTAGCTTAAAAGAACTACGACTACGAGCTTTCTAACGATTACATATACTAGAGGTGACCGACTCTTTAATACCTGGAATTTCTAATTCCTAACAAAAGTTCAACAAACCGTCACTCATAATCGGAATGTGCTTAATCGTAATATCTATATGTGAAATAAAAGGTAAACGGGGCATTTTTAGAATTAAGGGTTTTTAATCTCTTTTGAGGAATCTTTGCTACTTCTTCATAGGTTTAGCAGAAAGAGATTGAAATCCATGGTTTTAGAAGCGTGAGTTGATTGCATTGCGTGGGGACACGACAATGGTCTCGTCTGGGGTATTTTGATATGTGCTAAAACACATATAATTTCTTTATCAAATCAGACCCAAAATAACCAAGAAAAGAGCCGTTTATTGCTAATTATTGTTGGTTTCTTGAGTTTATGCATGTGCAGGTACGGATATGTCAAAACACGCAAAAGATAGCCAAATCTGACTAAAACCCGAGCACGAGAGACGAAGAATGCTAAAGCTGAGCCAGAAGGTCAGAAGTGAGCATTTGTGAAGACTTTCATGCTGAAAAGATGATTTGTGAAAGATTTGATCAAGTTTACAGAATTGTCAGAAACAGTCCCTGAACTTTCATAAATTGGCAGAAAATACCCTTGAGAATCAGAATTGGAAAATTTAGCCCTTGATATATTTGGGAATGACAAGATTAGTCCTTGGCAGAACTTTTCAGAATTACAGTTTTAGTCCCTGGATTTTCAGCAAGTACAAGTTTGGTCCCTATGTTAGCCTTGGATCCATTCTTAGTCTAAAATCTATTAATACTACTTTGGCCCATATCAAGCCCAAAACCAAACCCGGTCAACCCAACCATTTACCCGGTCAACAAAGAAAAACGAAATATATTAATAAAAATCCCATAGGCGCCAAAATGATTCCCCCCAATATTTCCCAGCTTATGAACCCTAACTACCCATTTAATTAATTCCCCAAAATTAAACCCAAATTCACCTGAAATTGACACTCAACTCTGACACGTGACTGACACACGGATGCCACGCTGGCAATCCGTGTGTCACATCACAACATTCTGTGATTTGATTGGCTGAGGGGAATAAGGCACATGATCCAAGGGCTCAAATTAGATGGGATACGTATGAAAGATGATCAAGGGCTGATATCAAAGGGAGGAAGCACAAATACACCTTCCAGATCCTTCTCAAGACCTCAAGCTCAAGTATATAAAGACCCTTTCATTCACGATTGAAGATAACCTTTACACCTTTTCTTTCAGTAGCTAATTGTATTTTAAATTCAGTTTTATTGATTTTAGTATTATTCAGTTTTATAATCTCTTATTGTAATCTCAACTTTAAGTTTTTAATGAAATTCAGTTTTATCTTATTATCATTGTTTAAGTTTTACTGTTTCTGAATTCAGCTTATTACTTGTGTTTGATTCATATTGTTGGATTTAAAAGTTATATGCAGCTTGTTTTCATCTTATTCAAAAATACAAAAAAAATCAGAAAATAATTGAAAAATAAAAAAATATCTCACTTCTACTTTATAAGTTTTTGTAAACTTAGCTACTGTTTCTATAATCTCTTTTAAGCTTCTTTATAGCTTTTAGAAGGATTATATTTGATTTAAATCCAGCTCACAAACAAATATCTCATCAGTCAACAATAGTCATTCTGCAAGCTCATTTGGTTCTGGTAATTGATATGATGGAATTGGGTTGAAGACAGAGGTGGAACTGGGTTAAAAACAGGTTTAGGATAGTGGTCACTTGAGTTGTTTGGCAAGCCATAGTGGCTGGACCTCTGTAAGCACCTTCAATCTATTTTTATATTGCTATCATATCTGTGTTGCTGCATAATTAGCTTAGTCATAATCTATTAGTTTATATTGTTATTGTTGCATTCTATAGCTCTTATATTGTCATTAGATCATAGGTTTAAGCTGCTATAGATTGGTATTAAGGATTTGATAGAGTAGATTGCAAATCAGTTTTATAAAGGGTGTTTGGTCTAAACAAGTTTAAGTGTGTTAGAGGTTTAACAATTACTCAAGTGCTATCACTATAAGTCTACTCTAGGTTAGTTTGCATCAATTCTGTCATTAGTTTTCATTTTATTAGATTAAAAGTCAAAATCAATTACTATCAGTTCTAATCTTCACAACAGTTGGATTTTAAAAGGTTAAAAGCTTGAATTAGGTTTAGATTTCAATATAATAGCATAAAATAACTTTAGTTTAGCATATAACATCATAATCAGTTCATAAGTTGGATTCAAAGCTCATTTTGGTCAAAATTTGCAAAATCTGATAAAAAGTCAAAAAGTACTAAAGTGGTTTTTACAAAACTTTATTGATTTTTCACAGATTCATTTTTAGTTCAAATCAGTTGAAATTTTGGGTTAAACAACTTCAGTTGGTCAAGTTTTCAAAACAGATTTTTGTGGAATTTTTAGAAGTTTCTATAAGCTCTTAATCAGCTGTTCAAACAACCCTTATTTGCCCTGTTCATACTCAGCAATGCACTGAGTGTGAACCAGGCCTTCTTGCAGATCTTGCATAGGCTTCATTTTAACTTGTTAGGACCTGAAATTTGGTTTAGTAGTTCATTGGTTGGTAAACTAGAGTTCCTCATTTCTGGTTTTCAGTTTGGCTTATTAGATAAGCAGTTATACTAGCTTAAAGTAGGTAGGTAAATGTTGTTTGGAACTTAAAAATCAATCTAATTAAATCAGTGTAATTGGCACTTTAGAGATTTAGGATAGTTGGAATTGGTTGTTTTTAGGTATTTTTAGCATACTTAAGCTTCTGTGATCACTTAGTGCATTTTGGCTGCCTATAGCTTATTTTAAAGTGCTTATTTATAAGCACTTTTCACTACAGCCCCTTATTCGTTCACACTAGCATAGGTTTTCTGATTTTTCCTAGGTTTATAATATTATTTTAGATTTTCCCTTAATTTTTCATAATTTTCTGGCACTATTCATTATTTTTCTTATTTAAAATTAGTTTTTAAAACTTTTTAATTACTTTTTAATACAAATTAATCAGAAAAGCTTCAAAAAAATAATTTTTCATTTTTCCTAGATTAAGAAAAATATAAAAAGCAAAAAAAATAATTTTTCCCTAATTTTCCTAGTTTAAATTATAATTTTTACCCATTTTATTATTTTAAATTAGTTTTTTAATTGAAATAATTCAAGAAAAATCATAAAAATTAGTTTTAAATCTTATTTAAGTTTCAAATTGCATTTTTAGTTTTAAAATAATTTTAGATCATATTTAGGATTTAGATTAGACGTAGTTGCATTTTATTTACGTTTCATTTATTGCATTTTAGTTTTATTCACGTATTTAGGATTCCCCGTAGTGTAATTTCCTTTTATGCTTCCTTGCCCGTAGTTTAGAAAACATCAAATTATCCCTTTTCCCATTCAAACCCGATAATCGCGACGTGAGTTGAAAATTCCATTCAACCCTCGTTCGGAACGATCTCGGTGCTCAAACCTAACACGTTTGAGTTACCCAAATACTACACACTTCTATTATTGATTTTATTCGAATCATAATTCGTCATGTACTTCATGGACTAACCCTTCGACATGTTGACAATGAAAGCAATCATTGTCATGGCTAGGAAATGGTGGTGGTAAGAAAGGAGCGGTTTGAGGTGGAAAGTTTGATGAGGAAGGTGGAGGTTCCACAAAGGATGGAGGGATTTCTGGAGGCAAGTTTGATGAAGTTGGAGGTGGTTCAACTAAGGGTGAAGGTGGTGGGATATGTGTTGATGGTGGAGGTAAAGAAATATCTACTTCCATATGGTCCGGTTGTTGAGTTTGGTGATTCCTCATAATCCAAAATGGACCATTTGAGGGCAAAGGAGAATAGGACACGGGTGCTAGTGTGGTTTCAACACCAAAGTTTTGGTGAGAAGGTTGTTGTGGCACCATTTTTTCAATTGAGGAAAATGTTGGCAATGGTGGTGGATGAGAGGGCCTAGGTGGTAAGTCCTCTAAGTTGTAAAGGTTTGGGGATGAAAGTGGCGTGGTGAAAGAGATAGCTCTAGGTACTAAAGGTGATGGTTTGGTTGTTTTAGTGGAAGTAGCAGTGTTTGGTTTGGGAGGTATAGTAGTGTTTAGCAAGGGTTGTTTTGTGGGAACAAGCCTTTTGGGAGTTGGTTTGATTGGTAGAGTTGGTTGTGAGGGAGTTCTAGTGTTTGAGGCTTTGATGGGTGATTATTTGGTTGAGGAAATTTCATGAACAACCCGAGCAATTTTCTTGGGAGGTCCTTTGGTTGATGAGTGTGTACTTGGTGCCTTTCTCATGGTGAAATGGTAAGAATGAGAAATGTAAGAGAAGGTTTTAGCTACTGAGAATGAGTGTTTGAGTGATGATTTGGAAGTACAAACACAAGTGGTTTATAAAAGGAAGAAATTTGGCAAATGAATTAAAGCCTGAACCACTAAAATCCTTCAAATTGTAATAATTCGCATGCACAAGAAGCAACTACAGAGTTGTACTGATCTAGGAAGTCATTTAAGACAATGTAGAGTGTTTAGATTAACAAAGAGCGTTTGAAATGATTATATCAAGTAGGATTGATTAGTCTGAGCAAACGGTTCTCACGGATCCCTCACTTGAGGGATCCGGCTAGGCTAAATCCAGGGATCCGGCTCTCAAGAGCCAAGAAAAGGATTGATGAGGTTCTAGTAAAGTCTAGTGCCTATATATCTTGAGTGATTTAGTCTCGTCAGGTGTCTTAAATGATATGAGACTTAAATGATCAAGCATAATGAGTGAGGGTAGCTAATGATGTCTTTTATGGAAAGAGATGGAGTTTTCATGAGTGCCAATGGGTGATCAAGGATGACACTAAGATTTTTGAGGGTGTCAAATGGTGTCAAATGATCCTAGAGATCAGATGGTGATCTAGGGAAAATTTAGAAAATTCCTTAAAAAATTACAAGAAATGAAAAAACTAGTTTTTAGACCATTTTAAGATCAAGATGACTAAAATCAATTTACCAAAATTAAGAGAAATATCAAACTAGGTGTTTTGAGATAATAGAAACAATGTGTGAACATTGGAGTGGAAAGATGGTGAGTTTTGAAGTAATGATAAATCAAAAATATCTTGAATGTGATCCCAAGTCATTCATGAGTGAGTGTGAGATCAACTGAGCCTAAGGAAAGTTTAAGTGGTCTTAATGAAGCATTTTAACTAGTTCAATAAGGTCTGGAAGGTTGGGTTGATGTAAGGAAATAAAAGAATCACTTCTGTTTGCCTGGATCCCACGGATCCTTCATTTGAGGGATCCGGCTAGTTATAAGTCAGGGATCCGGAATCTAGGACAAACTTCTTAACAGTGAGCGTGCAATATTTTGCTCTAGGTATCGAATTCTGAGACTAATGATTTCCACAGTAAGCATACATGTATATAACTAAAAACATAGTAAGCATAGCATATAGAAACAACCCATGGGTGAGCAAATAAGATAATGACCATATATCAAAATGAGAACAACCAAGTAAGTATCTCATAAAGTTATGAGCATACATTGTTTTGACAATCATAAAACATCCATAAAAGAATGTCATGGGGTACAATGTTTCTTTTGTCAATCTCTTCACTTCTTCTTCTTTCTCGAGTTCATGAGGAAATGAGTTAGACACTTGAAACTCCTTTTTGTTTGCTTGA
This sequence comes from Chrysanthemum lavandulifolium, assembly GCA_022545495.1. Classification (NCBI taxonomy): domain Eukaryota; kingdom Viridiplantae; phylum Streptophyta; class Magnoliopsida; order Asterales; family Asteraceae; genus Chrysanthemum; species Chrysanthemum lavandulifolium. Next base: position 214,404,128 of record CM040244.1, read on the forward strand.
ATTCTTCGGATTCTTTGGGAAGAGTGGGAAGTTGTTCAAAGTAATTCATGGGATCGAGTTGATAATTAGAAAAGGGGTCGACTTCAACATCCTCATCTTCATCCGAAGAGTCCGAGAGATGACGAGGCCTTTTCCCATTGATCATGAATCATTTGGAGGGTTGTTTGGTGAGAGGTACCATAACATGGTTAGCGAGAAAGTGATCATCGGTAATAGGAGTAGGTTGCATTGCACTAACATACTCACGAACCATTTTGTCGGTTTTGAACACACCTACCATTCTTTTGGCAATGTAATAGGCGAGATTGAAAGGTTTTTGGTGGATGAGACAATAGATCATTTGGACAAGACAAGCATTGGGAGGGTCTTTGTTTCCAACCAAGTAAATGACATTTTCTCTAAGGATTTCTTCCCACTTTTTGTAAATGGGAATCATTTCAAAGAGTTCCATTTGAAAGGGATCGCGATGAATGAGTTCTTTGTTGCGGTTATAACGAGATTGGTCGACTCTCTTTTTGAAGATGGTATCTCGAACAACAATGGGTTCGTCAAGAGGAGTGTGATAGATAGGTTTAGAGTCTAGTGCGAATGATTGACAAGCAATTTACCAATCTTTGGAGAATATACAAATTCCTTCACATGGTATGCGAAGGATTTTTGTGAATGTGTTAAGGGGTAAGGTGATGCTTTGGTTGTTTATAACGAAAGCGATTGAAATACTTTCATCATTGTTTCGGATAATCCTAAAACTCTTGTAAAATTCGAAGATGAAGACCGGACAAATTTGTTCATCAATTTTTAGATTTTAAAAATGAGTGTCCTATTTTGCCTGTTTACACGGTTCCCCCAGATCCCTTGTTTGAGAGATCCGGCTAGTACAACTTGAGGGATCCAGCGCTGCAGACAAATATTGGAGTATTTTGGATTATTCTTTCACTTTTAATTAGTTATACAATGACTTATTTTTTAGAAGAACTTGTAGAATGAGATTTTGGTTATATTCGTATTTGAATAGACATTTAGCTAAGATGTTTTGAAAGAAAAGAAAATTGTTTATCGAGTGATGGTGGATCAAGACTTTAACTATCACTAATTTATTTTGTGATGATGGCGTAGGTTTGACGAGCTTACAAGTTTTTAAGAGAATCAATGAGGAATACTATTCCCGATGATGTGTTAAGATGGAAAGTAGTAAAGAGAGATATTTTAGAAACTTGCAACTTTGATGTTAAATGCTTATTTCATATATTCATACACATAATGATAAGGATTTAAAACGTACACTTTTAGGGGGTCATTTAAGCCCTAAATCGACCAATTTTATATCCGTTACAGCTTAATTTCGTTCCTTTTCACTTTTTAGGTCTTTTGGAAGCAAAATGCTAGAATGAAGCATATTTGGACGAAAAGGAGCAAATACATGAAGAAAATGGCAAAGTCAAGTTCGAAGCCACTTAAAGCTGATCAACTGTACCTGACAGCATCCTAATTAAAGGGCGACGTCATCCCTCTATGATGACTTGATCAAAACATGCACGCGATGGCTCAGTGAAAATTCTGGACTTATAACCTGACGGCGTCACGCCTTAATATTGGAGGGCGTCACTCACAGTTTTCAACTCAGACAGCCCAGATCTAGAATCAAGATGATGTCCTAAATGAAGACCGAAGACGTCACAACTCTAAGGTGATGCCGTCCCATCGATGACTTGACCCAGACGAAACCCTAATGACAGTGAGCTGACGGCATCCCATGCAAAAGGTGACGCCGTCGCATTTGTAAATCTATATATAAAATTCGATTTTCGGCATTTAAAGAGGTAGACTTTTGGAGAAAAAACCCTAAATCATTTGTAGTCTGAATTGGACAGTATCTTAGGGTCCCATACCCTATTTTACACATCGAGATAAGTATTTTAATCCAAAGTAACATTATGTCTATCCCTTATTTGATTGATTGTATGTATGCTTGCTTGTTTACCATGTCTAGCTAAATTTCTTGTGTATTTGCTTAGATCTATGAAACCTAGTTATTGATTATTGTTAGGTTGTTTCTTATCTTAATTGTAAATTGGCTTAGGAGTGCAACTAGGCATCATTCGTTGTATTTAATGCTTGAGTATGCTTTATGAATGTGTGGCTTATGAATGAAATAGCTTAGGCTTGCCAACTTCGTATGTCATAAACGAGAGATAACCTCAAAGAACTAGGGGGCACACATACCCTACGACCTTAGGAATACAACGCGTTAAGATAAGTTGTGACAATTCAACTGACCAATAAAAGATAACTATGGATTAATAGTTATCTAGGTAAATACATTTTTAATCATCATACGAGCACACTTCAATTAGGCATAAGACTACCCGTAGTAACTAGATAATTAGATAAATTAGATAAGCATAAGTAATCGGTAGAAGTACCACCCCCCAAACCCATTGCCCCGAGATATTTACCTTAGCTTTCTAAAAAACTAATAAAAAGATAAAAAAAGAATCACCCTCAACCCCCACCTTCTCATCATATATTTCTTACTAGCAATCCTATTCCCCTAGAGAACGATATCAACCCCTGAGGCTTACCCAATACTACACTACAACGATTACGTTCACTGCCTAGGAGGTTCAAAAACTTGCTCGACAAAAAGGAAGTTTCCTTCAACCCGAACGCGCTCCGTACGCGCATCAAGTTTTTGGCGCCGCTGCCGGGGAATAGAATATCTAGTTAGATCTATATCTCGTTAGGTTCCCTTGCTTGATTCCTATCAAGTAATATTTTTTATCATTTTCATTAGCTTCCTTGTAGTCTATCCCTCTTCTTTGTGACGTTGTTCGTAACCTCATCACTTATCATCATGGAAGGTGAAAACCCACCACCAATTGACCCACCAAGAGGCCGTACTCTTGGTGAATACTCTAGACCAAGCCATCAAGGCTATAGGAACACCTTTGATCTCCCCGATCAAGCTCAAACTACGGTCATGCGATCCAACACCATCCGGTTGGTGCAAAACGGATGTGCATTCCATGGACTTCGTTCCAAAGATCCTAACCAGCATCTCAAGGATTTCCTAAAAATTGTTGACTCCATCGACCTTGATGCTACCACACGGGAGACCACGCTTTTGCGTCTCTTCCAATTCTCTCTATGGGACCAAGCTAGTAATTGGCTTGAGCGACTTCCTGCCGGATCCATCTCAAGTTGGGATGATCTCACCACTCGTTTCCTCGCCCAGTTTTTCCCACCGGGGAGAACTACTAAACTTAGGAATAACATCTTGATGTTCCAACAACGTCAAGGCGAAACTCTCTACGAGGCATGGACTCGATTCAAGGACTTGCTCCATAAAGTCCCTCATCACGGCATCGATCTTTGGCTTCAACTCCAAATCTTTTACGATCATGTCAACTTCTCAACTAGGCAAACCATCGACCAAGCGGCCGGTGGCAAAACTTAGTGAACTCACTATGGAAGAATCATAGGGTACAATAGAGTACCTTGCCCTATATGACAACGAATGTTGGAATGACCCCCGTGAGTTGCCCAAAACCGTCAAGGCAATCTCCTTGCCTTCCATTGACTCACAACCTTCCAATCGTAGGATGCTCGGAGTTGAAGATCAAGTCAAATTCCTAATGAGCTCCTGCGAGAATCCTAAGTCTTCACGCCAAGTGAAAAAGGTCTCTTCCTTGTGTGAGATATGTAGTGGTCCCCATGACACTTGTACTTGCACGAGACTCCCTGAACAAGCTTCCATGGACTACGCATCCTCGCTTACCAATGGAATGGGAGGGAGATTCGCCACAACACCCAGACCTAGGACTTTCAACGATGCCCGAGAAGCATGGAGGGGCAAACCCGACTATAATTGGGGTCAAACCAAAGAATTCACCTCTAATGACTCCCTATGGTCCCACTCTCACGGACCTATTCATCAAAACTTAGAAGGGATGATGCAACATCTAGTTACATACCAAGAAGCTCAAATAGCCAAGCTTTCGGACCGCTTTAACCAACAATAAGACGAGATGGATAGGAAGATAGATAACCTTTTGAAAGCCATGACTAATAGTGATAGGAAGACCACCAAAAAGGTTAATGCCATCGCGACTCATTCTCCCGAAGCCTCCGGTGTTAAGATTAAGGACCCAAGCAAGTACTTCGAAACTAGGGACCCGTCTTCATCCAAGCATGTTCACTTCGCCAATGCCATCACCCTAGTGAAACCAAATAAGAATAGTGACGAAGCGAACCATGAGACGATACTTGAGGTTAGTAAGACTCCTAAGGATGAATCGACAAATGAAGTAGACGAAGTAGGTGATGGATACTTCAATAAGTTTCCTACGGAAGAGGAACTTTCATGCCACCCCCACCTAGTGCGCGACCTTCATCATATGTATGTTAGGAGAAGCCCACGAATCATCTTTGGAAATCCTAGAAATATCAACATACCATGTTGCATAGGTCATCTTTTCGTGGCAAAGGCCTACATTGATCGCAAATCCCCAATAAACATCATGACTAGCACATACTATAATTGGGTGATGAAGAAACCTATCCCAAATAGGCAAGACCCCGATGATCCTAGAGTTAGTTGTAATTTCCTTGGTAAAGTTAAGGGATTGCCAGTCTATGTAGGTAGCTTTACGTACCTTACGAATTTCGTGATTGTGGAGGATATTAGTACGCCCATAGATCCTAGCTTGTCCCATGTAGTTCTAGGAAAGCCATTCATAGAAAACACCGGGATGAAATATGATCCGTCGTCAGGGATAGTTAGATTCAAGGATGAGACCGATGACATAGCCTACCAAATGCCATTTAAGATTGAGAAAATTTCATCACTATCTAATGATGAAAAGGAACTTAAGCTATCGGTCTACTATAGGAATGAGGAGGATTAAAAGAGAGGAGTAGACTATGTGATGTATAAGATATTTGGGTTCTATAAGGATTGTTTGAAATTAGGACCGGAATATAGAACCAATTGGGGGGAAGATGACTTCTTAGAAAGATGCACGATAGGACATAACTATACCATGGAAAACCCCAATAGAGATCGTCATGAGGAAGAAGACGAGGTAAGGAAGTCACGTAGGAGCACGACTTCGAGTCTAGCTACAGACTCATAAATAAAGAAAAGCGCTTCGTGGGAGGCAACCCATGCTTAATTGTTTGCTTGTTTTGTGTGTCGTATATCTTTTTCATTGTTGTTTATTCTCATGTTTGACTTTGTGAAAATGCTTTATTTTGTCTTTAACCTCGTCTTAATTACATATAAAGGTATTTTACAAAAAGATAAGTGTAGGGAAGATCACATACATTTTTGAAGAACATGAACATGAGAATTACAATTAGTGAAATTGATATATATGTGTGTTTGTTAGAGTCAAATGCTTGTATCGAGTCATAATGGGTGTTTTGCAGGAATTTTTCTAGGTGTTAAAGATGTAATTTTTCCAGAAAAACGCAGCAGACTAGTTTCTGTCAGGACAACCTGACAGCGTGAGGATTAAAGCCTGACGACGTCAAGTTAAGTAGAAACAGTTTATCATTTTTTCATTTTCTGTGCTACTTATAAATTTTTGGAAATTCCCAGGTCTTAATTTTCCAGAAAAACTGCAAACATCCATTCCACAAGCATTATATCTTACTTGCTTTCTAGTGTAGTTGTGTCATATATAGTTTTACCGCTGATTTTACGCGAAGGTTTCATTTGTTTTCTTATAAGTGTGTAGGCTATATTTGGAAAGAAGAAGAAACACAATATTGGATAAAGCTTATTACTCATGCATTCTTCTTGGAAAAGAATTTAACCGCAACTTCACACATATCCTACCGAGATAATCAGGGGAGTACTAGTTTCTTTTCCTTACTTACCTTCCTTTATCATAACTTTGATACTTTTAGGGAACATTGGGAACAATGTTCAGTGTTAGCCTTAATAGTTTTTATTAGAAGTGATGGTCATTCACGATTAGGAACTTTGTAACGCGTGTTAGATATCGTGATAGAATAGTCAACGGGCTCGTGGATTGGGCTAAGCTAATTGGTTAGAAGTTATGTTAAGCTAGCCTTATATCAGTCCATGTCCAATCCAATCCAAACGAGCCCATGCCAAGCCCATTAGGGCATCTTCTACTTGTACTATATAAACCCCTCAAAGTCTCATTTGAGGGGTGTGCTTGAATGTGTGTGTGTGTGTGTGTTTCTTTGGAATAAAGTTTCCTTTCTTCTCTCTATCTCTCTACACATTCATACGAATTCATATTCAAGTCACCAAGTTCTTCATCTTTTCCTTTCTTATTCTCTACGCATATCATCAGTTTGTGTTTCACGTTTTATGCATACGTGTGTTTGTGTCTAACGTTGTGATAAGGTATAAGTGATAAAAGGGGCTTTACATTCAGTTTAAGTGTGGGGAGGGAGATTAAAACGGGAACTTAAAAACTATTCACTCACTTGATCATTTGTCTTGTCCTTGGTAATTTGTGTAATAAACTATGAGAAATATTTGTTAGGGCAATTTTAGCGCCAAATTTAAAATTTTTTATGACATTTACGAGCTAAAATTTAGTCTTAATAAAGCGTCTCGTGGATTAGGAGTTATATGACTAGCACAAAAACCATTTACCACTCAAATTTTACCCCAAAATGTGCCCCTAGATCTTTAGGAATAAAAGAATTCACCTTTAATGCTTATAGAGTGTACCGGTAGTATAATAGATTCTAGAACTTATTTTGTGATGCATTCCGAGATCACTAGTGAGACTACACTTGTGTAGTTAGGAATAACTAAGTGAAAAGGGCATTAGGATAACCCTTGTTTGAAACCTGTATTATAATTACTTCTTCCACATCGGTTGAGTAATTACCCCACACCCTTGCGATGTACTCATCTTTAGTACATGATACCCCTAGTTAACCCCTCAGAGCCTATCCTTTTCGCGGTTCTCGTGATGTTTCGGGTTTCCGAAATATCAATAAAGAGCATTGTTTACAATTCACCCCCAAATGTACACCCAAATCGCCTTAGCCTACCTTGTATGCACTCATCTTTAGTGCAGTATTGTTATCATTACTTAACCCTTAGTTCAAATATCTAGTTACTTGCATGGTTGCTAAGTCGAGTCATATCTTTTGTACACAGTTTTGGGACGATTGGGACTCATGGGTAAAAGTAATATTTTATGGAGTAACGGGAAAGAACGATAAATTTAAATTCCCTTTATCTACGTATATAAATACTCCAAGTGTTTTGATCTTTTCAAATCTGGTCAATTAGTGTTAGAGAAATAAAAAATCAAGTGTAGGGATGCTCCTATAAATCCCTTATATTTTGATGTTATCGTAAAGGATGGTAGAGTAAAAATGTATGCAAAAAAATCCTTTGTTTCCCTACCGTAAGCCTAATGTTACAACCCTTGTAAAGACCTCTTAGATAGTTGTTCCTAGGTGCTTAAGCCCAAAGCGGTGGAGGTTTGATCTATTCTCAAGCTTATGGTAATCTATGTACTATGCCAGGTAATGAGTGTTTATCTTCCATTTCCATTTATTATATTTCATATAAACCCGAGAGATGAGAGAATCCAAACACCCCTTGTGAGGTGCTAGTGTATAAAATCTATGTGCTTGTTATGACTATTGCGGTGCTTTTACTTGTTGTGAATTATTTTAAACCAATGCTTCATGCCCCCAAACTTATAAATTGATTGGCCAAAAGCACATTTGCTTGAGGACAAGCAAATACCAAGCGTAGGAATATTTGATAAGGATTTAAAATGTACACTTTTAGGGGGTCATTTAAGCCCTAAATCGACCAATTTTATATTCGTTACTGCTTAATTTCGTTCCTTTTCACCTTTTAGGTCTTTTGGAAGCAAAATGCTGGAATGAAGCATATTCGGACGAAAAGGAGCAAATACATGAAGAAAATGGCAAAGTCAAGATCGAAGCCACTCAAAGCTGATCAACAGTACCTGATGGCGTCCCAAATAAAGGGCGACGCCGTTCCTCTATGATGACTTGATGAAAACATGCACGCGACGGCTCAGTGAAAATTCTAGACTTATAACCTGACGGCGTCACGGCCTTATTATTGGAGGGCGTCACTCACAGTTTTCAGCTCAGATGGTCCAGATCTAGAATCAAGACGACGTCCCAACTGAAGACCGACGGCGTCACAACTCTAAGGTGACGACGTCCCATCGATGACTTTGCCCAGACGAAACCCTAATGACGGCGAGCTGGCGGCGTCCCATGCAAAAGGTGACGCCGTCGCATTTGTAAATCTATATATAGAATTCGATTTTTCTGCATTTAAAGAGGAAGAATTTTGGATAAAAAACCCTAAATCGTTTGTAGTCCAAATTGGACAGTATCTTAGGGTCCCATACCCTATTTTACACATCGAGATAAGTATTTTAATCCAAAGTAACATTATGTCTATCCCTTATTCGATTGATTTTGTGTATGCTTGCTTGTTTACCATGTCTAGCTAAGTTTCTTGTGTGTTTGCTTAGATCTATGAAACCTAGTTATTGATTATTGTTAGGTTGTTTCTTATATTAATTGTAAATTGGCTTAGGAGTGCAACTAGGCATCATTCGTTGTATTTAATGCTTGAGTATGCTTTATGAATGTGTGGCTTATGAATGAAATAGCTTAGGCTTGCCGACTTCGTATGTCATAAACGAGAGATAACCTCAAAGAACTAGGGGGCACGCACACCCTACGACCTTAGGAATACAACGCGTTAAGATAAGGTGTGACAATTTAACCGACCAATAAAAGATAACTACGGAGTAATAGTATCTAGGTAAACACATTTTTAATCATCATACGAGCACACTTCAATTAGACATAAGACTACCCGTATTAACTAAATAATTAGATAAATTAGATAATTAGATAAGTAGAAGTAATCAGTAGAAGTACCACCCCCCAAACCCATTGCCCCGAGATATTTACCTTAGCTTTCTAAAAAACCAATAAAAAGATAAAAAAAAAAAAAGGAACCACCCTCAACCCCCACGTTCTCGTCATATATTTCTTACTAGCATTCCTATTCCCCTAGAGAACGATATCAACCCCCGAGGATTACCCAATACTACACTATAATGATTAGGTTCACTGCCTAGGAGGTTGAAAAACTTGCTTGACGAAAAGGAAGTTTCCTTCAACCCGAACGCGCTCCGTACGCGCATCACATAGTATTATATATATGCAAGGTTTTTATAAAGATTTTTATTATGAGAGAAAAGCATATATCATCGTTTTATCTACATGTGATTACTACATTTATATATCAACTAGTGTTAGGTAAGAGAACATACCTTTGCTCTATTCTCTTTTTATGGTTTTTAGAAACCCTAGACACGAAATACTTCATGAGCTTTTAAAGTAATCAATTGTACTTTGTGAAAGTAAGTTGTGATTACTCTTGGGTTCTTCCTTGGATGTTGACTTCATTTTTCTTTGGATAGAACGAAGTCATTGAAAGAATCCTAGCATGAAGATTTCTCAAAAGAAAATGTTATAATGACCTATCACTATCCAACATTTAAAATATAAAAATTTCTAAAACATGAATTTTTGTTTTAAGAAATTTCCTTCTTTGTAGTTTTCAAACATAAACGGATCGTATCAAGTTTTTAAAGTACAATATACTCTAAGAAACTTGGTAACAAAGCTCTGATGCCAATTGTGGAAAACTAGAATAGGGGGTTGAATAGTTTTACCGATTAAAACTACGTTTTAAAGTATTTAGATTAACTTATGTCAATCTATTTAGTTTGTGTGTTGGATATTGATAGATAAGCATATAAGTAAGTAATGCAAAAGATAAATAGTAAAGGAACACAAAACCATGACACGAGTATTTATAGTAGTTCGGCTACAAGGACACCTTCCTTGCCCTACTTCACTCCCCAAGTACCCTACTAGAGAGTTTGTAAGCACTACACAACACAAGCTCCTTAATGTGGCGGAGAAGCCTTCACAATGTCACCGACTCTTTATCCGGTACAAGGCTAGATACCGAGTTCTTCCACGAGGTAGAACCAAACCTATCACAACGTCACCTACACTTTATCTAGTACAAGGCTAGATACCGAGTTCCATTACAAAGGAGGAACTACTACCCAACACTACACCACAACACAACTACCCAAAAGAGACACACTCCTTGTTACAACACTAGAAGGATATCAACATCCTTTAACCCAAACTACATAACTTGTACATCGATGCACCATATCAAATGTACACCTTCGGTACGGTTCACTAATGCCTTTAACACGACACTTCGGCACCTTTCACTAATGCCTTCAGTACGACACTTCTATGGAGGGAGGAAAGAACTATCAACAAGATGCACTTCAGTGGTCTTGATGATGACGAAGCTTAGCAACTCATGACCTTTAGCTTGCACGTCTTCAAGAGGTGGTGATCTCGCCTTTAAGAGGAACCTAGAGAATCACACAAACATAAAACTACATAGAATGATCCTTTGGATCTCTGGTTACTGAGGTTAGAATACTGAGAGAAAGTATATCTAAGAGTGGTTGAGAGTAAGAGAGAAATGGCTCACTATTTATACACAAAACATGTCTATTGTCCCACGGTTCCGACGGATCCCTCACCAGAGGGATCCAGCTAGTGCAAATCCTCGGATCCGGCTACTGGGTCAGTTTAGTCTAGATTTTGGGTTGCAAACCGGGTTATGGGTTATGGACCATGGGCTATGGGTATTGAATTATGAATACCCAACAAGATGCAATGTACTTAGTCATTAGGTTATGGATCTTGGGTCATGGGTCATGGACTTTGGGTCATGGATCATGGATAATATCCAATAGGACTTCATGCATGATGTCATGCAATGGTTCATGGGTTATGGATCATGCTCCATGGGTATGGGTTATGGACTTTGGTTTTTACCCGACAAGATTCATTGTAACTAGTCAATGTATCATGGGTCATGGGTCATGGACTTTGGTTTTTACCCATTACTTACCCATCACAACATATACAAAGTACATATATATTTCTATAAAATATAAACACTAATTGCTTGTTATACATATACATTTCTATAAGATGTAAACAATATTACTTGTTAGTTTTATATAAAAATGTCTTTGGTTTTATATAACTTATTTACTAAACATGTTTTGATGGTTTTAATATGTTTAGTGAAATTATGTTAGTAAACTCTCAAAGCTTTTACGTATTTTATTTATTTCATTAAAATGATTTTACGTTTGTTATCGACACATTAGAAGATCGTAAAATATAAATAAACGTTTTTATGGTTTATTTGTATTAACACAATGATCGTTAAATACAAAAGAGATGGACTTAGATGTCAAAAATGAAAACCCTTGTCCTCCTCCCTAAAGTGGCAGGTTATGGAATGGACTAGAAGGGGGTCCAAGTGTCGTTTTTTGAAAAGTGTAGGAGCATTAGACAAGAACTTAGAGAGCAAGTTAAGGGTTATATAAACACCCCTACCCCTCTCCAACTGGAGTTCGTTCCACATATAAGAATCCTTAGACGAATTCTTTTATTAATTTGTTTTACATCTCCATAGTTCACTGTATCAAAACCTATAAACTAATAAATCCTTGTTAGTGTTTCGTATAAATATATGTTTATTTGATATCTATTACAAACAGGATGTCTAGTCCACTGGGTGGTTTGTTTGATTCTGTATCAACAGACCCGGGTTCAAATCCGGCTACTGTCAGTTTTTAGGTTTATTTTTGGGCTGTTTTATTCGATTCAAACGCATACCACTTAGGTATTTGGATCAGATCTAGAACAAGCATTAAAAACAAGTTGTTTTGGTAATCGTGGAATAAGCATTAGCATTCTAACGTGCTTCGTTTGATGTGTAGTGTGTGTTTATGTTAGATGTGATAATTTAATCACTAACAGTTTTATTCAAGATTCAAGATCCGATGAAATTAATCATTTGTTGATTAATAAAGGTTTGTATTTATGTGTTTTTATTTTATGTGGTTAGTTAATTAAACATAAACTAGATCCATCCGCTGCGTACTCGTAGTATTGATGGTTATATCAATATGAAATCCCAACAACATCTATCAGAGCCATCTTGTTTGGTGTTATAGGTTACACTTTAAATCGCTAGATATGCTTATTAAACACATAAATTAATTATTATGACAATAACATGCATTATTGTCATTTCGTTAAATCTTGATCCTGTTTTATAGTAATGGTTAATAAGACTAAAAGGGGCTAGAAAAATTAAAAAGGTTTTTGTAACTTGGACTTCTTCTTTTTCTTTTTCCGATCTTAAGGCTTACGCGGTCATTATTATGATGTATGTGGTCCACTTGGTACTTTTCTCGAAAACCTTGTGGGAGCCTTTTGATTCTCCAATTGGGGAAGACTCATTCAGGAGTTTTGGAGCATTATTTGTTTTACCGCTTTCCATTAGATTTTGTCTTCACCTCTACCCCTTCTTCTGTCTATTTTAATTGCATATATATTTTTTATTCCTTGTGACTTGTTTTACATATATGCTATTGATTTTGGAAATAAAACAAACTAATTACTTATATCAAAACTTATTTTTAATTAAATCATGTGTTCCATCAAGCTATTGAGGGTGTGAATCATTACTCGAAGCTACTAGGATATAGCTTGCTGGATAAGGATGAGATTTAATTCTTGTCTACTAATATACACACTTATTCCTTGTGACCAGTTATGTGTTATGTGTAAAAACTTGTTTTTTGACACTTAAACGGACTATAAACTATCGAAATCTGATTTGATTAGATCATTGGTTCCATTAAACTATTAAGGGTGTAGATCATTACCCGAAGCTACCAGGATATAGCTTGCTGGATATCGTGTGATTTAATAAACTTTAACTATAAGATACCTAAAGTTTTGTGCTTTTATTAATGATATTTAATTATAACTAATTGCTTAGTTAAATCAAAACATGATTTAGGGTTTTGCGTGGTCTTTTCCCGCCTCACTACATGTTTCGGGATATGAGGGAATTATTGGAAGAACTTGGGTCTTTGTTACTCATGCATAGTACAATATAGGGTTTTGATCATTCTTTTTCCGTGATAATAGTACACCTAATAAGTTGAAAATTGTTTTTTTGCACACTTTTGTTACAAAGATGTATCCATGCTTCTTTGTACACAAAACGTTTTGATACATTTTTTGTCAAAAATTACTTCATACCCTACATGTAATTTAAGTCTGTGCCATCTAAGCGTGAGACCTAGAGTTGCACTTGTCTTTCGCCTTGCGTGAGACGTAGGTGAATTTCAACCCAAGGTGTTTATTCTCTAAGCGTGAGACCTAGAGTTATTTACACATGTTCTCTAATTGGACGACTAAATCGAGTCAAGCGGTGAGATCTTTGAGCCCGAGGCCTATGATTAAAAAAACATGCATAACACTAGAAGCGTATACTCTAGTGCCATAAGTCTCACAAATCTAAGAGTTGCACTAGTAATGCAATTATCGACCACCGATTACCTCTTGCACCCACAAGACTTACCAGAGTAGTGAGACTACCATGACGAGTGGGATTTCAAGCAGGATCTTAGTCTTTTAATGAATTACTTATTTTTTTTTTCAAAACATGGGTAGTTAATTTTTTTTAAAAGAATTAATTATCGAAAATACTAAATTCTAAACTTTGAATATTTTTTTATTGGATATTGCAACGTATTAAAAGGTCTCCTTTCCTTGTAAGAAAGAGAGAGACTTATTCCTATCTTTTTTTCCTTGCTAGAAAAGTTAATGATAAGAACAATTGAATTTACTCGAAATTCTAATCCAATTCGTAAAGTGAACATACTCATGAAATCGTTTTATCTTGCAAAAGTCAAACGGTTAAGTATGGTTGCGACTTATTCTTTCAAATAGGATTCACTACCCCTTCTTGGTTTTGGAACTCTTTGAAACATATAATATCTTTTGATAACCATAAGATGCGTTTTATAGCCATTAAATGCTAATGTCTTGTTATTATCGAGCCATTCCTTGAGTTGTATTTAGAAAATGGAAATATTACCGTAAAATGGTAAAAACAATAACTAGCATAAATCACTTAGTTGTTTGTTTTGAACCAATAAAGGCCCTACACACTTGTGGCTATGTAGGCGAAATATTAAGGAGAAATTGCATGCCAATTTTCGAGTTAAGGAGTTAGCATAAATGGCTAGTCCATTATTAATGTAATAGAACTTGACACACTCCTTTGGATATCTAAGTACATGCTTACTTGTTCACATTAGCAATAATGTATAGATATTCAAGACAAGGAAAGTAAATAGTTTTCTATTTGCTTCTCACCAATAGGAAAAACACTTTTAATGTTTGTCTAATTCAGTGGGAGCAATATAATTTGTTTTCTAAGCTGACATTCTAGTAATGTTATTTGTGGGAACTATGAGCTTGTCTGCCTTATAGTTGTTCCATATTATTTCTGGCCTGCCCAAAAATAATTTATTACTTTCCAAGTGTGATACTTTTTCCATTTAGTATGAATCACTGCATATTATTTTATATGATAACTTGTCGCTTTATGTAGCATTATCTATAACATCATCATGCAAGATTACTTATTAATTGAACATGTTTTATATACACTTTTCATGCGGATATGATTTGAGCTTGACTTAATTCATATTCTATATTTGACATGGCCATTATCTGTACAAACAAATGCATGTCGTGTTGTTTTGTATACTTGCTTAATGTTGCACCCTGCATAAGTGGGAGAAATCTTAATTGTGTGCAAAGAACAACATATAATAGTATGACTAATGGTTTTCCTTGACCATAAGGTAAGGAAATTAATATTCTACTAAGATTTATACACATAAAATGTATGTTGCGCTATTTAGAATAAGTGTCAAGATATATAGAAAGATACTTCTAATTATTCACTGAATTGTTTAGGCAAAATGATTATGTTTTCATATAAAGTCATAATCATGAAGTGAGCAATTAACTTGAAATTAATATTGAGGCCAACAGTCAGTGCTCATAATTTCTTTAGTTAAATATGTTTTATGTCTTCTTGTAAAGACACAAACATAAAGTCCTTTAATTGTTGAAAGACTTGAAATGTAAGGTAAGAAGTTAGCTTGTTATGTCTTATTGTCAAGACATGAACCTGAAGTCCTTGAGTTGATCAATGGCTTATAATGTATAGTAAGATATTAAATGTTATGTCTTCTTGTAAGGACATACACATATAGTAAGTGACTTGGTCAACAACTTATAATATCTAGTATGCAATTGGTTTTTTTGAAAAACTATGTATGCAATTTGGTTTGACCCAATTGACAAGTATATAACAAAAAGAGTATTAAGTTGTCTAAGGATTTGTGGTATAGTCTCACCATCCTGATACTGATAGAATACCATTTTTTGTGGTATGTATAACATGTTATATCAAACTCTTCTAACATTGTTTGATTAATGATAACTTAAACTGCTTTAATCTCCAAAACTATCAAGGTTTGAAAATTGAGTATATCATGTATATACTATGACTCCAACGTTGAAGGAAATTAAGACATCATCTATTGATGGAATGGAATGATTTCCATTATGTCTTAATTAGAGTTCCAAATTTGTTAATATCTCTTGGATCATGTTATTAACAAACTAGAGTTGAGAACTATGGATGCATTTTAAATGTCCCAAGTGGAAATAATTTATTGTTGCTAAAGACGCTTATTATTTAGAGAATAGTCTCTACTTACAAAAGTAAGTGGTAGAATCTTGAAGATTCAAGAACAAAATGCACAACCTTCTAAATACACTTGCTAATGTCATACTAAGGTTAAACATGAAAATGTTAAACCAAAGAATGATGTAACTCATATTCATAGATCTGCAAGGATACCTCATGCAATTGCGTGATATTGTATATCAACGTTGAGGAATATAAGTTAGAGAATCTCTGAGAACCTGTTAATTATATAGAGATGCATTATCAAATCTTGAATCTGATAAATGTCTCAAAACTAAGAATGAAAAGATGCAGTCCTTGAAAGACAATCATTATTTTGAACGTGATTGATATTTTACCAAACAACTAAACTATGAGGTTAAGAATGAATTTCTTTAACTCATAAGGACAAAATTGTACAAACATTAATGTATGTCTTGTGATAGAAGTTTTAATCATACTCAAGCAACTGATTATGACTAAATTTCTTCTCTAAACGCATTATTTATATAAAGATGATTAATTGTCATACTTGTTTTCATGCATATGAAATATGACAATTGTTGATTACCTTTGCGAGGACGGTGCGTAATCAAAAGGGTTATGAATCCATATAATTTTTATTAAACACACAAGATAGTAGAGTCCAAGTGTGGATTAGATCATGCATCTAGGAGCTGAGATCTTAAGTTTAGTTGTAAATCAATATTTTCATTTTGATTAAGTAAAATAACTCCTGAGTACACTTGAGAGCAAGTGGGAGTAGTATGTTTGTTTCTTAGATCTCATATGTCATATTGAAAGTTATTTTCCATCTAAGAAACATTTTATCCCTTGACTTGGAATATAGTTTATTTGAGAGATTTAGGAGATAAAACATATAACTTTGAAATGTATATGTTTATTATGATAAACTTGTGTGGTAATTACTTCTGACACAATGTAACGTATCATTCAGCAAACCTCAAAGGATATATTTCACTTATGATAATTTAACACATGAATGGATACTTTTAGTTTAACTAAAGATTCATCATGTATATTAAATTGTGTGTGAGGATAATTGTAACTTTTGCATGAGTGCAAGGTAAGTTGACAACAACGGTATCTAAGAGAGAGTCTCTAGATGATTGTTGAAATAAACCTTCTGTGGAAGTTGTTTTAGGTTAGGTGAATTCATTAATGTGTTTGGAGTCGTCCCTAGTAATGAATGACATATATATATATATATATATATATATATATATATATATATATATATATATATATATATATATATATATATATATATATATAATGACAATTCTAATACAATTAATATAGCCAAAGAACCTAGGGTTAAAAAATGCACCAAACATTACCATAGAAAGGTTCAACCGTTTAAAATAAAGCATAGTGTTGTATGTACTGATGATGGTTTAATTGAGAGGATGTTTAATTCTAGTCATTGTGGGATTTCATCATAGATGATAATATTGTTGACTAGAAATGCTCAGTTGAGAGCATTGTTACAATACACATTAAAGGATAAGAATAATTTACAGTTTAAGAAGCTGTTGAGATGACTGGTTCATTGAAAATCAATTATAGTATATTTATATTCCAAGGAAATACAAAGGAAATATGTATTCCCGAGTCGTTTCCCAATGAAGGTTGAATGGAACTTGTGATTCGAGTCGTGATTGTGTGTGATGAATAGTGAAAATAAGAGATTTTGGATTTTAAAACAATTATGAAATATAAACTAAAAACAACTAATAAAGCAAGTTAAACAATTATGTAAAGCACACGTAAGCAAAATCGTAAAGAAAACCTAAAAACGCGCAAAACCCGGGCTAATCCCGAGCCTTAAAAGTGAAATTTAAGAAATGCTAGTCCTAGAAACACAAAACTATTTTTCCTAAGTCCTAAATGATAAAATAAAATTTTGAAAAAAATAAAATTATTTTTTTGACTTTTATTTAATTTATTATAATTTAAAAACTCAAATAAAAAAATTAAATGTTTAAAAGTATCAAAACTAATGGGAAAAATATGAAACTTGGCAGGAAAATACTTTATATTACTCTAAACTCAGTAAAAATAAGAAAGTTGAAAAGTATAAGGAATAAGCAGATAATAAGCTAAACAACCTAATAAGCAAATGAGACTAAAAGGGTGATAAAAGAATTAAAGGTGCAAAGTTAAACGCGAAAGACCCAAGGGCGCTATTGGTACAGGTACACTCTTATAAGGCTTCCTAAGGGTGAGGTCTTAGGTTCGAGCCTGCCTCACCTTTTTTGATCTTTCTATTTTTTTTTTTTTTTGAACTTTGTTTTTGAACAAGCTTATAAATAAGATAAAAATAAACAACTTTTGAAAAGGAAATATTTTTATAAATGTGAAATAAGCAGGTAAATAAGTCCTAATAAGCAACAGATACTACTTGTACACTTATGATCCAAACACACCTTAAAAAGACTTTGCACAAGCTCTAATAAGCTAGTGCTTACCCTGCAATAGGCTGCTCAACTAAAAGGGAACTAAATAAGCAAATCTAAACCTAAATAAGCAGTCTTAGATAAGCAGATAAGCTACAAATGCAAGAAAAGCTAAATGGTACTGCTTATTGATCAGGTGCCTGAGGTAGCTATTTTAAGATGTCCTAAAGGTTATTAAAGTTATAAGCTACTGGATACAAACCATAAAAAAAAACATTTAACATCAACTAAGGAGCTTATAAAATGAAAATCAGATATTTTTCAGCTTGTATAAGCTTAATAATGAGCTAATAAAATGGTCTCAGAGGCTATTTAGACTTCTTTTAAAAATTTTAAGTATCAGAGGTGTTGATTTCAAGACTAAATTTAAGCTAGTATAAATAAAAGCACCACTTTAAAAGGCTGAAACACATTAAGATCTTACACTAGAGATATGATAAATGTACTTTTTGAGAATTTTGAAAAAACTTTTAACTATAAAAATGACCTGAGAACTATGCTACTTAGAATTTTTTTTTTCTTTTTTTTTTTAAATTGACACAGAACATACAATGAGAACAAGGACTAAAGACTTAAATGATACCTTACCAAAACTTTAAAACATGACTGTTAAGCTAATTTAGACTAAAATTCAACAACATAAGAGAATTTTTACTAGATTTTTAGAAAGAAGCTGATAAAGTCTAATTTTAAACCATAGAAGTTTACAAACTTACTCATAATCATTAAAACTAAGTAAAAATGCTTTTATTAACTTTGAAACTATCACTAACACCAAATTAAAGCTTTATGAAATTCACCATATGATCAAAACTTATTTTATCTAAAAACTGACCTTTATGCCAAACACTCCTATATGTGAATGCTTTGCTTTTAAAAAGAGTTGAACTTTATAGGCTAAGATTACTGAAAACAAATATTTAACTAAGTATTTGAAGATATAAAAAGCAATAAGCAACCAGAAATAAGCATTATATTAAGCTTAAATAGTAATAAGCTTAAAAAATGAAAAAATGCAACTTACAAATAGCTTTAGCTAAACAAAAGCTTAATAAATGCTCGATGAGTTACTCAACAAGCTTCAGCTTGTTTTCAACAAGCTGGTAAGACCCTATAAGCTCTTCCTTTTCTGGCTTATCTTCCACAATAGCTTATTTGACCATTTGTTGACTATTTTTGAATTTTTGAAATTAAAACAGATTTATAATAATAAGCTCAAAAAAAGCTATAAAAGCTTATATGAGCTTAATAGAAGCTGAATAAGAGCTTATGAAAGAATATTTAACCATAAGGAAACATTAATAAAAGCATAAATGTAAATTAAGACAAATGATTAAAAGAAACTTAAATTTTATTAATAAAAGAAAGATTACAATGCTTTGAAAATAAATAGACATAAAATGGAAAATTACAATAAAATAAGCTTAAACTAGACTCTACTCTACACGGCTACAATATGTGATTGAGAGGGCTATTATAGCCATAAGCTGAGGGGTGCATTAGGGTTAGAGAAGCTCCTAGACCCTCTTATCTGAGCCCTTGATCAAATCCCATCATCATATCCATAATTTTCAGCCCTTAGATTAGATTGGTGATGTGTTTGAACCAATAAGAGTGCTTCATTATGCCACGTTGGCCATGTGGTAGCACATGTCAGGAGGTGTCAGTTCTTCTAGAAGCATTAAAGACGGGGTAATTTTGGTGTGGAGCAGGGTAAGATGTGGAATGAAAGATGAACAATAATAGGTGTTTTTAGGCGGGTAACTGTTTTTTTATTATTTAATGACGTTTGACCATTTAAAAGGTGGGTTTGACCTGGGTTTTTAATTGGGAGTGGGAATGGGTTATGGTTGGTTTGGGTTAGTAAATGGGCTAGGGATTGGGTTGGATAGGGGTGTTAGTTTAGGACCACGTTTTTTAAGTAGAAATACTTAACAAAGGTTAGGGTTAAGGACTAGATTTGCAAAAGGTAAAGGATTGTTTTTGCAATTTGTGGACTAATAATGCAAAACCATTTTGAGGATTATTTTGTGAAATGATTTTGGTGTAAAGGTTTGGTTTTGTATTTTTGGGATAAAGGTTTGCTCAAAAATGTAGAATGCTTCCCCGGCTCTGGCTTTTTATCCTCTTTCCATTCTCCTGCCCGGTTTTGTCGTTTTTTACTTGATTTTGTCTTTTTTTTATTAATATCCGTACCTGCACATGCATAAACACAAAAACAACATATTTTTTGGCATTTTTGGTCAGTTTTTGGTCTATTAAGTCCATTTTATTAGGTAAAAGGTATGTGTATTTAAACACATACCAATGACTGTCTCAGATAGGTGTTGTGCTTGCTTTAAACACCCTATGAAATGTAATGTGGCAATACTAGTGTATTAGAATGCGCACGTACAAAATGACGCTCATTATGTTATTCAAACTTTCACTATTTGTGAGTTTTGAAATAAGTACTCTTAAAGTTTATACTCGGATGACTACTTAGTTGTAGTGTGCCATACATGTTGAAAATGTTGAGGAACATTGGATTTCAACTTACTAATAGTCTCATGCGAATCTGTGATTAGTATTTGGATAATGGAACTGTAGGCAGTCGTATTACATAATAAATTGATATATCTGGTATGATCATTTTCATTTATACTATTGTGTTCTATATTTGCATATTTAATCCATGAATAAATTTATTTATTCTAAATTTTTCCATTGTCAATCAACAATATGTTAGTATTGTTGAATTAAGGCAAATGTAAGCGTTTGGCAATATATTCACTTGATGAATGTTAAAGGATATGTCCGCCAAACTCATATATTATTCACAAGTTATAAATATTGGACTTCCCCAAACCTACGAGTTATCACTTTATGGATCGACGTCATTAAGTGATATCTCGCAAATGGTTATTTTTATTTTTCCTTTGACTAGAGATGCAAGCAAGTCTTGCATGTGTGGATATTTCTTCTTGACTATAGTCAAATGATATCATGAACAAGGTAGTTATTATTAAAGGTCATTCATGTCCAGAAGCACATGAATGACACGTGCAGTCAAAATAGAATTTGTTCCTTCACTTGTCTTCTGGAGTATGATACTACTGGGCCTCTTGCTGAATTAATCAGATGTTTGTATGGCCATACCCAAAGTATAAATCAAGATGATGCTTGTTTACGTTTTGTAATCTTGATTAATTTCTCAAATGAGAAACATAATATGTTAAACAATATGGAATGACTTTGATCCATAAACCTAGTTTAACAAGTATAAAAAAAAAGGACGAGCATTTATAAACCATTTAAACTGATATGTTTTACAAAACCATACTCAGGTATTCCTGCTAGCAATGTGGTGTTGCTAGACGCATAACATTGTTAGTACGAGTTATTACAATCATGACATTCGCAAGTGGGAGCTATTGGTTATGCTCAAGTCAAATTGGAAACTATACGGCCGGAAATACGTGAGCCTATCGGGGCACACACATATACACGAAGAACACATTTATTATATATTTAATATATATAGTGTATATTGTTATTGAATGTAAAATATATTCCACGAAATATATTTAATGACCATTAGTTTAATCGTTGTACATTGTAAACTAACTAATGATCATTAAATACAAAAGAGATGGACCTAGATGTCGAAAACGAAAACCCTTGTCCTTCTCTCTAAAGTGGCAGGTTATGGAATGGATTAGAAGGGGGTCCAAGTGTCGTATTTTTGGAAAGTGTAGGAGCATTGGACAAGAACTTAGAGAGCAAGTTAGGGGTTATATAAACACCCATACCCCTCTCATTCTAGAGTTCATTCCACACATAAGAAGCCTTAAACGAATTCTTGTGTTAATTCGTTTTTACATCTCCATAGTTCACTGTATCAAAATCTATAAACCAATAAATCTATGTTAGTGTTTCGTATAAATATCAATTGATTTGATATTTATTCCAAAAAGGATGTCTAGTCCAGTGGGTGGTTTGTTTGATTCTGTATCAACAGACCCGGGTTCAACTCCGGCTGTGGTCAGTTTCTGGATTTTATTTTTGAGCTGTTTTATTCGATTCAAAGGCATACCACTTAGGTATTTGGATAGGATCTAGAACAAGCATTAAACACAAGTTGTTTTGGTAATCGTAAAATAAGCACTAGCATCCTAACGTGCTTTGTTTGGCGTGTAGTGTGTGTTTCCGTTAGAGGTGATAATTTAATCACTAATGGTTTTATTCAGAATTCAAGATCCGGTGAAATTAGTCATTTATATTAAAGGTTTGTATTTATGTGTTTTTATTTTATGTTGTTAATCCATTAAACACAAACTAGATCCATCCGCCACATACTCGTAGTATTGATGGTTATATCAATATGAAATCCCAACAACACCTATTCAAGTTATGTTTAGATAATCATTTTTTGAAATCTCTATTATCATTTAACGTTAATGAGAATGTGAATCAAAATAAGAGAGAACGAGATCTAGAAACCTCATCAATGTTATGGAACAACGTTTATGCCACATTTCACTAGACAGAATGACTAGACTTGTGAGAGATGAAGTTCTACCCCATCTTGATTTCTCAGATCTTGAAAATTGTGCAGAATGCATAAAGGGAAAGTTCACCAAAGGAAATAAGAAAGGTGTCACACGAAGTACCAGATTATCAAAAGTAGTCCATACTGACATATGTTGACCTTTTCCTTTGAGCATGGGAGGTCATATATCATGTATTACCTTCGTTGGTAATCAAAGTATATTATCATCATCAACATATCTCTTCACTGCCACCTAAAAAGTAAGAAAGACTAACAAAACTTTAAAGTATCATTTATCAAAACCAAAAGTCAAGTAAAATATAGACAATGATACTTCTAAAACATAAAAACACAAATTCTACAGCATGCCAGCACGCATATATGTTATGCAAATGCATAAAAATACACACATCACATACACACACTAATCTTAAAACAAAAGGAATGAAAAATACCAAAGTGTATGTTTTTTGTGTGTGTTGTAAGGTTTATGTTTTGGTTGAGAAAAGGATAAGTGGGTGAAACCTTTTAACCTACTCCTCATAAACTGTTTTAATTATCTGCTCATCAACTGTAGATGAATAAATGACATTTCCCCTTAAAAATGTTAGTAAGGCTAATAAATTGATTTAAAAGGAGATTATTATATGCCATATGCTTCTTCAAGTTATTGAATCTGTCGATTAATTTCCAAAATTGCATGACCTAACAATAAGCAAACTACTGTATCATGGTAGACTTTACTTTTAAATGTTATGGAATTATAGTTTTTTAATAAGGTTGTAGTATAAGAAATACATCATTCAACGTCTTCTGAAAACTTGATATTTATTCATGAATTAATGGTTACTAACCATAATAAAGTAATAGTTTAATGATTCCTTCGAACTGTTTCGAATGATCTATTATTTTATGTTTCTTAAAATTCTGCATAAGATTAGTGGTTAAGAAAATTATTAAGAATCTAATTTTGTGAAATTATTGAATCTTTAAATGGTAACTCTTAATTTAATTTAGATCACCAGCCCAACGAATAGTCATTCAAATTCATATGGGAGTTCAATCACGCCATATTACAAAATTGTTCAATTCGCCATTTGATGAATCCAAGGTTTATCTATATGATGATTTGAGGAATGAAATAAATATTAGCATAACTAGCATATATGTTACGTTTCTACCTAAAGGTGATATGTGATATGTATGCATGCTTAGCATAATTAAAGTTGATTAACGATTCAATGGTCAACTAAACCAATGTGAGGTTGATAATTGGGCACAACATCTTATATACCTATCATTTTAGTGTTAATGCTAGGTTTTATGTTTATATTTATATGCTTCATGTTACAAATATAACCCATTAACTTATTTAGTTATGTATGAGCATGCATTCATTTTTTAATTTATGTCAGCATCAACCTTAACTTTCCATTCGGTTTACTTGTCCAAAATCGAACCCTTAACTAGTACTAACTTCTCAACATGGAGAGTTTAAATTAAATTCACCCTCGATAATGCGCTTCACATCGATCCTCCCGCTGCACTTACCGTTGCTAGTACCGTAGATCAGACTCGTGCTTAAGAACAGTGAAAGGGATCTAAATGTATGTCCCTCACGATCATTAAGAAATCCATATACGTTGCCATTCGAGGAGTCTTGTGAGTGATCTTGCAAAAAGAATATAACTTTATTTTCCCTCCATATTCTCCGACACATATACGTATGGTTACATGTTTAAATGAGGGTGAGATCCTAGAATTTTGGTGTTATAATTCTAAAAGGGTATTTTTGTAATTTATGCACTTATACTTTTACTTTGCACAGTTAGTCCCTCCTGTTAAGTCTGTTACACTAGAGGTCCTTTTATGTTAAATATTTGCATTTATGGTTCTTATATCATTAAATACTTAACTGAACTAACATTAAATTATTCCATACATACTATTAAAATATCTAATACTAAACCTAAAATTTTGGGTGCTACAAGTAGTTACTTCCATCAAATAACTTTAATTTGGTAGTTATGGTAAATTATGTTATTAAGGCATAGTTATAAATGGTAAAAAGGCCATATTAAAATGAATTATTCTACATTCTAATTTGGTAGTTTAGTTATGTCATTATGATTGTTTTTGGTTTCTTGCTTAGTGAAAGTTTATAGTCATGATACGAGTATGACAAGATGTTACTAGAACAAGATATGATCATTATGTTATGAATCAAGTTCATGTTAGCTTTGATCGTTATGGAAATGGCATAGTTCAGTTATTGATCACCTTAGAGTGATATGAATTCAGTTCTAGTAAAGACAGGAATGCTATGTAGATATGGTTTTACACCCAGTATAGTTCACTTAATAGTATTAGTCTCAGATTAATGCAAACCATTAGTCTAGACTCAGTTAGACATGTAAAGTGCTATATTCACTCAGTTAGTCTTGTGTGGAACAAATGCTTTATACACTCAGTCGGTCATGTGTGGACATCATGCATATGGATTTAGTCCTATGTGGAAACGTGCTTTATGCACTCATGATCCATTATGGATATTGTGCTTTATGCACTCATGTCATGTATGAAATAAGAACACATATTGCATCCCTGCAAGAGGGTATTATATGGAGATCGTGCTTTATGCACTCAGTTAGTAACATGTTTTATGCACTCAGCCAGTATAGTGCTATATGCACTCATTTAGTATCATGTTTTATGCACTTAGCTCAATACCAATACAACTCAGTTATCAGTTTTGTCTCAGTATAGCCCGGTTATTAGTTCAGATTTATTATAGTACAGTGATTAGTTCAGATTCAGAATAGCTCAGCGGCCACCTTAAGTTTGGTATAGCTCAATCTCACTTTTGGATTTAGTTATAGATTCAGCTTTAGTTTTAGTACATGTATTAGCTCATGTCAGAGTGACGAGAATTTAGTTCCATTTTAGCTTTAGTTACAGTTTAGCATTAAATATTCAATAAGGTTGAAATGATATACGACTATATAGTGATTATGATTAAATCATTTCCATTTTACGTTTTACTTTAAGTACCTTTTACTCACTAAGTTATCAGGACTTACCCTGCCCAGTTACCTTTTTTGTAGGTTAAAGATATGGATTTGGGGCTTACGGATGAAGAAAGGTTTATTGAGGGAACGGTGATGCTCGTGATTAATTAGGTGACTAGCATCTCATCCCCACTCTTGTTACCAGCGTGTATTCGCCTCAAGTTTATGTATTCAAATATCTTTCAAGTCCAGAATTTATGTAGTTATGTTTAAGGTGAAGGCTCAATATACGTAACAAACTTTATCAAATTAACTAATGTACGTAACATACTTATTTTATTCTCAACATACGTAATATACTTTCAAATATTTACCAATATACGTAATATTACAGGTTAAAACTTTAAAAAGTTACAATAATGGTCCATGTCGTTTGCGTTGACTTTCACCATTAGTCTTTTGACATTTTTCACTTATAAAAGTTATAGTAATGGTCCTTTGGTTTGCTTTGACTTTCACCGTTAGTCCTTTGACTTTCATCTTTTTTATACACGTTTTTATGTACATTTTTACATGTTTTTATACACGTCTTTTACACATGTTTTTTTACACGATTTATGCACGTTTTTATACACGGTTTTATATACTTTTTTTACACGATTTTATACATATTTTTTACATGTTTTTATACACGGTTTTATGTAAGTTTTTTAACACGTTTTTTACACAGTTTTTATATATGTTTTTTACACGTTTTTTATATGTTTTTATACACGTTTTTTATATACGTTTTTTACACTATTTTATGCACGGTTTTATACACTTTTTTAAAAATATTTTCTAAACGTGTATAAAAATGTGTATAAAAACGTGTAAAAAACGTATATAAAACCGTGTCTTAAAAAGTGCATAAAATCGTGTAAAAAATGTATGTAAAAAACGTATATTAAAACATGTAAAAAACGTGTATAAAAATGTATAAAAAACGTATATAAAAACGTGTAAAAACGCATATAAAACTGTGTATAAAAATGTGCATAATTCGTGTAAAAAATGTATATAAAAACGTGTGTAAAAACGTGTATAAAAAGGTGTAAAAAATGTACATAATGCTGCGTATAAAAACATACATAAAAACGTGTATAAAAACGTGTATAAAAACGTGTAAAAAAACGTATATAAAAACGTGTGTAAGAAACGTGTATAAAAACATGTAAATACATGTAAAAAAAGGTGTATAAAAACGTGTAAAAACGTATATAAAAAAGATGAATGACAAATAACTAACGGTGAAAGTCAAAGCAAACCACATGGACCATCAGTGTAACTTTTTTAAGTGAAAAATGTTAAAGGACTAACGATAAAAGTGAACGCAAACGGCAGAGACCAATACTGTAACTTTAAAAACTAGAAACCTGCCAATATTATGTATATTGGTAAGTATTTGAAAGTATATTACGTATGTTGAAAATAAAATAAGTACGTTACGTATATTGGTTAATTTGAGAAATTTTGTAACGTATATTCGGCCTTCACCCTTAAGATTAATGTCAAATTGTATGTTTTAGAAATGAATCATGATAGTTATGAGTTTTAAAAGGGTGTTTGCAATAAACCCCATTTCTATAGAAATCACAATTTCGTATATTTTAAAGATGTATCCAGTATTCAATAATGTTCTTTAGTATAAATGAAGCATGTTTTCAGAATTTCATGATTTTTTTTTTTTTTTTTGGTGCAATGGTGAAATTATATTAATCTTCCAAATGTTTTACAACATAAGATATCAGAATCTGTTTTGGACAGCTCCCACAACAGATGCAATACGTCAAAATATACATCCATCCAATATCTGATATTACTACATGTATCAGACATCTCTCTACATATTCAAAACAGAGCAGATTCTTCTTGGGTACTTCCATACATCAGAAACATAATTCACCATGTCAATGCACCATACCATCTAGTTACATTTCCACCACTCCTTCCCACTAAGCTCACTCAACCTGCAACCACAGTGAACAGAGTAGGAAAGGAGAGTGGCATCACTAGGAACCCTTAACCCTTCCACTCAAGGGCTATGCCAAACAACCTACATTTCCATTTCTTGGAATGGCTTCAGTTGTTTGGGAACGCACTCCTTGAGTGAAGACCATCCCTTACCTCCTGTGACAATGTATTGGGTGGACCAAGAAGGTCCATCTTTCATTCCTCTCTATTCCACCCATCATACATTGTCCGCCCAAGCCATATTCCCTTCACAATTGAAAGCCCTTCTTTATGGTACATCTTATCTGATTAGACCTCCTATTGATCCACAATAGATACTAGATTCCTCCCGAATTTCATGATTTGATGATAAGCACGAGCATGTTTAATTTCCGGAAAATGAGTTTGTGCACATCATAGTTTTTTCACCGCCGGCCATGGCTTTGTGACTACGGTTGGGATTTTGCCAACCGCCAGTTTTGATGTCTTCAATATAAAAAACTCAATTTTTTGGTGTTTCACTACCATAACAAACTTATAATCAGGGTTGTGGTCATTTTATGTATCCAGGCCGTCTTCAATGATGTGTAAAGTGGGCGACCGCTTAAGGCCGCAAAAATTTTAAGGCCTTCAAATTTGTTTCATTAACAATTATATGCTTGTGTATACATATTTTTAACGAAGAAAAAAATATTTAGATGAGAAAATATTTTAAATGAGTAATATATTGAATATTTAAATAAATAATTGCATTATATCATAAAAAACGGTGACACTTTCCATATAACATTTCTTCTTGAAAAGCATACTTATGTAATTTTGTCTAAAGCCCTCAAAATTTTCAATAATTCAGGGACGGCCCTGTATGTATCTTCTCAATTAAGAACTCTCTCAATCAAACACCTTATTTTGAGAAATCTCTCCATCAAATTATTAACATCACTACTGAAATCGACTAACCTTAACGTTATGACTTCGTCATCTAATTATATTCTTTAGTCGATTTTACCATCAAGTAAGTTTACTTTAATGTTCTTGTTGTGATGTGGTTACATAAAATTGATCCTGCATATGTTTAATTAATTTAACAAACAAACCCTTATGGTAGAAATTAACCATCAACATGGATTGTACATTAGTATTTTACTAAATTGTTTCATATATCAAAAAGTGAAATTTGCTTGTACACATGAGAACTAAATTTGACAGTTTGTTATGAAAAGGGGAAGATCGACTTTCACTTTTTAGTTCATGTAATCAAGCATTTGAGAAATTACGTACTGATAATGCATAAAGTTTACGTATTTGTCGCGTATTTTTGCTTACTTTAGTAGCTTTTCTGCATTGAAGATATGGCTTCACGTTAAATGCTACTATGGAAAACAACATTTAGCTCAAAGGATCAGGTCTTTCCCGTTCCAATCTTATCGAATATTTTTGTCATTAAAATGAGCGATCGACCAATCTAATCTAGATCTATTGAGTATGGTAAACACTACGGATTTGGTCGTACATCAGGCACACGTTTACCTATAAACAGCTCTAAATATGCCTAGTATTTTTTCTAGTTTCGGATTGGAATACAAAAAGCCCAAAGTTGGTACTTTATTAAACCTTCTTTTTCCTTATTTCAAGCCCACGTTTAATATGATCCAACTCCACTTTTGAGTATCATACAAAGCACCGGATCTACTGATATAGTCATCATACAAAGCATTGTAAATCTGTAAACTTAGATATAAAAACGCATTTCGAGTACAAAGAATTGGATCCAGTCATCAGACATAAATTGACTTTAATTATTCGAATATCACAATGCTATGAACTCAAATGGCATTTCTACGGGTTACTGGGATGACTAAGAGAGTATTCGTATAGAAGAAGACTCAGAGTTGAGGGCTTTGGAAATGGTAATTGAGCCCACAGATCCACATTTAGACGAGTTTTTTTTTTTTTTTTTTTTTTTTTTCTTTTAAAGAATAACGAGGGCGTCGTGACCCCTTTAGCCCAAACACATGTTTTGCCCTTGTTAGTTGTTTACATAAACTATCTTTTCCTTATACTAAACTTTATTTCTAAATTGTAACATCAAATGATGCTTTCGGCCTTACTATCTGTGAAAATGTTACAGCTATACGGCCTCTTATTGTATATTTGCGAGCAAGTTTTCTATTAAAATAATTAAATGGTTAACACAATGAAGCATCATTATGATTTGGAAGGCATATTCAATACTCTAGATCATAGATCCATTCGATAACTTATTCTTTTAGCGGTGTAAACACCACAATATTACGTCATTATTACATACAATACAATGTCATATATGCATAGTTGGTGCGCATATCAATTTTTGTGGTGTGCATATCACTTTTGTAATGTATAAGCTTACACATGAGTAATCAAATACTACAAATTATTTTGTTTCCACATTCATTTAGCCAAGGTGTAACTGCATGCACGTAATCAGACATATTTCGGATGCTGTGAACCAAATACAAAAACTTTATGTTATGGAATTGTAGGATATAAGTTCAATACCTCAGCTTATAATTCTTTCCAATAAATTTGCTCGTCAAATAAGTTAAATAATCTTGTTATTTTGTATTTATAAAATAAAATACAGATCTCAGCCTCATCGGTTTTCAATTGTTTATGCAATTTAGGTGCTCTTTTTAGGCTAGTTTGATATTAAATTGTTCTTTTTCGTTGTTTCTCATGTTTGGTCGTTTAAGGTTTGAATAGATTATTGAAATTTGTTTCTCTATTACGCAAGTTTAGGTCCTCTCAATTTATGATTTTAATTTATGTAAAACTCGCTCTCTCACTTTTTAATTTTTCGTAAATAGAATGTCTCGTATAATTGATTTATATGTGATATAAGTTTCGTAAACTGAATATGTATTATAAACTGAAAATGTTATTTGTACAAACTTTAGTGTTTGGTGTTTTAGATTGTTAGTCTAATTCATGTCAACTCATTGCATTTTTAATTTGGCTTTAGTAAAATATGTTTGCCTTATTTAATAAATTTTGTTGTTTGAAAAAACACGACTATGCTCTATTTTAAATTTTTGGATATAAACGTGGCTGGTTGCTCGCTTTTTTTATTCGTAATAAAACAAATATGTTTATCATTAGCATAAAACTCCAAAGTAATACAACCATATATCCTTGTTAGATGAAAGTATATTCTATCAAGTATATCTATACTACTATATAAAGCGTTTAAGTTGTGGCCCACAAAAATTAAGATAAGGAGCTCTAATCATTGAGTGACGTGTGTCACCTCTAACTAAAAATAACAAAAGAGAGGCTCTAACAAACTAAAATAAAGAGCCCAATAATGGTGACAGCGTATCTTAACTAATTAATCACATTTATTTTAAATTTAAATATCTTTTAATTCGTTTAATTTTTTATGATCTAATTTCACCATATTTTTTAAATTTTTCTTTCTTTAATTCAACATCCATTTTGATATATTTTTATGAGTTTTTAGTTTTTACATTTTTAGTAGGTTTATTTTATATTGGTTTAAAATTTTATAACATTAACATTTATTTCAATCAATACAAATTTTATTTATCAAAATCATTTACTTTTGGTAAAGTGTTTGACGGGAAAGAGATTGTGAAAGTCTTTTTATATGCGGGAATAATGATGTCACTAAGCGAGTGAAATGAATTCACTAAGCGGGTAGAGAATTACGAGGAGAGTTGGGTTAGCAATTCATTTACTATATTTATTATATAACTATATTTATCACCGCCGCTGTGCGCGGGTATCCAACTAGTACAACCTAAATCGTTTTCGCGTTCTTGTTTTACTGGTGTTGTTACAAATCAATGTTAGGATATCCAATTCTGATTTTGTCAATAAACATTTTGGACGCACAACTTTATGGGAAGCCTAAGCTTATTTTTCAAAATAAGCTTACTTAAGATCCTAAGATATAAGTTTAGAGCTTTTTTTTTTTTTTTTTTTTTTTTTTTAAACATAAGCTTTTAAGCTATTTGGCTTCGTCTTTCACAAAAAGATTCAACTCTAACTCCTGTTTCAGTTAAGTATAATATGAACAAAATGTGAATTAAAAATGTATGATTTTTTTTTATTGGAAATATAAACAATTGTCTTGCTAGCGTTCCCCTTTAAATTCATTGTCAACATATTCAAAATTACTATAAAAAATAACATGTTTTGTTGAAACATTCGTAAACGTTTCGTAGGATGTCGAAGTAAAGCAACCGTTGAGAGTGAACGGGGCCCTGTTTCTTTATCCCGTGACACTCACTTTGCAACTGGATAATAGCATCATCGCAGTTGTTTCGGTCGAAATCCAGTCTGCATGAAAACGGACGAGACGGGTCTCAACATGATTGGAATGAGACGATGATGAAGCGGGTGCAATTTCTGGCAAGAATGGAGATGCGTGTGAGGAGATATATGATCGATTATGTGACGTTCGGGGTGTAGTAGGCTATTGAATAAAATTGTAAATATGTGAGAAATATATGTGAAGTGGGTGCAAAATGACAAAATCAGCAAAACATGATTGAGTGTCTTAATTTTAGCAATATGTCACAAAGTTAAATCAAGTTAAAAATAAATGGCATCTTGAGCAACCTGCAAATTTCCCTATAAAAATATTATTTCAATTATTGAACAAAAGGTTTTAGTCGAAAATTGTTGTTACAAGTATTAGACAATAGGTCTTCGACCACCTAATGTATCCCCTAAGGCTGGCAGTGGGACGCAAAAAGTCGGTCTTGAGCTTAGCTCGATCGACTTTTTATTCGGTCACCCCTCACTGTAGGATCTTGGTCAAATATCGGTCGAGGGCAGAAAAAAATATAATCGGTCTAAAATTCGACCGATTATTACACACATTTATTTATTTATTTATTTTAACTTGATTACCGACTGTGACAACTTGATCGTGTCTGGTCATCGAAAAAAGAAAGCTGATGTGACAAAATATGACTCGGATCACGACTGTGTCGAGCCTAATAATACGCATATGTTTAGACATGCGTGACGTATTGACACGTCATGGATTCGGAGCAGCTAAAATGTTTGTCGTCACAAATTTGAAACACGTATCTATTATTTAACTTTATTAATTAATCGTAATCTCATTGTTCACATTAACCAGGAATATAAGTAGTTCCATTCGTGAGATTTGCCGCCAGACTGAGCATACGACATTAACATAAGACGAAGATTCACAGTCATATGAGGATATTCGTGGAGAATATTATTTATATATTAGTTAAGATTTCATAGTTCGAGTAATATTCTGCAGTCACACTCGGACCTTTTTTAGTTAATCTTATTATTTCTGTTTATGTGCATGTTGTCTTGTGTGTGCTTATCTAGAGTGGCGTGACTTAATCTTATAATTGCATTTTGATCCTTGGACATTAAACTGCAAACAATTTATGTTTAATTCGTTTCTGCAAAGGGAAACAACTTAACCTTTTTTTTCTTTTAATAAAAAACAATCAAACAATAATGTATACATTAAAAATATCGTACACATTTGTGTTAGGCGAGATTATATCTAAACATAAAATCATTTAGTTGGAAGCATATCACTGATACCGCTAAGCTACAAGCCTTTTGATGACTTGTCACGTTTTTCAAGTTAAAGCTTAAGGAGTCGAAATGGAGTTAGCTTATAGTCAGGGGTCCTATAGTACAAAATGATATTTCGGTTTCTATATAAGAGTTGACAAAACAAACACTTGTTTCATGAACTATAACTATCAATTACAGCAAAGAATGAGCATCGAGAATTATGACCCTTGTTTCCCTGACCAACCAGTAGTTGATCAGTACCTCCCGGTTTGGGCTAGTCTTCCTTCCTTCAGGTCTAAGCCGGCTTTCATTTGGGCCGAAGATGGTTCGTCTGGTTTATTAAAATGCTCGAGTCTCACTTATGAGGGGCTAAACAACTCGGTTCACACCATTTCCTCTCAACTTGTCCAATCTTTTCAAAGGGGTGACACTCTTGTCATCTTATGCTCTCCTGGACTCAAGCTCGTTGAGATCATATTTGGATGTCAACGAGCGGGGCTAAAGGGAGTGCCTATCATCCCTCCAAACCCAACTTTTTCAAAAGATGATCACCATCATCTCATTCGTGTTTTGTCTCAAACACGACCAAAAGCGGCTATAGCGGACTTGGGTTACATTGAAAAAGTGCAAAGATATATAAGACTTTCTCATCCTGAAAACCATCTCTCTAATCTTTTGCGGAATCTCACATGGATAGATGTGGAAAGTCTTACTAAGAGTAAAGTAAGCTCAGGCGCGAGCTTAAATTCATCATATATGGGTTGCAAGCCAGATGAGGTGTACTTGGTTCAGTACACCTCTGGTGCAACCGGGATCCCAAAGCCCGTCTTAGTAACAGCTGGAGCAGCCGCTCATAATGTGAGAGTGGCTAGAAGATCCTATGATCTACATCCAAACAGCATCATAACATCGTGGTTACCTCAATACCATGATTGCGGGCTTATGTTTCTCTTATTGACAATAGTTTCAGGTGCAACTTGTGTTTTAACATCACCAAATGCATTTCTTAACCGGCCAAGGCTTTGGCTTGAGTTGATAACCAGTTTCAAGGCGACTTGCACCCCGGTTCCTTCATTTACATTACCATTGGTTGTCAAACGTGGTCAAGCTTTTGAAGAGAAACGCCTTCCTATAAACCTAACCACCATGAAAAACTTGATAATCATTAATGAACCGATATATCATGAGGCCATCAAGCAGTTTGAGGAAACGTTCATCCCATTTGGTCTGAACCCTTCCTCAATTTCTCCATCCTACGGGCTAGCTGAAAATTGCACTTTTGTTTCCACAGCATGGAGATCAAAAGCGCAAGCAACTGATTTTCCCATCCACAAGAAGCTGTTACCATGTGCTTGGCTCAAACACGACGAATTAGACGATGAAGAAGACCAAATTAGCATGGTAATTGTCAATGAGGAAACAAATGAGCTTGTAGAAGACGGCATTGAGGGTGAAATATGGATTGCTTCTTCTCCAAGCAACGCTTCCGGTTATTTAAGCCACCCTTCTTTAACACAAGAAGTCTTTCAAAGCAGGTTACAGGGAAGCTTCAGCCATGAACGCTTCGTTCGAACAGGAGACCGAGGGATCATCAAGGGACCCGAAAGATTCCTCTTTGTGACAGGTCGATGTGCAGACATCATAAAGCATGAAAACGGGGTTAAAACACATGCTCATTATCTGGAAACGGCTGCATACAAATCATGTACGAGTTTTTTACGAGGAGGGTGTATTGCAGCATTCGAGATTCATGAATCTTTGACCATTGTGGCAGAATTGCAAAAGATAGCTGATGAAGAAGATGGCATGCTAAAAAGAATATGTGAAGGAATAAGAGTGTTTGTGGAAAGGGAAGAGGGTATTCATGTCGGAATCGTCACTCTTGTAAAGAGTGGAAGTATTCCCAAAACGACCTCGGGTAAGATACAACGATGGCTAGCTAAAGATCGATTCATGTGGGGTAAAATGGACGTGGTGATGGAGATGAAGTTTGCTAAAGAAGTCGATAACAGTCTCAAGAAATCTCTAGGGAAACATTCGAAGATTAATCAAAGTAAAAGCGGAAAGAATGTATTATACAGTAATTTATGAATAAGTGAAAATAGCTTATTCACAATACGGGCGTACACCTTAGCTTATTCACAATATGCGTACACCTTGTGCGCCTGGTGGTTTTCACGACCCCGATCAATAAAAAGTTGATACTAAAGTAGTTTTTGATGTTTGTATATACGAGATTCTCATAAACCATAATAACTAATGAAAACAAACGCATGATAACTCCACTGCATGGATTAAGTAAAGCTGTAAGATGAAAATTACAAGAAAAAGACATCTCATACAACTAGATCGACTAAGAAAGATTCTTTTAGCATTGGAAGATATTCAAAAGCATTGGTTTTATATATGCTGCATAACGATAAGAGACTGCATGTCTTTTATTTACTAGTAAAATTCATGTCAGCAATAATGTTGAGAACATAATTATCTGATTCAGATTCAAATTATTGAGTCATATCTAGAGTACACGGCCCAGTGTTATTTATATTTGTGTCCCACTGACAAAAAAATACCATCGTAATCTAACTTTCTTTCCCTTGAGATTAAAGTATATTGATTTATTTTGTAGTATAAAAAGGTTTTAGAGAGATAATGGAGTGTCAAGGGATTGTGTAGGAAGGGTTAAAAGGGGCCAATAATGGAGGTTTTTATGTGGAATTAATTGGGACCAAATTTGCAGGGTGTGGGAGATAGACCCTTAATGTGAC
Source organism: Chrysanthemum lavandulifolium (assembly GCA_022545495.1). NCBI lineage: Eukaryota > Viridiplantae > Streptophyta > Magnoliopsida > Asterales > Asteraceae > Chrysanthemum > Chrysanthemum lavandulifolium. The sequence continues at coordinate 214,440,238 of CM040244.1, forward strand.
ATTGTCCTTTCTTAGTTCTCAAATTATTGCACGTTTTTTCAATAGATTGGATGGGCTAGGTAAATGTATTCCAGCTACTACGGTCTACGACAAATCGTAAAGTTAATGATCAACGAGCAAGGTTAGAAAATATTCGACTTACCTAGACTTGTCGACAAGGTTAGAAAAACATTGACACTGGTAATGTTAATAGAGTTTGATGTGGCGATTCATAAAACTTTATAGAGTCTAATACATTGCTAATGAAGTATTATCACACATATCAAAGTCCATAGAAGAAAAGGAAAGCAAAGTAAACACTTTACTCCAATTGCTGTTAAAGAGAAAGTAAATCTTAAGGATATAAAATCTTTTGCTATTAAAAGTGCATCAACCCTAAACAAAGAGCTAAATTTCACCCATACACTTGCGATCTTATCAAAAGTAAAGTGAAGAAAACAACAAAAACTCATATTCAAGTGTCATGTTATGTCATCTCTTGTTCTTGGGTTGTTTCCCACTCCCTTTCTCTCTCATCCTAGCTCCCTCATCTTTATATTTTAGCTTCATCTCAAGAAACCAAGTTGTCCCTTGTTGGAACCTCTGAAACACATATGTCAACCTCTAATACTTTATAAACCCTAATTCATCAATTCACAAGGGTGTATGCATGCTTCTATTCAACTTCTAAGATTTCTAAGGTACACTTTCCTCTTTGTTATTAGCACACCATGTAAGATTCCTAAAGACACACACACAATTCTTTGAGCAAATTCAACTAAATTGAGCTAAATCTGGTTTATAGGTTTTGCTCCTATAAACCAGAATTATGCTCATTTGTGACATCTCATGAATTTCTATAATATTCTTACAAAATTATGCTCTATTCATCCTTTACCATATGTTCAAGATATCTGCTGAATAAGGTGTTTATTGATTACTATATTCAATATAGTTAAGTTCAATCTTAAGAAAGCTAGAATTTTAACACTTCCTATGTTTGATTATCAGTGCATCATCCCTTATAACTCATTAGGATTTTAGGCAAAAGATTTACCAAGTAGATAGTTTATTGGATACAATTGGTCACATTTATTTCTTGAGCATCTTTTACAAGGAAGATTTTATAGTATAAACTAATTTATGAAGCATGTTTTTAGGGGTTTTACAAGAAACAAAAATGGAGATGAGTGACACTGAGAAAGAGATAAGAACACAGACTTCCTCAGCTCCATACAACAATCATCACTTGATTCATGAATGTACCTCAGAACCTATGGATAATCATGGGTCCGAACCAGATCGGTTTGATGGATATGGAGCTTCAGCTACACCCATTTCCGTCGGATCTAGGCTCCTAAGGTCAGCTCCAAGGTACCGAGAGTGTTTAAAGAACCATGCTGCCAACACTGGAGGTAATATCACGGATGGATGTGGCGAGTTTATGCCTTCAGGTGACGAAGGAACCCTAGAAGCACTCAAATGTGCAGCTTGTAATTGCCATCGTAATTTCCACCGTAAGGAAACCACAACCATCGCTGCAGTTGGACCCTTTCTCCATCTTCCTCCCCCGTTACCCTCACCTTCAGCGTCATTTAACCACCACCCCAGCTGGGCATCCTCAGTCATAACTCCTAGAGGCGGACCCACATGTAAAGTAACCCTGGCCATCGTAATGATATTGGTTATTAACGATGATACTTTAACATGTGCTCATTGATCGAGCACATATATTAGCAAAACCCTCTAATTAAAATTATCTTTGTTCTTAAAACTTATGTCTAAAAATATGTCTATGATGTGGTCAATCAGTAAGTGTAGTACACATTTATCTGGGCATATGAATTAGACATTTTTATCACCTAAAGGATTATTGGTTAGTAAATCACATTGGTGTGTACACATAAGATTACTAGTTTCAAATTGATTTTCTCTATAGAACAGAAGAACATCAATGGTATATAAACAGTTTTTTCCAAACACTAAAAGGGTTGCATTTACACAATTTTAAGCAAAAGCAGTTAAAAGAGCTAAATAAGTAATCCGAAATAACCACATATAATGTTTACTATAGCTAATTTTGTTTTCTTCTTTATGGTTTAATAAGTTATGATGCTATGTGATTCTTTTAGATCCACCAATAAACGCTCCGCCACTAAAAATAGCGGTGGGAGGAAGCAGTTTTGCAACGGAATCTTCAAGCGAGGAGCTTCATTTCGCGGCTACACCACCATATGGGATGGTGAAAAAGAGGTTTAGATCAAAATTTACGCCCGAACAAAAGGAGAAAATGGTTGAATTTGCAGAAAGAGTGGGATGGAGGATACCCAGAGAAGATGATGTAGAGGTTCAAAGATTTTGCTTAGAGATTGGAGTTAAAAGACAAGTTTTAAAAGTTTGGATGCATAATAATAAAGCCATTTCTGTGAAGAAACTGCAGGTTCAAGATTCCAATGAAACCATTGATTGATTGTACGGTCCAATCAAGTAGAATGTTGTAATCTTGTGATCTTCATTGTATTTTCATTTCTTTGGTGACATGATTTTGTTGAATTTGATGTAAGATTTAGAAATATGAATTTTGTTTAGCTAAATTCATTCAGCAGCATGGTTTGATTTCTCATTTAATTAACTATAAATCTATTAAGATATTTAATGAATTACTTTATATAGTAGTTTCTTTTATGAAACTAATACAATACATCTTTTTTTTTATGTCAAAATTGATTTCATTTGTAAAGTTAAAGTCTCTCTCTTATTAATTTAGTAACCAATTTCAAAACCTAAATCAGTAAACCAAATATTTTTTTTATGGAATTTCTAACTTGTGTCACGATGATAGAGGTTAAGAGGCGTTAACTGAACTCAAATTAGCATATTTTTATGTTCGTGATGTTAATAATTTCTAAATTTATGATATCTACCAAAATTACCTATGTTTTATATGAAAATTAAGTTATTTAAAGAAATATTTGTTTTCATTAAACACTTTTAAATTTGTGCCATCATGCCACAAGTTAGAAAAACATTTTTTTTAATAGTAGTGAAACTTATTACCCTGTAGAACACACTAAGAGCATAGAGTATCGTGACGATCTTCACTTCGCCACTCCCACGTGGAAGGCTCGCCGGCCTTCGCCACCACACCAACCAAGGTCGTCGTTTGCATCTTCGCCACCCCAACGACACGGAAGAAGACAAAGAACTTTTACAGTTATTCGATATTAAACGTTTGGATTTTGAGTTAATTTAAGGGTGGGTGGGGCCCAAGTGAAAAGGTTTGAGTTAGTTGTGATTGGGGGATATTTTTAAGTGAGTGTGTTGAAGTGATGAACCACATATGGGGAGCAAATGAAGAAAAGTGGCTTAGCCACGAAACTCTATGCTCTAAGAGCATACCCAATCGTAACGGGGTAACGCCCGTTAGAGGGCAAATAACGCCGTTATCGACGTTACACCCTTGGAGGCTAGGTTCTTTAACGCCGTTGGTCCCTCCCCGTTAACCCCTTAACGCACGTTATAGCGTAGTAAAAAAAAAATCAAAAAATCAAAAAAATTTCAAAACTAGTCCTTGTAACGGCTACTAGCCGTTATGTTTAAAAAAAATTCAAAAAACACCCTAAACGGCTACTTTTTAAATAAATAAAAAATAAAAAATAAAAATAAATAAATAAAAGAGAAAATTACCAAAAGGGGACTTTTTTTGAAGCTTGATCCGTTTTTAAGACTTTTTTCTTACCTTTTTCCCAAAAGAGCCACGCTCAACTGCTCAACTGCTCAACTCCATTACTTTTTTGACATGTGTCTAAGTGGTAGGTGAGATATTTTTTACTTTAAAGTTAAATGACCAATTTACCCTCTAACATATATATAAAAGACACCACATCTCTCTTCTTTTCTAATTTTTTCTCTCTCTCTCTTCAACCTCAAGATCCGGCCATCTCAAGATCCGGCCATATCTCCGATGAAACACATATATTGTTAACGAACTTGGATCCGGCCATCTCAAGATCCGGCCACCTCAAGATCCGGCCATGGGAAAAGATCCGGCCATATCTCCGATGAAACACATATATTGTTAACGAACTTGGATCCGGCCATCTCAAGATCCGGCCACCTCAAGATCCGGCCATCTCAAGATCCGGCCATGGCGACTCTTCAGATCCTCTTGTTTTAGATCTCTTGGATAAATCAAATAGCAAAAATAGATACGCAAGAGCAAGAGTCTATTGTTAACGAATGTAGTGACAGGATAAGTTAAAATACAAGGGTTTTGTCTGAGATTAGCTCCTGAATAAGCAGCAGATTCAAATGCCTTTTTAATAGGAATAAGAAGATTAGAAGGTATAGCTGCATTTGCAGTGATGTATTTATAGATCAAAGCTTATAGCTGTTGATGTATTTTTGAGAAAAATGTATGTATCAAAACTTTTGTTGGATGAGAATGAGATATGAAGATGCAAATTTTGTGTTTTGTTCTTAAGTTATTTTTTTTTGGCAACTGATACTTTTTGAGTAGATGCAACTTTTCCTTTTAGCATTACTAACAGGCTAAAACCCTTTATTGTGTCGACATCATGTTACCCCTTTCTTTTAGCATATGTTTCTTTTGGTAATTTTCTGTTTGGTTGAGCGGTGGTGGTTTGGGCGGTTGAGCGGTGGTGGTGAGCGGATGAGCGGCGGTGGTAGTGGTTTTTATGGTTGAGCGGTGGTGGTCGGCGGTTGGCGATGGTGGTCGGCGGATGAGCGATGGTGGTCGGCGGATGAGCGGTGGTGGTGGTGGTTATGGTGGTAAGGTGGTGTGGTAGGTGGATGGAGTTAGGTGGGGTAGGTGAAATAATTAATAAAGAAAATTAATAAGGGTAAATTGGTCACTTAACTTTAAAGTAAAAAGTATCTCACCTACCACTTAGACACATGTCAAAAAAGTAATGGAGTTGAGCAGTTGAGCAGTTGAGCGTGGCTCTTTTGAGAAAAGGTAAGAAAAAAGTCTTAAAAACGGACCACTATTAGAAAAAAGTCCCCTTTTGGTAATTAAACCTTTTTTTACCACTATAAATACCCAATTAAAACACCATTTTTTTCACACTTCCACTACTAAATCCTCTCAATACTCTCAAGCTTTCAACTTCAATTAACTGCAAAAAAAAAAACAATGTCGGGAGGCAACGATGATACTTTCTTCAATTTTCTCGGTGGTGGGTGGAATCCCTCCAACCCGGGTTCATCATCTAACCCGAACGCGGGTTCATCTTCAAACCCCCACCCACTAGGCTTCTCGAGCCAAGAAATGTATCAACAACATCAAACATTTCTGTATTGGCAGCAACAAAACCAACAAAATACCCAATTAAACTCCAACTTTCAAAATCTACAATTCACACAACAGTCACAACAATCACAAACTGAAACACATGATGTTGCTGACACACCCACGTCTCCTCCAAAAAAAGGAAAAGGTCGATGGCGAAAATCAAAAATCCAAAGACCCGAGCCCGAACCAATTGATTCTTATGAAGAGGAGGTTGTCGTTATGCGCGTTGGACTTTAGCAGAGGAAGCATTACTTGCAAGGTGTTACATAGTTGTTTCGGAGGATCCGAAAGTTGGAAAGTGCCAACCCAGAGATACGTTTTGGTATCGGGTCAGAAATGAGTTCAATAGAAACAACTTTCAACGGCGCACCAAGGACATGATGTCAAGCAAATGGAAAACGTTGAACAACATATGCACAAAGTTCAACGCTTGTTACATATGTGCGCAACGGGATCAACGAAGCGGGGAAAGTGAGGTGGATGTGATGAAACAGGCAAAGCAATGGTATCGTGAGGAAAACAAATGAGCACTGTTTGGTCTCGATGACGCTTGGGAGGTTTTGCGTCATTATAAGAAATGGGACACGCCGGAACCGGTTGATTTAACCGGCGATGTGCCAAGCCAAACAAACAAGGCTTTGTTTGGTAATGATGAACAACAACGCCCCATGGAAAAGAAACGTGCTACCAAGAAAGCAAGATCCGAGACTACAACAAGTCCGGGGAGCAAGCTTTGGAGGAACGAGCTCGTCAACTTATTTCACCGAAACTATGGCAAACGAGTATCGTTTGAACGTGAAACCGCCAAGCGGCGATCGGCCCAGCGGAAAAAGATCTCACAATAACAAGGTTGGAAGAGATAAAGTTTTGATGACGCTCTTGAAGGGCAAGATCCAATGGTCGTGGAGTGGATCAATGACGAAAAGATCGAATCATCAAAAATATAACTTGAAACCTCGTCGAGAGATCGTATTCTCGTCATTTCTTTTAATTTGTTGTAACGCTTTATTTGCAGTGTGTTTTTTTATTTCGTTGTATTTTTTTTTTTTTTTTTAATCTCGTATTGTAATATGTTTTCAATTTTAATGAAGTGTTTGTTTTAGTTTAATAAATGAAGTGTTTGTTTTAGTTTAGGGGTTGAAATTGAAAATATGAAATGTTATTGATGTTATTGGGATGTTATTGTTGTGGGTGCTTTTTGAGGATGTTAATGTTAAATGTTAAAGCTGATATGGCGTTGACGTGGACGGTGTTATTGGTGTTATGGTGTTATGATTGAACATGCTCTAAGTATTGGAAAAAGACATGGTAAAAATATGGAGGGTTAGGGGGTCATTTTTATTTTCCTTTTTTCTGATTATATATCATGTTTCTTGTATCTAATTTATATTTTGTATTGTCACTTCATGTTTCCTCATATGCGACCCTCTCTTGGCTCGTTTTTGTCTTCACGATTTTCTATCAGCATTCCAACATATATGAATGTAACTGTAAATCTTTGGGATATTTGTGGAACCAAAAGCGAAAATAATAAATTTAATAAGAAATTAAATACCAAAATGCACATTTGCGTATAGTGTCTACGGCTAGAGTATGTGGCCGTGCCTCTTATGTCCCTAAATCCAACTTAAAGATTAAGATGCCCATTGTGTGATGATGATCAAGAAACGAAAAGTAGCCCCTTTTTTTTTTTTTTTTTTTAAATATGTATGGTACAAATGATTTAAAAAGTATTATTGGTTCAACCAAAATACTCATTTTAATTGCAAATATGCGATTCTTGACAGCTTTACAACTTTTTAAGAAAGATATCACAAGGTAGAAAATAAAATATCGCAAGCTATGAAGCCATGATTTAAAAATTTAAAGTTTGTCGCTAAGTTGTTGTTAAAGTGTCATTAGTTGTCATACATTGTCACTAATTCTAAACGTCTCAGTAGATGTTAAAAAGAAAAGTGTCACTTCGTAAAAACAACAAATTATTTAAAACCCGCAAAATTTGCAAAAAGAGATTAAAAAAAAAAAAAAAAAAGAAAAGAAAAAAAGTTTGGTATTTTGAGTAAAAGAAATTGGTGTTTTGATGTAACCATAATTTATTGGTCAATTTCTTAAAGGATGTTTAATATTTTGAGTTTTTTTTTCGATACAAAAAATGTGTCATCATTTAGTGACTACTCACATTCAAATCATAAATTTTACAGTATTTGAATTGTTTACTTCGTCTTCATTTGGGAATCTATAAAAGATGATTTGACCCTTGGCATATTCTTTGAAGCAACATCCATTATTTAGAAATATTCCCATCACAAAATATCTCAAACAAGAAAACACACTTAAAATGCTCGTTAGTGATGTCGGAAACTCCTTTGAATGATCTAAAGTTCAACAACTTTTTTTTCTTTTAAACAAAGATTATATAAAACTACAAGAAGCTAGAAAATCTCGAGATTTACAAAGACAAAGAGATAACGTTACAATGATCGCTTAACCATTCTAACCAATTACAATTGACTTTATTACTTCTCGTGATTTAAATAAACGACATCATTAAAATATCGATGAAAAGAAGTTCTTTTTTAGATCGCTTGAGGTTGAAGACGACTTTGTTACGATGATTTCATGTCGCCTAAATAGTTGTATTAACTACTACATCAAAGGACTTTGAGATTGTGTCATAGGTATGTGTTCGGTCATGGTTAGGACATGAACCAGGTTTGAGAAGAAGGGAATATTCACAAGCTGCCACCATGAAAATACCACCTTCCAAGAATGAATGGCAATAGGGCATTCACGAACAAGTGCTCCTCTGTTTCTATGTCATTGTCACACACATGGCATCTAGTTGAGTGAAGGTCAATTCCTCGTCTAAGAAGATTATATCTAGTTGGAAGCCTTTTGTTCGAGACATGGCAAGCAAGAATATTTACCTTCAAAGGAACCAACTTATTCCATCTAGTGTGGAAAGAGTTGGGGCTAATCGACATGGAATGATCTTCAGCATGCAATTAACCGTAAAGCTCCATGAGGCGCCCGATGTAAACTCACAAGTATCTTCGTTAGTAAAGAGGTGAAGGCTAATTAATAAGATTGGTAAGGTTTGTCATTTACTCATACTCTAGGTGTGATCTAATGGCTATCCTTCAGAACCAAGATGGATAAGGCCCAATATTGTGTGAATGTGGAGAATTTTGATTGATGGGCCTGTAAATTTGGCCACAGTTGTTGGCGACATAATGAGGTTTGGATGGGTTGAGGGACATTGATTGATCTCTCACAAACAAGGAAATTTGGGTCTAACTCTAATCGATACAAGCACGGGAAAGTTTCATATAGCGTTGAATCTCCTAACCAATTATCATGCCAAAAGCTTGTTGTTTGACCATTTCCAATCTTTTTCTTGAAGAGCATTGGAAGATTAATATTGTCTTAGAAAGATCGTCTTTGAGCTTTATAATTTGGGACCATGTACCCGAAATATTTTTATGTGATTTAGGAGATAGTATACCACCCGACTCCCATGGATATAGCGAATAACTTTACACCAAATAGTCGTGTCTTCATTTCACAATCTCCACCATTTAGACAGTAAGGATTGGTTACTTCCTTGAGATTACCAATTACAAGAGCAAAATTAGTTCGAGGCAATAACGCTTTGTCCCAGGCTACCCATGCAATTGCAACGTTATCAACTTCGGTATTTCCACCCCAAAAGAACCTCCTCCAAATACCTTCAAGCTTGTGAATGAACTTTTTTGGAGCTTTAAAGGTTGAAAAATAGTAAACACCCATGCTACCAAGCACATATTTCATGAGAGTGAGGCGAACTCTAAAAGAAATGAAATTGGCTTTCCATTTAGATAGCCTCTTTTGGAACCTATCAATGAGGGGTTACCAATTATGACATCTTGAAATTTTGGCTCTAAAAGTAAGTGCAAGAAAATTAAGAGGCGAGACAACCAATCGTGGAAGACATGGAATAAAGCTCCTCATTAGACACCCCTATTCCGAATAGCTTGCTTTTATTGAAATTTAGTTTAAGGTCATATGCAAGGTGAAAGCAAGTAAGGATTCTAGATAAGTTTTAATCATTTAAGATTGACTATTCACCCAAAATAAGGGCATCATCCGCAAATTGAAGATGAAAAACATGGATATTATCTTTCCTCACTTTAATGCCATGAAATAATTTGTTATCACTTGCCTCAAGAGTAGCTACATTAAGGGCTTCCACTATTAGGATGAACAAAAAGGGAGATAATAGGTCTCCTTAACGAAGACCCCATACTAGTTTAAATTCCTTAGTTGGGGAGCCATTAATTAGTATTGAGGCATAAGCCAATCAAGGCAAGAGATGATCAAATATCTCCATTTACTACTTGATCTCTATTTATTCATGATAGAGATAAGAAACAACAAAGACAAGGAATCGAAAGCCTTTTCAAAATCCACTTTGAGAAAAATGATTTTTTTTCTTGCACTTTTTTGCCCAAGTAATCGTCAATCCTAAGAGAGCCATCAATGATTTGTCGCCATTTTATAAAAGCCATTTGAACATCACCAATAACCTTATGCAAGACCTAATAGAGGCAATTCGCAAGAACCTTTGCAATAAATTTAACTTGACACCCATTAGACTTATAGGCGTAAAGTCAGCAATAACCAGGGGGTCTTCAACTTTGAGGACAAGAGTGGTGAAAGATAAATTACATCCCATAGGAATGAATGAAGATTTTTCAAAGTGTTTTACAAAATATATGATGTCTTCCTCAATATTGTCCCAATGATTTTTGAAATATTTAAAAGTAAAGCCATCGAGGCCTGGGGCTTTATCACTACCACAATCCCAAACCACATCTTTCATTTCTAAATGATTAAATGGCAATCAAGTAATTGTACGTCTTCCAAATATAACTGCTTGAAGAGGTTTCTTTTGAAGAAAGGCCTTGAGTAGTTTTTTTCTTTAAACCTTGCACCAAAATAATCGTATACATGATTCTTTATTGTGATGGTGTCCGACATCCAATCTCCATGAATATTGAGACAACTAATACGAGAGAGGTTCCTTCTATTATTGATTATGCCATGGTACAACCTAGAGTTCACATCACCTTCCAAAGCTCGTCAAATTTTAGCTTTTTGCCTTAAGTTCATGATGTTTCTGTTGGATTATGCTCGTGTCATAATAAATAAATATATGGCTAGACACATGTAAGCCTACAAGGTCACACACTTATACACAGAGGTACCATTTAATATACAGTATTTATGTTATATATAACCTATGCAACTCGTGATGAATAACGGGTGACAGCAGCCTTTTTGAGGGGCGTCTAATCAAATGTAGTGTAGTGTGTGTTCCAAAGTATTGCAGAAGAAACTGCAAACCTGGGTCGTTCTTCCCAACGAGGCTGTGATGGTACTCAAAACACGGGTTTGTGATCGGGTGATTTGGACAGAAAAAGGAATATGAGTGAGTGAGTGATTAAACTAAGGAAATTAAATCTATAAAAGACTTTGAAGTCATTTTAATTCTATATTTAAAATCCTTTAACGATTAAAACCTAAAACGACGTTTAAATAAAATTACGAACGCGTCTGAAATAAAACGTGAAAATAAAGAAGTAAAATACCTACGGATATGGAAAATACATTTTACAATCCTAATGATGCAAGAAAATTATTGGAAATTTAAAACTAATTTTTTGGATTTTTCTTGATTTAATTTGAATTAAAAACTAATTTTAAATATTTAAAATAGACTTAAAATACTAAAAATCAGAAAAATAAACTAGAAAATTACAAAACTATTTTTAAAAAATCTTAAATGACTAAAGAGAATTTTATAAACTGGAATCACATTTTTGTGAATTTTTATGAATTTATTATGAATTTAATACTATTGAAAACTAATAAAAATGCTAGAAAATACTAATTAAGCTGAGAAAAATCTGGAAAATACTTTTTATCACTTTTTGAATATTCTAAAACTAATAAAATTGAAATTGCATTTTTCTGAACATTTTCTAAATTATTTGGATTAAATGCTAATTAAAAAGGCTAGAAAATGACATAAAGTGCAGAAAAATAGTAAATGAATAGTGAAAAATATGAAAACTTCCAGTTAACGATAAAATAATACTGAGAACTAGGGAAAATTAACAGAAACAACTTTGGAGTAGTGGAGATATGATTTGGGAGCACAACTAATGAAATAAGCACATGTAAATAAGCTAAAATCTAACCATAAGCTACTATAAGCTACCCTAGCCTTAATCTAACCTAACTTATGCTAATGCAACTGAATGGGACCCTAAAAGCACATGCTAGAAGCATTTAAGCACAAAAGCAAGATCAAACCATAATAAGCCAAACAGCCCCTAAGGCCCTACTTTAAGCCTACATTAAGCTAGCAAGAAAAATCACAAAATTAACTAAAATGACCAGCAAGAGACAACCAACCAAAGAGCTATAATCCAAAATTTCAGCTAATAAGGACTAAAATTGAGTGAATTAAAATGCGAAATGGAAGTGTTTGGCCATTTAAGGCGTGTGACGGTTGCTTTATGCAAAGTGGGTAAAAGCGATTTTGACCCAAAATGGGTTGGACCAGATTTGAGACAGTTGCAATATACCAATTGGAACTTGTTTGAACCACTTTTAACAACTAAAAGACTAAATACTACAAATTTAATAAAATAACTCAAAATACACTATAAGACTTGAAATTTGGAAAACGATCAAAACTCAAGTAAACTCTATAAAAGCGAAAACTTTTGCTTCAAAACTAACTTTAACACTAAATTAATGCTGATTGAATTAAGAACTTTAAAAAATTGATTTTGAGCTCAAAATGAGCTTATCCCAAACACACCCTTAAGTTCGAATTTGCAAATCAAGGCGGTTTGACTAAATTGAGCTAGAGATCTTGGTTCCCTCTTGAATAAGTAACTTCTATTTATGCTAAATAAGCAGATTACAACACTAATTAAGAACAAAACAATCTAAACTATCTTTAAGCTATTTTGGCTTTTTATAAGTTTTTCTAGAAAATAAAGCAAAGCTATTTAAAAGCGAATAAAACTAATTGAGATGCAATTATAATCTAATAATGAACAGAAAATCATTAAATTGAACCAGAATAAGCTATGCTACAGTAGTTTAGAAACTTAAGCAAAAACTGAAAAATACTTACACTGATATGGTTTATAGAACAGAAAGATTGAGATCAGAAACACTTCTTGCTTGTCCTAAACAAGCTAGAAAACCAATTTAGCTGTCCAAAACAGCTTATTCTCCAAAATGCTTAATTTTCACTATTCATGTTGACTCTGTGTGAAACTTTGCATTCAGAACAGGAAACTGCTTTAATTCACTTAAATAAGCTTGAATAAGCTTGAAGAAGCTTATTTGAACCATTGTAACAGATTAAAACGTAAAAATTGACAATGAACAAATTTGGCGGGAAAATGAATTAAGGCTGTAAACTTGGAATTTCTTAACAAAAACACTTGAATTATAACTGAATTAACTTATACAATTCATAAATAATAAAACCCAGAAAATGTTTTACATAAAACTTAAAGCACAATTTAAATTACGCTACGAAAATGGTCTAAAAACTGGGACAACTATTTATTGGTGTCTTCTGGTCTTTATATAGCTATCCAAAAAGCATCCTTGATCAATTCTGATTAAATCCCACCATTGGATAGGCTTTGATATCATCGTAATCGTTGAAACTCATTTTGGCGGGAAAACAGGTAAAGTGGCTAAACCACTTGGTTCTGATTGAGTGCAAGGAGCATGATGTATTTAATGATTCTTGCCTGTTTTAGGTGAGGTGGAGGGATAAGGTTGTGGGTTTGTGAGCTGGAAGCGTGGGAGAGGAGTGGGTTGAGAGAAGTGGGTGAAGGAGGCGGTGGTATTGGAGGAAAAGGGTTTGACGGGTTGACTTGGGTGTTTATTAATAGGGAGGGTTCACAAAGGGGGTCACGGGTTGTTTTGGCACGGGGTTCAAGATTGGGTTTGTTTATTAATAACACAAGGACCAAAATTGCAATTCCACCAAACTTGAGGACCAAATCTGTAATTTTCCAAAGTTTATTATAGGGACCAATTATGACAAGTTTAATTTTCCCAAGGACCAAAAATAATAATTTTCAAATTAAAAATGTCCAGGGTAAATCATCAATCTTTGAAATTTCGGGGACTAAAGTTGCCGGTTGCAAAATTGAATTTTATAAGGCTAATTTTGACAACTTGAAAATCCCCGAGGGCATTTTATGAAAAATTACATGTTTTGAATAACTAGGGACTAGATTTTTACAATTATTGAATAAAACACGTCTAAATATTTTTACGTCTTTTTGAGACTTTTCAAAGTGTTTTTGATTGCTTTTTGCGGTCTGAAGGAACAAAAATGATGAGTATTTAGACACTCATCAATCCCCACACTAAACTATTGCTAGTCCCTAGCAATCTTTGAGAAAACTTAATGGATTTGAATCTCTTTACCAAAAGCCATTACTTTGGAGTAGTCAATTGTTTCGATTCAAGTAAGAACCTTGGTACAATGATAACCAAATGATTTTGAGCAAATCACCGACTTTCAACGGTTTTGATTTGTCTTTACGAAGCCGCTTGCTTCGGACTAGCCAACTCTTAGATAAAATATCTTTGGTGAGTCGATTACCAATTATGGTTTTCCAACCGCCTTTACCACAAGCCATAAACTTGCGGGCTAGCCAACTCTTCACTAATTAAAGATATGGTGAATGAACACCATACAATTTTGGGCAAATTGCAAGCCGTCAACGGATTTGAGATATCTTTACCAAGAGTCGTTTGCTACTGGATTAGCCAATCCTTTTGTTTATTAGACATGGCGGACTGATAACCATAAGATGAGTAAGTGCAAAACACTTACTCCAAAAAAAAATTTTGGCCAAAAATGGGGGAATTGGGTGGTATAATTACATGATAAAATTCGTGAGAATTCCGATCCCCCACACTAAACTATTGCTAGTCCCTAGCAATCTTTTGAGAAAACTTAATGGATTTGAATCTCTTTACCAAAAGCCATTACTTATGGAGTAGCCAATTGTTTCAGTTCAAGTAAGAACCTTGGTACAATGATAACCAAATGATTTTGAGCAAATCACCGACTTTCAACGGTTTTGATTTGTCTTTACGTAAGCCGCTTGCTTCGGACTAGCCAACTCTTAGATAAAATATCTTTGGTGAGTCGATTACCAATTATGGTTTTCAACCGCCTTTACCACAAGCCATAAACTTGCGGGCTAGCCAACTCTTCACTAATTAAAGATATGGTGAAAGTGAACACCATACAATTTTGGGCAAATTGCAAGCCGTCAACGGATTTGAGATATCTTTACCAAGAGCCGTTTGCTCTGGATTAGCCAATCCTTTTGTTTATTAGACATGGCGGATCGATAATCAGTAAGTCGAGTAAGTGCAAAACACTTACTCAAAAAAAAAATTTTGGCCAAAATGGGGAATTGGGTGGTATAATTACATGATAAAATTCGTGAGAATTCCCCACACTAGAAATGAATATTGCCTCAATATTCAAAGTACCGTGGTTATACCGAAACATAGAACGAAAAGGGAAATACTACGCCATTATTTGGAAATTTTTTTTTTTTTTTTTTAGATAAAACTTATATACAACAGCTGGGGGAGGGAACTCCCCCACACTATGGTGGTAGAAAGTAGAAAGAAGTCAGAAATGTGGGTGAAAACCCATATGGTGTGCTACTGTTTTTGATTCCCGAGTCGCTAGCTTGACTCGACCCCGCATTCATTGGTTCATGGGGAAGCAAAGTGGAAGAAACAATCTCCATCGGACTTTCATTCAAGATGTTTGGACAAACATTTGAAGCACGTGAAAGTTCCACACCGATGAGATATATTCCCGGCTCAAGATAATGGTACATGGAAATGCCGGGATCAAAGATAATGTCTTCATTCCCGAAGGAGTGAAGAACAGGAGAAGTGACAGAATATATGAAGAAAAGAAAGAAAATCATGATAAAATCATGACTAACTCTTCATCCTCAATAGGAGAATTCATAGTTTCATGAATCTCATCATTAAGCTCGCTTGATCAAGACATATTATGGGTGTGTCTAGATCAAAGTAGAAATTATCATACTCCGTGGAGATATGATATGAGTGAGTTCACCGCGAACTCCTCAAAAGTAAATGATTCATGATCGGGAGAGAATTATGAGAATGAGAAGTGGTATCGCCACTAATCTTCTCTCCCATATTATCAAACAGAAGGCTTTCATTTCCGAATAGAATCATCGGAAAGAATGTCACTATCCTTAATGGGGATAGGAGATGAAATAGGCTTTTCATTAAAAGCCTCGATTCTAGAAATGAGAAGATTAACATTCAATAATGTAAGACGAAGAGCTTCGTCTTGGATTATTTCTTCATCATTCTCTTCTCCTGTCGACAAGCTCGTAAGGTAATTCCCCACATAACTTGTCTCCACAAGATAACGAATCGTCATCATTAGAATCGGAGAACATCTCAACATGATCTTTTGGGAAGACAAGAGGGTAGGGATATCACACAAATGCTCGAGAATTCCTCGTGACTCTCTTGGGATTGGGACAAGGTTCTCGACACTAGACTTTATGAATTCGTCCGGTTCCTTTTCGTGAACAAGGTCAAGATGCTCATCCCCATAATAAGAGAGTGAGTGTGAATCTCGGTGTGATAACAACAGATCGAGGAGTTGAGAAATATTATCTTTAAAAGGATAAAAACTCTCCTCGTCATCATCATACATAGCTGCTTTAAGAAATTGGTAACGCCTTAGAGCTGCATGCTCTAAGACCAATAATTCTTCCCTAGAATTGCGAGCCTCTCGTTCTTCGGCTAGCAATTATCCCATGGTCTTTTCACCACTCACTTGATTCTTAAAGTCACGAATCATATCATCAAGCGTTTTCATTGCGGTTTCAAAATCTTGGGAAATTTCTTGAGACAACGGCTCAGGTGGAGTTTGAACCGTATGGTCTTTGTGGAGGTTGGAAATTGTCAAAACGGAAGTATAGTAATTTTGATTCCACGGTTGACATTGAAGATTATCGTGAGGACCTCCACAATTCTCACAACAAGAAACTGTTGAGTCCGGATCGTGAATTATATGGATATTGGTCATAACCAAAGTTCGAGCATCACCGGAAAACTGCTCATAGACAAACGTGTTTCCGGATTGACACTCAAATCCTTGGTGAGGACCTCCACAAAATTCACACAAGATTATGTTGATTATATGAAGATAAGTCGGGCTGTGGTGGGTAATTGGAAAAGTTTGAGAGGTCGTTAAATGAGTTCGGATTAGGATCATAATCAAATGAATTCCTCGAACCACAAAACAAACAACTCCCGCTTCGAATATCATTACCACCTGTACACACGTACACCAAATGACATGGTGAACCAAAAGAGGCTCACCACAACCGACACAAGGAATAAACGATTCCATTTGAGAGTTATGAGAAGGAATCGGTTCATTCAAAGAATCAACAAAACCAACATGGTGATCCGAATGACTATCAAGTCTCAAGAACATTTTGAAAATCCGGAGGTGGGACAAGTGGTGTGCTCGAGAGCTAGCAATTTCCACCTCTTCCGTTATGGTCTCCGATTCGATTCTTGAGAAACGTGAAGATTAGGCAAGTCATTCTTGCTAGTGACCGGTCTAAATTTCGCATGATTGCTTTTAAGCGTAAATTGTGAAAGTTTAGGATCAATTTTAGACGGCTTAGGAGCAATTGAGGGTTAGATCTTTGGATAACCGTAGGTTGGACGATTTAGCACTTCCATTATCGAGAGGAAGTACCGGTCCTTTGTCCCCGGTTTCTCGCTCCATTTCCCTACGAGAATTAATGGATCATCACGAACAACACGAATTCTTGACATTTGTGATAAAGTATGAAGTTTTTCAACTTCGTTCGAAATCGTCGAGTCGAGAGATTCCATGAGAATAGAAGAAGTTAGAATCAAATGGATAGAGGGTAAAGGGATAAAGAATCAAAAGGGTAAGAGGGTAAAGATGAATATTTTTGGTTTTGATTTTATAATATAATAAGAAAACAAGAGAATATTAACAAGGATGGTAAATATACTATGGATGTATATCCAGATCACTAATCTGCAAACTGTTTCAACACGCACACAACCTCCCCGGCGGCGTAAATTTGACATGACCTTTTGAGGGCGTCTAATCAAATGTAGTGTAGTGTGTGTTCCAAAGTATTGCAGAAGAAACTACAAACCTGGGTCGTTCTTCCCAACGAGGCTGTGATGGTACTCAAAACACGGGTTTGTGATCGGGTGATTTGGACAGAAAAAGGAATATGAGTGAGTGAGTGATTAAACTAAGGAAATTAAATCTATAAAAGACTTTGAAGTCATTTTAATTCTATATTTAAAATCGTTTCACGATTAAAACCTAAAACGTACGTTTAAATAAAATTACGTGAACGTACGAAATAAAACGTGAAAATAAAGAAGTAAAATACCTACTGTTAGGTCACTAGTTTTACAAACACAAGTAATATAGAAAGAGATAAGGCGATTGAACAAGATTCAAGCACACACACACGAAATACAAGACCGGTTATGCGTAGATGTATGTGAAAGAAAAGAACTTGAACAACCAACCCTCAAATGAGGGTTTACAAGAGATTTATAGGAGGAAGCTAGGCAACACTCCTAGTTCCCATCCTTTCCTTTATGGGCTTGGGCCTAAGCTCATGGGCCTTCTACATAAGCTTAAGGCTAATAACAAACATAAAGGCCATAATAAAGCTAACTATTACATATTAATTACTAACACTTGATTATGGTTTAGAGTGATTCCAACAATCTCCCCTCAAGTGTTGGTGATGAACGTGAAGGCGTTGATGCAATAGTTGCTCGACGCCTTCGACATTCTTCTTTCTTGTTGAGAAGAGTTGCCTTGATTCGAACAATCTCCCGGTGTAGAGATAGTTGTCTTTGAACGCTTATGCTTTGACGTCATCTTTAACTTTGTTCTTTGATCATTGTTCTTTGTGGTGAAGGTGATAGTATGTTGTTGTCTGCATCGATGCGCCTCAGTCCGCTTCGCTTCTCCGGTGTCTCCACGTCATTCTTCAACATGCTCACACGCCTTTAATGTTGGAATTCAACATCGATGAAGTTCTTTAAGTCTTTAACTTTGTAGATTCTTTGGTTTGACGAAGAATCATTCAGACGGTTGTGTTGCTTATGAATAGAACTTCCATTAGTGATGATGTTGGCGTGAGCATGAGAAGAATCAGCACGATCATCCCGCTCCGGAGCTTCCATAAGAAGAAAACATTTCAAACGGTTAATAATAAGCGGATTTCGGCACTTAAAAATTTGAACTTCGAGAGTGTTATCAGCATAGTGTGAAAACACAACTCTAATTCTTACAAAGGCCGTTCTTGAACTGAAGTCCCACAAGTGAGATAACGCGATGTACCAAGTACATCTACATTCGAGATGAGTCGCCGAGGTACACAAGCGCCACCTAACGATCAGAGACCGTTTGAGACACACTCCGCGTAATCCACGGGAGTTACCGAAGTGACTACCGCCGTGGTCGTTTGATGTTGACCCCGGCAGAATTTCCATTCAATCACCGAGGATCACGGATGTGAACCTCTCATAAATGTTCTCGACAGATTGCTAAGATCCGTGAAGGACTCGATATGAACCATCAAGATCTTATTTGTTGATCAACAAGTGATGAAGTGTCAAGTGTCCCTAAGAGATCTTTTGATGAATCTCGTGGCTCTAGACTCAATAGTGCGTTTTGGTTTTCCGAGCGAATACTAGGGAGAGGGTCTCTTCTTCAATACCAACGATCTCTAAGAGAAAGCCAATAGTTTACGAGGGTTCCCTGTGAGAATGAAACAAGCTCATTGAGAGAAACTTGAGTGGTTAAGAAGGTTTAGTGCATGCGCCATCGGGTCCATGACGACTTTTAATCTTCAATACCGGTGTCACTAGGTGACAACTAGTAGCATATGAATTGAACCCGTGTGCGCCTAATTTGAATAACTGAGGGCTATTTCTTTTCACCCTTTTCTTTGCATTTCTTTTGATTCTTCAACTCCTTCTTTCTCCGATTCTCATTTCTCCTTTTATAATCATACCTAAGGACTTCTAAGTACTAACTATTTATGATGTCTTTGGGTAGATCCCTCCTACTCTGGCGGATCATAGGACAGTTATTCCTAACCTTAGTCACCTTATAACTCCATGACTAACCTATGTTGCCATTAAAACCATTGCTTATAAAAATCTCTCAAAGGGTTTGTAAATGAAAACATGTTTGAACCACCGTGAGAGATAGGATTTTGCATAAATACTCCCCTCCACATGTGCTTAAAAGTTTTAATGGTTTAAATGCACAATGAGGAAAGAGCGCACATTTTGAATTGATCCACCGGAGATAGACAATCCCCATGAGACACGGTTACGTTGCATAGTTAAAGAGTTACATTGTCAGCTTTTAGGTGACAACTAGCTCTAATAACTACCTTGAAGGTGTAGACAAACCTCGAAAGGTTGTCATACCCGTCAGAGTTCATGTCTACCAAGAGTGTTTCGAATGGTACATTCTACTTGGACAAGTCCTTTGCGAGACACGTTTACATTACTAGCGAACTAGCTTGAAATTATTACCCGTCTAGGACAAGTCTTTTCAAGTTACTAGCAGTTTAGTACCGTCAATTCGTTGGTTAAGTCTGAAGTACACAGATTCATTTGCAATTTGCACAACATATTTCTTATCACATAATTATACATCCAAATATGTAATGAAAGAACCAATTCAAGGGGTACCAGGAAGTGCAGTGATGTTCCCAGGAGTGCGTAAAGGGCGTTGAAAGCCGGTTATGTTAATCATGAGTCGACCACCAACATAGCTCTCCAATCGTCTAAATTGATCCCTTCTGAACAACCTTTCATCAATCATTGTGATGATTCGTCTCACATCCCTCCTTTCCTGAGAATTCCAGCGCTTAGGAGACCCAATTTTCTGGAGTATATCCTTCAACTGACGCCAATCCATCCCTAACCGCTTCAAAGTATGATCCCAATTTAGAAGATTACTACACGCCATTAAGCGGTTTCTTTGAAGTTCACTGCGGTAAACAACTCGAAAGGTTTCTTCGATGAGCGTATATTGAGATAGGCGATTGATGTCGGAAAGATCAAGCGTTGGAGGAGTGAGGTTGACACGCTCGATAAGATTCAACAACCGGTGGATATCTTCTACACATTCATTGATCACGATCGTCTAATGAAGATGAGAAGTGACTTGATAAATTCGCGTTGAACTTCAATGAGAATTATCTCATACGACCGTACTTTGGCAAGGTACATGTCTTCGATGTCGTTGAGGACAAATTCTCAAAGTCGCCTTCGGAGAATGCATAGTCCTGCTCATCTTGTCGCTTGACTATGATATTCTTCAAGAAGGTGTAGTCCCACTTAGACTTGAGATCAACGTGTTTGATGGCCACGATGTCCTTAGAAGCTGTATGCTGCGTGTTGAGACTTCGAACACGGCGCACGTAGTAGATTCTTCGCGTTCGGGCCAATGATGAATCCATACAATGCATCTCGGTCGATGCTTGCGTTGTCGAAAACAAGCGAGTTGCACGTTCCTCGATAGCTATGCGGTTTGAGTAAATAGTCACGGGAATGGAAGAGTCAACAATGTAGCGTATTTTCGCGAACCATCGCTACCGTGTAAGAGAAAATCCGTGTCTCTGTTAAAGAAGTATCGGAAGGAATCCGTGGTTCATCCGCTTGGCCAATGGTCGGTAGGGGTTTGGTCCAATCGGTGTAATATGGAGGGTTGTCCCTTTGTGTGAAGTCAATGTTTGCTTCCGGATTGAGCCAATCCATGTTGTTAGACATAGCTCGAGCGATGTTCTCAAGATGATATTCGACCTCGTGGGCGCTTTCAGAGCTGTCTTTTAGAAGTTGAAACGCTTCATTCTTGATTCGCTTCAACTCAGATTTCGTCATTTTCTTCACATGGAACTTTTCTTGCAAAAGTTTTGCGTGCTCCAATGTAGAACCTGTGGAAAACTAGAAGGGGGGGTTGAATAGTTTTACCAATTAAAACTTCCTTTTAAACTATTTAGATCGACTTATGTCAATCTATTTGGTTGTATGTGTTGGATGTTGATAAACAAGCATATAAAGATATGTAATGAAAAGATAAGAGTAAGAAGCACAAAACCACAACGCAAGTATTTATAGTGGTTCGGCTACAAGGACACCTTCCTTGCCCTACTCCACCCCCGAGTCACCTACTCGAGAGTTTGTAATCACTACACCAATCTCCTTATGGCGGAGAAACCTTCACAACGCCGCTTAACCTTTTTCCGTACAAAGCTAAATACCGAGTTCTTTCACACCAAGGTGAACCACACCTAACACAACGTCGCCTACCCTTTATACGGTGCTAGGCTAACCACCGAGTTCTTTCACACCTTAGGAGAACTAATCCTATCACAACGTCGCCTACCCTTTATTAGGTACTAGGCTAAGTACCTAGTTCTTTCACACCTTAGGTGAACTACACCTTCACGACACAACACCTAATCTCAAGGAGATCTACTCCTTGTTACAACACCATCAAGGATATCACCATCCTTGTAAATAAACAAATACTTATATGTATAATGATGCACCTCATCGATTATACGACCTAAGCATTCTTCCCCAAATGCTACTTGATTTGATTCATCGGCATCCTTCACTAATGCCTTTGACACAACGTTTGGCACCCTTCACTAATGCCTTCGTCTTGACACCTTTAGCATTCTTCACTAATGCTTTGACACGGATGATGAGCACCTTTCACTAATGCTTTCATCTTGACACTTTCGGCATTCTTCACTAATGCCTTCAACCCAACATTTATGGAGAAAGGTAGATCTATCAACAAGAGAACCTTCGTTGTCTTGATGATGACGAAGCATGGCAACTCATGGACTTGAGCTTGCACGTCTTCAAGAAGTGGTGATCTTTCCTTTAAGAGGAACCTAGAAGATCACACAAAACAAAAGACAAAGACTACATAGATCTCTTGGATCCGAGGTTAGAGGTTAGAATACTTGGGGAAGTATGTGTGTAAAGGGATGAATAGAAAGGAAGAAATGGCTCTCTATTTATAGAGGAAAAACCATCTGCTTCCCGGATCCCACGGATCCTTCCACTTGGGATCCGCTAGCACAAAGCTAGGGATCCGTGGTCCGCTCCTCTTTGCCCATGGGTATTTTGGGTTATGGGTCATGGGTCATGGTTTATGGGTTGATCCATGGTTTTCAATCTAGATACAATGTACCTTAAGGATACATTGAACTTGTGTAAGTGGTATATATAAAACCATGGGTTATGGGTCAAAAACCATTTGCTAGTTTTATCTATTTAGTATATACTTGCTTTTACCCATTTTAGTATATACTTGTTTTTACCCATTTTAGTGTACTTAATATAAGTATGTATTAACCCAATATGTAAACACTAGTTGTTGTACATATGTATCTAACTCATAGAGTTACTTAAACTTGTTAAGCCAATATGTAAACACTAGTTGTTGTACATGTGTATCTAAAATATAAAATCACTTAATCTTGTTATAGTGTTTTATGTGAAAACGTAAGTGTGTTATAAAACTATTAGTTCAAACCATTTACGTATTTTATTTGTTTCGTTAATATGATTTTACTTTTGTTATAGACAAAACATTAGAAGATCGTAAAATATAAATAAACATTTTACTGACTTATTTGTATTAACAATCTCCCTTTTGTTGATGACAAAACATAAAATTATTTTAAGGAAAAGCTAAAATTGTAACGTTTGAATTTGTAGTTTTACTTTCTTCTCCCCTTTTGTCGAAACAAAAGTGTTTGAAGAAACTAACACAATTTTATAAGAAAAATTATAAAAGATGTAATGAGAGCAAGTGACGGAATGGTACTGTCTTAACTCCCCTTGACGAGTCCATCCCTTTGAAAAAGGGCGTCAAGGACATAATGTAAAATAAGCTACTTGTGTTTGCAATTAAGTTTGCAAATGGTTCGTCTAAGTGAAGAAAACGTGCTCCCCCTCGAATATTGCAAAGTTGCAATGGGAAGTTATGAAATATAAATCAAATGTTGCAAGTAATTTTGCAACGTATTGTTTTGACACCAAGCTCTCCCTAGCTTTAGGATGTCAAAAACTTTACGTGTTTAATTGAAAAACTGCAAAACAAGGGTTAGAAAACAAGTATAATTCACAATTTCCGGCAAATGTGATAAAGGAAAACATTCTGACTTCACGGATCCCACGGTTCCCTCCTAGTAGGGATCCGTTTAGGCAATACTGAGGGATCCGTCTGACTGATGACTAAAATCAGCAAAGGTGATATAACAAGTAATGTTAACACACAAATGAGATATGAGTACAAAGTAATCATATGCTCAACGAAATAACAAGTAGCATGTAATTCCATTTAATAAAACAAGAGTTATGATATACATGACTCAAAAATAAGAAAAAAAACAATACATAACTAGTAATTTCATAGACCAACTAACGCTTGAAGCTTAGACACCACTATAATCCTCTAGCTCAAGTTATGTTTAGGTTTAATCTCGTCGAAACGTTCGAGGAGATGATAGAACATGAAACGTTGGTCTTCTCGTACTTCATGTATCAAACTTTCAATATGTTGACAATGATAGCAATCTTTGTCATGGCTAGGTAGTGGTGGTGGATGAAATGAAGTGGCTAGATTCAAAGGATCAATTGAAGTGGTTTGAGGAGCCTCGAATGATGGAGGGATTGGTGGAGGTCCATTTAGGAATGGTTCGATCAAGAATGATGATGGTGGTAAAGATGTGTCAACTTCCATAAGGTCGGATGGTTGACTTTGGTGATTTCTTATAATCCAAATGGGATTATATGATGGAAACGGCGAAAAGGAAGCCGGAGCAAGTGTTGACTCAACACCTTGATTTTGAATCATTGTTCCTCCTAATGAGGAGAATGTTGTCATGAAGCGGATGAGACGGCCTAGGTGGCAAGTCCTCTAAATTGTAGAGGTGAGGTGATGATTGTGGGGATGTAAAGAGATAGCTCTAGGAACCAATGGTGATGGTTTAGTGGAGATGATATTGTTTGGCCTAGGAGGTATGGTGGTGTTTGGCATAGGTAATTTTGTGGGTACTAACCTTCTAGGAATTGGTTTGATTGGATGATGAAGGTTTGTTGGTTTGACCGAAGATGATTCGGTTGAAGAGATTTCGTGTACAACACGAGCCCTTTTGATGGGTGGTTCTTTGGTGGATAGGTTGTTACTCGTGGTTTTTCTCATGATGAGATGTTTTGAAGGGATTGCAAAAGCTGAAGGTTTAGGATGAGAGTGATGACTATGGAGATCCTAACAAGGTGGTTTATAAATCAAGAGATTTGGAAAGTGCATTTAAGCCTTAAATCACTAATGTGATGATTAGCATGCACAAGAGTCAACTACAGAGGTTGTGCTATTCTAGGAACTCATTTAAGATGAGATGGAGTGTTAGAGTTAGGAAGATGATTTGAAATGATTGTTTTACCAAGATTTGTCATAGACTGTCATCCGGATCCCATGGTTCCCTTCTCAGAGGGATCCGTCTAGGCTAGTTCTAGGGATCCGGCGTTCAGTAGTTTATGAAAGAGTGGAAATGATGTTTCTAAGATCCTAGACCTACATCACCTTGAGTGTTTCAGTTCTCCCAAGTGTTTTAAATGAAGGGGTGCTTAAGTGTTTGAAGGCAATGAGTGGTGTAGCTAATGATTGTTATTTATGGAAGGATTTGGAACTTACAAACATTACCAATGGATGAGCAAGGATGACATTAAAGATGTCAATTGAAGTTAAATGAAACTAAATGATCCTAGAGATCAGGTTGTGTCTTAGGATTGTGTTTTGGAAAATATCCTAATGGCTTTGAGATGGGAAAAAAAAAAGGATTTGATCAACTTTGATCAATTTTGAGGTGAGGTTGATTAATGATCAATATTGTCATAATCGAAGGATTTCTAACCTAGTTGTGAGGGATCAAGTAAAAATGAAGTGTGAGTTTTGAGAGCGGAAGAGTGATGGATTGAAATGGTAGATCAAACAAAGTCTTAGAATGTGATCTATGTGAGTTGGAGAGTGTACGAAAAGTCAACCTATCTTGATAAAGTCTTAATCAATCTTAAGACACTATGTTTAGCTTAGTGTGAGGTGTTCTAAGGATGTGTTTGACATATAATGCTTGCAATTGCATTTTACTTTCTTAGGATCCCACGGTTCCCTAGATGTAGGGATCCGCTTAGTACAACATTTGGGATCCGTCTATCGCTAGACAGAACCTTTACTAAAGGTATGCAATGATCTTTGACAATGCATTATATTCCAAGTTTTGTTTAAAGGAGTTCTAAAACTAGGATATCAAATTTAAGATGTTTTATTTCATGAAAGAGATAGGATTACATTGATAACCAATGAGTATAGTAGAATTGATCCTATTTGACTATTCTAGGTTCCTTGAGTGTCTTCGCTAGGAGGATCATTATGTGTTTGATGGGTATTGGTGGAATCAAGAATGAAGAAAGTCTTCATGAGAGATATGTTTAGCGGTTCCATCATCTTGTTCACAAGTACGTACAACGGACTTTGAAATTGAGGATGGAAGTGCATAACATTGTGATAGAGGTATGTCAAGAACATTCCATAAGGGATGAGTTTATTCTTGGAGCCTTGAAGATTTGCAACCGCCTATGAAGAAGTAGGCGAGATTGTATGGTTGTTGTGTTAGCAAACAAGACAACATGTGAGCACAACAAGCGGGAAGAATATCTCGATTTTCCTAAGACTCCAAACATTTTCACGTAGAATAAGAGCAAGCAGTTTATACTCTTCTCGGATATCCCGTGTATGGATAATGTTTGGATTGGAGTAATATGGTCGAGGTTTGCATATCATGCGTGTTAATTCTTCCGGAGAGGGTATGTGTGAACAATATGGGCTATTTTTTCACGAGAATTGAAAGAGAATCAAGAGACCAATCTTGGTGAAGGCACATTGTCCATGGTTTGGAATTCGGAGGATGTGAGCAAAATGCCCAAGGCTTAAAGTGAATTTTTGGTTTTGATATAAAACCAAAGAGATAAAGAGCGATCCTCGTTACGAACGAGTTCCACTTGTGGGAAGAATTCCATTATGAACCTTGGACATATCTTCTCGTTAATTTCAAGAAGACATTCTAGTCCTATGGCTCGGAAGGAGGTATTGATACCTTCTTCGAATTGTAGAGAGGTGTCTCACAATCGTCCTTCATGGAAGTGACGGTTTTCAAGATTATTGAACCTGTGGACATGATTGCGGTGTGTTGGGCTCAAGGAAATGTTCGGGTGTAGACGCTAGTGAGTGAAAATCAAACTCGTATTCATGCGTCATAGTTGAACCTATAGAAGTGATGGGTTAATAAGGGAAGACGTTTATGGTCAACCTATAATAATCTAACGTTTTCTTGGATATTCTATTAACAATTAATATTTAGATAACTCATGGTTTTGAAGCTCTAGTGGATTATTATTTTTAGAAAGATAGTGATTTTTAATCTTGCATGAAAACTGCTTTTCCAAGGGGACGGATCCCACGGTTCCTTTTCAAAAGGGATCCGGCTAGTGTAACTCGGGATCCGTGGATCCGTAGTAATGTAACCGCTTTTAAATAAAAAATAGGTTTTACGGTTATTGTACCATGAAGTATGTTTTATCCTACATTTTCTTTTAACATGCATACATGACATCTAATGTATCACGAAAGAATATAACACATATAGATCAAAAAAAACACACATAATAACACAAACATCCTAGATAACATCCAGGTCTCTGTTAAAGAAGTATCGGAAGGGAATCCGTGGTTCATCTGCTTGGCCAATGGTCGGTAGGGGTTTGGTCCAATCGGTGTAATATGGAGGGTTGTCCCTTTGTGTGAAGTCAATGTTTGCTTCCGGATTGAGCCAATCCATGTTGTTAGACATAGCTCGGCGATGTTCTCAAGATGATATTCGACCTCGAGGCGCTTTCAGAGTGTCTTTTAGAAGTTGAAACGCTTCATTCTTGATTCGCTTCAACTCGATTTCGTCATTTTCTTCACATGGAACTTTTCTTGCAAAAGTTTTGCGTGCTCAATGTAGAACCCGTGGAAAACTAGAAGGGGGTTGAATAGTTTTACCAATTAAAACTTCTTTTTAAACTATTTAGATCGACTTATGTCAATCTATTTGGTTGTATGTGTTGGATGTTGATAAACAAGCATATAAAGATATGTAATGAAAAGATAAGAGTAAGAAGCACAAAACCACAACGCAAGTATTTATAGTGGTTCGGCTACAAGGACACCTTCCTTGCCCTACTCCACTCCCCGAGTCACCTACTCGAGAGTTTGTAATCACTACACCAATCTCTTATGGCGGAGAAACCTTCACAACGTCGCTTAACCTTTTTCCAGTACAAAGCTAAATACCGAGTTCTTTCACACCAAGGCGAACCACACCTAACACAACGTCGCCTACCCTTTATACGGTGCTAGGCTAACCACCGAGTTCTTTCACACCTTAGGAGAACTAATCCTATCACAACGTCGCCTACCCTTTATTAGGTACTAGGCTAAGTACCTAGTTCTTTCACACCTTAGGTGAACTACACCTTCACGACACAACACCTAATCTCAAGGAGATCTACTCCTTGTTACAACACCATCAAGGATATCACCATCCTTGTAAATAAACAAATACTTATATGTATAACGATGCACCTCATCGATTATACGACCTAAGCATTCTTCCCAAATGCTACTTGATTTGATTCATCGGCATCCTTCACTAATGCCTTTGACACAACGTTTGGCACCCTTCACTAATGCCTTCGTCTTGACACCTTTAGCATTCTTCACTAATGCTTTGACACGGATGATGAGCACCTTTCACTAATGCTTTCATCTTGACACTTTCGGCATTCTTCACTAATGCCTTCAACCCAACATTTATGGAGAAAGGTAGATCTATCAACAAGAGAACCTTCGTTGTCTTGATGATGACGAAGCATGGAAACTCATGGACTTGAGCTTGCACGTCTTCAAGAAGTGGTGATCTTTCCTTTAAGAGGAACCTAGAAGATCACACAAAAACAAAAGACAAAGACTACATAGATCTCTTGGATCCGAGGTTAGAGGTTAGAATACTTGGGGAAGTATGTGTAAAGGGATGAATAGAAAGGAAGAAATGGCTCTCTATTTATAGAGGAAAACTCATCGCTTCCCGGATCCCACGGATCCTTCCACTTGGGATCCGCTAGCACAAAGCTAGGGATCCGTGGTCCGCCTCCTCTTTGCCCATGGGTATTTTGGGTTATGGGTCATGGGTCATGGTTTATGGGTTGATCCATGGTTTTCAATCTAGATACAATGTACCTTAAGGATACATTGAACTTGTGTAAGTGGTATATATAAAACCATGGGTTATGGGTCAAAACCATTTGCTAGTTTTTATCTATTTAGTATATACTTGCTTTTACCCATTTTAGTATATACTTGTTTTTACCCATTTTAGTGTACTTAATATAAGTATGTATTAACCCAATATGTAAACACTAGTTGTTGTACATATGTATCTAACTCATAGAGTTACTTAAACTTGTTAAGCCAATATGTAAACACTAGTTGTTGTACATGTGTATCTAAAATATAAAATCACTTAATCTTGTTATAGTGTTTTATGTGAAAACGTAAGTATGTTATAAAACTATTAGTTCAAACCATTTACGTATTTTATTTGTTTCGTTAATATGATTTTACTTTTGTTATCGACAAAACATTAGAAGATCGTAAAATATAAATAAACGTTTTTACAGCTTATTTGTATTAACAGAACCGTCTACCAAGTCTTGACCTTCATCAGGGTAGGGAGTTTGATTGACAAGTGTGGAGAACCATTCAAACTCTTCGGTTTTATCGTCATCTAGCCATGATACGACTTCAGGCTGAGTCGTCTTTTTCTTCTTTTGGATGGCCTTGATGATGATTCGGTCTCTGCACTTGTTTGGGTGAGGTGGGTTGTTGTAGGGCTCGAGGACCTCTTCATCGTCACCACCCGTATACTCAAAGTAATCACCTATTTTTGAGTCGGGTGGTAACTCGGAATCGTCCCGAGGTTTTTCGGTTGAAGAACGAGGAGGGACCTTTGTTGAACAGAGTCCTATGAGGAGGAGGTGGCATCAAGAGGATTCACCGATCGCTTCGACGCTTAGGTGCGTAGTCTTTGTCCTTATCCTTATCTTCATCGTCTCGGACGTTTCGACTTTTCCGCTTCAAATCTACAAGCTTCTTGAAGTTGGTAGTCTAGCGATGCTTGATACAATTTTGCTTCTTCGAGTTGAGCATTGCGATTGTGGCGACATTTGTGTGACAAGCTTAGCCACCAATTCATTATCCGAGAAAACTACAAGATCGATGGATTGATTATGACGGTTAAAGGTGTTGATCGAATAGTTTGCTTGGCGATCCGCATCGATTTGGATAAAGTTGTCCGTGAACAACTCCTTTGTGACTTTAGGAACCTACTCCGAAGGTACTTTTTCGTAGCCTTCGATCATTTCGCTCATTTCCTCCCGACGATGACTTCTCATGAATTCTGAATAACTACCCTTTCTTTCGCATCTTGTCATTCTCATCATGTAAGTCTGCATTTGGTCAAGATACCAATTCGGTTTTCGTGGAGCATGTCCTTCTTTCTAACTTGTTTGACAAACTTTCACAATTCTTTCATGTGTTTGAGAAATCCAAGATCGAGGTGGTTTCTTCTCGATTTGGATGATGATCCGTTGATTTCTTGGATGGTTGTTGTGATGAGTGAGAAGAAGAATCGATGATGATGAGATGTGAGGAGACTCGGGTCCTTTGGCGGTTCGTAAGTTTCCTTACGTATGCGTGTCGGACTATCCGTAAGAAACATGTCATAATCAAGATCTTTATCTTTCTTCTTCTTGTCGGTTTGGATTCTCAAAGTCATACACTATAGTATCTTCCACAGCGGTTGTTGTTGCACAAGAGTGGTGGTACCAACTCCCTTATCGGGTCGATTAACCGCATCGAGTTGGTTCGGAGTGGGTTGCACCACTTGATCCTCTGGGACCACCCATTTGATCTTTGCAAACACTTCACCTTGTGTTGATGTCTAAGTCGTTTGACTTTCTTCTTGTACTCAATTTCCAGTGGCTCTTCAACATTTTCACTTTCGAGCTTTCATCAAATGTCTCAAGTATGTGAGTCTTTCCTTTACTTTTGTCGACTTGAGGACTTGGAGGTTTTGGAATGTCCGAGACATCTTGTGCGCTTCGAATAATGAATCTCCTCGTCGATTCATTCCTTCGTAACTTTCGTCAAAAGCTTTCTTGGAGGTTCGTGTGTAGAAGATGGAATAGGAGTAGCTTCGAGAGTGAACTTTCTTCTTAGGAGTAGGTTTCCTCTTTGGAATAGGTTTTCTTTGGAACATTCCTCGACTATCTGTACTTGTGGCACTTCCAAGATCGCCTCTTCCGGTCCTTCGAGTAGGTGTCCCGAAGCCTTTTCATCAAGATGTCCAACTTTACCTTCTTTAACGGCCACCGATACCTTTTTACGCTTCCGACTTTTTGATTTCCTCCGTAAGAAGGTGATCGGGTAATTCACTCCTGCTTCTTCGTAGATGTTTCTTTGATTCAGCGATGATAGAATGTGCTCACCGATGTCATGATTATCCGGTCATTGATTCTCTTGGGATATCGGGATGAAGTCCAAGAGCTCTCGAATCAACGACTTGGTGTATCCGACATAGGAATTTTGTTGCCAAGCTTCTTCCAAACAAAGATCATGTCTTCCCAAAGCAAGTGCTTCGATTATGATGTCCTTCTTGTTGATCGGTGACAGAAAATCTGCAGTTCCATGAGCTTGGGATGCTCATATCCACCGTCACGACCCGAGACCGATTTGGTGATGATAATATAGAGTGTCCTCCATGTTTGAGGAATATTCTTCACTCCACAAGAGAGTGCTTAGTAATGATTCTGTAGCTTCATCATAACCAATATCTATCAAGAATTGCGTGACGATCTGCTCGAGTAGGGGTGGCAAAGAAGTCGGTTGGAGCGATGTCCGGAATGATGAGAACACTCGTAAGTCATCGGGAGTGATAGTGGCTTGTTTGTGATTAAGAGTCACATTCACAAGATTTTGACCGATGATCCTCGCATGGAATCCTGAATTGTTGAATGTAGATCTCGGGCGTGGCGAGTGTGAGAGCATGTTTTGGTAGGGATGATTCCTTAGAATATCCTTTGCAATGAGACAAGAAGATTACGAGCATGTGAGGGTGTCAAAGTCAACCCTAAGGTTGTTCTTTCCAAGCTTTCTCGGGTAACCTTCGGAAAGATATCGCAATTGTAAGAACTTCTTGTGCATCCACGGTCATTTGTTCACCATATCTTTATCTCGAAATAACATTAGCCAAAAGAACCAACATATCGAAAGACATAATGTTAGTCAATGAAGGTTTTATTGTCTAGTTATTGAATGAGTAGTGTTAATGATTGTTACTGAGTCCTAAGTCACTTGTTTGTCCAATAGTCTAATGATGCTCGTAAACATTTCGTGAGTTAGTTAACTTTAAGGTTTTAAAGTTTATGTTATCACTTATATTTCATAACATATTAACCGTTTAAGTTTATTAGTGACATTATTGAATTCGTGATGATATGATTAGCTTATTAACAAGATTGTACACGTAACAATTCATTATGAAGGTCCATCCAGGCTTATGCGTAGCAATGACAAAGTTATGCGTAAGCAAGTGTTTTATACGCGTAGTTATAAGCTTACGTGTAGGATCCTATCTTACGCGTAGAAAATGTTACGCGTAGGAAAAGGGGACCTTAAGCGTAGAGCTTACGCCAGAGGCGATAAAAACCTTACGCGTAAGGCTTACTCGAAGAGTAGCCTTATGCGTGAGGCACTGCCACGATATCCTTCACGGGATACGCGTAGTCCCACCAGAGAACCTCACGCAGAGGCATAACTGACTACGCGTAGGGTAGTCCTTATGCGTAGAAATGCAATTGACCTTGATTCTGAATTTTAAGCATAGCAAGCCTGAAATAAGTTCATCAAGTCATTATCATTAACACAATACTTCATTTTAACAACAATTTATGGCAAGAACAATTATGGAACAATTATGCGTAGAAAGTCATACGCGTAGGTCAAAACCCTAAGGGTTGAGATTTACGCGTATCACTTTTAGCCATGGAATTTGCACCATACTAATTCTGGTAGTTCTAAGATATGTTGAGAGTCTATAAGCCAAGTTATAACACTTAGTTTGTTGAGAATCAAAAATACCCAAAAGTCATGAACATTAAACCCTAATTTCAAATTGTTAACCACTTCGTGTTTCTGGGTGGTTAGAAACCTTGGAAATCATTAATTCAACAACACAATAGCATAACCCAACAATCTTTTTGACCAAAACACTTCACATTCAAAAATACCCAATTCGACTCATAAACCCTAATTTTCAAAATTCATCAATTCGTGTTTCTGGGTGGGTTTTGATGGTTAAAATGGTATCAATGATGTATTAGGAACGTTTTGACTCAAACCATTTCACCACAAACACACTCACACTGATTGTGTGTTCATACGCATACGCGTAGAGCACATAATCATTCGAAAAGCACTTTTTAGCCGTTGGATTTCCATGAAATTAAAACCCTTAGCTTAAAATCATGTCATAAACACAAAACAACTTACAAAGTGGTGATCAAATGCATGGATTTCTCGATTAAATCTTAGGCGTAGGATGGTTTTTAGGTTTTTAGTAATAAATGAGATGTGAAGGTTAGGTGAGGTGTTTTATTTAAAATAACTTTAAGGTTTTGACAGTTTGGTCCCTCCACCTTTTCTTTTCAACCAAAGCCTTTTAATTTCCATTTTGGTTTCCAAACAAAGGTTTTAAGAAAGAAACATGACGACACTCCCCCTTGACTTGAAAAAATAATGAACGGTTATTAATTTTAGTCCGAGGAGTGTTATTGAACCAGAAAATTCATCACCATTGTCAAAAGAAACAACCGAGATATGATAACATGCAAGTACGCAGATGTTTTGAAATGGTTAAGATAATTTTCTCCCCCTCAACACTTGATCGGAAAAATACTGAATTTTGAAAGATTAAAGTGTTGACGGAAGAAATGTACTTGCCATGTTAAAAAGATATAGATTAGAAGAATATTTTTGTGGTTTTATTAGATTTTATATTTTTGTATTTTGTTTTTGAAAAATTTATTTACAAAGGATGTTTTGGTGTTTGACAGGTTTTTAAGACTGTTTTAAGAGGTCATCCAATTCCTCTTGAGTCAAACACCTCATACCAATCCGGTGGACCAACTCATTAAACCTAGCGGGAGGCAAGGCTTTGGTGAGAAGATCCGCCAATTGGTATTCTGTACACCACAAAGTATAATTCAACGGCACTGCTCCACGTGGTCCTTGATGAAATGATAGCGAAGATCGATGTGCTTTGATTTCGAGTGCCGAATCGAGTTGCACGAGATCGCAATGGCACTCGATTGTCGCAAAGACATCGGATTCATCGAATACGTAACCATAGTCTTTGAGTTGTGTTCTCATCCGGATGACTTGAGCACAACATGCGGACATGGCTACATATTTCGCTTGGTTGATGACAATGATGTACAATCCTCGCTTCTTTGATTGCCAAGACACCGGTTTATCACCAAGAAATTGTAGAGCTCTCAAGTACTTTTCCTTGAGTCTAAGCATCATGCGTGGTCGTCAAAAAGCGATTAGTTCAAAACCGAATCGCTCGGATACCGATCCCAGTTAATGGTTCCTTGATGTATCGGAGGATTCTTTTAGCCTCGAGAGGTGGGTTTCAGTTGGTCGCGATCGATAACGGGAGCATAGATAAACGGCAAAGACAATATCAGTCGCTAGTCGTTAGATACATGAGAGACCCAATAATACTTGGTATTTGGTAGGGTCAACCAATTTCTCATGTAGATCAAGATCTAGCTTCTTGGTATGAGCCATTGGTGTGGCATAAGTGTCACAGTTGTCATTTCAAATTTGTTTAACAGTTCAAGGGCATATTTGGATCGACTCAAGAAAATACCACGGGTGATTGATGAACTTGCGATCCTAGAAAGAACGTGAGTTCACCCATCATGGACATTTCAAAATTTTCTTCATTAGTTTTGCAAAAGCGATTGAAAACTTTTATGTGTAGACCCAAAATGATGTCATCCACGTAAATTTGAACAATTAAGATATGTGCCCGTGATATTGTATAAAAAGAGTTGGGTCAACCGAACCTTTGGTGAAATTATTAGCAATGAGGAAAGATGATAGCTTATCGTACCATGCCCGAGGGGCTTGTTTGAGACCATAAAGAGCTTTGTTCGGTTTGTAGACATGGTTCGGCACTCTGGATTAACGAATCCGTCGGGTTGGTCGACATAAACCGCTTTTCGGTTGTCCGTTGAGAAACGCAGTTTGACATCCATTTGAAAGACCGTCATATTCATATGAGCCGCGAACGCGAGAAATATCGAACGACCTCAAGACGAGCAACCGGAGCAAAAGATTCTTCAAAGTCTATTCCTCTTCACGACGATAACCCTTAGCAACTAGACGTGACTTGTTTCGGATGACGCCCTTCAAAGATCCAATTTGTTTTTCCAAATCCATTTTAGACCAATGACGAGACCCTGTTGGTCTTTCAACCGCCCATACTTCAAGATGTTTGAATTGGTTGAGTTCTTCCCGCATGGATTCAATCCGTTGTTTTTGTCATTGCGCCTTTAATGGTTTTAGGCTCAGTTAGCGTAGCGGTGAGTGCATAAATGCAATGTTCACCGTCGTGTGAAGACGTTGTCTCGTAACGACGGTTGATTTGGGTTGCCAATAATGTTAGCCGAGGATGGTCTTTTGTCCATCGGTGTGTAGAGGGTTGATGTTGGTATACATTGTGCGATTCGAGGATTCAAATGGTTTGTTGAAGATTCCGCGACATCCGTGCGCAGCCTCATTAGCAAACGGGTTGAAGAACGATTTGGATCAAAATCTGCGGTGGGGTACTTCATTAAGAATATCATCACCGGTTCATCATTGTTGGAAGCGGTGTGTTCAATCTGTTGTGTTGGAGTCAATCGGTGTAGGTGCATCTTCAACGATAGTTGTTGTAGCAGTGTATCGGTATAGGAATATTATCGGGTTGTGCAATGAATCGGCGGATACACCGAGCACGTTCATCAATATCGTCACGAGCGGAGGAGCAAATAACCTTTCCATTTGTTGACGAGTTAGTGGGGCTTTGTTCGGTGATGATGGGGTTGAGGAAGTTTAAACGGTTATGACCGGGTTCTAAGTCGTTGTACTCGAAGCCATTTCCGTGAGTTCATCAAAATGAGCATGAATCGCTTCCATTACCTCCTTAGTTCGACGATTCCAGATTCGAAACCTTTAGAATTGTCACAAGATCCAATAAAGACTCCAATATCGCCTTTGGCTTTGAGCTTTCCAAAATCATCACGATCATTATTCGGATAGCAAAGGGATCCAAATACATGAAAGTGTTTGAGGTTCGGTTTATAGTTGTGGACAAGCTCGAAAGGTGTTTTGTTGTGGCGTTTTGTGATCATAGAACGGTTTTGAGTATAGCATGCGAGATACGACACGCCCATAAGTAATCTGGAAGTTTAGCATTGATTAACATTGTTCTTGCAGCTTCCACTAACGCTCGGTTTCGTCTTTCAACAACTCCGCTTTGTTCGGTGTACGTGCAATAGATGTTTGATGTTGAATTCCACTTTCTCATAGAATTCACGAAGGGTTTTGTTAACAAATTCGGTTCCTTTGTCTGCTCGATTATCCCGACGGTGTTGCGGAGTCGAACTCGTATTTTGTGAGAAAGGTGATGATCATTTGTGGAGCTTGGTCTTTGCTTCAAGAAAGTAGACCCAAGTCCATCGTGAGTAGTCATCAACAATTACTAAGATGTAGCGTTTGCCATTAATCGCTTGCACGCGCATTGGGCCACACAATCCATGTGAAGAAGGTGAAGCACATGTCGAGAGTCGTGTTCCACCTTTGAAGGAAAATGAGCACGAGTGCTTTTCCCTTGTTCACGGTGAGCAAAGGTGATCTTTGAATACCGGAATCGTGGGAGTCCTTCAACTAGTTTGTGTCGAGCAAGGTTGGTGATGGTTTGAAAGTTTAGATGTGAGAGACGAGCGGTGCCATAGCCAGATTTTGTAGATGTTGCCTTTGAAAGTAAGCGGATGGGAGAGGAAGCAACCATGTCTTGCATAGAGATAGTGTAGAGACTAGAGTTACGCGAGCCGGACATAAGGTCATTTCCTTGTAGATCACGAATGAAACAAGTTTTCTCCCGAAAGCAACCTCCAAATCTCCATCACAAAATTGACCCATGAAAACAGATTGTGACCGAGGCCTTCCACATAGTAAACCCCGCCGATTTCGATGTTCCCATTGACATAATCTCCGTAGCCCATGATAGTCTGCAAGTGATCGTTCCCGAACTCGACGGTGCCAATGAACTTTGCAATAAAGTTTGATAACAGTTTAAGGTTGCTTGTCATGTGTCGGGAACATCCGCTATCAACAATCCAGAATGATCGTATCACCGCATTACACACGATTTACATAGATGGAATAGAAGTAGATGTGGAACCCGAAATGTTAGAGGTTCAAGGTATATTAGACATACACACATTAATAATTTTAGGCATCCATTTAAATCCTAGTGTGTTATATATCCATTTCGCCATCTATAACTACTATTTGCTCTAGTCTTAGTGAATGCACTAGGTGGTACTACATTCTTAGGAGGTGAAACCGAGCTACAAGTGATGACAAAGTTTGCCTTAGAATCTAAAGAAGGCGGTCTACCAAGCACGGACTTAGAATGATTAGTGGGCCTAGAGATATTCGATTCTTAGGATTCCGTAATCGAGAGATTATAGCTTTAGCAACACATTTGTCATGACAATCGAATTAATACTCTTCCGACAAATAACACAAGGTGCATCGATCAATATCAAAAGTACTTAACGGTTTAGCATTCGTTACATCACTATTTCTATTACATTTTCCGACGCAACATCTATAGTGGAAGCAACATGAGTCTTATTCGAGTCCTAGGGTGTTCTTCTACTTTAGCATTCCTTATTGATCTTTTCTTAGGTCGCAACTTCCTATTCTTCGATCGAGTGCTCCTAGGCGTGAAGTGCGGACATTTGGAAAAGACGCAACTATTCTGTTTCAAGAGAAGGAAACACATTAGCAACTTGTGATTTGGCGCAAGAGGGATTCTAGGTTCACGATTACTAAGTGTGATGGTGCTAATCTCTTAATCACGGTGGCGGAAGTTGTTCATACTTTCCTAACATTTCCTTAACTTAGAGATAGTGTGAATCAAATCTTGATTTTCGAGCGAATATTACCAAAGAAAATTCATGACTTCTCTAGTGTGAGCAAGATAGTGATCAAGTTCGTTAGATGCTTCATGACGAGTCTTATTGAGTAAATCAAATATGACACCATATTCTGTTTAACTTTTACAAGTTCTTGTTCATATTTAGAAATTTGACTTTTCAAAGACACGTTTTGATCATCCAGTTGCTCAATTTTAGGATCGAAGATTTTGCACTCAATCGAGCGATTTTCTTTTGAAAACTAAGTTGATGATTGTGAATATCTTTTCACACCAATGAAGACGACGTTTTGCATTGTAAATTTCGTTGAGTAATCGTTTATTTTCGCTTTTAAATACTCGATCCGAAGCACATTATCGGTGTTCTCCATGATTACAACATTTTCAACAATATCGCAGAGATATAATCGATGCATATGGCAAAGAATGAAACAACACAACATTATGGACATCAAGACAGATAAGGTCTTCCAAGAGTCGATCAACATCTTTTCTCAAAAGTTTCTTTTACATTTAGTATTAGAAATAGATGTTTCGCTTTCTCGAAAACGACCTTCATAGTTCCAAGTTCCTTATGAAAATCCTGTTCTGTGCTAATGCACAACTTTTCAAGTTTTTAACATTAGGTAAAAGATTTTTCCGAAAATGTCTCTTTGTTCTCGCGCGAGGCGATTGAAAGTGTTCAATTTTGATTTCGAACGATATTCTATCTCATGTTGTAAAATTTTGAGGTCACCATGAAAATGTCAAAATATCTAAGAATATTTCGATTTTCGTGTTTTGAGTTTACTTCACTAATTGAAGGTAAAGGACCATAAGTTTGTGCATAATGCATTTTGGGATTAACATTAGAAGACTCTGTGTTTTGATGATAACCCTTGGTGTGTTAGAAGAATCCGTTGGTGTGACGAAGTGACGCGCTTTTATAATTGAACGGTTTGTTGTAAACAACGTTTTTAATTTTGATCGACTCGTCTTCGCATCTAATTCCTCTTGACAATGATATTCAACAACACTCATAACAAGATTATCAATTTTGTATTCTGACCGGAAACTTCGTGAGTTGGTTTGAATGTTTTTAGTGAAAGCTTTGGTTTGTAATCGCCTAGATTTTTCCATATCCTTTTGGGTTGGGTTTTAAGGTAAACTTTTCAATAGTCATTCTCGATTCACCATGTTTGTAAACAACAGCTTTAAACTCTTTAAGTTTGTTTTGCAAGTCGATAATTTCTTCAAGAAGGTCATCTACCCGATTCGTTGAATGCTTTTGTATGGAGAACTGTTTTGACAATTTAACAACTCATTTTAGCTTTTTGATTTTCCAAGGTGAGAGCGTTAATTTGCTTTTTATGTTCATGTTTCATTGTTCTAAGTCGACAACAAAGCATTCTTCGAGGCGGCTAGATCACGATCTGCTTTCTAAATATTTTCGTTTGATGAGATTTTGCAAAGCGGCTTCAAAACCTTTTCACGGTTTTCTTGAGTTTTGAAAAGTTGAGTTGCATTTGTAAGCATTCAAAATCCTTGGTTATGATGCATTTTACTTTTTAAGATCTGATTTAGTGCAACACATTCAGCAATTTGGGATTGTTGGTCTTTAAGTAACATAACAAGATCTGGATGAGGCAAAGGTTCAGCGTGTTCAACGTGAGTCACAACATGATCATTATTTAGATCCTCAAGTATAACCACGGAGTCAATTTGATTATCAAGGGAAACCATAAAGTCATCTTGATCGTCAAATGTAACTACGGGGTCTATTTGAAAATCGTCAGAATGAGATAAAGATGACTCATTTTGATCATTCTGAGCCTTGACGGATTCAGATATTGGCGGAGATATTAGTTCGAGATATGATGATGGTTTGTTCGGCACTGAGACAAGCCATCGGTGTCATACACTGGGCCTGTTTCACTCATGTGTAACTCTTGCATATTAGCCATCAACATAATAAATGCATTGGCACGCAAGTCCTCCATATCATCATCGAGTCTCGCATCCGCCATAAAGCTCGTTCTTTGTCCGTGAGAGATCCACGACTTCATCCTTAAGAGCCAAAAGTAAAGCCTCTTTGAAATAAGCACCGCCCTAGTCCTCGGCTTTGGGCATGCATTAGCCAGTGTCCTTCTCATTGCGGTTGTAGCATCTAAGACCATTTAACCGATTCGAGCATTTCCTGTTCCACCACTGAGCTCATTGTTATTCCTACCACAAGATTAAACCCTTGACCACCGCCCATCCGACGACCATAATCACGATTACGAACTTCAACACGTCCATTGTTCACAAACTTGAGTCCGTGTCTTAGATGAGGAACGAATACGATTGTTGGATTTGTTGGTGTGACGGCCAAAAGCATTAGCAATCATCACAAATCCTTGTTGCAATGCTTCAACGGATCGATTTCTCGATCGCTTCAATCGACATATGCTTGAGCATTGTTGTTGTATGGAACCAATTGATTTTGTTGAGGTTGTTCTTTGTGAAGGTGTGTTTGAAGCAGTTGGTTGAGTTCTTTGGTTGAGAGGATAATTACGCTGAGCATATAAGGCAAGTTGTTGATTATCCGGATGTGATTGCTTAGCAATTTGAGCACGGAGAATCCTTTCCGATCAACTTCCTTTTCATGAGGCTTCAAGTAATCGTACAACAATCCATAAGTAGAATGATGCATATTCTTTGCTTGACGGAGAAAATGACATACTTCTCCCATTCGGGACCAAGACTACTCAGAACTTAGTATTCACCGCAATTCTTGCCATGATGATGTTGTGTTTATCCAAATCATTGATGATGTCGAAAATCGATGATGATAGGACTCTAGTGTCTCCATGTTCAATCATGAAGTGTTCATAAGCCAAGTAAATTTTGGATTCCAAATCCTCCCGATTGAGTACAGATCCTTCCATAAGAAGACGAATATGATCCCACATTTTTGTGGAGTCTTTTGAGCATCAACACTACGAAGAATTGGGTTTGGTAATCCTAAGAGGATGTATTCCATTGCAAGTTCATCGACTTCATAGTGTAGAAGTTCGTAGCATTTAGATCCGCAATGATAGCAATGTTGGTTTGTTCATCTCTTGGTGGAACAGCAGCAGGGATCTCCGGCACAATGACAAGAGGCATCTCAAATGGACCTTCCAAGATAACCTTCTTTAAGAACTTTCCATGTGGCTTCTTCGGATCACGTAACCTAAAGAACCTTATCACCCATTGATCGTAGTTGCACGGAGTGAGCATTGGAGGTCTATCAAGTGATCCAGCTTCATGAATTGATTGTTGGCTACTTAAAGCTTCACACATCTTTGCAAACCAAGTGGGTTCCTTTATAGTGTTACTTGATGGATGTTGATTGAAATCATTTGTGTAGGGTTGAACTTGAAGGCTTGGTGGTGTTTGAACCATTTGTGGTGGTGGAATTGCACCAATTTGTGGATTATGTTGTTGTTGTTGATGATTATAAGTGTGAGGGAAATAGTTAGAGTATGGTGGTTGAGACATGTAGATAAACTTGTGTAGTAAAAATGGATCTTTGTAGTCGAATGAACCTTTGTTGATGAAGTGTCCTTAGGCGTAGAAAATACAAGAACCAAGTAGCACTTATGCGTAAAAACACCAAAGTTACGCGTAACAATTAGGAGTTACGCGTAGGATTTAGCTTACGCGTGGCGGGAAAATACTCTAAAGTTATGCGAGACACAAGTTAGGCGAGAAACTTAGGCGTAGGATTTCCTTATGCGAGAACTAGGTTTACGCGTAAAGTGAATCTTATGTGTAGGATTTCACGCGTAAGCTTATGCTTATGCGTAATTTTAGGGTTTTGCCCAAATGATCTTTACACTATCACAGTGTAAAGGATATCCAAAGTCGACGTATTTTCGGACTTATCCAAGTAAGAAAACACGGAATAAACCAGAAAATGAAGATCAAACCAAGGAAGCGCTTACGCGTAGTTTTAGGGTTTTACTACGCGTAGGAAGGCTCAAAATTTTGATTCGTCCAAAAGTGTTTCTAAACCGGTTTTGTGTGATAAAATAGCTTCAATAACACCAAAATACACAAAAGTGTGAAACTTGATGAACCAAAGCCTCTAAAAGCAGTTAAGCGTAGAATGAAACTCTCGTTAAAAACCAAGCTTAAAAACGATATCCACGCCAGAAGGTTGAAACTTTTGCCAAAAACAAGTATTTTAACACCTTAAAACATAGAAAGTACAAGAATCTTGGATTAAAAAGTGTAAAAACAAGTTTTAAGCGAACCAAAGTATCAAGGTGCGTTTT
This sequence comes from Chrysanthemum lavandulifolium, assembly GCA_022545495.1. Taxonomy (NCBI): domain Eukaryota; kingdom Viridiplantae; phylum Streptophyta; class Magnoliopsida; order Asterales; family Asteraceae; genus Chrysanthemum; species Chrysanthemum lavandulifolium. The sequence goes on from CM040244.1 coordinate 214,482,483, forward strand.
AGGCGTAGGACCGAAACCCACTTCAAAACAAACACGATTCACCCAACTAGTAGGCGATTGATACCACTGTTAGGTCACTAGTTTTACAAACACAAGTAATATAGAAAGAGATAAGGCGATTGAACAAGATTCAAGAACACACACACGAAATACAAGACCGGTTATGCGTAGATGTATGTGAAAGAAAAGAACTTGAACAACCAACCCTCTAATGAGGGTTTACAAGAGTATTTATAGGAGGGAAGCTAGGGCAACACTCCTAGTTCCCATCCTTTCCTTTATGGGCTTGGGCCTAAGCTCATGGGCCTTCTACATAAGCTTAAGGCTAATAACAAACATAAAGGCCATAATAAAGCTAACTATTACATATTAATTACTAACACTTGATTATGGTTAGGAGTGATTCCAACACCTACGGATATGGAAAATACATTTTTACAATCCTAATGATGCAAGAAAATTATTGGAAATTTAAAACTAATTTTTGGATTTTCTTGATTTAATTTGAATTAAAACTAATTTTAAATATTTAAAATAGACTTAAAATACTAAAAATCGGGAAAATAAACTAGAAAATTACAAAACTATTTTTAAAGACTAAAAGAATTTTAGAAACGGAATCACATTTTTTAAATTTTATGAATTTATTATGAATTTAATACTATTGAAAACTAATAAAATGCTAGAAAATACTAATTGTCGAGAAAATCTGGAAAATACTTTTATCACTTTTGAATATTCTAAAACTAATAAAATTGAAATTGCATTTTTAGAACATTTTCTAAATTATTTGGATTAAATGCTAATTAAAAGGCTAGAAAATGACATAAAGTGCGAAAAATAGTAAATGAATAGTGAAAATATGAAAACTTCAGATTAATGATAAAATAATACCGAGAACTAGGAAAATTAATGAAACAACTTTGGAGTAGTGGAGATATGATTTGGGCGCACAACTAATGAAATAAGCACATGTAAATAAGCTAAAATCTAACCATAAGCTACTATAAGCTACCCTAGCCTTAATCTAACCTAACTTATTCTAATGCAACTGAATGGGACCCTAAAAGCACAGGCTAGAAGCATTTAAGCACAAAAGCAAGATCAAACCATAATAAGCCAAACAAATTTCTAAGGCCCTACTTTAAGCCTACATTAAGCTAGCAAGAAAAATCACAAAATTAACTAAAATGAACAGAGACAACCAACCAAAGAGCTATAATCCAAAATTTCAGCTAATAAGGACTAAAATTGAGTGAATTAAAATGCGTAAATGGAAGTGTTTGGTCATTTAAGGATCTGTGTGGTTGCTGCTCTATGCAAAGTGGGTAAAAGCGATTTTTGACCCAAAATGGGTTGGACCAGATTTGAGACAGTTGCAATAGACCAATTGGAACTTGTTTGAACCACTTTTAACAACTAAAAAGACTAAATACTACAAATTTAATAAAATAACTCAAAATACACTATAAGACTTGAAATTTGGAAAACTATCAAAACTCAAGTAAACTCTATAAAGCGAAAACTTTTGCTTCAAAACTAACTTTAACACTAAATTAATGCTGATTGAATTAAGAACTTTAAAAAAAATTGATTTTTGAGCTCAAAATGAGCTTATCCCAAACACACCCTTAAGTTCTGGAATTTGCAAATCAAGGCAGTTTTGACTAAATTGAGCTAGAGATCTTGGTTCCTACTGAATAAGTAACTTCTATTTATGCTAAATAAACAGATTACAACACTAATTAAGAACAAAACAATCTAAACTATCTTTAAGCTATTTTTGGCTTTTTATAAGTTTTTTCTAGAAAATAAAGCAAAGCTATTTAAAACTGAATAAAACTAATTGAGATGCAATTATAATCTAATAATGAACAGAAAATCATTAAATTGAACCAGAATAAGCTATGCTACAGTAGTTTAGAAACTTAAGCAAAAACTGAAAAATACTTACACTGATATGGTTTATAGAACAGAAAGATTGAGATCAGAAACACTTCTTGCTTGTCCTAAACAAGCTAGAAAACCAATTTAGCTGTCCAAAACAGCTTATTCTCCAAAATGCTTAATTTTCACTATTCCTGTTGACTTTTGTTGACTCTGTGTGAAACTTTGCATTTAGAACAGGAAACTGCTTTAATTCACTTAAATAAGCTTGAATAAGCTTGAAGAAGCTTATTTGAACCATTGTAACATATTAAAACGTAAAAATTGACAATGAACAAATTTGGCGGGAAAATGAATTAAGGTTGTAAACTTGGAATTTCTTAACAAAAACACTTGAATTATAACTGAATTAACTTATACAATTCATAAATAATAAAACCCAGAAAATGTTTTACATAAAACTTAAAGCACAATTTAAATTACACTACGAAAATGGTCTAAAAACTGGGACAACTATTTCTTGGTGTCTTCTGGTCTTTATATAGCTATCCAAAAAGCATCCTTGATCAATTCTGATTAAATCCCACCATTGGATAGGCTTTGATATCATCTTAATCGTTGAACCTCATTTTGGCGGGAAAACAGGTAAAGTGGCTAAACCACTTGGTTCTGATTGAGTGCAAGGAGCATGATGTATTTAATGATTCTTGGTGTTTTAGGTGAGGTGGAGGATAAGGTTGTGGGTTTGTGAATGGAAGCGTGGGAGAGGAGTGGGTTGCAGAGAAGTGGGTGAAGGAGGCGGTGGTATTGGAGGAAAAGGGTTTGACCGGGTTGACTTGGGTGTTTATTAATAGGGAGGGTTCACAAAAGGGGTCACGGGTTGTTTTGGCACAGGGTTCAAGGTTGGGTTTGTTTATTAATAACACAAGGACCAAAATTGCAATTCCACCAAACTTGAGGACCAAATCTGTAATTTTCCAAAGTTTATTATAGGGACCAATTATGACAAGTTTAATTTTCCCAAGGACCAAAAATAATAATTTTCAAATTAAAAATATCCAGGGTAAATTCATCAATCTTTGAAATTTCGTGGACTAAAGTTGCCATTTTGCAAAATTGAATTTTATAAGGCTAATTTTGACAACTTGAAAATCCACGAGGGCATTTTATGAAAAATTACATGTTTTGAATAACCGTGGACTAGATTTTTACAATTATTGAATAAAACATGATCTAAATATTTTTTCTGTCTTTTTGAGACTTTTCAAAGTGTTTTTGACTGTTTTTGCAGTGCAGAAGGAACAAAAATGATGAGTATTTAGACACTCATCAACGGGCCACTACTAAGTTAAGACTTAGTTAATTGGATTGGACCAATTTAATAGGCAAGACCTTGTGAAGCCCATTATGTATAGAGAGGGGATTAAAAAAAAGGAATTTAGGGTTTTCCTATTACCCACAAGTGTGGTCTTGCTATTACCCACAAGTAATATCGCCGTTTTATCCAAAGTGAACTTTGGCTATAAAACAAAGTTCATTCTCCTACTCTCTTAACACATGCACTTATGGCATACACACACTACACATAGTAGTTGTGTGTTATTTGATCCCAAACTAGTTTCTATTGTAGATCCAAGTTTATAGTTTCATACAAGGTTATTAGACTAGCATCAAGGTGTTATACAAGGAAGTGTGGTGTATTTCTACTTAGAGGAGATCAACTTTATTGATCTCTTGGGTTTCTTGCATAAATCTTGTATTGGTGATAGTCTATGTGCGATCTACCGAATCACGCTTGAAAAGTATACATTTACTTATTATTTAGACTGATCATATGGCTTATATGAACTTTTTGATATGTGATTATCTGTTGCCTTTATTATTCATTTATATGTTATTTGTATCTTAAATCGCTTATAGTGGTATCACAAGTCATCATATGTTCTCATATGATTATGGGGTACGTGTAAGATGGCCAAAATCACGTGTTTTTTTAACGATTTGAGAAACGCTTTTAAAACAGCCCTATGGGCAATTTTTCTGTGATATTTTGACCATTTGAAGATCCTAAAATCAATGTTTAATCACCCTAAGACCATGGGTTACACGTACATATCGGGATTTTAATTCTTATCATTTAATTTCCTAGATCCGTTGGTTAATGTTTTATCTCTTGTTATTTGTAACAACCGCAAAATAGCGCAGCAGAATATAGTGTCAGTAGGGTGTTAATTCATAGCAAAAGTACAAATTATAGAAAACAAACTCTAAATGATACGTTTTGAAAAGTTGTCATTCGATTAATTTTAAATATCAGAGTTAAAAATGAGATATCCCAAGTGTTAAGTTACATAAACATTTTTACAAAGTTATTGAATGATAAAATATGATGCATCCCCGTCATCAAAACATGTTGTACGACTCTAATGCTCCAATCCAAAGTTATGCTATATGAGCTTGATAAAAACACATGCTAAAAGTGTCAACACAAAGGTTGATGAGTTCATAGGTTTATGTATGTAAAAGGAGTGTGGACCACAAGATTTCAACAACATTTGTAATTCAAATGTGTTCATGAAATGTATTACTGTTGCACTAAGCTCATGACACCGAAGCCTTGACATTTAGTTATGTATCACCCCAACCAGGTGCTTTGCCCAACACTTGTAGGACATAAAATAAAATGCGTTTGTTTCCTATTGGAGCGACCAACACGGACTGGGGAGTTTACCCCCAATAGATCTATTCACAACACTCGCTCTTACTACGTAATTAACGGTTCATGATTGTGGGGACTTTAATGTCAAATGAGGCAACTTAGGCAATTAGAAAATGTTTTATGTACTAGCGTCCATGTGTAAAAACAAGCAATGTATTATCACCCCAAAGTATTTGAAAGAAAGTATAAACAAATAAAACTGGAGCTATGAAACTCACCGTAAGGATAGGGAATAGCAAACAATGAAGTAAAATGTAACGGAAAAAGATGAGCTTTAACGACGACCTAAAAATATAATAATCGCGTCTTATTTATATATATAACGAAAACGTACAAAATAAGTTTTATAAAAGTATTTATATATTTTAGACATTGTACACATCTTTATAAGTTTATAAAATGTAAAAGGTTAGTTTTTATCAAGTTTAAAATATTTACAAGCCCTATTTGGTTCAAGTTTTATGTCCTTTTTATTAATTCATCTATTCCGTAAATGGTATGTCTAAGTTTTATTTAATCTATAGAAAGGTAAACAAGTCTATTATTTCAATAGTGGGTCTTACCACTTTGGTTTTTATATAAAATAAGTCAAAATAATATTATCTGTCAAGTTTTTAGTTTTTATTTATTTTAGTTATCCTGACTTAATAATTTTGTTACACTTAAACCGCAAGGTGTTATTATTTGGTTTTTATATCCTTGGAAAAGTCTTTAAATGTTTTTGCAAAATCTATAGGTCTTATGGTCTTAGAACTTTTATAACAAACGTAAAATTACTAATATATTCTCAAGTATCAAAATAGATTTTTGGGATCCACATTCAGTCCCGCCAAAATGGCGATATCTAGAGTTCTACAAGTTCGTTAGTTTGGTTATTGCGGCCACATTCAAGTTAAAGTTTTAGCTACAACTTTTATTCTTAGTGTAATAGAGGGTTCTATGCAAATTTTAAGAGATTTTAGCAAAATAAGTTCGGAGTGCAGATTTTGACATATTTTACCGTTTTGGATCTAATTTACTCATCGGGATGAGTTACGGAATGAGCCACCTGGAAAATCGAAGCTCAGAAATAGCTCTACAATCTTAATTTTTTACCTAAGATCAAAATTCTACTGAGTTCATCAGTTAATTCAATCTTTGGGACTAATCTAAAATCAACACTTGAAACTATAACCTAGGGCTTGTTTAACCTACTTTTTATGAATTAAATCATATGTACAATGTCCAAATCATACTTATATCAAAAAAATAAATAAATTACACTAGCTATTACAACCAAATTGAATGAGAACAAGGAAAATAGATAATATCTTACAATGAAATGATGAAGAAAACAACAAGAACAACAATATAAATCAACTCTTAATCCCTCCTAATCAGCAACAACCTTTAACCCTTGTCTTCAAATATTTTACCCAACCATTTTAAACCCTTGTTAATCTTGTTCGAACCACCCAAAATACTTGTTAATAACCCTTGTAATCTTCCACTATAACCCTTAAATTAGATGAGATTATGGTACAAATGAACCAAGAAACTAATAAGAACTACAAGACCTTCATTCTTGAATCAATAAACTAGTAAAATCAATGTGAAATGGTAGTGTTTGTATTTGTGTGGTCGTTTATAAGGACAAAAGAGAAGAAAAATGGATGTGTTTCTTGTTTGTATAAAAAAAAGTATGCAAAAATTAGTGTATACATGCATTTTGAAATGGACACTTGTTATATTGAAGCAACAAGTGTTCACACACACCCTCTTTGGACTCCACCTATGGGGGAAGAAAAGTGTGAGTAGATTTTGATGGTATTTTGTGTATAAACTTGAGCTATGATGAGTGGTTTGATCCCGGTAATTGCAAACGTAAAGTTTTTAGGACGTGAAACGTAAAACCGGGTAGTAATAAAATCCAAAACTTTTAATAATATTAAAACTTGTCATCATAACCTATTTTAGTAGTTTAGATGAGTGATGAGTTTGACGGAGTGCTTAAACATTGTTAAAACCTAAAAACGTAGTTTAAATACGCATAAAACGTAAAAAGTGCAAGATTTACATAAAAATGGATGAAGTGAAATGTGACTTTTAAAATATGATTGCAAGGAACCAAAATGCTTATTATGTGTATACTGAGCATAGTCTAGTGTCGGTTTGAGTTAAATTTATGTTTATCTACATAGGCGATTAAACTAATTCGGTTTCTTGTAAAAGTAAGTTTACTTAAAAAATAAAATATTAAATGACGTAAATAATTAAATAATGACCTCATAAATGAGAATTGTTACAGTCCGTACCCCTTAAGAGAATCCCGACTTGGGATTCAATTTGTGTTAGATGTCGAAGCGGTGTCGGTGAAGAGGTGTGGTTACTTGTGGCGAATGGTTTCTAGGATAACTAGCGATGTAATTCGACTCTGAGATACAATGTAGGATGAGTTTGACTTTACATGGTGAGGATAAAATAAGAGTCAGCTTAGTTTTGTGCTTAATCATACGAATACTCATGAACTACTTATACTCACACAAAGTTTTCTTCAAGATATAAGTGAAAAGTTATTTTAACAAAATTTACAGGTAACTGCTCCCGGCATAACATGATCCCTCCTAAATTAGATATAGATGATCAAGCTATGTATAATTAAGGACCGATAATGTAGTGTTCGGTTTAATCAAGTAGTTACATGATTATAAGTATTAAATAGATTAAACCACACTATTTATAAAATAGTAGTTAAAGTAGTTCATAAAATTATAAAATGGTTTATAAGAAAATAGCAAAACAATTTTTAAGATGATGACAAATCAGTTTACAACATGAAAATTGGAAGTAGAAAGTACAGCAGATGGAAATTATCACAACATGTTGTTACAGAATAGTAAACAATTTTAATACATATAAATCCCACAACTCGGGATAAACATACACAAAATTACAACAAGGTTCATAAGGAAGTACTACTTTTAATCCCTAAACGGCATTAGTTTGTAGCGTTGTTAAGGTCCTTGTGAGCTTCTCCACCTCCTAGCATATATGATCTCCCTCGTAATGGTATCTTTGAAATTGACATGCATAATCCTATATCAAATGATCATTCTATATATACATGTAGCAACAAGAAATCCAAGTGAAACTTGGATTCTACTTTTCTATGGCATTATTGTCTTGGCCATATAAACAAGAAAAGGATTACAAGTGCAACACAATGGGCTTCTGAAATCAACCGATGGTGATTCGTTTGATAAATGCATGTCTTGCATATCTGGAAAGATGGCACGAAAGCCTTTTCCTATATACAGGAGAAAGAGCTAAAGATTTACTTGGGCTCATACATACTAACATATGTGGCCTATTAGAACCATGTCTAGGGAAAGTGCTAACTACTTCATCACTTTCATTGATAATTTCAGTCGATATGGTTAAGTTTACTTGATTAAACATAAACATGAAGTCTTTGACACATTTATAGTCTTTCAAAGTTAAGTAGAAAATGAACTCGGCTGGAACATAAAGGCTCTTTGATCTGATCGAGGAGGCGAATATATGAGTCAAGAGTTTTTAGACCATCTAAAGGAATATGGGATTTTCTCACAATTCACTCTCCATATACGCCACAAGATAATGGTGTGTCTGAAAGGATAAATTGAACATGGTTCGACATGGCTCAATCGATGTGAGTCTAACTACTTTGCCTATGTCCTTTTGGGGTTATGCTCTAGAGTCTTCTACTCACATACTCAATATAATTCCAACCAAGAACGTTGATTAGACACCATATGAAATATGGCACGGGAAAGCCCCCAGTCTGACTTACTTGAAGGTCTGGGGTTGTGAGGCTCTCGTGAAACGAGACACACCAAAAAAACTTGAACCTAGATTTGTTAAGTGTATCTTTGTAGGATACCCAAATGAAACGATGGGTTACTACTTCTACTACCCACCTGAGAACAAAATTATTGTTGCTCGATACATTGAGTTTTTTTAGAGTAGTCTCATTTTACAAGAAGCAATTGGAGCTCTGTAGACTTTAATGAAATTCAAAAGGAAGATGTACAACCTTTTAGTAACACTAGTGAACATTACAATGAGGCTAAATATCAAAATGTTGAACCTAAGAGAGATGTAGCTCTCAATCGTAGATCCGCAAGGATACGTCAAGCACCAAAACAATATGATTTCTATGTCAATGCTGAGGAGCATTAGTTAGGGATCATGGTGAACCTGCTAACTATCGAGATGCATTATCGAATCCTGAATTCGAAAAATGGCTCAAAGCTATGAATGTGAAGATGCGATCCCTAAAAGACAATGAAGTCTGGTTCCAGGTTGAACTTCCTCCTAATGCTAAGACTGTTGGGAGTAAATGACTCTTCAAGAAAAATATCGACATGGATGGTAAAGTACACACCTATAAGGCTTTTCTTGTAGCAAAAAGTTATACTCAAATCTATGGTGTAGATTATGAGGAAACCTTCTCTCATGTTGCACACATTAAAGCCATTAGGATTCTTAAAGTCATAACAGTGTTTTACGACTATGAGATTTAGTATATGGATGTCAAGACTGCCTTCTTGAATGGCCAACTGAACGAATACATTTAGGTGGTGCAACCCGAGGGTTTCGTGAATCCTAAACATCCGAGAAAGTATGCAAGCTTCAAAGATCCATTTATGGTTTAAAGAAAGCATCTAGAAGCTGGAACAAGATGTAGAAAACTAGAATGGGGTGGAATAGTTTTTAGCGATTTAAATTTAGTTTACAAAAACTTTAAGATTGATAGTATGTGAAACCTTTGGATGTTGAGATATAGATAATGCAAGTTAGTATGATAAAGAATAAATACGAGAATAGTAAAGAAAGAAAAATGATAGTAGCTTGACATAATGATTTATAGTGGTTCGGCTAAATGGACATCTTCTTTCCCTACTCCACCCCCCGAGTACCCAACTTGAGGGTTCTTAAGCACTATGTCAACAAACTCCTTTAACCGGTAGAGAAACCTCACCACGTCGCTTACACTTTTCCGGTACTAAGCGAAATACCGGGTCCTTTTCACGGAAGAACCAATCCAACACAACTACATAACTATCACAACTAATTTATGAATACAAGAAGATGTGTCAACAACAAGAAACATCTCATTGGTATTGAAGTGATGAAGAATCCGAGAAAACTCTTCTCTTGAAGAATGGATGACTCGTATGTAAGAAATGTGATGTCGTCATGTAAGAAGAACCTTGAGAAACAAAAGAAGAAATCTACAAGAATGATCCTTGGATCTGAGGTTAGAGAGAGATATAATAATGAGGGGAGAATTATACAAGGATGGATGGGGATTCAAGAAGAAATGGTTCACTATTTATAGGAAATATGTCCATTGTTCAGCCGGTTCCGCCGGATCCCTTACAAGAGGGATCCGACTAGTGTAATCCAAGGGATCCGACAACTGGATTAGTCCAGTCCAGATTTTGGGTTACAATACCGGGTTTTGGTTTATGAGTTATGGACTATAGGACATGGGTACCCAACATGATGTCATGCATGATACAATACATAATTTAGGTTATGGGTTATGGACTTTAGGTCATGGGTCATAGATTTTACCCATTGTGATATCATGAATGATACAATAAGCATGGGCCATGGGCCATGGGTCATGGGTTATGGGTTTTGGATTTTACCTAACATTATTTACATACATTACTTATTATTATAAAACAATATATAAGTAAACAAATGTAAGTAAGTAGTAAAAATGAATATAGTAACATGTAATCTTTTATATTTTATATTTGTACTTAATAAAATTTTATGTAGTTATCGACAAAACTTACAGAGATCGAGAAATATTAACAAATGTTTTTACGGTTTATTTGTATAAAAAATCTCCCTTTTTTTGTTGATGACAAAACATAAAATTATAGTAAGTAAAACTTAAGGATTAGATATTTCAAGGTTTTGAAAAAGTAATAAAGATTCCAAGTGCAAACTCCCCATTGACGTGAACTCCCCCCAGAAGAGGACGCCAAGTAAATAAATGGAGTCGAATAAACCTACATAAGAAGAGATTAGTGATACGCAATAAAGCCATATAATGATCATGAATCTAATGACGAGAAGTAGGACGAGAGGAGGACAAGGTACGTAAGACTAATTCTTATAATAAAATGACAAAAATGTAGTGGTAGTTAGGCCACATACACTTGTAAAACTAAGAACAAGGATTTGTTCTAATAAAGACTAAAAGATAAAAATAAAAGAAACAAAGAAAAGAAAAAAAAAGAAAATATAATATTGGTTTTCGATGCTTGCATATCCATTAGAGGCTGAAGTTTCGGTGGTTGATGATGCTAATGCGGTCTAAGATATGGTTAAGGATGAAATGCATCTCGTCCCTAATTTCAAGAGCAACTTACCCACAACATTGACAATGGTCGCAAAATAGATAGTGTGGAAGTGGAGGTAAAGGATCATTGATCCAAGAGGGTTCATATGGTTGCAGAAGTTATGATGGAATGGTTGGTAGAGTGGTATCAACATCCATGATGTCGCGGATTGAGTGTGGTGGATTAACACTCCTAGGTGGAATATCTTCAAGATCATTAAAGAAAGGATTTGGAGAAGTTGAAGGTGTAGATAAAACTATATCTTTTGGGTTGATGTTGGATAAGAGTGGTGGTGTTGATTTAGATGTTTAAGTTAGAGTGGGTGGTGGAGTAGATAAAGGTAGTGGAGTAGTTTTTGGAGTCTTAAGAAGTTCCTCTAAGGTGGTTATTGTTGGAGCAATGGGAGAATTGACTTGAGTTGTTATGGGAGAACTAGATAGTTAGTTTTGAGGAAATGGTGGAGATGCTATGTTGTTGTTACTTTGTGGTGAAAAGGTGCTAAGTGGTGATGAGTTGTTTGAAGAGGATAGTTAAGTGGTTTGAACTTATTTAGATGCCATGATTGTTAAGAAACTGAAATTTGGAGAGGTTGATGGTGATGAAGATCCAAGCATGTTAGGACCCTATTTAAAGAGAGAAATCACGCATTGCAATAAATGCTAAAACCACAAAATAAGTCATAATCTAACGATTAGATATGAATTGAATGTATGTAATCATAATAGGTTAAGAACTAAGTCTTAAAGTCGGTAAATATTAAAGAGAAAGTAGTGAAAGTAAGAAATTTCAAGTTAAAAACGTCAAAAGAAGAGTAAAAATCTCTTCTGTGTAGCCGGAGCTCCCGGATCCTTCCCAGAAGGGATCCGGCCTGCCTTAACGCAGGGATCCGGGTATCTAGTGTAGTCATAAGCAGATTTTACGTAGAAAAACAATAGGATCTAGTGTGTGCCTATATGTAACCTATATGGAGTTGTGGTTATCTCGACTCTAGAAGAAAAACAAAGATAAAAGTGTAAAATACGTAAATATATACGTGAGATAACCTAAACACTCCTTAATTCGATGTAGCTACATTTGAATGTACCCGAAAATACATATTGGTTATGTATTCCATTTATCATTCAAGAGACATATGAGAAGATGCATGAGAAATTTTTTTACTTTGTATTAACTATGTACGAAAGATATGAGTGTCCTAAACGTAAGAATTTTGATTTGAAAGTATGGGGTGTAGATTTGGAAATTTTGATTTGTTAGAGATTAAAATGCAATATCTAACTAAAATAAAATATATTTGTGTAATTTTGAACATAAATCCCCATATATTTTAATGTTTGTGATTTGTGCGAAATAGAGATCCTATACTCAGAAGAAAAATTATAAATGCGTACCTTGTAGAAAAAAGAGTTATAGTTTACGACGATTGTTCTATAAGACCTAGTCCTAATCGTAGTAAGTTGAATGGTTCACGCATCAATGGCTTGGTGATAATGTCGGCAATGTTGTCTTTGGATGAGACTTTCTCGATTGAAATGTTCCCTTTTTGAACATTATCTCTTAGGAAGTGGTGGCGTATTTCTATATGTTTGGTGCAAGAATGCAAAACTGGATTCTTTCTAAGATCAAAGGCGCCTTTGTTGTCGCAGAGGATGACAATGTCACTTAGACGGATGTCGAAGTCAATAAGAGCTTATTTCATCCATAGTACTTGTTGGCATGCTTTGCCCGTGTATACATATTCGGCTTGGTAGTAGAGATAGCTAGTGCGGTTTGCTTTTTAGAAAACCAAGATGTTAAGCAACATCCCATAAATTTACAAACACCACTTGTACTTTTGCGATCAACATAATTACATGCATGGTCAGAATCTGCATATACAATAGTTTCTACCCCGTCCCTTTAGGATACCATTACCCCAATTGATTTGTATCTTTTATGTACCTAAAGATTCTTTTTATGGCTTTAAGATGATAATATTTAGGATCTTTTTAAAAACGAGCACATAAACACACACTAAACATGATATCCGGCCGAGTAGCCATAAGATAAAGTAAACTACCAATCATACCATGGTATTTGGTATTATCAACGGATTCAGCATCTTCGTCTTTGGTAAGTTTAGTGTCGGATGACATTGGTGTTTTAATTGGTTTAGAATCTTCTAGTCCGAATTTCTTTAACATTTCTTTAATATACTTAGATTGGTTAAAGAAGATATCATCTTCTAATTGTTTGATTTGTAGACCGAGAAAAAAGTCCCATCATACTCATTTCAAACTCGTCGTGCATGATTTTAGAAAAATCATCACGCAATTATTGACAAGTAGATCCGAATATAATATCGTCCACGTATATTTGAACGATGATAATATGTGATTCATTTTTCTTGGTGAAAAAAGTGTTATCTACTAATCACATTGTATATTTATTATCTACAAGAAATGTTTTAAGTCTATGGTACCAAGCTTTAGGAGCTTGTTTAAGACCATAGAGAGCTTTCATAAGTTTGTATACATATTTCGGTTTTTCAAACTCTATGAATTCGGGAGGTTGTGACACGTACACTTCTTTATTTATGAACCTATTTAGAAAAGCACTTTTAACATCTATTTGATAAAGATTGATATCTTTAGCATGGGCATAAGCTAGAAGAATTCTTATAGATTCTAATCTGACTATGGGAGCATATGTCTCATCAAAATCTATTTCTTCTTGTTGGTTGTACCCTTGTGCAAGAAGTCTAGCTTTGTACGAGATACTATCCCATTTTCATCTAGTTTATTTTTGAAAGCCCATTTAGTACTGATTATGGTTGATTTTTAGGAGGTAGAATAAGGTTCCAAACATCATTAGAGACAAATTGATTTAATTCTTCTTGCATTGCCTTTATCCGACTTTCGTCTTTAATAGCCTCATTAACATTTTTGGGTTCTATAGAAGATACAAACTAAAAAAAATTACTTTAGTTTTGAGCTTGAGAACGTAAAGTTCCTTCATTTAGTTTTCCTATGACTATTTCTAAAGGATTATTTTTAGATTCCTTAATGTTGACAATTTCTTTATTTAATAGTTCATCTTCCTTGTCTTTTATTTTTTCAATTTGGTTATCAAGAATTTGACTTTCGATTATATCATCATCTACGAGAGGTTGGGATTTAGGAGGAGGACTTTTTTCGAACTTGACATTTAGAGACTCTTCTATTTTCATGGTTTCTTTGTTTAGAATTGCATAAGCTTTACTATTTGGTGAGTATCTTAAGAAAACGCCTTCGATAGACTTAGGATCGAATTTGGTTAGGTAATCTTTGGTGTTTAAAATGAAGCACTGGCTTCCAAAGACTTTAAAGTAATCTAGCGACGGATTTTTACTTTTAAATAACTCCTATGGAGTCATACCTAGGAAAGGTCTAATTAAGATTCTATTTAAGATGTGTGTAGATATGTCGACAGCATAACACCAAAAAATTTGAGGAATTGATTGTTCATTTAGCATGGTTTGACTCATTTCTTGTAGAGTGCGATTCTTACGTTCTACTACCCCGTTTATTTACGGAGTACGTGGATCCGAGAAATTAAATTGTGAGTAATACCATTAGCGTCACAAAAAGCTCCGAATTGTACTTTGTTATCAAACTCCCGACCATGATCCGTACGGATCAACACTATTGGAGAACCTTGTTGTTTTTGAATTTTCTTACTTAAGATTTCAAAATGATCAAAAGCTTCATTTTTGCTTTTCAAAAATCTAGTCCATGTATACCTTGAGTTGTCATCAACTATCACCAAAGTATAGAAGTTTCATCCGTAACTTTGAATAGCCTATGGACCAAATAAATCCATGTGTAAAAGTTCTAAACACTTAGTAGTTGAAACCATTTTTTTAGCTTTGTGACTTGCATAGACTTGTTTTCCTATATTATAAGCATCACAAAAATGTTGCTCATATTTTAGGTTTGGTAAGTTTCTAACAAGCTCTTTAGATGACAGCAATTGAATAAGTCACATATTAGCGTGACCTAATCTTCGATGTCATAGGTTTGAAGTATCATCTATCAAAGTTAGACAAAGATTATCTTTAAGCGAGTTACCAATTTTTATAAAGACCATTTCTCCTAACCCCTTTTCCTATGGTAATCCCGTCTTTAAGTATTTTACTTCCGGTTTTACTAAATAAAACTTCACACTTTTTATCTACTATTTGACTAATACTTAATAAGTTAAAACCTAGATTATCTACGTGACAAACATTGTTAATGGTTAGAGAGTTATGCGAGATCGTACCTTTGCTAATGATCTTGCTTTTGCCATTATCGAACGTTACGTTACCTCCGTCATAAGCCTTGTAGGATGAAAATAGGCTTTTAATTCCAGTCATGTGTCTTGTGCAACCGCTGTCTTTAATCCATTCATTTGCTTCTAGATCAACCTTTATACAAACCTATAAACACAAAGCAACTCAAGTGTTTGGTCTCTAATATTGCATGGGTCCATTTGTGTTATACAAACTATTTACTTGGTTTACATAGGGAAATTGTTTCCAAGGTCCAAATTTAGGTACATGGAATTGATAACCTTTGTGAAATCCATCGTTCCATCCCATTTGATCAAAACTACTTTTGAGGTAAGGAGCGTTTGGTCTTCTAAATGGTGTTGTGGAAGTTGGTCATAGATTAGGTCTATTTCTTAGAATTCCTTGACCATTATGTGGTTTAACATTTCTAACAATAGCATTAGGTAACTTCTTTTTAGTTACGACTACAAACTCATTTCTAGAAGATTTGGTCAAGTCAAATTTTGGTTTTACTGTACCAGGTGGCCGGATCCCTTTTAAAAGGATATGCCGGATCCACCACATCAGAAGTATTTTGGATAGCCGTTTGAACAAATTTGGTTTGTTTTTCTTCGCTAGTCGAAGGCATGTATTCTATAAAGCCTAAACCAATTTGTTATTCTCTGAGTATCTATTATTTCATCTAAGTAATTTGTACTAAGTCTAGCTATTTTAGAATCTAGATGATCTATTATCGTTTGGAGATCTACACAAAGTTTGCATTCTAAATTTGCTTCTTTTCCTTTTTCAAGCCTCTTTATCTTTTCTTTAAATTCAAAAACTTCATTTTCTAAAAGTCCATTTTTAATTTTTAGATGTTTGTTTTTGTTAATTACTTTAAGGCTAATTTTGAAAAGTTTGTTGTATTCTAAGTTTAATGATTCATCGTCTAAAGATGAGCTACTATAGTAAGGAGAATCGGAACGTACCTCGTTATAGACTTTAGACATGAGACAAATCTCATCTTTCTCCTCTTCATTTGGACACCATGAACAGCTAACAAACACCTTTTGTTCATTATTGGGTGTTTGGGATAATCACAAATGAAGTGATTTGGATCACCGCACTTGAAACACTTTCGGTTATCCTTTTCCTTTTTGTCTTCCTTGAACTTTCGGAAGCCTTTCTTGTCATCATAAGTTTGTTTCACGAACCTTCCTCTTCTTCTAAAGAATTTCTTTAAGTCTCTTACCGCCATAGCATACTCTTTATCGTCGTTATTCGAGCATGAGGTGTCTTCATCACTTGACTCCTTTTTGGCCTTTTGAGCTAGTGACTTTTACTTTTCTTTCTTTTATTTTGAGGCCTCGAAGTCTTTTGCCAACACTAATTCATAGACCTTAAGGTTGCCAATGAGCTTGTCGAGAGAAAGGATTGTCAAATCCTTTGATTCTTCTATCGCCATTACCTTCAGTCTCCATTTTTCCGGAAGTGCTCTTAGGAATTTCCTAAGATGATTAGGCTTGGAAAAAGTTTCACCAAGTTCTTGTAATGAAGTAATAATAGTATTAAACTTAGCAAATCCATTATCAATACTTTCATCATCCGATATTGAGTATTGTTTATATTGTTGGATAAATAAATCAATTTTATTGTTTTGAACTTGTTTGTTTCCTTGATGAGTGATCAACAAACAATGCCAAATATATTTAGCCATTTCATGCATGAAAATTCTTTCGTATTCCTTTTTATGTAAAGCATTGTATAAAACCATTTTTGCCTCGTTATTTTTAGAAATAATTTTCTTTTGATCATCTTTTAGACTCAAAGAAGCGACCTCATTTTTGTCGGTGGAGATACTCTTAAATACCAGCACATAATCCCCATCAACATTAATATTCCAAAGATCAATATCTTTAGATTTCACATATGTTTCAAATCTATTTTTCTAATATACAAAACCGTTAGCTTCAAAGAGTGGTGGTCTTTGCATAGATTGCCATTTTTTGTAGTTTTCGAGATCCATTTGATCAAAAAGGTTTTAAAATATAATTTACTTAAAAACCATTTTAGAAAACCTGCTCTTGATGCCAATTGTAGAAAAATATAATGGGGTTGAATAGTTTTTACTTATTTAAATTTAGTTTACAAAAACTTTAAGATTGATAGTATGTGAAACCTTTGTATGTTGAGATATAGATAATGCAAGTTAGTATGAAAAAGAATAAATACGAGAATAGTAAAGAAAGAAAAAGGATGGAAACTTGACACATGATTTATAGTGGTTCGGCTACAAGGACACCTTCCTACCCTACTCCACTACCCGAGTACCCAACTCGAGAGCTCTTAAGCACTATTTCAACAAAATCCTTTAACTGATGGAGAAACCTCACAACATCGCTTACACTTTTTCCGGTACTAAGCTAAATACCGGGACCTTTACAAGGAAGAACCAATCCATCACAACTACGCAACTATCAAAACTACTTTATGAATACAAGGAGATGTATCAACAACAAGAAACAACTCAGTGGTCTTGAGGTGATGAAGAAGGCGAGCAAACTCTTATCTTGAAAAATGGATGACTCGTATGCGAGAAATGTGATCTCGTCTTGTAAGAAGAACTTTGAGAAACACAAGAACAAAGCTACAAGAATGATCCTTGGATCCAAGGTTAGAGAAATATATAATAATGAGAGAAGAATTATACAAGAATGGGTGGGGAGTCAAGAAGAAATGGTTCACTATTTATAGGAAATTTGTCCACTATTCAGCCGGTTCCATCGGATCCCTTACCAGAGGGATCTGGCCAGTGTAATCCAAGGGATCCGGAAACTGGGTCAGTCCAGTCCGGATTTTGGGATACAATACCGGGTTTTGGGTTATGAGTTATGGACTATGGGTCATGGGTACCCAACATGATGTCGTGCATGATACAATACATACTTTGGGTTATGAGTTATGGACTTTGGGTCATTGGTCATGGGTGATGTCATGCATGATGCAATGAGCATGGGCCATGGGTTATGGGTTTTGGATTTTTACCCAACACATTTACATACATTACTTATTATTACAAAATAATATACAACTAAACAAATATAAGTAAGTAGTAAAAATGGATATATTAACATGTAATTTTTTAGATTTGTACTTGATATAATCTTATGTTGTTATCAAAAAAACTTAAAGAGATCGAAAATATTAATAAACGTTTGTATAGTTTATTTGTATTAACACAAGAGATTTGATGAAGAAATCAAAAAGTATGGTTTCGCTCTAAATATTAATGAGCCATGTGTATACATGAGAACTAGTGGAAGTATCATCGTATTCCTGATCCTATATGTCGATGACATATTACTCATTGGAAACAATATTTCAATGCTACAAGATGAAAAATCCTGGCTTGGAAAGTATTTTGCCATGAAAGACTTAGGAGAAGCAGCGTACATACTTGGAATCAAGATCTACCGAGATAGATCGAAGCGGTTAATCGGCTTGAGTCAAAGTGCGTACATTGACAAGATCCGAAAGCGATTTAGGATGGAAGCTTCCAATCATAGAACTCTTCCAATGCAACACAATGCGGAATTGTATAATGCACAAGGACCCTCTACAACCCTAGAAGTGAAGTGGATGAAAGGAATCCCTTATGCTTCCGATATGGAATCCATCATGTACGCGGTGAGGTGCACTAGACCTGATGTAGTGTTCTCTCACAACCTAATGAGTAGATTCCAACAAACTCCAGGAGAATTTCACTGAACCGTTGTTAAGAACATATTGAAGTATATGCGAAATACTAAAGATATGTTTCTTTTTTATGGTGGTGATGTCGAACGTGAGCTCTATGTAACCCGATACATTGGTGTTGGCTTCGAAATGGATCGTGATGATATCAAATCCCAAACAAGATACATTTTCATGATGAACGGAGTGTTGAACAAAGCATTACTACGATGTGCTCTACAGCAATGGAAGCGATTTGGATACGTAAATTCTTTTCTGAGCTTGGTGTTGTTCCCAGCAATGAACGACCTATGGATATGTATTGCAATAATTCTGGTGCCATTACCATAGCCAATGAACATGGTTTTCAAAAGGGTATCAACCACTTTCTTCGGAAGGTTCATTACATTCGAGAAGTTATCGAGGATGGTGAAATACGACTGCTCAAAGTTTACACAGATGAAAAATTAGATGATCCTTTACGAAGCCAATGCCTTGTACCAAACATGTTGAGCATGCTAGGAACATTGGAATGTGACCATCTAGTAGTTTCATGTAGATCTGTTTTTAGTATTTAAATAATTTGAATGTTAAGAAATTTTTATTAAATAATGAATTGATATACTGGATATGATTGTTTTTATTTATATCAACTCTATTCTATATTTGCATGTTTATTCCATGAAAAATTTATTTGTTCTAAATTGTCCATTGTTAGTTGAAGATACAAAGTATCATCAAATTAAGGTAAATGTGAGAGTATTGGTAACATTCATTGAGAATGAATAGTAAGTGATGATGCCACCAAACTCACATGTTGTTCATTGTGATGAACATTTGACTGACCCAACCTACGAGAGTTCATTGCATGGATCGGTGTCAATAGTGAATCTCGCAAGTGATTATGTCTCTCATCTTTAGACTTGAGATGCAAGTAGGTCTTACATGTGTGGAACATTATTCCTTAATATGGTTAAACATTGTCTTGAACAAGGTAGTTATAAAGGCCATTTTTAAGAGTGATGTAAAGTAAATGCATGACACGTGCAGTCAAACTGAGATTTGTTCCTCCACATATTTTTGGAGTTAGATACTATTGGTCCCCTCGATGAATTGGACAGATGTTTGTATAGCCATACCCAAATGTGATTAAGATGAATCTTGATCAATTTGTTAATCTAGCTCAATATCTATATTGAGAAATAGAATCTTTGAACAAAATTATAATGACTTTGATTGTCTAAAGTTCGACAAATTATCTGCAACAAATGGATGATTGATTAGCAAACCATTTAAATGAGATGTTTAAGAGACTATCCTCATATGTTTTAGTGGCATTGGTGTGTTGTTATACGCTAACCTTTTCCTGTATAATTACTTGATTATTATGACATGCGCAAGTGGGAGATGTTGGAGTATGCTCATGTCATAATAAATAATTATATGGCTAGGCACATGTGAGCCTACAGGGTCACACACTTATACACGAAGGTACCATTTAATATACCGTATCTATCGTATTTATTTATAGATAACGTACGTAACTCGGGATCAATAACGGGCCACTAATTACTAAGTTAAGACTTAATTAACTGGATTGGACCAAGCTAATGGGCAAGCTCTTGTGAGGCCCATTAGGTATAGAGATAAAGGATAAGAAAGGAATCTAGGGTTTTCCTGTTACCCAAAAGTGTGGTCTTGCTATTACCCACTAGTGTATTACCCACAAGTAATATCACCTTTTTTTCCAAAGTGAACTTTTCCTAAATCAAAGTTCGTCCCATCCCCTCTTAATACACACACTACACATAGTAGTTGTGTGTTCTTTGATCCCAAACTAGTTTCTATTGTAAATCCAAGTTCATAGTTGCATACAAGATTATTGGACTAACATCAAGGTGGTATACAAGGAAGTATGGTGTGTTTCTACTTAGAAGAGATCAACTTTATTCATCTCTTGGGTTTCTTGCATAGATCGGGTATTGGTGATCGTCTTCGTGCGATCTACCGAACCATGCTTCAAAGGTACATTAACTTGTTATTCTTTCGACTGATCATATGACTTATATGGATCCGTTCATAGGTGATTCTTCGTTGCCTTTATTATTCATTTATATGTTATTTATATCTTAAGTCACCTATAGTTTATATGCTCAAGATCGGCAAGTGATTTAACTAAGGTTGTTCTTATGTTGATTTCAGCCTTTAGAAGGATGGAGATTTGAGATTTCAGCTTTTGAGTCAAGAGAATCAATTTTCAGATGACAATCATTGCATAAGATTTTATTTCTTTACAATTGTACTAGCATTGCATGTACAATAAGGAAAATTATTCAAATGGTGTAGGTATATTATACTACAGATAAATTAAATATTTCTAGAACAATCTCTAACGGTTGAATTTCATATTCCTACATCTTGATGGTATTTTATCTGGAATGATTCGGCTTTTCTAAACACAAAAGGAAAATAAAAAAAAATGTTTTGAGGTTGTTGTCCACACAACTACTAGGACTATTTAGTGTTTTAATATCAAAATCAAGTTTCTTTTACTTTAAACCTCCCAGAAGAGATATGCTCATAGAAGATATCATATCCCATTCACACTTTTAGAAAACACATAGAAGTAAGAACATTTGTCTGATCAAATTGGCTTGAATGGATCGCAAGCCGTAAATTGGGTTGTTACCCTTAAATTATAATCGTTGTATCTCTTATTTGCTACCTTTTTCGCAGTGTTTTAATACAAATCGTCATTCAAAAAGAAGATGAAGGGTCTCTTTCTAACTAGTTAACAAGTTTTAATGACTAAGACAAGACACAAATCTAACTACATATAAAGCACAAAGCACCCTCTTTCTCTCTTCTAATTTTTTATGATTTTCGTATACAGATTGTAAGCACAAACAACTAATTAAGCTATATGTACAATCAATTTATGCTTTAATACCTACGTATATTGATTGGTCAACACATGTAGTTAACGTTAAATCTTTAAAGCACCTTTTTAATAAAAAGTATCATGAATAAAACACAATGTACAAACCAAACAAGCTGGTAAACAATCTATTCTTAAAATTTTGAAGACATTTCATGAATAATTTTAAATAATACAACTTTTTTTTTTTGCAAATAGTACAAAATTATAAATCATAAAAAAATAACAAGTTCATATGTCTTATGTTGAAACTTTTGAAATGTAAAAGAAGAGAAAAAATTGAAAGTGATTTTAGATAAGATATCATCAACGGCATCAGAAATTCAATAGTTTACCGCAAAAAAGATTCTCTGCATATCATCAACGGCATCAGAAATTCAATAGTTTACCGCAAAAAAGATTCTCTGCATCTCTCAACTCATTGTAACTGTAAACAAATAAAATACGTTAATTAACCGTCATCGCAACACGGGTATACAGCTAGTTTATTCAACCATCAATCCTTTTATTAAGAATTATTCTATGTTAACTCTTTTCTCGACTCTTTACTACTTTTTTGTTCTACGAAATGGGAAAGGAAGCAATGATATTATGAATTCGATTCGACGCGATCAAGTCTAGTATTAAACTTACATGCGGTGAGTTTTTTTCTTTTTATTTGAACAAGTGCACACCGTGAGTTAAACTGTTTTTCTCAACAGTTTTAAGGTTGAGGTGTTATTATTCTAGCTCTTATATGCGGAGTGTTGCGAATGTGGAATATTAAAAAGTAGAGACTTCTGTAACCCGATTCGTTTTGTTAATAAAAATCTTTATTTTTTATGCGGGTTTCGGTCTGATGCTTACACTTGGTTGGTTAAAATTTTTTTTCACAGTTTATGGCATAACATGTTACATGTTAATCTATCTTACGTGTCATTAGTTATATTAAAATGCTTTGGTGTCCGGGTGATGTTTTGTCTTGATAGCATGTATATTTGGTACTTTGACGAAGGTTAAGTTTTGGAAACATAGAAGCTCTTGATAGAAGAACAGCACACAATATGATACATTCTTAATCTTGAGAATAGATTACAGCAAAGAAAAAATTATACTCCGTAACATACTTGCAGTCACTCCTTTTCTGCAAATTTAGACTCCATTCTTGAGGTAAATTGCAGTGAAAGCATGACTAAATCAGGAATATAGTGATAATAATGCACACAAACACATAATTTGCTCTTTCTTCATGAACCATGTTATTCTTGTAAGCTGTACATAGCTTCATTATAGCTTTAGATTCTTCAGAAGCCTGTTTGCAAAATAAATGAACAAAATGAGTGAGAAATATTAACACTTTAAAAGTTAAATCGAAACTTATTAAGCATATACATAGTTTCAATGTAAAAACAAAAATTTCATTACATTTATAAAGTTGCCTAGAAAGCATCCAACATATGACTTTGTTCATAGATAGTTAATTTACACACTCAGATGATCAAACACATGTTTTATGAGATGGTCATACTCATCATGACCATTTTTGTTAGTTAACTTCATACCGACATGGCAACCGACCTTGTGGTAGAAACAATTTGTTGCCTAAATATATATAACCAGATCCAAGGAGAACTGTCATGACTCCACCCTTGAGATTAATGAAATAGTATTGAGGAATGTGATAAACTTATATAATATCTGTCCATCATGTGTCCACCCTTATCAAGACACAAGTCACTAGCTAATATATTATACTAACATGTAGTTAAAGTATAGGTTTGGAGCATGTGCACGTGACCAAAACAAGTAAGATTGGATTTCATGTGGTTTCTTTTAAAATTCAAATGCTGTACAATAGGATTGTTAAAATAATACATGTATAGAGATGCAGATAGATTTGTGATGCATTTTTCATATATGTTTGGTTATTGTCTGATCGCCATTTGTTCTGGCTTGTGAAAGCCGAAAGTGAATATTCTAATCTAGCAGCATACTGTACCACTATAACATGCATGCCAATAAAAAAAATTCAGCTTGAGAATCAATATGTGAAAATCTACAGTGGACACATCAGAACAATGTTGTTTATTATGATTAGGCAGACTGGTCATCATTAGTTCTATCATAGTTATAAATTTGCAGAAAAGACAACAAAAACTACCTTTGTTCATTTGCGAATCCACGGCCGTTGCTTCCAATATCCCTATAAATAGGTAGAGGAACTTGGTCGGATTCAATTTGCATGATATCCCTCACAAGGATTTCGTAATGCCTCTTCACCTCGTCCACTGACTTTCCACCAACAGCCCTGGCAATGTTATGCCATCTGTCAGGAGTGTCCTTGTTATAGTAAGCTAAAGCCTCTTCAAATTGCTTGTTTTGTCTTGACGTCCATGAGGATCCCGAGCTACGTGAAGATGTGATAGAGCTTGATGCCATTATAGAAACTAAAGTGTATGAAGTGAAAAGAAGGATTTGAAATCAGAAAGGTCAAAATGCCTTAAGTCAATAGAGAAGACTGAAGTCAAATGGGATGGTATGCTCTAGATTGCCATGCTGCCTGTCTATATATAAGAAGAAAAAGATGCAAGGTGGAGCAAGTTGGAGAATCATATTATTATTATTATTTTCTTTATAAAAACGTACAACACTATGTTATTCGATCGGTCTATTGGCAGCCACAACGTAAGCTAGTTACGTTCTAAAGAATGGTAAATAACAAACCCTATCTATTCTTGAAATTCTTATTCTTGTCTGTACGTTATAATATCATCAATTCATCAGCAAGTGGCTTTTTGATGGCACTTACCTTAGCTTATGGTATTAGATCCCAAATTCAAAGCCTACCCATTAGGATAGAAGATAGATGCGCTGACAGCATGAATTTTTACACTGCAAGATATTATGCTATCTTTGGTTGGATATCATTGCATTAATAATATCATGTAACGCAAGCATACCTTTCTCGTATACATACAGCAGGACTAATATCTGCTAAAATTATAAATTAACCCTTTCTAACGCCTTTGGTGCTGACAGTGAGCTTAATAGAATATTGATACCTTTATAAGGCAAATTTTTGGAGTATTATTAAATGATCATTAGCCATTCCCATTATAAAGGTTTCTAACATTGTCCCAACTCCAAGCATCATGCATGTAGTGCTTTGTATAATCATTTATTATCCAGTACATGGATACATTATGTATATGAATATATGATATATTTTTAATCGATGCCCATGTCTAGCTAGAGAGGTTAGTGTTATGCACTTAGAATAACACTAACCTCTCTAGCTAGACATGGGCATCGATTAAAAAGAATCCAGTTTGACTAACTAAAAGAAGATAGAAACTTACTGCTTTTCAGAGGAAATAATTTCTTGTATCAATGTCTTAATAGCGACATATATTAGGAAAACCAGAATGTAATGGTGGCCTCATTTTTGGACAAGTTGCTGAGGTCCGATGCTTCAAGATACTCCCCACTATGTGGGTGGAGGGACCTGCTTATGGGTGATATGAAGGTTTTAAATGCATTAAGAATCTGTATAAAAAACTCCATACTTTTGATATTGTAGAATCCTTATCATCTCAATAGATTTCAGGTATAAATTTTCCATAGAAGATGGAATTATTTTTATAATGTAGGCTGGTGGTCCTTGCATACGATTGACTTATTAATCTGCTTGTGTCCATATAAAAAATGTTTATGCTATGTAGAGGTATCATCATAATGTCAAGCCCCCGGTTTTCTAAGATAGGGAACCTAAAAACAGTGACTTGTAATGGACTGAAGGATTCCCACACCACTCAATATATTTGAAAGCCAAATTTATAGCTTCAATACCACACTAAAAAGGAATTTCATAAAAGAAGAGTCTCTTTAAGGCTGATAGGACATGGATAAAAAGGGAATTTTTCCCAAAGATAAGGAAATAGACGTGCGTAAGGCTTGGATACCAACCAGTGAGAATTCCACTGTGATTATAGTTGCTAAATGTATGCCAGTCACCAGTAAATCGGCATATCATTTATGTCAAGAGTGCTGAAGTCTTCATTAAAGACCAATTTGTGATTCTTTATTCTATATGATATTTTGATCAGATATGTTTCATCTTTTTTGTGCCAAGTAAGGTCATTATGTTGGCTTGCTTTTCTATCATAATTAATTATTTCATAGATCTTTTAACCAATGTTTTTCCTTATGAAGGATGATCAGAGTTGCTTCATTCGGGCTCGAAGGCTAGAGCTCCAAAGGTACGGACTATTACTTCTAAAAGTTACGTTGGTCTTCTTTAACTATATATCGCTCATGGTGGATGCAGGAGGCAATTTGTAAACTTACCCTTGCATCCATCCATTCGTTTAAGGTCTTGTAGTATTCATGTGAAGCGTTGAGAATCGCATCAATAATGATCCCTGGCTGATAGGGCATATATTTCAATTGGCACTATAAAGGTTCCAGAATATCTTCACTGTTATATGTATATTGTCTATCTAATATATTCTAGTTTAGTAATTTAATGCCACAGCTTTAAATAAGCGTTACCACAAGAGCTGGTGATATTTCAATAATCTAAGTTATGATCCATTATTTTAAATAGTGTTGGAGCAAAGCGAAATAACCTAAGTTTACGCGGCCTCACCGGGTTAATCCCAGGACCGTGTCCAACCCTTCCCTGGCCACCCCCAAATGTATACACCTAGCGAGGTTTGAACCCTTAACCTCTTATGAAAAAACTAAGGACCTTACCAGTAGGCCATTTGGTGGTGGTTAACCTTCCTTCTTGAAGTTGGTTACTAAACTATATTAAAAGACCCCCCAGTGTTGGTAACAATAGTTATAAATAAACAGTGGAAAGTTGTCAAAGTTGGTTTCTTTTCGTACACAAAAATATAGCCAAGTTTACGGCATGTTCTTTCCTCTATGCTTATCTCTGTATCTAAATAACGTCCGGTGATCTGTTTCTTCAGCTGATAAAAATCAACAAACTGTGGTTTTAAGGTGGTGAATTGTAGGTTAGTATTCATGTACAAGAGAAAAAAAAAGTTGGCAAGTGTACTACTATCACTTTCATAACTTCATGTTATATAATTTAAAAGTCAAATTTACAGCTTGAGAAGCACATTAAAAGGAGGAATTTGAAGAACATCTCTAGATGTTGAAGTCTCAAGAACAAAGAATTGGTAGATATGCTTTGTTTTGGGTATTTTCCAAAAGATAAGGAGTGTAGACCCCAAAAAATGGAAATTCTATATGTTCATATCTTATCACTGCCAATTGCTAAAACAAATCTATGGATCAATCTTTGTCTGAGACATTCCTGTAGAATAGTCATCGTCATCTTTTATCTTAACTACTTTATAAAGCAAGGATAAAAAACTCTTGATCTATTAATTTTGTTCTATATCTATTCTACCTTTATGGTTGATTAGATTAGAAAGACTTTTAATTCAACGTAATATTAAAGAGTTGCCAAAATAAAAAGCCCGTTTATGTGTAATAATTAAGGAAATTAGAAGTTAGTCAAACATCTGCTTCTTAAGTGACGACCCAAACATAAACGCGGGAGTAATTCAAAATATTGTGTCAAAACTTTTCTAGGACACGTGGCACATTATAATGTTAAAAATTTCTATGATTTTCTAGCGGCAAACAGTTATAGTTACACAAAACACTTAAACCATAATATCACTATAACTATTTGCCGCTATAAATCGCATTGCTATGTACGGGTACTCGTCTAGTAATGGTAAAAGAAATTATTCTTCGTGTAATTAAGTGAAGCGTTTTTGCATGAATCTCGTACAGACTAGTAACCAAATGGTCTTGAAGCTATTGTTTTAAGAAAAGGAACAAGAAAACAGATGATAAATTAATTAGATTAGGACTTTTGAACAAGCTCAACAAATGACTAGTGATGAATTTGTTCTTTTTCTTTCTATGTCGATCCTATATTCGTCTTCTTTTCTTTTTGGGTCCAAATTAGATCTTACTGTTTCCTACGAAATATGCATTTTTGGAAAAAATAAAATAATTTTTGGATAAGATTCCAAAAACCTTTTGTTTTTGGAACAATTGTGATATTGATGTTTCTGGCGTGAGTCTTGTGTGGAGATGACGAGAGGGATTAATTTCTAATGGGCTCGAAAATGCCATCTTTGGCGAAAATAAAGAACAAATTTTCTTCGGACTTCTCAGAAAAATCCAAGGCACTAAATACCTTTGGACTCCCAAACCTCGTGACAAAGCACCATATTGTATTTATATTTAAATAATGTCGCTTTAAAGATCCGATTATATAAGACTCCAATTAGCGAGTAAATATTAAATAATGGAAAATTTTGAGCCTCTTTTGTTTCTACTTTTAAGCCTATTGCACCTAAAAATTTCAGCGTGATATATTAAATGTATACGAGGCCCATTTCTGCATAAAAAAGAGAGCATAGGTAAAATCTTAAGCCCATTTTAAATGAGGTTAAAAGACCATTATCAATATCAATAACAATTTAACTGTTTGCAAATTTAGAAATTATCATGATAATGTTGAAAATGAAAATATATAAACTCGTAGAGGAAATTTTAGAGCTGATGATTTCTTATACATTTTAAATCAAGCTATTTCATCTATTAAAAGAAGATTTGATCAATTTATAGTGTATGAAAGTATGTTTACTTTTCTATTTGACATTGAAAATACAAGTCACGATAATAACTACTAGTTAAAAGACAGTTGTCTTAACCTTGAAAGATATTTAACGACCTAGATTTATTTTCATGAATAAGAGTTTTTAAATAAATTTTACTATGCAATGTAAATTCTTTCCTTAATGCTTATATTGCGAACAAAAAAATGTTAACCGTTCTGACGACACTTGCTTTGGCAGAAAGAAGCTTCTCATAAGCAGTGTTTTAAAACCCAGATTGACCCGTCCGGTTGAATTGTGAACCTGACCAGAAGCCGTTTTGAACGAAAAACCCGGTTGAACCATGACCCGATGGCTTGACCGAGTCAATTAGAAAACTGGTTTTTAAAACATTGCTCAAAAGTGAAGTTAACTAAGAATTATTTAAGATCGAAAATGTCAAAAGAAATATTCTCATTTATCAATCAAAAATGAAATATCGTATACTGATTTTTAAAACTTAATCACAATTTTAGAAGAAAAAAAAAAGTAAAATTTATATAAACGATTTTTTGGCAAATTACTTTGATATAAAAAAGTCTTTTAAAGCTTTGCTTGAAACTTTCGTAAAAGTTGAGCCGCCCATGCACGACACCTACAAGCCACCCGTTGGCCTTCCATCATCGGCATAAAAAGATGATAGGAGATCATTATAAACTTCATTGCTTTCCAACATCAGGCTGCTAACATCTTTTTGGCAAATATTATGATATTTGCACTTGTATCAGCTGTGATTGTGTAGCGCAAAAGATGCATAAAAAACTGGCTTGAAAAATTATGATGTTAAATTGTTGATCAAATTTAATCATTACCTACATGACAAAGCATTTTGGGCTTTTGATGAGAAAACAAATTAATAAAACACACTTTCGTCCAAAATTTAAAAGTCAATGCACTCATATATTTCGCATCAAGTATTATATAAAACAAAAAAAAATAGTTAGTAAAAAATGAAAGGCGAAAAAAGTCAAAACTGGACAACTAAATTAAGACGAAAGAAGGGCATTTTATAACAACTCAAGTTCATCCCGAGTACTTTTGTCTGGGCCATCGACGGTCTAACATACCAGTAAAGACATTTGGGAATGTGAATACTTGTACAATATCTTGATGACATATCATACTTAAAAGTAGATTTGACCAATTAAAAGCTGATGATTTCTTATACTGATCAGTAGTCTTTTATTACACATTAATTCGATTTTTTTGATACTTTAGATCACCTAGAATGCAACTTATTGAATAAATTACTGTTGGAACTCGAGAAGATTACCATTGTACAATGGTTTTTTAGTCGTAACACTTTCAAAACCTAAACTATTAAATCCTTGAGGGTGTGTCACCATTGAACCGTTGAAATGAAAGAGCGGGAACTCAATGCAACAACCTGGATTTGACTTATTAAATAAAATAAGGACCGAGCTTACACGATTACAAACACAATTAATATGATGGGGCACCAAGATTTGAGGCAAGTCGTAATAGATCACTGAAAACACCGCCAGCTGTCACTTCTGCTCCGGCTCCCGGACCACGAACAATTAGTGGTTGTTTATTGTACCTTTCTGTTGTAAAAGCAATGATATTATCAGAACCTGATAGCTGAGCGAATGGGTGTTGCTTGTTGTATCTTCGCAACTCTACAGTCCCCTTCTGGTTTTGAACATCCACAACCCCGACATATCTTAGAACCTGACAAATAAACAAATATTAGATCACACAAAGATTATTACCAATGCAAAAGGATTAATGGTTCCACATAAAAACGAAGTATAAGTTACTCACTTCTCCAGCATCCTCTGCAGCTTTCCGCTTGGCAGCGATATCTGCGTCAAAGGATGGTAACTGCTGCATGAAATCATCCACTGATGCAGTTTCCTGAGAGTCAACAGAAAGTTACTTTTGATTGTGCATTAAGCTTTCCTTCTAAAACAGTTCAACTACCGTGCTACGAACATTTCATTTTGCATATATTTAAGCTGCCTAGTACTATTTGCTTCATGTTGCCGTGCCAGTGTATATTGTATCAAAATTTATTCATCTGTGACTTGACCAAACAGTTATTAATCCTAAGAAGATAAGTGATCTGTTCAACTGAGTCTGTGACCTAAACAAACATTGGTATATAATACAAAATTTGAATTGCCAAAACTCAGTCAGTTGTACGCATTTAGTGTACGGAGACATAATTTAAGTCAGCCTAACTGATCCAGTAGAAATCTGGTCACTTAGTTTGGAAAACCAAGGTACTGGTAAAACCAAGAAAAAATGGATAATCGATTCAATCTCGGGTTGAGGTAAATATTTAAGGCCCGCCTGAAGCCTGAACAAGAACCTTATTTTGAGAAATGTAAAGTATAACATTAATCGGCCTCTCAGCCTCTTACAACACTTTCAAATTCCCAAAATAACAGAGACTAAGAACTTAATAAAAGAAAATATTTGATAAACACTGAGATAAATCAGAAATTTTTGGTCAAATCTGGTGAAAAAAAATACCATATTGAGGTAGGTTTCTAACCTTTAATGGATCTGGTACAAGGCTCTGGACAGGGATATCTGAAAGTTCAAGCTTCAAACCACATTCCCTAGCAAGAATTATCACCTGCAACATTGGTTCAGAACTATAACACATTCGCAGGACAAACCAAAGTAACTATAAAACCATATTCCATTTAGAAATACCTTTCTGGCTACATCTGTTCCAGCAAGATCATCCCTGGGGTCTGGTTCGGTGTAACCTGCTGCTTTTGCCTCGACCACTACTTCACTAAATGCTCGTGTGTCAACAAAACTATTGAATATATAACTCAGCGTCCCGCTGCAAAGACACATAAGAAAATTATGTGAGCAAATTCATCCATTTATCAACTATGAAAATTCTACTAATGAAGAGATATTAACCTCAAACTAAATAGCAAATACAAGTCATGATTAATTCACAATGAAAAGACAGCTTAAGCAATATGGTAAGTTACAACCGACATTAGAAACCAAAACAATCAAGTTCAAGGATAATACACAACAAAAATATAATTATTTTATTTTGAGCCTTTCAGTTCTAGTTTCTATTAAAAGAGCAATTATATAATAACCATATCAAAGCAATACAAAGTAAACAGATAAACCTGCAGGTACAATGAATTAGGTACTCAAAACGGTCACCCGATTTTTTTTTTTTTTTTTGCTAGCTGACTTTTCCACAGAACCAGTCAAGAACATTATCTCTCATAATCACTCTGTTTAAAGTAACAAATGTCATAGAGTATGATGGTAAGTGGTGATTTAGGCCTTTGCAATCGATTTGCTTTTACTTTCTTATCAAGCAACAGCATAAGTAAAAATGGTTACTTGACTAACCTGAATATTCCTTCAATTTTTATAATTTTGTCCCCTGTCTGAAGGAGATCTCGTAAAGTATGCATGATTGGGAGACCAGCCCCAACAGTGGCCTCATAAAAGTAATGAGTGAATGATTTCCTTTGAAGGGCACGCAACTTCAAGTACTGCACCAAGTATAAGGCGTCATCAAAACTAGAAAGCATACAGATATTTTTTGTAAAGTGACGCGGATAATGAGCTTAAAACCCCACAAACGGATAGTTCCTAACAGATAGCATCTACCTTGTCAAGCGGTCCAGAATTTGCCTTCTTATTTGGGGTGATAACATGAATTCCTTGGTGCAACCAGTTATGGTAGTGGTCTGCAACCTCAGTGCTTGATGTACAGTCGACTAATACTGTATTTGGGATAAAATGATTTCCATGCACATGCTGAACAAACTTCTCCAAATCAGCTTTTTCTCCTTTCTCCTTCTGAAGTTCTTTCCATTTAGAAAGGTCGATACCCCTACAAAAAGTAAGAAACATTACTGAAGAGATGTGTGCTTGTAGAACAATTAGGAAACAATCTCAATAACGGACTAGATGAGCCTAAAAGTGTGATCATATTGTAGAACATTGAATCATATAGACAGTTGTAATATTAGAGTGGCAATCATTTATGATGCATCTCTACCTTATCCTCATGGTATTCCATTCTGCTATGATAAACAAAAAGGCATCTTTCTGTTGGTGTTACATTCGTATCAATTTTCACATATGACATTAATAGACTTAAAATTAAATAACGCCTTGTGGTTTAAGAAGTGGCATATGTCGCCACATGCGCTATGGCTCACATTCTGAAACAGTCTGTTAATTTCACATGACCCATGAAAGAGAGCAATAAGAGTAGCAGAGACAAAAAATAACTTTTTAGATATTGAGAATGAGCGTCCAATAAATATCTATAATGCTAAACAACAAGAGTTGGTCTGTTCTATTCATCTTGAATCTACTCCACTTAGATTTTGTATCATAACTTAGTATCAATATTTCACAAGGTCCTGAACTACACCCATTATGATGCACCAGAACATATTAGTTGCTTGGTAGTAGCTCTTAACCATTTTCATTCATTTGATTTGTTCCCTGTTTCCAGAAGGGAAAGCTGTTTTACGTACTTTGCAAGGCTTATAACTTCAACTTTCTTTATATTTAAACTTTTAAAGTGCATCATCAGTGGCATTTGTATAGCAGGTAATGAACAAGTGCAGTTCCAAACTTGTCCAGAACAGTTCAATCATCCTAACAAATTTGTCATGTAGGCTTACTTATCACATGTCATGTAATAATAACAGAGTATAATTGACTTCCAGGACCAGATTCTGCTTAAAAGGATATTTCAATGCATATTAATTGAAGACACTGAGATATAAAGTCATATTAATTAACATGAAACTTACGTGTCACTCAGCAGCATTGTCGTTGATCCAATGATACCCATGACACGTAAATCGGTATTTGACTTTTCCTTCAGTACTGCTGCCTGCAACAGAAACAGCTTAGCGTGTTCAGAATCTATTAACTAAAACTTTTTATAAATCTTAACATACCCAGAATACTCCCAAGCACACAAAACTTGATATAGAAAGTAAGATATACCTGATCCCTTAGCTGGTTAAGTAAAGTGGCACCAATCAGCCCAGGTCCAATGATGCCCACGGCTATTGATGTTTTTGAAAGATAAAATCGCGAATGCACTGCTCTTAGCGCTCTTACACAATCTTCCCTTTTGACAACTACAGTGATGTTATACTCGGAGCAACCTTGTGCAATAGCTCGGACATTGATATTAGCCTAAATTGCAAGAAACTTGCAAACATTATAATCAATGAAAAAATCATTGCTATAAATTATATACATAAAAGCAGGCAGCAGATGCTATATTTGACTCCATAATATGTGCAACTTCTCAAATCAATTTATGGTATATTATTGATAAATTAGTTATAAGGGTGGTGGCAACGGCTGCGGGGTATTAAGCGGGTTGGCCTAGCCCGAGCGGCTACACCGCCGCAACCAACGAGGGCTCGAGCGGGTTCACCATGCAGCGGGGAAGAAGGCCGATTCGGGGTAAGGAAAAAAGAACCGTTGAACGGCTAGAAATGTGTTTTAGTATGTTTTTTAATTAAAAATGTGGTGAGGGGTAGGGATACATGGTTGCCACTAAAAATCTATGGTGAGGGGTGGTGTGGGGATGAGATGAGTTGGAAGAATGTTATTGGTGGATAGTGAGGGATGGTGAGGGATGGGGAATGAGGGTTGCCACCACCCTAACAGAAAAGTGGGCAATTAGTTGGAAGATAAAGTAAGAGAGATCCATGCAGACCACATTATACGTATAACAAACAAAGTTGTACACATCTGACCTTTGCAAGTGCATTAAATAGTGTCGCACTAACACCTGGAGTGCTGGCCATTTTCTGGCCAACTGCTGCAAGAATGCTACAGTTTGAAATTACTGCAACCTGGAAGTACACAAAATCAATATAAAGAGTATGTAAGACACCTGAAAAATACAAGGTCAAGAACTAACTCAAACCGCATTACATTCTGTCGTACCAAACTGCAAGCTATGTCCCTAACTCCTAAATACATTTAGGAAATGCTAACTATAGCCCTTAGGTCCATGGTTAAAACCGATTTTTAACAACCTCAATAGGTGAATTGTGGTTGAGAAACGGTTAATAAATAGCTGTATATGGCTATCTTTACATAATCGGGTGGTTTAGCCATTATAGTTGAATATTTCGATTTCTTATATTTTTTTTAGAAACGCCACTACGATACAACCAAAGTTTGTGTTATCGGTTTTTCCGTGTCCCCGAATTATTAAATTCAACAACTTTTTGTAAAATGTATTTTGATAGATTGTACAGAACTTTTGTAAAATGTTAGCACGAACTTTCAACACAAAAAAAAAAAAAAAAAAAAAAAAAAAAAAAAAATCGATTTTTGATCCAAGTCAAAGCTTTAAACCTGAGAAAGACGTCCAACACTCAAAGCTTGTTGAAATCTAGCCTCTAATGCCTTCGCAACTGCTTTCACTTCCTTCTCAGGCACAGCAAAGCACACTGAATGTTCACTGCTAGCCTGTAATAAAACCACAATAGAATAAGAAATCATCTCTATATAAAATCATAGGAAAGTGTATAAAGATACCTGAGAAATCATGATGACGTTAGCTCCAACATCCTTTACAGCTGCAAAAATAGCACTTGCTGTTCCAGGAACACCAGCCATTCCAGTTCTAAAAAAGGCATTGCATAAATGCAATTTACACAAAGACAACATAAGAAAAATGGGTGAAGACGATAAGATGCCCCAAAGATGAAACAAAATGGAAGAAGAACTCACCCCTCAACATTCACAAGAGCCAAATTGTCTATGGTTGCAAAGCCCTTTACATAAGTTTCTAATTTCTGGTTTTCTTCACTTTCACTGACAGGTGTCCTGCAAATCTTGGTTCCAGGTGCAGAAAGATTGAAGATATTTCTTATAACAATAGGAATGTCATACTGCATGACCGGAATGATAGTTCGAGGATGTAGAACATTTGCCCCAAAATACGACTGCATCAATCACCTAGAAATGGTTACAAACATACTTTTTTTTCCCAGAAACCGATTACAAACATAAATGAGAATGTTTCACGGTATAAGCTTAACGAGATAAATGTACTTACCATTTCCCATGCCTCTTGATAAGATAATGTATTCAGTATGACAGCATCACTAACTGCAAATGACTTTGATTTTTAGAATAGCTAAAGATACTTGGCATAAGTTTCAGATACATATCAACAGTTGTTTAAATGCCGCAAAGCATGGAAGGAATGTCAAGAAGAGGAAAACTAGGTATGTCAGGGTGGGGGGTAACAAGTCGAACAGGGAGGTCAAAATAGGCAACTTTTATATGTGTTCAAACAGCGTGGGGAGGGGTGACCCCAAACACCTTTATCTTACAAACTTATAGCAAAACTGGTGTCTGATATTATTAAACTGTGCAACCCATTTGACACGTATGATATATTCTTCCTGGCTAATCTTAATTAAATTTACCTGTATGAACCATTCACAAGTGTACGGGTAAAAATTGCCACCTCTAGGACTTAGAAAATAGTGAACGCTGCTTAAGTAATTAGAACATGCAAAACATCTTCATTGACCAACATGCAAGTTTTATGTCATCTCTCATATAATATAGAAACTAACCTTTTCTAGGATCTGCACTATACACGCCATCAACATCTGTCCAAATCGTCACTTGGCGAGCCCTGAATAACGCACCCATGATAGCAGCAGAAAAGTCGCTCCCATCCCGTTTCAAAGTTGTTGGTATATTTTGAGGGGTGCTAGCTATAAAACCAGTAGCAACAACTACCTTAGAGGGATTTTTCAACAGCCAACCATCAAGTCTTGTCTCGGACTCCTCATAATCAGGATCAACTTGATTAGAGCCAGCAGGGTTCACGATGAGAACTTCTCTTGTGTCCATCCATGTACAATCTATCCCACCCTGGAAAACAAAATAAGTGTGATTCACTCAAGTTGACAAGCTGACAAGTGACAAATATTAAGTAAACTCGATACAAAAAATAATGATCAAAACAACACCTTTCGGAGGACACATGACAACATCTGAGCGGACCATAACTCTCCATGTCCAACAACAAAAGCTGAAAAAGATTCTGTAGGATGTCCAGCTGAGAACATAAAACAATATCATTCAATACTCCAAGACTTGGTAAAACGACAAAATATTAACACTCTGCATGGTCAGAAGAGAGGGAGAGGAGAAACAGACCTATATACATCGCACGTAGCATTTCTTTAAGGTGAGTTACGTCACGATCCAAAGTAGACAAGAAGTTATTAAGTTCATCCCCATCAAGTAGATCAAGTGCAGTCAACTTATGTTTCTCATATATAGCATCAAGTGCCGATATATATGAATCATCTCGTGATTGAGCTTTTTCAACAAGATCATACATCATATCTGTAACTTTGGACATTGCAGATACGACAACCAACTTTCTTTCAGACATGTCGTCCATAACAATATTAGCAACATTTTGGATCCTTTGAGCAGTTCCTACACACGTGCCACCAAATTTATGGATTGACCAACTGTCGCCCTTGACAATCAAGTCCTTTATAGAAACTTCCGGCGTCGAAACATCTGAGCAATCGATAAAGGCAAATAGAACAGTTGAAAGAGATTAATAAGTGAATCATGTCATACAGTAATACATTTTACATATATATAAACTGTAACGAGTGAAAAAAGGCTCAGACTTAGACCTGCTGTAACTGAAGCAGAGATCTTGAAATTGTACAACTCTTTTTTTTCCAAATGAGAAGGAAACCCTACTCTGAATTGCAAGTCACATGGATAACATTAGTGCGTCAACAACGCAACAGGAGTTTATAAGGCATTAAAACGAATCAACTCAGTCAATAACGGCAACTATTGCAAGCTTCAGAGTATCACGTGGGGTGTTTGGGATTGTTTAGTTTTTCCGCTTATAAGTAAGTACTTATAAGCTGCTCATAAATAAGCACTTCAGAAAATAATGTTTGAATTTGCTTGTTTTGTAAAAAAAATAAAAAAATAAAAAATTCAACATACTTGGAAAAAAAAGTTTGTTGAAAGAATTCAACACCTCGTTTAAAAAAGGTTTAGGTTAAATATAATGGTAAAAGAATAATTTTATACTCATCTCAAATAATCATTTTCCAATAAGCAGCTTCCTATCAGAATCTTCTTATTTTACCTCAAAAGAACTAAATAAGCAGAAATAGGTGTTGAAACGAGCCAAGCTGCTCGTAAAAACTCGGGAACGGTTTGGTAAAAGCTCGAAATGAACCGAGCCTAAACGAGCTAAAGACCAAGGTCGAGCGTAAGTTGGGGATCAATTAACAATCGAGCTCGATCCCGAGCTTTATATGTAAAAAATCAATTACACTCGCGAGCCTTAGAAATATATACATATGTATATTGTGTATACGTATAAATATCTATAAACGAGAGCAAAATAAATAAACTAGCTCAAGCCTAATGTGCTTAACAAGCCGAGTTTGATTCGAGGTTTATTTTGTTTAACTCGTTATAAAAAATTAGTCGAGCTCGAGCTAAAGATACAACACTCAAAACAAGCTCTAGCCGAGCTCGAGCATTATAAGTATAAACAACCCGAGCTCGAGATCTAACAGGCTCAGGCTCAGGCTCGAGCTCGGCTCGGCTCGGCTTGGCTTGTTTCCACCCCTATGCAGAAGCACTTTGGATAACACAAAACTCCTGCTTACAAAGAAGCAAATAAGTACTTCCAAACATCCCCTAACTATTTAACTCCAACATGAAATTAGTGAAACGAAAAACAGGTAATCACTCATACTTTCTCATTGGCATTCATTTAAAGAAGTAACATTTCGCCATTCAGTTTCCAAAATAACAAAGCCACAAGTAAAACACTTACTTGTAACTCAAACCACGCTGAACAACAGAAGACGCTGCATTCGACAAACAAACCCTAGGCTTCGTCTCAGCAACAGCATCATGCGCCGATAACTGCGAGTACAGTCTAGGCAAATACGACGACGAAATAGTAGTCGAGAACGCCATTCTTCACCCTTAACTACCAAAACTATAACAAAATAAAACAAATCAGTAAACACATTTCACCACCACTATCATTTCTACTTATTTATTTTGTTTTGTTACCTATTTCGCCGCTATTAGGGCAGCAATGTTATGTTCAAAATTGACAGCCTATTAAATTCAAACACATACAAACAAAAAATAATCAATATACAAATCCAAAATGCTGCAGTGATTTTATAAATGAATCATATAAAAATGTGAGCGCGTAACAGGTTAAACCTACCACTGCCGTTAACGGAGAGTGGACGGAGAGATAACGGCGCCGGTTGAGTATATATAAACCCTAACAAAATATTGATAGATTAATTGATGTGATGTATCAGTAGGCTAACTAGTAACTAGTACTGTACTACTATAGTTTTATTTATTTAATAAATATAGGGGTCGGATATGAAATACTTAAATAAAAGTGAGGACCACAGATTTTCTGATATAAATAGATGAATAATATGACAAAAGTTATAGTGGGAGGGATTTGGTGTGTCACGGATAGTTTTTGTCTATTTGTTAAAATGCTTTTTCTAACTTGTGCTCTAAAGGCACAAGTTAAATATACTATAAGTACACAGGGTCTCATGAAATAGTACACGGAGATTCACATAAAAGTAAAAACATGTGTACTTTTATACGGTCCATGCAGACTTTTAACGCATTTATGATGTCTTAACTCACATGCTCTAGGCGTGAGTTAAAAACCCTGTTAAAATTAGAAAATCTTTCAAGAATGCGCCATGGGTATCCGGTGATAATTTTTATGACGAACAAATATTTTTTATGTGATCTTTTAAGCAGAATAAGGCGACTGACATTTTTTTTCAACCATTACATAATAATTCAAATACATTTAAGAACATTACAAATAAAACTTCAAATAAAATGACTAAACTACTAATCAATCAACACATTTACCATAACCTTTGGGATAAAACTACCTACTATGATATTTGGATAAGTTCTATTAGTGGTTCGATTTTCGGATAATTCAATTACTAATTCATCAAAACATTTACTACATGATAATGATAAATTAAATGGGCTGTTACAACTCACAAGTAAATGTGTTTTATGAATATTAAAGTTGTCACAATTAAAGACATTTAATTTATATTTGCATATTGGGATGTTAATTTCAATTTTCAATTAAAGAAATGTTTTTTGTCTTAAAATTTTTAAGACTTCTTTATTTAAAAGTCTCAATCCCTTTATAAAGTAGTATAGATATAGATTGTATAATAAGGTTTTGGTGGAAATGTGTTAAGTGTGTTTTGATGTACTTATGGAAAAATAAATGTGACTACTATCTTACGTCTAAAATTTACGTATGGGTAGTGTTAACATGACATGGTTTCTCATTAATAAGTCTTTTAAAACATCAGAAGTAAAGACGTGATCTAATGGTGACCAGATTTATCAACATTCAGTTTTTTAATCAAATCTCTCACTAAACAATCGTATTGTTAACTATCACGCCATATCATACAAACACCACCAAATCACTTCAGCTCTGTGTTTTCGTTTTATTTTCATTTAGTCATTAGTTTGACCAAAACATACGAAAAACACTACCATCACGCGTGAAGATGGTGACGGTGTAATGAGTGATGACACATGACAGAGGCCAACCATGTGTATGTGGTGCCACCATTATGGCGGGTTTAAAGAATGTTTCACGCGTGAACTTCATAAGACCACGCGTTGTCCTTGCTACATAATCAAAGTCCACGCATGGTTGAGCCCAGTATTGAATTGGTTCGGTTGTTTCGACCATCGGACGAAAATAAAAATTGTGTATGTTGTGCGGTATTTCTGTGCTCAAATGGGTTATAGGTAAAATGGTAATAAATATGTTAACCACCATATGTTTTATGGTGATATTGTATGATAATATGACACACGGTTACATTACACCGTTACTGTTAGTTTTACATTTTTCTTTAGAAATAATTACATGTTTGGTCCCTATATTTTACCCCAAATAACAGGTTTAGTCCTTAAGTTATTTTAATTACACCACCCATACCTATTTTTGAAACATGTTGCACATTTAGTCCCTATTTAAAAAAATAGGGATCATCTGTGTAATTATTTTTATTACACGGATAGTCCCTATTTCCTATAATAGGGATTAAATGTGCAACATGTTTCAAAAATAGGTATGTGTAATGTAATTAAAATGACTTAGGGACTAAACATGTTATTTGAGGTAAACCATAAGGACCAAACATGTAATTATTTCTTTTCTTTAATATCAATTTGCAAAGTTTTACTATTCAATTCATATTTTTACTTTTACCCTTTCATCTTTGTTTAGTTTTTGTTTTGAAATTTATTTTAGAGGTAATTTCTCAAATGCCCCAAAGATACAAGTGAGGTTACCTTATATACCTCAAAAAAATTCATTTCTCAAAATGCCCCTGGCGGAAGTCGCTTCGGGTAGGTGGGAGGCGACTCTTATAAAATTGCGACACATGTCAAACACAAGTACATGAGTGGGACACATTTCACAATTTTGTAGAAGTTGGTCCCACCTACCCGGGGCGACTTTCACCTAAGGGTGTTCATGGGTTAGGTAATATCCGAATAAACCGAAAACCGAAACCGAACCGAACTTGTAACCGAACCGAATTTTCCAAAACCGAACCGAACTAAATATTTGGTTTTCAGTTCGGTTATGGTTTTAGCAATCCAAATCAAAAACCGAACCAAAACCGAATTCAAATATATATATATATATATATATTTTATATTTATGTAAAAAAATATATTAAAAATCTTTTATACTATAAATATAATATTTTTAAAATTAATTTTTTTTTCTAAAAATATATATAAATAAATGAATAAATAATTAAATTTATATATTTCGGATTATTCAGTTTGGTTTTCTGTTATGGGGTTTCGGTTATTCGGTTCGGTTTAATCATTTTGAATTCGGTTCGGTTCAGTTCTCGGTTATACCTAAAAAAAAAATTAACCGAATTAACCAAACCGAACAACCCAGTAACCGAACCGATGAACACCCCTACTTTCACCCTGGGGCATTTTGACAAAAAGAAAAATTTTGGGTCATATAGGATAACCCCACTTGTACCTTTGAGGCATTTGAAGAATTACCTCTTTATTTTATGTTAAACTATAATTACTTTATACGTTTCATATAAGACTTTACTTTGTCTAATTTTTACTTTTTAATTGTACTTATAAAAAAGAAATTTTGTGCTTAATTTAGTATATTCTCACCGCAACGCTTGGGCAGAAACCTCCTTATTATAATCACAATAAAAATGGTATATATGTGTGAGTATATGTTTTAACCTAATATTATGGATGGTTACTTTTCCGCTTTTAGTCAAGTTAGATAATCAGTTTTTTTAAACTATATAAATTGATGTATGCTTTTAGGTGTTGATTTTCGATGTGTGTCATTATGTTATTTGATAGTTTTGTTAAAGATAAGAGCAACACCATTTAAGTCAAAACAATACTACGGTTGTTAATATAAACTTATTAGCAAATAGTTATAGGGTGGGCACCGGCAAAAATCCACGCTTGGATGCTATCACTTGGTTCTCAAAATATTTACTAAAAAAAAGAAAATAAATGATATAATAAAATAAAGAAATATTTTGTGAATAATTTTAGGGGAGGTTGAATAGTTTTCTGTTAAAAAATATAGTTTTGTTAGAAACTTATTATGAACGGAGAATAACAATATGAATAAGTGCAAGACAATAATTAAAAAAGAGATCAAACCAAACACGAGGATTTATAGTAGTTCGGTGACGAAACTTCTCTTCGCCCCACTCCAATCCCCGAGTTTCCTATTCTAGAGTTACTTCACTAATTGAACAAGTTCCCTTCTTGGTGGAGAAAATTGTACAACGTCGATTACAAGTTTACCGATACTAAGCTAAATATCGAGTCCTAACTAGATAGAACCAATATTTCTCTTGAGGTGTTTTAATTAAGGCCTAAAACACTAACCTAACTTACTCTATTTTGGTGTATAATGGTGAATATAATTTTGAAGTATAGTAGTAGAATATGAGAATACAACAAGAATGCAAACACAAAAGGCTCTAACTTTTCTAGTGTTCTTTTATTGCTAGAGTGATCACTCTGAATAAATTAAAACAAGATAATGATAAAAGATTATTATAAATGAAAGCTTTTAGTAATGCATGAGATGTGTTTGCAAGGGGTAAGTCAACTGGTATCAAAATGGCTTGTTTAAACAGGCAAAGGATGATCTTTCCCATACCCATACGGATCTACGAATCCTTGCAGGATCCGTGGGTCTACAGATCTCAGCAAACATGTTTGTTTTGAAATGTCTTTCAACTTTTGTTTGCATTTTTTTCATTATAGATTGCTTAGGAAAGAGTTAGACGAAAGCATGTTTGATGCTTTCCTAGGTTGTTGAACAATCAAAGGCTAAAAATGGTTAATGAGCGATTTTATGCAATAACACATATTATGTTTTCCTCTTTTGTTTTGTGTAGGATCCCAATATGGCATCAAGATTCACACTTTGATAATCGGTTTAGAGAGAGGGGAGAGCAAAAACACATATACTTACTATGTGTGAAACAAAATGCATAAAATGAAAACTCTCACCCTATCCTTAGCTAGGAAAGGTTTATATAGTTGCTTACAAAGCCTTAGAAGGCCAGTTATAGGCTGAGAATTGGGCTGAGCCTAAATGGCTTTAAGGTTGATAAATGGACTATCATATTAGACTTCCTATTACACTTTTTACATATATCAAACTATTACAAGGCTCGTAAATTAGTAATGATCGACACTTTAAATTCTAACAATCTCTACCTAAGAGGTAATCATTCACTCTATATAAATGATGACACTTTGGCGCCTTAATCCTTGATCTTCATTTCTCGAGCCTTGTTGTGTAACAATCTTGCTAGTCACTTCCAATCATGCTTCATGATTATTTATCTTGAGTTTTTCTTCTTGCCTTTTTCGTAGCCTTGAATCCGTTCTTCTTGCCTTTGTCAATTATACACCTTCAAATCTTCATTGATTTGCCTTGACCAACATACTCATACCATAGTATGTAGTCAATGTACTTCCCGTAAATGTCACCACTTCAAAAGTAATCTCCTCCTAAGTTTAAATAATGCAGTCTTCATAATCGTTGCTTACTTCATCTGCACTTTTCTTCATTCTTTGAGTAGATTGAGTGGAGGAAAATTCATATGAGTATGAGTATGTGGTGTTGAAGACATTGATGTTGCTTGTAATTATGATGGTGTAGGATGATTGGGTCCGAACCGTCAAGTCTAACAGACTTAAAACAGCTCAGACACAAAGACAATTAAGATCAGAGAATACAGGGGATTCCCGGGTCGTTAAGTCCCAAGGAGACTCAATGGTGTGTTAAACACAAACTCAGAGGATGGAATGATCACTAAGGATAGTGATCTGTAAAGGTTATGATTTAGAAATTACACTACTGATTGATTGGAATGGAATGGAGTACAGATTTGGAAAGCACAACAACCAGATCAAAGAAACGTAAACGTAAGTTTTAAAACTACGTATACGCACAAAATAAAAAGTGAAAACTTAAAAGTAAAAGACCTAAAAATATAAAATGACATTTTGGAATCCTAAAAATAAAATAAAATTATTAGAAAAGAAAATTATTTTTAACACTATTTAATTAATTATTATTAATTAAAAACTATTTTAACTATTTAATAAATACTCTAAAATGAAAGAAAATACAAAATAAGGCTAGAAAAATAAACTTATGATTCTGAAAAATCTAAAATACTATAAAACTAATTTTAAAACTAAAAATATATTTTCACACTTTTATTCTAATTATTACTAATTAATAACTATTTAAAATACACTTAAATACTAGAAAATAGAAAATAAACTTGGAAAAATAAAATTTTAACTTTGAAAAATCTAAAATATGATAAAACTAATTTTAAAACGGAAAATATATTTTTTAGACTTTTTAATTATTTATTACTAATTAACTACTATTTTTAACTAATTAAAATTATAAAAAATATTAAAAAGATAAAGAAAAACCTGAAACTTTTTCTAAAAATCCTATATAATGACAGAATCCTAAGAAAAATAGAAAAACAAGATTTGCTTATTAATAAGTTGAAAAGAAAAATCA
This sequence comes from Chrysanthemum lavandulifolium, assembly GCA_022545495.1. NCBI lineage: Eukaryota > Viridiplantae > Streptophyta > Magnoliopsida > Asterales > Asteraceae > Chrysanthemum > Chrysanthemum lavandulifolium. The sequence continues at coordinate 214,527,287 of CM040244.1, forward strand.
AAAAGCTAAAAAATCTTAAATAAACGCTATCACTATTTTTATATTGATGTTTTGTGATTTTTCTTTTGAAAACTACTTATATACTAATAATATGAAACTTTAATAAAGAAAAAATTTTATAAAACTCAAATAAGTCGTTTACAAGCTTAAAAGTCCAACAATGGACTAAAAGAGCTTGTTTGGGTGAAATAAGCTCAAATAAGCTTGTACATCGAAACAAAAGCTCAAAGTGGATTCAAACAAGCTAAATGAGCGAAATGAGGCTAAAGTATGCAAAGAAACAAACCGATAAGCTCGATAAGCCAATAAGCACTTTGCTTTTGAAACAGAAATGGGACAAGTTCTAGGCTTATAGCAGCCCTAGCAAACAAGTTCCAAAGTTAAAAACAAGACTTGGGTCCTCAAGATGACCAAGTTGGCTTTCCAAAGAACCAAAGAACAAGAGATTTGGACAGTAATAAGCTCTATGAGAGCTTTTCAATATGGACCCAAGTTCTGTGCACAGGACAAATTTTGAAATAGGTACCTCACAAAAAGCTAACTAAAAAGCACTCAAACAGCTAAGAAACAGAGAACTATCATTTTTGTATTTTTCTACACCAACTAGACTACAATACCTCCAAAGCTTATAAACTGAAACTCACTATTAAGCCCTCAGTGGAATTCCCAAGTTTATTCAAAAACGACCATTTGACAATTTGACTTTTTGACAAAAACTAAAAAGTTGACTAAGTTGGATTTTGATTTGATCTAAAGTGCTTAATATGTTGTTTTAAGGTGTAATGAGACTAACTTGAGCAAGATTAACCACTTTTGAACACAAATCAATGATCATGGATCCTTAACTGTCAACAGTAACTGCATAGGGCATGTTTAACTGAATTTTTGACTTTCTTTGAATTAGAACTTGTTCTCTTGACTGATATAAATGGTTTAGACTAAGTTATGAAGATTTCCATTAAGACCAAAGACTAGAGTACCTTTGAACACCTTAAACCAAACACACCTTATTGTTGACTGTTATGTTGTTTTTCAAATCAAAACACAATTGTAAACCATGAACTTGATTCTAGACCTTATATAATCTATTGTTATGACTAATTAAGCTTTAAACAACTACTCTTACAACATAAAACTTAACAATGACTAAAATGCAATTTTAACTGTCAAAGTGGAATTTTATCAAAACACAAATTTAAATTAACAAGCTACTGATTTTAAAACCTAGATACACTAAATTATGACTAGTAAACAAATAGAAACAAAATTAAGAGCTAATACACTAGTATAACAGTGAAATGCCAAATTGGCTAAAAATGCTTACAAGAGCTTCCAAGCTTAATATTGAGAACCAGGACCTGAAAACCAATCCTAAATGCTCTCCACAGAGCTCTAAACCAAGGCCATCCAAGATACACCTTGCTCCAGCTGTTCTTGTACCTTTCAAGTGATTTTTGATTTTTTGACTATTTTCTTAGCATTTTTATGATTTTTTCTGTTTTTGAAACTAAACTGAATTTTAGAGTTGCTAAAAGCTTGCTTAAGCTTTCTTGGAGCTTAAATGACTTATTCTAGTCCATACAATCAACTGAAAACAACATTTAATACAACATGAAATTTTGCTTAAACATGAAAATTTGCATAATCTGAAATTTAACTTGATACTTGAATTAAAGGTTCACAAAAGCTTTATGATAACATAATAACTTGAAATACAAAGTTTTAAGCTTAAAACATGAACTGAAATTGAAAATTAAATTAAAAACGACATGAAAACTAAAATATTACACTAGATAGCTTTCTACAATGCATCTTTCTCCACTTTATAGACTTTTCAGCAATCCCACATGACTTCTGAATCTTTCCCACCAAACTTGAGCCATTGGATTGGCTAGAATCATCCTATCCGTCCATTTGTGATTTTGGCGCCATTTTTTCTTCAAAGCAGTTTGTATCAATTAATGGATTTGGTTTAGATAATTAAAGAATTTGGAGTGTATAGGAGTTGGAGGGGACATGGTATGGGAGGGGAAGTTGAAAAAGTGGTGAAAACCACCTCTGGTTTTGGGTTTTCTGTTGGGGAAGAGATGGAGCTACAGTACAAGTGGTATAAGGCGCGTTTTTTTGGTGGGTTTGACTTTCTGTTGACCACAGTATTAATAACAAAGGGGTCAAAAAGGATTGTGACCTGGGGGCAAATTGGATTGTGACCTGGGGCTCAAAGGCAAAGGGTCAAGGCAGTATTGGATTGGGCTTGGATTATGGGCTTAGATAGATATAAGTGTCCGTTTGGTTAAGTTTAATAAACAAGGACCAAAAGTGTAATTTGACCAAACTTCAAGGACTGAAATTGAACATTTCCAAACTTCTCACAAGGACCAATTTTGCCATATATTGATAATACAAGGGCCCTTTTTGCATAAAATCCATTTTTAAAGTTCAAGGACTATTTTTGCAATTTTTCAAAGTTTAGGGACTTTTCTTGCCAATTGACCAAAGAATCATTCAAGGATCATTTTAAACAACTTAGAATACTTCAGGGACCTTGAATGATAAATTTCCACATTTTTGAATTTCGTGGACTAGATTTGACAACTTTTAAAACTTGGGGACTAAACCGCCAATTTTGCAAACTTGATACATTTTTCATCCGATTTTGATATTTTTGAATTTAAAACACATAAAACACGATTTGTGATATTTTGATCATTTTGATGTGTTTCGAGTGTTTTCGGATGATTTTGCAGTTTAGATTATGTAAAAATGATGAGTATTTGGACACTCATCAATCCCCACATCGAGATATTGCTAGTCCCTAGCAATGATTTGAGAAAACCTTGATGGATTTGAAAACTCTTTACCAAAAGCCATCACTTCGGAGTAGCCAATTGTTTCGATTCAAGTAAGAATCTTGGTACAACGATAACCAAATGATTTTGAGCAAATCATAAGTCGTATAATCTGATTTGATGTGTCTTTACCGAAGCCGTACTTTCCGGACTAGCCAACTCTTAGATAAATTATCGTGATTATCTTTGGTGAGTGAATACCAATTATGGATTTTCCACCGCCTTTACCACAAGCCATAAACTTGCGGGCTAGCCAACTCATTATCTTTTGAGGATGATGGGAGTCGAGAAACCATACAATTTTGGGAAAATTGCAAGCCATATAAACGGATTTGAGAAATCTTTACCAAGAGCCGTTTGATCTGGATTAGCCAATCCTTTTGTCTTACGAGACATGGCGGATCGATAACCAATTGAGAAAGTGTAAAACACTTACTCCAAAAAAAAAATTTTGGCCAAAACGGGAATTGGGTAGATAATATATATGAAATTCGTGAGAATTCCCCACACTTAGAAATGAATATTGCCCTCAATATTCAATGTACCGCGGTTATGCCGAAACAAAGAACGTAAAAGGAAATATTACGCCATTTATTTAGAAAGAAGATTTTTTTTTTTTTTTTTTTTTTAGAAAGATTGAGAATATACAACGGTGTGGAAAAACTCCCCACACTAGGGTGGTAGAAAGGGGATAAGAAGATGTAATTATGGGTGAAAACCCATATGGTGCATGCTAATGTTTTTGATCACCGAGTCATTAGCTTGACTCGATCCCGCATTCATTGGTTCATGGGAATGTTTGTAAACCGGACAACCATGGGGAATGTCCTTTCCAAAGTAATGCTTCACTCGATGACCATTCACTTTAAAATTAGGACCATCGGGTTGAGATAACTCAACGGTACCATAAGGATAAACCTTAGCGATAGTGAATGGGCGGCATCAGGGACTTGAGCTTTCCCAGAAAATCTTCAATCTTGAGTTGAAAAGAAGGACTCGATCACCAACGTTAAAAACGCGGTTCTTGATCTTGGAGTCATGGATCTTCTTTGTCTTTGCTTGTAGATCAAAGAGTTTTCATAAGCTTGATCACGAAGTTCATTTAGTTCATTCATTTGAACTTTTCGTGATCACCTACCGTCTCAGATATCAAAGTTCGCATGCTTTAAGGCCCAGAAGCTTTGTGCTCTAACTCGATCGGAAGATGACATGCCTTTGGTGTTTTGTAAAAGTCGCATCGAAAAGCCCAGAGTCGTCATCAAGTTTATCCGACCGGGATGCACGATTCTCGCCATCGTCCTTTCAAGAATCCTTTTAAGACCACGGTTTGAAACTTCCACCGCCCACTTGTTTGGGGTGGTATGCGAGAGAGACGATGGGTAACACCATACTTTTGCATGACTCTTTCAAATTGGTCATTACAAAATGTGTACCACGATCACCGATTATCGCTCGGAGTTCCAAACCGGCAAACAGAGATTTCAAAACTTCACAACAACTCGGGCATCATTGGTGGGTAAAGCTTTTGCTTCAACCCATTTTGACAGATAGTCAATGACCACGAGTATGTACTTGTTACCACGAGAAGATGGAAACGCCCCATAAAATCAATACCCCATATGTCAAATATCTCACAAACTTGAATGGCATTTTGTGGCATTTCATTCCTTTGAGATATATTACCATGACGCCGACAAGCGCCACAAGTTTTGACATAATCGTGGGCATCCTTATAGATTGTGGGCCAATAGAACCGGAATCAAACACCTTTTGGCGGTGTAGTTTGGACTATGATGGCCCCGGTGGGTCCAAAGATGGCAAGTCGTGAGAATGTCAATAGCTTCACGTCCATAAACACACCGTCGGATGACTTGATCCGCACAGATTTTGAACAAGAAAGGGTCGTCCCGAAATAATGTTTAACATCTTTGAAGAATTTGTTCTTCTGCTGGGTCGACATCCCTTTCATAATGAAGTTACCCGCATGGTAATTTGCGAAGTCAAGCAAACCATGGGGTAGTAGAATTTCCACGAAAAGAAACCGCATTGAGTGTCTCGAGAGGAAATGTTTCATTTATATCCTTTTCTCGAAAACATCTTGGTGAGGGTTTTCTAATGGACAGATGATCGCACTAGATTCTCGGCTCCTTTTTATCACGTATGATGATATCAAATTCTTGGAGGAGGAGAATCCAACGAAGCAATCTCGGCTTTGCATCTTGTTTTGCAAAGAGATATTTAAGATCGAGTGATCCGTATACACCACGCATTTGGTCAAGATAAGATACGGCGAAACTTCTCAAAAGCATACACCACGGCTAATAGCTCTTTTTACGTGGTGGTGTAATGAGTTTGAGCCTCGACCATAGTTTTGCTTGCGTAGTGAATAGGTGAAAATGTTTATTTCTTCGTTGCCCTAGGACCGCACCGATAGCAAAATCACTTGCATCGCACATGAGCTCAAAAGGCAAGTCCCGGTCGGGAGCAACGAGAATGGGTGCTTGATGAAGCTTTTTCTTCAATGTTTCAAAAGCTACGATGCACTCGGTGAGAAGATAAAAGGAGCATCCTTTTCAAGAAGATGGGTCATAGGTAGGCGATTTTGGAAAAATCTTGAATGAATCTACGATAGAAACCGGCATGACCCAAAAACTCCTAATACCCTCGACGGTAGTAGGATGAGGTAATTTAGCAATAACATCGACCTTTGCTCTATCTACCTCAATCCGTTCTTTGAAATCTTATGGCCAAGGACAATGCCTTCTTTGACCATAAAGTGGCTCTTCTCCCGGTTTAGACAAAGATTTGTGTCTTCACACCTTTGAAGCATTTTATCCAAATGGGAGAGACATGATTGAAAAGAATCCCCAATGACCGAGAAGTCATCCATAAACACTTCCATTGTTTCCGATCATGTCGTGGAATATGGCCATCATACATCGTTGGAGCGTGCGGGAGCATTACATAAGCCAAAAGGCATACGTTTGTAGGCAAAAGTTCCGTATGGGCAAGTGAATGTGGTCTTCTCTTGATCCCGTGGATCAATAGGGATCTGAAAGTAACCCGAGAAACCATCAAGGAAGCAATAGTACTCATTCCCCGCTAATCTCTCAAGCATCCGGTCCATGAAGGGTGAGGAAAATGGTCTTTACTGGTGGCGTCATTCAACTTACGATAGTCAATGCAAACACGCCATCCGTAACCAATCGAGTTGGAATTAACTCGTTATCTTCATTTGTGATAATGATAATGCCACCCTTTTCGAACACAATGAATTGGGTGACCCAAGGACCTGTTTGAGATCGGGTAAATCAATCTCGCATCAAGAAGTTTGATAACCTCTTGTTTGATAACATCATGGATTTTTGGATTCACTCGTCTCGATGTTGAATGCTGGTTTAAAGTCATCCTCCATCAAGATTTTATGAGTACAAAACTCGGGGTTTATACCTTTGATGTCGGAGAGCTTCAAGCAATTGCTTGCTTGTGTGACTTCAAGATTGTATTGAGAGCGACTTTTCATCTTTACTCAAATCTCGGGCAATAATGACGGGTAATTTATCGTCACCCTCAAGGAATGCATACTCGAGATGAGGAGGTAAGTCCTTAAGCTCAACCTCAGAAATTCTTCGTTTTCTCAACCGACTTAACTTCCTTATTATGAAGCTTGATGGGAGGAGAGGAAGAGAAGTATCCAGTTGACAATTTCTCAAGAAGAATATCTCCTCCAGATTAATCTCATTTTGATTAATCTCAACCGGGATTGAATCACTAGGATGAGGGTTGATGATGGATCATCATTGAGCGACTTCTCAATAAGAAGTATGTCCCCTCAATATCAATTGGAGCGTGATCAATTTCCCAGTGCAGAATCACTAGCCAAATATGCTTCAATCTCATCTAAGATGAAGTCGCCTCAAACGGAGTGATAGAAGGAGTAGAATTGGCTATGATAGTCGAGAAGATGTGGTGGAATCCCACTCACGGAATTATGAGAATAACCAAGAACTTCTTGAGTACTCATCGAAGCAACATCGATGATATCTATTCGGTTGACCGATTCGGAATCATAGTTTGCGGAGTACCTCAAGTTTGGTCAAGGTTGAAGGTGTGACTTCATTACCAACACGCAATGTGATTTCTGCTCAAATACATCTATGAGAGCACGGCCCGTTCTCGTGAATCCTCGACCAACAATGAGAGGAACCCGATGATCGGCATCAAAATCAACAACCACGAAGTCACCGAAATGGAACTTTCCTACTTTGACAAATACGCCCTCAAGAATGCCAAGAGGACGGGATATGGAAACGATCAAGAAGCTCAAGAGTCATGCATGTAGGAGTGAGTTCCTAAGAGAAAGTTTCTTCCACACTGAATATGGCATAAGATTAATGCTTGCACCAAGATCTGCTAGAGCAAAGCATTCAACCATCCCCAGGAATACACAAGGTAAGAGAAATTTCCGGGATCTCCAAGCTTTTCGAAGCTTTTTAGAATAACTGCAGAGCGAGTTCTCGTTAAGAGGAGTCTTAGCCATTTCAAAAACTTTTCCTTATTGCTTAACATGTGTTTGAGAGTTGATGCAAACTTGGGCATCGGCATGATAGCATCCGCAAAGCTTATGTCAAAATGTAACTCTTGGAAAATTTGGAAAAATTTATCCATTTGATGTAGCTTTTCGCGGAGCTTTGCTCATTCAAGCGTGATGGGTAAGGAATAGAAGATTTGGATTCGATTCTCAACAGAGCTACAGGAGGTTCAAAACAACTCCTTGATTAGGCGGGGTTTCGGACCACTGAGGTTGGACTACCGAAGGTTGGACGTTCTTGATGCCATGGGCTTGAATTATGCACTTTGTCCGTTGTATCCTTGGTAACTTGACTCATTGCACCTTTGGTGGAGGTGGCATTGGAGTCGAGGTCCATTATGTTTTGAGGTTCACCGTCCACTACCTTTGGAAGAGAAGAAGAAGAAGAGGTAGTAGGAACAGCAGGTCCGGTATGAAACACCACTTGGTTGTGATCGCCTTGGCATCGCCCCTCGGGTTAGCGATCGTGTTGCTCGGTAAAGTACCGAGCCCAGGGTCGATCATTTAAAGACTTCTTGGATCGACAATCGTCGACCAACAACCGGTTCATTTCATCTTGGGATTTCATGAACGCCTTGATAACTCATCGATGATGGTCCTGGAGGAGTAATGACGGAGGAGCTGGAGGGACAATTTGAGGTCAGTATGTTTTGATTATGACCAAAATTCCTTGACTAGGATTCATATTCCCATGAAATTGATTCCTCGATTGAAATTGTTTTGATGAGGGTTTCCTTGATGTTGGAAACCTTGATTGGATCCAGGATAGAAATTACCTTGGTTTTGATAACCTTGGTTCATTCTTGGTTGGTTTCGATTCGGTTGTGCATGTTGTGATTTTGGTTAAAACCGGTGGTGCACGATTAGTGTTAGCACAGTAGTGTGGTTCATTTTGAGGACGGTATTGATTACCTCCTTGTTGTGAACTACCGGCTAAAGCATTGGCCTCAAAAGGACTACCATCGGTGGCGTACAATTGTAGTAAGCGTGAGGACCACCACAAGTGACACAAACTTCAACTTTCTTCACTTCAAAGATGTGTTGGTGGTCGAGTGAAGGAGACTTTCTTCGGTTAGCAAGAACCAAAGCTCGAACAATGTCGTGAGTTTATCAATCTTAGCATCGGTGCTAGATGTACTCACGGGGATGAAGAAGAAGAAGGTCCGGCATTAGGCGATATGTCTTAGCTCGAAAGGACGGACCGAGATTTGTTCTCAATGATCCGCAAGGCCTCTTTGGTGGTCTTGCTCAGAAATTACCTCGCGGAGGCATTCAAAGAGTCTTGATTGGCCCGATTGAGACCATTGTAGAAAGTATCCATTTGCATTAACTCGGTAAAACCGTGATGCGACACTTCATGAAGCAATTCTTTGTAACGATCCCATGCCTCCCGAATGATTCATCAAATCGAGAGAATTTCATTATCTCATTCTTAAGACTTGTGGTTCGGGATGGAGGATAGAACTAGTTAACGAATTTGGTGACAAGATCTTCCCATGTCTCTATAGAGCGAGGGGTTGTTTCTCAAGCCAATTCCGGGCTTGTCCTCGAGAGAAAATGGGAGCAGAAGAAGCTTGATAGCTTCGGATGGGACATTCTTGTACTTGATGGTAGATGCTATCTTGTTAAACCATCGAATGTGTGCATGAGGATCATCCCGCTCAAAACCATAGAATTGGCTTTGGGTTACTAGATTGAGCAACCCGGTTTGAGCTCGAAAGTGTCACCACGATGGTGGAACAACAATGGCATCTCCGTAACCCTCGATGGGTGCTTGGAGAAGCTCATTCATAGGTTTGTCTTCGCCATTTCGGCGGAGGTGGTGGTGGTAGACGTTCCTCGATCACGGTGAAGGAGCCGAACGCCTCTACGTCTTCGAGGAATGTTTCCAAGTTCGAAAGTGGACTTGTAGAACTGGAAGAACGAGTGCGCATGCACTATGTATAAAACCAATTTTCAAAACAAATGAGGCAAAACACAAGTGAACTTAACCAATAATCACAAATGAAATGGCTTTTGAAAAAGGTACACCAAATCACAAGTGACACAAAGGCAAGTTTTAAATCGATGTTCGGGAACTTATTAATGGTCGCACCCCAGTTAGGTAGTGCACCGCCTTGATTTCGGTGGTTGATTTTTATGTATATTAAGTACCACTGAAAAGACGTAGGTAAGATTTGTGCAGATGGGTTCAAAAACTTTTGGACAATATTTTTTTTGTTATCGTCCCGTTTAACCAAATCGTATCTATTCAAGAATCACCTTAAAAGAGAATACAAATTAGAAAACGTTCCGATTGTTTTGTTGTTTTATATTTTTTTTGGTGTTTTAACACTTTAGGAAAAGTGTTAATGACTTTTGGTTTTCTTATAACTTTACAAAACTTTTACAAATGGTGGGTATGTGCAACAATGGATGCGAAAATGGCTAGACACACGCTAAAGCCTCCCGGCGTGGCGCTAAAATTTGATTGGGTCCGAACCGTCAAGTCTAACGGACTTAAAACAACTCGCACACAAATACAATTAAGATCGAGAATCTGGGATTCCGGGTCGTTAAGTCCCAAGGAGACTCAATGGTGTGTTAAACACAAACTCAGAGGATGGAATGATCACTAAGGATAGTGATCTGTAAAGGTTATGATTTAGAAATTACACTACTGATTGATTGGAATGGAATGGAGTACAGATTTGGAAAGCACAACAACCAGATCAAAGAAACGTAAACGTAAGTTTTAAAAACTACGTATACGCACAAAATAAAAAGTGAAAACTTAAAAGTAAAAGACCTAAAAATATAAAAATGACATTTTTGGAATCCTAAAAATAAAATAAAATTATTAGAAAAAGAAAATTATTTTTAACACTATTTAATTAATTATTATTAATTAAAAACTATTTTAACTATTTAATAAATACTCTAAAATGAAAGAAAATACAAAATAAGGCTAGAAAAATAAACTTATGATTCTGAAAAATCTAAAATACTATAAAACTAATTTTAAAACTAAAAATATATTTTTCACACTTTTATTCTAATTATTACTAATTAATAACTATTTAAAATACACTTAAATACTAGAAAATAGAAAATAAACTTGGAAAAATAAAATTTTAACTTTGAAAAATCTAAAATATGATAAAACTAATTTTAAAACGGAAAATATATTTTTTAGACTTTTTAATTATTTATTACTAATTAACTACTATTTTTAACTAATTAAAATTATAAAAAATATTAAAAAGATAAAGAAAAATCTGAAACTTTTTCTAAAAATCCTATATAATGACAGAATCCTAAGAAAAATAGAAAAACAAGATTTGCTTATTAATAAGTTGAAAAGAAAAATCAAAAAGCTAAAAAATCTTAAATAAACGCTATCACTATTTTTATATTGATGTTTTTGTGATTTTTCTTTTTGAAAACTACTTATATACTAATAATATGAAACTTTAATAAAGACAAAATTTTATAAAACTCAAATAAGCTGTTTCACAAGCTTAAAAGTCCAACAGTGGACTAAAAGAGCTTGTTTGGGTGAAATAAGCTCAAATAAGCTTGTACACTGAAACAAAAGCTCAAAGTGGATTCAAACAAGCTAAATGAGCAGAAATGAGGCTAAAGTATGCAAAGAAACAAACTGATAAGCTCTGATAAGCCAATAAGCACTTTGCTTTTGAAACAGAAATGGGACAAGTTCTAGGCTTATAGCAGCCCTAGCAAACAAGTTCCAAAGTTAAAAACAAGACTTGGGTCCTCAAGATGACCAAGTTGGCTTTCCAAAGAACAAAGAACAAGAGATTTGGACAGTAATAAGCTCTATGAGAGCTTTTCAATATGGACCCAAGTTCTGTGCACAGGACAGATTTTGAAATAGGTACCTCACAAAAAGCTAACTAAAAAGCACTCAAACAGCTAAGAAACAGAGAACTATCATTTTTGTATTTTTCTACACCAACTAGACTACAATACCTCCAAAGCTTATAAACTGAAACTCACTATTAAGCCCTCAGTGGAATTCCCAAGTTTATTCAAAAACGACCATTTGACAATTTGACTTTTTGACAAAAACTAAAAAGTTGACTAAGTTGGATTTTGATTTGATCTAAAGTGCTTAATATGTTGTTTTAAGGTGTAATGAGACTAACTTGAGCAAGATTAACCACTTTTGAACACAAATCAATGATCATGGATCCTTAACTATCAACAGTAACTGCATAGGGCATGTTTAACTGAATTTTTGACTTTCTTTGAATTAGAACTTGTTCTCTTGAGTGATATAAATGGTTTAGACTAAGTTATGAAGATTTCCATTAAGACCAAAGACTAGAGTACCTTTGAACACCTTAAACCAAACATACCTTATTGTTGACTGTTATGTTGTTTTTCAAATCAAAACACAATTGTAAACCATGAACTTGATTCTAGACCTTATATAATCTATTGTTATGACTAATTAAGCTTTAAACAACTACTCTTACAACATAAAACTTAACAATGACTAAAATGCAATTTTAACTGTCAAAGTGGAATTTTATCAAAACACAAATTTAAATTAACAAGCTACTGATTTTAAAACCTAGATACACTAAATTATGACTAGTAAACAAATAGAAACAGAATTAAGAGCTAATACACTAGTATAACAGTGAAATGCCAAATTGGCTAAAAATGCTTACAAGAGCTTCCAAGCTTAATATTGAGAACCAGGACCTGAAAACCAATCCTAAATGCTCTCCACTGAGCTCTAAACCAAGGCCATCCAAGATACACCTTGCTCCAAATTGTTCTTGTACCTTTCAAGTGATTTTTGATTTTTTGACTATTTTCTTAGCATTTTTATGATTTTTTCTGTTTTTGAAACTAAACTGAATTTTAGAGTTGCTAAAAGCTTGCTTAAGCTTTCTTGGAGCTTAAATGACTTATTCTAGTCCATACAATCAACTGAAAACAACATTTAATACAACATGAAATTTTGCTTAAACATGAAAATTTGCATAATCTGAAATTTAACTTGATACTTGAATTAAAGGTTCACAAAAGCTTTATGATAACATAATAACTTGAAATACAAAGTTTTAAGCTTAAAACATGAACTGAAATTGAAAATTAAATTAAAAACGACATGAAAACTAAAATATTACACTAGATAGCTTTCTACGATGCATCTTTCTCCACTTTATAGACTTTTCAGCAATCCCACATGACTTCTGAATCTTTCCCACCAAACTTGAGCCATTGGATTGGCTAGAATCATCCTATCCGTCCATTTGTGATTTTGGCGCCATTTTTTCTTCAAAGCAGTTTGTATCAATTAATGGATTTGGTTTAGATAATTAAAGAATTTGGAGTGTATAGGAGTTGGAGGGGACATGGTATGGGAGGGGAAGTTGAAAAAGTGGTGAAAACCACCTCTGGTTTTGGGTTTTCTGTTGGGGAAGAGATGGAGCTACAGTACAAGTGGTATAAGGCGCGTTTTTTTGGTGGGTTTGACTTTCTGTTGACCACAGTATTAATAACAAAGGGGTCAAAAAGGATTGTGACCTGGGGGCAAATTGGATTGTGACCTGGGGCTCAAAGGCAAAGGGTCAAGGCAGTATTGGATTGGGCTTGGATTATGGGCTTAGATAGATATAAGTGTCCGTTTGGTTAAGTTTAATAAACAAGGACCAAAAGTGTAATTTGACCAAACTTCAAGGACTGAAATTGAACATTTCCAAACTTCTCACAAGGACCAATTTTTCCATATATTGATAATACAAGGGCCCTTTTTGCATAAAATCCATTTTAAAGTCCAAGGACTATTTTGCAATTTTTCAAAGTTTAGGGACTTTTCGCCAATTGACCAAAGAATCATTCAAGGATCATTTTAAACAACTTAGAATACTTCAGGGACCTTGAATGATAAATTTCACATTTTGAATTTCCCAGGACTAGATTTGACAACTTTTAAAACTTGGGGACTAAAGCGCCAATTTTGCAAACTTGATACATTTTTCATCTGATTTTGATATTTTTGAATTTAAAACACATAAAACACTGATTTGTGATATTTTGATCATTTTGATGTGTTTCTGAGTGTTTTCAGATGATTTTGCAGTTTAGATTATGTAAAAATGATGAGTATTTGGACACTCATCATAGGACCTTAAATATCTCAACCTTATCACGAAATACCCACGTTATGCGTAGAACACGTTAAACACAAACACAAACTATGCGTGAATAAGAAGAAAGATTAAGAGAAAGATGGTGACTTGATGATGATATAAGTTATGCGTATGTATAAGTAGAGAGATGAAAACAAGAGATGTTATATTGCTCCAAAGAAATCTCACACATACACACTATCAAGCACACCCCTCAAATGAGACTTTGAGGGGTTTATATAGTACAAGTAGTAGATGCCCTAATAGGCTTGGCATGGGCTCGTTTGGGCTTGGGTTGGACATGGATTGATATAAGGCTAGCTTAACTTAACTTCTAACCAATTAGCTTAGCCCAGTCCACGAGCCCGTTGACTATTCTATCACGATATCTAACACACGTTACAAAGTTCCTAAATGTGAATGACCATCACTTCTAATAAAAACTATTAAGGCTAACAATCTCCCCCTAAGGGGTGGTCATTCAAAAGATGTTCCACTTGATTAGGTCTTTACTTTTCTCGAGCTTGAACTTTGTGTGTAGATATAGAATAGTCTTAATTCTTTGTTCCTTCATGCTTTGTGATCAGTTAATGTGGTTGTCTGCCGTTGTCAACTTCGTTGGTTTGGTGTCTCCACGTCTTTCTCCACCATGCTCACACTTCTATTTGTCTTTTGGTTACCAATGATGTAGTTCTCGAGTCTTTAAACTTTGTAGATTCTTTGACATTGACGAAGAATCATCTTTAACTTTGAGTTGCCTTTGATTTGGATGAGAACTTTCATGTGTTGTTGGTATGAGCATGTGGAAAATCTGCACGATCAATCCGCTCCAGAGCTTCCATAAGAAGAAAACATAAAAACAAGTTAGTAATAAGCGGATTTAAGACTTACAAGTTTGAATTTCGAGGGTGTTAACAAACATAGTGTGAAAACACATCTCTAATTCTTACAAAGGCCGTTCTGAACTGGAGTCCCACAAGTGAGATAACACGATATACCAAGTACATCTACAATTCGGATGAGTCATTGAGGTACACCAAGCATCACCCCACGATGTAGACCGTTTGAGACACACTAAGCGTAATCCACGGGAGTTACCGAAGTGACTGACTTGTCGTGGCTTCTTGATGTTGACCACAGCGGGAGTTTCCATTCAATCATCAAGATCACGGATGTGAAACTTCTCATAAATGTTCGGCGATTGCTAAGATCTGCGTAGGACTCTAGAATATATCACTTGTGCCTTATTGATGAACAACAAGCGATGTCATGTCAAGTGTTCCTATGAGATCTTTTGATGAATCTCGTGGCTCTAGACTCAATTAGTGCATTTTGGTTTTCCTGAGCGGAGACGAGGGAGACGGTCTCCTTCTTCAATATCAACCAACTCTAAAAGAAAGTCGATAGATTATGTAGGGTTCCCAGTAAGAATGAAACAAATCCTTTTGAGAGGAATTGAGTGGCTAGAAGGTTTAGTGCAGTGCATCACTGGGTCCATGACGTCTTTGTCTTCAATACCAGTGTCATCTAGTGACAACTAGTAGCAGAAGAATTGAACCCGGTTTCTGCCCTAAGGTTGATTATGGAGGGCTATTTCTTTTCACCCTTTTTCATTACTTTTCTTTTTAATTCTTCAACCCCTTCTTTCTCCTTTCTCACATTACTCCTTTTTTCAATCATACCTAAGGACTTCTAATACTAACTGTTTGTGATGTCCTTGGGTAGATCCCTCTGGTTCTGGAGGATCATAGGATGGATTTCCTATCCTTAGTCACCTTATAACTCCATGATTGTCCTATTGTTGCCATAAAATCATTTTTCTTGAAAATCTCTCAGAGTGTTTATGATAGAAAACATGTTTGAAACACTCCGTGAGTTTTATATTTTCAAAAACACTCCCCCTTCACATGTGCTTATAAGTTTTGACAGTAATCGCACATAGAGGGTAGAGTTCGCACTTTTGAATTGATCGACTTTAAATGAGCTAGACCGATTCGAGACACGTTTACATCACTAGAGAACTAGCTTGAAATTATTACCCGTCCCGGTCAAATCCATAGAAAGTTTCTCGAGATGGTACATTTATCGACTTTGATTCCTCGTCAATTCATTAGTTTCAATCGAGTCGAGCTCTTTTGAGAATCAAACAACGATCATTAAACTTTTGATCACATTTTAATCACGTCTCCTCCCCTCAAAATAGCATATACGTGATATTTTGATATCAACGATTAAACAACATTTTAGAATCTTTTGGGAGACAAACAGATTTGATTTAAGCATGAATTTGGAACATTTTTGTTTTATACTCCCCTTTAATAAAGCATAATCAATTAAAGGGTTTTAGAGGAGTTATCTTGAGCACAAAATATTTTGAAAGATTTTGAAAATCTTTTGAACAATCTTGAAAAAGGTGCTCAAGATGATGATGATTTCTCACCAGTTTGAATGTTGTGCACTGAAGCGTACACTTGATTTGTTCTTGAAAAACACGAGTTTTGATTTGAAATAATCAAAAGTCATCATTTTAGGGCACTGAAGTATACTGTCGTATCAGAAGTCGTTGCATCCTTTAGTACCTATTCCGAATCATTAAGATTCGTTTGAAATCGTATTGAAAATTGACTTGAGGTTATTGTTGTTATTAATAATTCAAGATTTCCAGTTGATCATCAAGAAGCCCCTTCATGTGGTTCATTTTCTACATTGTTTTTCGGATGTGCCAATTCGGTTCACATCTTGGTTGGTAGCAATAACCTCCGAATCTATAAAGATCGTTTACAACTCTTGAGGAGTCTCAAGTAGTGGACTTATAGGTATATGATGTATTCAAACATTAGCTTTGCTGGTGGGAACATCAACTGTGCGGTTGGACTGTGGTTTAGGTTTCAGCCGCACAGTTTTGGGAGACCAGCCGTGCGGCTAAAAAAATGCCAATTGGGACAGAACGCTGCAGTCGTGCGATTGGTGTTCATTAGATTGAAGAAAGTAAAATAAAAAGAACAGACTATGATATATATTTTGTGTTCTTTAATTGAAAGGAAAGGAACAAAAATTGACATATTCACCTTTATGCCCTATATATGTTAGAAAGAGCATATAAGTCATTATATTTATGGCTATTTGGTATCATTTCAAGTCATTCCAATTTTAATGAGATACAAAATTATTGCTAAAAGTGTTGACACACTTATCTTTACATATCTTTTCTTATAGTTCATTTTCCTTACATCTTATAGAAAGTCTCAAGAACATAATGTAAATGTGGTGTTTATTGTTCTGTGCACCCATGTAATGCCATAATTATCGGAATAGGAGTCAGGATTTTGGCTTTAAAAAGTCAACCATGACTAATAAGTCTTAAACATTATCGATATTTATGTGTATTCATTAATTTATCAGAAAGAAATAAATGGTTTGGAACATTAATACTTTAAGAACATTGCATTGTGTAACCTAATCACAGTAGCACAACTAGAACCACATTCAGACTTTTAATGAATTTGAAATATCTTACGTGTTAATATAAATATTGTCTGAAAAATGTTATTTATATTTTACGAACTTTGCTAGATTTTATTGACGATAATGATAAACTTTATTTACGTAAAGTTAAAATTGTCAAGTCTTTTATAGCTATAAGTTTTATTTAAATATCACAAAAGCTTTTAATATATGTTGTACACTTTTAATGTACACGTTTCATGTACACTATGCTTCCTATGTTGTACATATTTTTAAAATATTGTTCATAACATATCAAACCAAGTTCTATACTAGCATAAGTAATCAAACATTTTTAGTAACACACAACTAACATGTTACTACTTAATAAACATCTTTTAGCTAGCTACATAATACATTTTACAAGTTAACTTTGTTAATACATTTCAATCAAAATGGAAATATATTATTTCATCACTACATACATCATCCTAACCTAGAAACATCTGAGAAAATATCATAGTAGATTCTAGTAAGATCTTGCAAATATTTTGGAAAGATTTGAACTAGGTTTTTAAGATTTTATGTCAGCAACCCATGACACCGAAATTTATAAATGGCGAAACCCTTTTTTTGGTTCCTTCTTGATAAGGATTTAAAACGTACGCTTTTAGGGGGTCATTTAAGCCCTATTTCAACACATTTTATATTAGTTACT
Source organism: Chrysanthemum lavandulifolium (assembly GCA_022545495.1). Classification (NCBI taxonomy): domain Eukaryota; kingdom Viridiplantae; phylum Streptophyta; class Magnoliopsida; order Asterales; family Asteraceae; genus Chrysanthemum; species Chrysanthemum lavandulifolium. The sequence continues at coordinate 214,545,038 of CM040244.1, forward strand.
GCTTAATTTCGTTCCTTTTCACTTTTTAGGTCTTTCGGAAGTAAAATGCTGCAATGAAGCACAGTTGGACGAAAAGGAGCAAAAACATGAAGAAAATGGCAAAGTCAAGATCGAAGCCACTCAAGACTGATCAGCAGAACCTGACGGCGTCCCATCCAAAGGGCGACGTCTTCCCTCTATGAAGACTTGATCAAAACATGCACGCGACAACTCAGTGAAATTCCTGATCGTAAGACCTGACGGCGTCACGCTTTAAATATGGAGGGCGTCACTCACAATTTTCACTCCAGACGGCCCAGATCTAGAACCAAGACGACGTCTTAGCTAAAGACCGACGGCGTCACAACTCTCAATTGACTTCGTCCCATCGATGAATTGGCCCAGACGAAACCCTAATGACGGTGACCTGACGGCGTCGCATGCAAAAGGCGACGCCGTCGCGATTGTAAATCTATATATAGAATTCGATTTTTCTGTATTTTAAGAGGTAAAATTTTGGAGAGCAAACCCTAACTCAGTTGTAGTCCGACTTGGACAGTATTCTAGGGTCCCATACCCTATTTTACACATCAAGATAAGTTTGTTAATCCAATTTATCATTATGTCTACCCCATGTTCGATTGATTGTGTGTATGCTTGCTTGTCTATCATGTCTAGCTAAATTACTTGTGTGTTTGCTTATATCTATGAAACCTAGTTATTGATTGTTGTTAGGTTGTTTCTTGTCTTAATTGATATAGGCTTAAATAGTGTGTTTAGGCTTCCGTTGTATTTAATGCTTGAGTTTGCTTTATGATGATATGGTGATCGGATGGAATAACTTAGGTTTGTCGATTCCGTGAATCATATATGAGAGATAACCTCATAGAACTAGGGGATCCGCACACCTTACGACTTTTAGGAATACAACACGTTAAGATAAAGGACCTGACAACTCAACCGACCAATAAAAGATAACTAGGGAGTAATAGTATCTAAGTGAACACATCTTTAATTATCATACGAGCACACCTCAATTAAACATAGCTATCCTTAGTAATTAGATAATTAGATAATTAGTAGAAGTAGAGTAATCGGTAGAAGTACCACCCCCAACCAATTGCCCCGAGATTTTACCTTAGCTTTCTAAAAAACCATAAAAAAGATAAAAGAATCATCCTCAACCCCACATTCTCGTCATATATTTCTTACTAGCATTCCTATTCCCCTAGAGAACGATATCAATCCCCAAGGCTTACCTCATACTACACTACAATGATTAGGTTCACTGCCTAGGAGGTTGAAAAACTTGCTCATAGAAAAAGAGGTTTTCTCGACCCCGAACGCGCCTTTTTGTGCACATCAAGTTTTTGGCGCTGCTGCTGGGGAATAGAATAGCTAGTTAGACTTCTATCTCGTTTAGGTTCCCTTGCTTGATTCCTATCAAGTAAGATTTTTTCTCATTTTAATTAGCTTCCTTATAGTCTATTCCCTTTCTTTGTGTTTTTGTTCGTAACCTTGTCACTTATCACCATGGGTGATGATCCACCACCAAACGACAATCCACCACCACATCAACCACTTCCACTTAACCCACCACCACTTGACCTGCCAAGAGGCCGTATACTTGGTGAATACTCTAGACCGAGCCATCAAGGCTATAGGAACACCATTGAGCTCCCAATTCAAGCTCAAACTATGGCCCTGCGATCCGACACCATCCGGTTGGTGAAAAAAGGATGTGCATTCTATGGACTTCGTTCCAAAGATCCTAATCAGCATCTCAAGGACTTCCTCAAAATCATTGACTCTATCGACCTTGATGCTACCACACGGGAGACCATATGCTTGCGTCTCTTCCCATTCTCTTTACGAGACCAAGTTAGTAATTGGCTTGAGCGACTTCCCGCCGGATCCATCTCAAGTTGGGATGATCTTACCACTCGTTTCCTCGCCCAATTTTTCCCACCGGGGAGAACTACCAAGCTAAGGAATGACATCTTGATGTTCCAACCAAGTCAAGGCGAAACTCTCTACGAGGCGTGGACTTGATTCAAGGACTTGCTCCATAAAGTCCCTCATTACGGCGTTGATCTTTGGCTTCAAGTCCAAATATTTTACGATCGTGTCAATCCCTCCACTCGACAAACCATTGATTATGCCGCCGGTGGAAGGCTGAGTAACCTCGATATTGAAACATGTTGGGAAGTAAACGAATAGTTAGCACAATACGAAGAAGAATAGTGGGAAGATACGGTACTCCCTGAAGAAAATAGTTTGGATTCCCAAGAACAACTATTTAAGAGTATGGAGGCACAAGTAAATGAGTTGATGGAAATGACCACACGTGATCATAAGGAAGAATTTCGTGAACCTGTAGACATGGTCAAAGAGTTTTTGCTTCCAAGAAAATTGCGACAAGATGAATTTGAGGACATAATGTTGACATTCTTCAACAACCAAGAGCAAGAAATACAACGCCTCGAAGCTCACATGAGAAAAACCCACGACACTTTCTTAGAACTAGTTGACAACTTCATGATGAAACTCCGTGAAGAAATCGCAAAGAATGGTATACCTAGAAAGATCGAAAAGGTATACGCGATACCGGAGCTCATAAATATAAATCCTAAGCCGTCTTCAATCCCAACAAACAAGACAATCCTTCTAAAAGACTCACAATTTGGCAAGAGCTCATGTCTCAACACTCCTTGCATAAAAGAAATATTTCCTAGAGACGTGTTCATTGGAAGGGTGCAAATTTTACTTCCTAATTTCCATAACATCGGAAACGTTCTTTTGGGTTTAAACCGGGTTTATTTGGTCAAGATGTATCCTTAACTAAGAATCTCTTGAAGTTGATAGAAGATGATCCATTTCTAGGAGAAAGACTTGATTCACCCGCTACACCAATAGAATTAGGTAAGGTTATAATGAGTGGAGCACACCCCTTTGAGCATATAAATCATCCATCACCCTATCCTCACGTAGCAAATTTCCACCCTAAGGGTGTGTATCGCTACTATCACCCGCACTTAAGCTTAAGTGTAGGGAAAACCCCCTTATACCCATTAAATAAGGGTAAAGTCAAGCTCGTGACTCGAACAAAAACAAGAGCTTCTTGGGAGGCAACCCATGTTTATTTGTTTGCATATTTGTTTTTCATTTTTATTTGTGTGTTTATATATATTTTTCATTATTGTTGAAAATGCTTTATTTTGTTTTAACCTCGTCTTAATTACATGTAAAGGTATTTTACAAAAATATAAGTGTATGGAATATCAAATATATTTTTAAGAACATGAACATGAGATTAACAATCATTGAAATTGATATATATGTGTGTTTGTTAGAGTCAAATGCATGTATCGAGTCATAATGGATGTTTTGTAGGAATTTTTCCAGGTTTTAAAGATGTAATTTTTCTAGAAAAAACGCAGCAGACCACTTTCTGTCAGGATTAAAACCTGACGACATCATGCTATGTAGAAACATATTACTCAGTTTTTCATTTTTTGTCCGGTTTATAAATTTTTGGAAATTCCCAAATCTTAATTTTCCAGAAAGAGAAACTACAAACATCCATTCCATAAGCATTATATCTTACTTGCTTTCTAGTGTAGTTGTGTGTCATATATAGTTTTACCGCCGATTTTACGCGAAGGTTTCGTTTATTTTCTTATTAGTGTGCAGATTATATTGGGCAAGAAGAAGAAACACACATTGGATGAAACTTATTACTTATGCATTCTTCTTGGAAAAGAATTTAATCGCAACTTCACGCATGTCCTACCGAGCTAATCAGGGGAGTACTAGTTTCTTTTCCTTACTTACCTTCCTTTATCATAACTTTGATGCTTTCGGGAAACATTGGGGACAATGTTCAGTTTAAGTGTAAGGAGGGAGAATAAAACGGGAACTTAGAAACTATTCACTCACTTGATCATTTGTCTTGTCCTTGGTAATTTGTATAATAAACTATAATAAAATTTTGTTAGGGCGATTTTAGCACCAAATTTAATTTTTTTATGACATTTACGAGCTAAACTTTATTCTTAATAAAGCGTCTCATGGATAGGAATTATATGACTAGCACAAAAACCGTTTATCACTCAAATTCCACCCCAAAAATGTGAGGTTCGCCCCTAGATCTTTAGGAATAAAAGCATTCACCTTTAATGCTTAGAGAGCGTACCGGTAGTATAATAGATTCTAGAACTTGTTTTGTGATGCATTCCGAGATCGCTAGTGAGACTACACTTATGTAGTTAGGAGTAACTAAATGATATGAGGCATTAGGATAACCCTTGTTTGAAACCTGTATTATAATTACATCTTCTACATCGGCTGAGTAAATACCCCACACCCTTGCGATGTACTCATCTTTAGTACACGATACCCCTAGTTAACCCCTCAAAGCCTAACCTTTTTGCGGTTCTCGTGATGTTTTGGTTTTCCGGAATATCAATGAAGAACATTGTTTACAATCCACCCCAGATGTACCCCTAAATTGCCGTAGCCTACCTTGTATGCACTCATCTTTAGTGCATTATTGTTATCATTACTAAACCCTAAGTTCAAATATCTAGTTTCTTGCATGGTTGCTAAGTCGAGTCATATCTTTTATACACAGTTTGGGACGATTGGGACTCATGGGTAAAAGTAATATTTTATGGAGTAACGGGAAAGAACGATAAATTCAAATTCCCTTTATCTACGTAATTAAATACTCTAAGTGTTTTGATCTTTTCAAATCGGGTCAATTAGTGTTAGAGAAATAAAAACTCAAGTGTAGGGATGCTCCTATAAATCCTTTATATTTTGATGTTATCGTAGAGGATGGTAGAATAAAAATGTATGAAAAAAAATCGAAAAAAAGAAGAAAAAGTGATGTCAAAAAAATGAAGAAAAACATACGGGCTACCATTCTACATCTATCTTTATTTTTATGTTTGTTTTGTTTCAAGTTATCTAGTGTTAGTGAGTCGAGTCTTGGCTTAGCAACACCACGCTTTACATGCTTATAATATAAGATTTTTGACTTGTCACCACTAAATATCCCCTATCCAACAAAACCCTTTGTTTCCCTACCCTAAGCCTAACGTTACAACCCTTGTAAAAACCTCTTAGATAGTTGTTCCTAGGTACTTACGCTAAAGCGGTGGAGGTTTGATCTATTCTCAAGCTTATGGTAATCTATGTACTATGCTAGGTAATGAGTGTTTATCTTCCATTTCCATTCATATTATATTTCATATAAACCCGAGAGATGAGAGAATCCAAACACCCCTTGTGAGGTGCTAGTATATAATTTTCGTGCTTGTTATGACTATTTTGGCGCTTTTACTTGTTATAAACTATTTTAAACCAATGCTTCATGCCCCCTAACTTATAAATTGATTTGTCAAAAGCACATTTGCTTGAGGACAAACAAATACCAAGTGTAGGAATATTTGATAAGGATTTAAAATTTACACTTTTAGGGGGTCATTTAAGCCCTATTTCGACACATTTTATATTTGCTACTGCTTAATTACGTTCCTTTTCACTTTTTAGGTCTTTTGGAAGAAAAATGCTGGAATGCAGCACATTTGGACGAAAAGGAGCAAAAACATGAAGAAAATGGCAAAGTCAAGATCGGAGCCACTCAAGACTGATCAGCAGAACCTGACGGCGTCCCATCTAAAAGGCGACGCCGTCCCTCTATGAAGACTTGATCAAAACATGCATGCGATGGCTCAGTGAAATTCCTGATCGTAAGACCTGATGGCGTCATGATTTAAATATGGAGGGCGTCACTCACAATTTTCACTCCAGACGGCCTAGATCTAGAACCAAGACGACGTCTCAACTAAAGACCGACGGCGTCACAACTCTCAAGAGACGCCGTCCCATCGAAGACTTGGACCAGACGAAACCCTAATGACGGCGACCTGAAGGCGTCGCATGCAAAAGGCGACACCGTCGCGATTGTAAATATATATATAGAATTCGATTTTTCTGTATTTTAAGAGGTAGAATTTTTGAGAGCAATCCCTAACTTAGTTTTAGTCCGACTTGGACAGTATTCTAGGGTTCCATACCCTATTTTATACATCAAGATAAGTTTTGTGGAAAACTAGAAGGGGGGGGGGGGTTGAATAGTTTTGTCGATTTTAAGTTTAGTTTCAAAAACTTTAGATTCGATCTTATGTGAATTCGTATGGATGGATAGAAAGTATAAAGCAATAAGTAATGTAAGTAATGTAAGTAATGAAAGCAAGTAAAGTAAAGGATAGAAATGACACAACCGATTTTTAGTGGTTTGGCTACAATGACACCTTCCTTGCCCTACTCCACTCCCCGAGTCACCTACTCGAGAGTTCAAGCACTATGTCAACAAACTCCTTCAACTCGGCGGAGAAGCCTCACAACGCCGCTCACACTTTTTCCGGTACAAAGCTAAATACCGAGTCCTTAACACGGAGGACCAAACCAACACAACTATAACACAACTACTATGTGAAATATGAAATACAAGATCTTGCTATAGAAATCTTGTGGAGTAATAAATCAAGGAAGGACCCCTTGCTTGGATGACTTGTAGTATCTCGTAATCTCGCCTTTGAGAAGGACCTATATGAGAATCACAACAAAAGAAAGAAAAACTACTATATAGATCAAGAGATATGAGATTAGAAGAGAGAAGTAATACATGAGAGAGTTTGTAAGAAGAGGGGTGAGGAACAATGAAGAAATGGCTCACTATATATAGGCAAAAATGTATACTGTTCCCTGGATCCCACATATCTCTTGCAAAAGGGATTCGTCCAGTGTAATCTCAGGGATCCGCCAGACACTTCTCCCTATTTGGGTTATGGGTCATGGATCATGGGTCATGGTCATGGACTTTGGGTCATGGGTACCCAAATAGATACAATGTATCTAGATATATGATCATGGGTATGGGTTATGGGTTATGGATTTGCTCTATGGGTATGGGTGATGGGTTATGGTTTTTACCCATCCTAATAAACTATTACAACAAATAAATTATTACAACAATTTATGTTAAATGACTATATATGTAAATGTTTTACAAAAATAACATGTATCCTTATTTTACTTATGATAAATTTATATTTGTTATCAACAAAACACAAAGAGATCGCTAAATATGAATAAACGTTTTTACGATTTATTTGTATTAACAATCTCCCCCTTTTTGTTGATGACAAAACATAATGTTATGATGAGTAAAACTTAAGATTAGATGTATGTTTTGAGAGCATATGTAAAGTTTTACTTCTTCTCCCCCTTTTTGTCGAAACAAAAAGCGAACCTAACAAAGAAATAAAGTGTGTAAAAAAAAATAGTATAATCCACAAAGCACTAACTCCCCCTTGACGGTAGCTCCCCCTATAATTGGGCGTCAAGTGAGAAAATATAATACCTACAAAGAAAAGGTTAGTACTAAAATGTAATAGAATCTTGTAGGGGACGAGAAACAAGATGAAGAGCCAAGGTATGTAAACAAAGCCTTGTAATAAAATGATAGAGTGTAGTGGTAATAGGAATCATACAAAAATGTAAAAACTAAGAACAAGGTTTGTTCTTTAAAATGACTCAAAAGAAAAAATAGAAAAAATAATAATATCATTCCTTCCATGCTTGCATAAGGTTAATTATGGAAGTTTTGGTGAGTGATGTTGATGCGATCAAGGATGTGGTTAAGTATGAATCGCATCTCGTCCCTTATTTCCATTTGAAGTTCCCTAGTGGATTGACAATGTTCACAATGTAAATGATGTGGGTATTGTGTGTGGATGGTTTATGGGTAAGTTTGATTTGTGGAAGGCGTAATATGTGGTGGAAAAGTTGGAAAATATGGATCAAAGTCCATTATGTTGGTGAGAGGTGGAATATAAGAACCTAGATGTTGTTGTAAGATAATGGGAGCTAAAGGTGGTGAAGTTGCAAGTGTTGGAATCACTCCTAAACTATATTTCAAATGTTAGTGATTCATATGTAATAGTTAGCTTAATATGGCTTTTATGTTAGTAATCAAGGCTAAGCTTATGTAGAAAGCCCATAAGCCTAGGCCAAGCCCAATAAGTAAAAGGATGGGAACTTGGAGTGTTGCCCTAGTTCCCTCCTATAAATACTCTTGTATAACCCTCACTTGAGGGTTGGTTGTTCAATTCACTCTTACACTTTACACATAACTCTTCTCCATTTCATACGCATAGTGTTGTGTCTTGTTCATCCGATCTCTTCTTCATCTATTTCTTCTATTGATGCTTGTGTTATGAATATGGGAACCTAACAGTGGTATCATTCGCCAAATAGTTGGGTGACAAGTTTATTTGTTTTTGAAGTTGTTTGGTTCTACACGTAACTCACGGTTCAAAAACTTGGTCACGTTTAAAAACTCATTTTTACACTTTTCAATCCAAGATTCTTGTACTTTTATCGTTTTTAAGTGTTAAAAATTCAGTTTTAAGCAAAAAGTTTCGAACTTTACGTGTTTTTCATTAGTTTTAAGCTTTATTTTATACGCGTGTTCATCTTTACACTTAAGGTATTTTGAAGTTTTGGATCATCAAGTTTCACACTTTTGTGTTATTTTGGTGATATTGAAGCTGTTTCATCACAAAAATCTTGCTTAGAAACATCTTTGGGCAGAAAATCAATATTGGTTGCTTTCTACGCGTAAGAAAACCCTATTCTTACGCGTAACTCATCCTTGGATCGATCTTCAATTTTCGTGGTTTACTCATTGTTTTCTTGCTTGGATAAGCCTGAAAACACTTCGACTTTGGATATCCTTTGCACTGTGATAGTGTAAAATATCTTTTGGGCAAAACCCTAATCTTATGCATAAGCTCAAACTTATGCGTAGAACTCATTACACATAGGGTTTATCTTATGCCTAAGCTCTGTCTTACGCATAAGCTAATCCTACGCCTAAGTTTTCTACGCCTAACTTTCAGTTTACGCATAACTTTAGTGTTTCTCAATTCTTACGCTGTAGCTACTCCCACGCGTAACTATCACGCTTACGCGTAAGTTTGGTGTTTTACGCCATGTTACTTTCCTACACTTGGTTTCTACGCCTAAGGATACTTCATCAACAACGTTTCATTCGACTACAAAGATCCATTTAACAACACAAGTTTTCAACATGTCACAACCACCATACTCTAACTTATTTCCTTACATGTATCATCATGTACAACAACAACTAAGTCCACAACATCAACAATTTAATCAACAACAAGAAATTTATCAACAACAATTTAATCAACAACATACTCCACAACTTGGAGCAATTCCACCACAAATGGTTCAACCACCACCTAGTCTTCAAGTACAACCTTACACAAACTTCTACAATCAACATCCATTCAGGAGTACTATGAAGGAACCGACATGGTTTGGCAAGATGTGTGAAGCCTTAAGTAGCCAACAATCAATTCATTAAGCTGGCTCACTTGATAGACCTCCAATGCTCACTTCCGAAAATTATGATCAATGGGTGATAAGGTTATTTAGGTTTTGTGATCTAAAGAAGCCACATGGAAAGTTCTTAAAGAAGGTCATTATGGAAGGTCCATTTCAGATGCTCATCGTTGTCACACCCGCATCCGATGCCAATCCACCAAGAGATGTTGTCACCAACATTGAAACTATCTCGACCTTACTGGCGATGAACTTCTACATTTTGAAGTCGATGAACTAGCAATGCAATACATCCTTTTAGGATTACCCAATCCAATCCTTCAAGTGTTGATGCTCAAAAGGCGCAAACGCAATGTGGGAACATATTCATCTTCTTATGGAAGGCACAACACTCAATCAGAAGACATGGAATCCAAAATCTACTTGGCTTATGAACACTTCATGATTGAACCAGAGAGACATTAGAGTCATATCATCATCGCTTTTCGGACATCATTAATGATTTGGACAAACACAACATCATCATGCCACAATTGTCACAACACTAAGTTCCTAAGTAGTCTTGGTCCGAATGGAGAAGTATGTCATTTTTCTTTGTCAAGCTAAGAATCTTCATCATGCTACATACGGATTGTTGTACGACTATCTCAAGCCTCACCAAAAGAATTTGACAAAGAAAGGGCTATCCGTGGACTCCGGCTTCACAAATACTTCCGGACAATCAACAACTTGCTTTGTGGGCTCAAACTAGTCTTCCTCCTCAAACAGCTCCTCAACCCGCTCCTCAACCAACTGCAACCATCACACCATATGATCCGTCACAGCAACAAACTCCACAAACTCAATTGGTTCCATACAACAACAACAATGCTCAAGCACTTTACAGTGAAGCTGATGAGGACTCCGATGCCTTGGATGAATTGCAACAAGGATTTGTTATGATTGCTAAAGCCTTCGGCCGGTATACAAACAAATCCAACAATCGCACTCGTTCCTCATCGAACACAAGGAATCAGGCTGTTGTGAACAATGGATGCGTTGAAGTTCAGAATCGTGGCTATGGTCGTCATATGGGAGGTGGTCAAGGGTTTAATGCTATGGGAAGGAATAACATGGGTGCTCCGCCACAACAAAGGGCTCAAGTGGTTGAACAGGGAAATGCTCAGAATGGGGTTAATGGTCTTTGTTGTTATAATCAGAATGAGAAGGGTCATCGGCTAATGCATGTCTTAAGCCGAGGACAAGAGGCGATGCTTATCACAAAGAGGCGTTGTCTTGGCTCTCAAGGATGAAGGCGGTGGCATTCTTACCAACAAGGAATGTAACTTTATGGCGGATGCGATTCGATGATGATATGGAGGACTTGCGGGCTAATGCGCAGTTGATGTTGATGGCACAAATGCAAGCTCTACACATGAGTGATACAGCCCCGGTGTATGACATTGATGGCTTGTCTCGTGTACCGAACAAAATATACTCATCATCGATCCGATATCTCCGCCAATTTCTCCATCCGACAAGGATCAGAGTGTTCAACATGAGCAATCCACATCTCATTCCGATGATTATCAAATAGATCCCGTAGTTATATTTGACGATCAAGATAACCTTATGGTTAATATTGATAATCAAGTTGACTCCGTGATTATATTTGGGGATCTAAATAATGATCATGTTGAGACTCACGTTGAACAAGATGAGCTTTTGTCTAATAGAGAAATTGAGCTCCTCACCTTAATTAAAGAGCAAGAATCACGTTTGGAAATTTGCAAGCAATTAAAACATAAAAATGCACTGTTAATTAGGGATAATGAATGCTTAATTAGACAAATCAATGTTTTTAAAACTCAAGAAAAACGTGAACATGGTTTTGAAGTCGCTTTTGCTAAATCTCATCAAAACGAAAAATCATTAGAACGACAGATACGTGATCTAGCCGCATCCAATAATGCTTTGTTGTCTCAAAAAGAACAACTGAAACATGAACATAAACAACAACTTAACGCCTTACTTTGGAAACTCAAAAGCCAAGGTCGTGTTGTTAAATTGTCAAAACAGTTCCGAGTACAAAAGCATTCCACGAAACGAATAGATAACTATCTTGAAGAAATTGTCGACTTACAACACAAAATCAAGGAGTTTCAAATGTTGTTTATAAACATGGTGAGTCAATCACAACTATTCAAAAGTTTACTTTTAAATCAAATCCAAATGGATATGGACCAATTCTTGCCGACATAACCCTAAGTTTTCAAACGAGCATTCAAACCAAATCACAAGTTTACGATTGCATAACATAGAATTGATGATTCAATTATGACCGTTGTTGAATATAATCGCATGGAGGAATTAGATGCAGATGACGAGAGTCGGTCAAAAATGGAAAATATCGTTTATAACAAACCTTTGGTTATCATACCAGTTTCTGAAGTTAGTCCCCAACACAATGGTGCACAAATTAATGGTCCTTTACCTTCACTTAGTGAAGTTAAAACAAAAGCCGAAAGTTGTCGATTTATAAAATACGTCGACACTTTCTTATCTGACCTTAAAATTTTAGAACGTTGATTGAATTTCATTCTGAAATAAAAGTTGAACATTTTCAATCGCCAATGGCGCGAGAACAAAAGATATTCTTCAGAAAAGAATTTTACCCCATGTCAAAAATTTTAAAACTTGTGCACTATATTGGGAAAGGGATTTTCACAAGGAACTTGGTCTCATGAAAACAGTTTTCGAGAAAACAGAAACATCGATTTCAAATACTAAACGTAAAAAGAAATTGTTGATAAAAGATGTTGATCGACTCTTGGAAGATGTTATATGTGCCGATATCAATAATCTTGTTTTATTACAACTGCTGCATATGCATCCGATCATATCTCTGTTGATTCTGCTGATATTGTTGAGAATACCGATAATGTGCATCGATCGAGTCTTTAAAAGTTGAAAATGAACGATCGTTAAACGAACTTTCAAATTCAAAACGCCGTCTTCAATGGTTTCAAAAGATTGTCAAAATCGTGAACTTGCTTTGCAAAACAAAATCCACCATTGCAATAAAAACGCTTAATCCTAAAATTGAGCAACTGGATGATCAAAACGTGTCTTTGAAATGTCAAATCTCAAAATATGAACAAGAAATTGCAAAAGTTAAAAAGGAATATGGTGTCATATTTGATTTACTCAAACAGACTCGTAATGAAGCATCAAATGAACTTGATCATTATCTTGTACACACTAAAGAAGTCATGAATTTTTCTGGAAATCTTCGTTCTAAAAATCAAGATTTGGTGCACACTATCATTAAGTTAAGGGAAATGTTAGGAAATTATGAACAAGTTCAGCCTAGCATCATTAAGAAAATTGCACTTGTAACACTTAGCAAACGTGATCCTAGATTGCCTAACGACAAAACACAAGATACTAATGTGCTTCCTCATCGAAACAGAATAGTTGCCTCTTTTCCAAACGCCCGCACTTCACGACCTAGGAGCAATACAAGGAAGAATAGGAAGTTGCACCTAAGAAAAGATCAATAAAGAATGTCAAGTAGAAGAACACCCTAGGACTTTGAATAAGACTCAAGTTGCACCCACTTTAGATATTGCGTCGACAAATGTAATGGAAAAGTGTTGTAACGAATGCTAAACCTTTAAGTACTTTTGATATTCGATCGATGCTTCTTGTGTTATTTGTAGTAAAAGTATGCTTTCGATTGTCATGACAAATGTGTTGCTAGAGCTATCTTGTCTCGCTTACTTTAATCCAAAGATACGGAATACCTCTAGGCCCACTAATTCTTCAAAGTCCGTGCTTGGTAAACCGCCTCTTTAGATTCTAAGAAACGATTGATGTCCCTGTAGCTCGAGATCACCTCCAAGGAATGTAGTACCACCTAGTACATTCACTAAGACTAAAGCTAAGACTAGTTGGAGATGGCGAAATGGACACATAATACACTAGGATTTAAATGGATGCCTAAAATCACCGATGTGTGTATTTATACTATAATCGCTTGAACCTCTAACACTTCGGGTTCCACATCTACTTTATTCCATCCGTGTCGCCCGTGTAATGCGGTGATACAGATCATCCTTGATTGTTGATAGCGGATATTCCCGACACATGACAGCAATCTTAAATCGTTATCAAACTTTATTGCAAAGTTCATGGCCTTTGTCAGATTCGGAATGATCACTCAGCGACTATCATGGGCTACGGAGATTATATCAATGGCAATATCAAAATTAGCAGGGTTTATTATGTGGAAGGCCTCGGTCACAATCTCTTTTCAGTCGGTCAATTTTGTGATGGAGATTTGGAAGTTGCTTTTTGGGAGAAAACTTGTTTCATTCGTGATCTACAAGGAAACGATCTAATGTCTGGCTCTCGCAATTCTAGTCTGTACACAATCTCAATGAAATACATGGTTGCTTCATCTCCCATCTGTCTACTTTCAAAGGCAACATCAACAAAATCCTAGCTATGGCACCGTTGTCTCTCACATTTAAACTTTCAAACCATCACCAACCTTGCTCGACACAAACTTGTTGAAGGTCTCCCGAGATTTTGGTATTCTAAAGATCACCTTTGCTCAGCTTGTGAACAAGGGAAAAGCACTCGTGCTCATTTTCCTTTAAAGGTGGAACACAGCTCTCAGCATGTGCTTCATCTTCTTCACATGGATTTGTGTGGCCTAATGCGCGTGCAAACGATTAATGGCAAATGCTACATCTTGGTAATTGTCGATGACTACTCACGATGGACTTGGGTCTACTTTCTTCGAAGTAAAGATCAAGCTCCACAGACGATCATCACCTTTCTCATGAAAATTCAAGTTCAGCTCCGAAACACCGTCCGCCAAATCGTAATGCATAAAGGAACCGAATTTGTAAACCAAACTCTTCGAGAATTTTATGAGAAAGTGGAATTGAGCATCGACATAAATTGCACGTACACCGTAACAAAACAGAGTTGTTGAAAGACGAAACCGCACGTTAGTGGAAGCGCAAGAACAATGTTAATCAATGCTAAACTTCCAGTTACTTGTGGGCGTGTCGCCTCAATCGCATGCTATACTCAAAATCGCTCAATGATTACAAACGCCACAAAAACACCTTTTGAGCTTATCCACAACCATAAACCGAATCTCAAACACTTTCATGTATTTGGCTCCTTTGCTACCCAAATAATGATCGTGATGACTTTGGAAAGCTCAAAGCCAAAGTCGACATTGGAGTCTTTATAGGATGTTGTGAAAATTCTAAGGGTTTTTGATCCGAATCGCCATACAAAACAAAGTTATGGAAACGATTCATGCTAATTTTGATGAGCTTACGAAATGGCTTCGAGCATAACAACTTGGAACCCGGTCACAACCGCTTAAACTTCCTCAAACCCCATCATCACCGAACCAAGCCCCCAATTTTATTCACAACAAATGGAAAAGCTCTTTGTCTGTTGTTTAGTGATGACATTGATGAACGTGCTCCGTGTGTATCCATTGCTTCACCGCTCAACTTGAGCATACTCTTATACCGATACATCTGCTACAACAACTTCATTGAAGAAGCACCACCGATTGACTCTACAACAACAGTTGAACAAAGTGCTTCCAACAACGTCAACCGAACCGGTGATGATGTTCTTAATGAAGTACCCCACCGCAGAGTTTGATCCAAATGCGTTCTTTAACCCGCTTGCCAATGAAACCGCTTCACCGATGTCGCGGAATCATCAACAAACCATTTGAATCCTCAAAATCGCACAATGTATACCAACATCAACCTCTACACATCATTGGACAAAAGACCATCCTCTAGAGAATATTATTGGTAACCCGAATCAACCGGTCGTTACACTTCACACAGATGGTGAACACGCATTTATGCACTCACCGTCTCGCTAACTGAGCCTAAAACATTAAAGACGCAATGAAAAAGACAACCGGATTGAATCCATGCAAGAAGAACTCAACCAATTCAAACGTCTTGAAGTATGGAATCGGTTGAAAGACCAACAGGGTCTACGTCATTGGTCTCAAATGGATTTGGAAGAACAAATTGATGTCAAGGAACGAATCGTAAACAAGTAACATTTGGTGGCTAAGGGTTATTGACGGGAAGAGGTATTGATTTTGAAGAATCATTCGCCGGTTGCTCGCCTTGAGGTCGCTCGGATATTTCGGCATTCGCGCTCATATGAATATAATGGTCTTTCGGATGGACGCCAAAACGCGCTCGAATGGTCAACTGAAAAATGCCTATGTCACCACCTGAAGGATTCGTTGATCCGAGTTCCCGAACCACGCCTACAAACCGAACAAAGCTCAGATGGTCTCAAACAAGCTCCAAGGGCGTGGTACGATAAGTTATCATCCTTCCTCATTCCAATAATTTCACCAAAGGTTCGGTCGATCCTACACTTTTCATACAATATCACGGGCTCACATCTTAATCGCTCAAATCTATGTGGATGACATCATTTTGGGTCAACACATTTAAAATACTCAAATGCTTTTGCAAAACTAATGACAAAACATTTTGAAATGTCAATGATAGGTGAACTCACATTCTTTCTAGGAATGCAAGTTCATCAATCACCCCGTGGTATTTTCTCGAGTCACCCAAATATGCCCTTGAACTGTTAAACAAATTTGGAATGCAAAATCTGGACACCTATGCCACACCAATGGCTCATACCAAGAAGCTAGACGCGATTTACATGGAAATTGGTGGACCCTACCAAATACCATAGTATTATTGGGTCTCATGTATCTAACACTGAATGTGCCCGATATTGTGTTTGCAGATATCTTTGCTCCGTTATCGATCGAGACCAATCGAAACCCACCTCTCCGAGGCTAAAAGAATCTCCGATACATCAAGGGAACCATTAACTTGGGGATCCGTATCCGAAGGATTCGGTTTTGAACTAATAGCTTTTTCAGACCGACCACGCAGGATGCTTAGATTCACGGAAAAGTACTTCAGAGCATTACAATTTCTTGGTGATAAACTAGTGTCATGGCAATCGAAGAAGCGGATTGTACATCGCTCTCCTCAGCGAAGGAATATGTAGCCATGTCGGCGTGTTGTGCTCAAGTCATTTGGATAAGAACACAACTCAAAGACTATGGTTACGTGTTTGACAAAATACCAATGTATCGCGACAATCGGAGTGCTATTGTAATATCGCAACTCAAGACAACATTCAAATCAAAGCACATCGATCTTCGATATCATTTCATCAAGTACCACGTGGAGCAGTACAGTTGAATTATACTTTGTGGGTACAAAATACCAATTGGCGAGATCTTCTCACCAAAGCCTTAGCTCCCGCTAGGTTTGATGAGTTGGTCCACCGGATTGGTATGCGGTGTTGACTCAAGAGGAACCGGATGAACTCTTAAAACATTCTTAAAACCAGTCAAACACCAAAACCTCTTTTGTAAATATTTTTCAAAAACAAAATATAAAATTATAAAATCAGATAAAACAACAAAAATATTCTTCTATCTATATTTCATTTAACGTGGCAAGTACAAATATTCTGTCAACACTCAAATCTTTCAATATTCAGTATTTTTTCGATCAAGTGTTGAGGAGGAGATAGCAAATATTTTTTCAGTATCATAAAACCTTGTACTTGCATGTTACTTTATCCCGGCTGTTTCTTTAAATGATGGTCATATTTCTGGTTTACTGACACTCCTCGGACTAAAATTTATAAAGCTTCATTATTTCTTAAGTCAAAGGGGAGTGTCGTCAAAATTCTTTCCAAATATCCTTCGTTTGGTAACCAAAATGGAAGTTATGGACATTGGATGTAAAAGGAAAAGATGGAGGGGCTAAAACTGTCAAAAGCTCAAAGTTACTTTAATAAAACATCCACCTAACTCATTAACTTTTCACATTTAATATCTCAACCACCATATCCTACGCGTATAAATTCAACTTCAAATCCTTGTTCTTGATCAAAAATTTGTAAGTGTTTTCATGTTCTAAATGTTAAAACAAACATGGGTTTTGATTTATTTGAGAATCCAACGGTTTGTTTTTCCGTTTTAGGGAGATTTGTGTTCTACGCATAAGATAAGAACACAAATGCTTCATTGTGTGTTTAGGCTAATAAAATTGATGTTAAAAGGCTCAAATGTTCTTATTAAAAATGTTTTCATCATTCTAATACACCCAGAAACATGAATTGGACGATTTTAATTTAGGGTTCATACGCGTAAGATTGGGGTTTTTTTTCAATTGTGAATGTTTTTGGTTAAAAAGATAGTCATGTGATGTTGTTTACAAGATGAATTGACCATATCCATGCTCGTAATCAACCCGTAAACACTAATTGCTAGTTAATTAGAAATTAGGGTTTATGTTCTTGATATTTGGGTATTTTTGATTCGCTTGGAGTTTGATGTTAAAACTTGGTGCTTTACACATAAGGCCCCTTTTCCTCTCGATGTGTCTAAATACTCATCATTTTTATACTATCTAGACTACAAAACAAATTGAAAACACTCGTAAATGCTTCAAAATGATAAAAATATCACAAACAAGTGTTTTATATGTTTTAAATGCAAAACATCAAAATCGATGAAAACGTATCAAGTTTGCATAATTGGCGCTTTAGTCCCCAAGTTACAAAAGTTGTCAACGGTCCTGGTCATTCCAAAACTTGTAAAATATCATTTTAGGTCCTTGGGATTCACAAGTTGTTCAAAATAATCCTTTGAAGTTTAAAATCACAAAATTACAACTTTGGTCCCTAAAGTTTGAAAAGTGTCAAAATTAGTCCCTAAGGTTTTAAAAATAAGAAAATAATCAAAATAAACCTTATACTATTTATAAATGGCAATATTGGTCCTTATGATAAACTTTGGAAAATTACAAGTTTAACCCTTCAAGTTTCTAAATTGATGATTTGGTCCCTAAGGTTTAAAATAATGAAATTTATACTTGTGGTCCTTGTACTAATGGTTAATTGCAGGTTCAGTCCTTGAAAACACTTAGGGAGAATTACAATTCCAGCCCCTTAACTTTGCTCAATTTACAAAATTGGTCCTTGTTGAGTTATTATACAAACGGACCCTTGTTATTACTTAAACCCAAAAAACCAATCCAGTCCAATATCCAGGCCCAAATCCAATATAAACCCGGTCCAAAATTTAAAATAAACACGCGCCCCCCACTGTTCACCCTCCTTCTCCCCCATCGACACCTGCTACCACTCCTATACTTCCACCTGCTCACTACCCACTTTCCACCTCTCCTCCTACCTTTCACCTCAACCTTTCCACCTTGCAAACCAACCCCCCCACCTCATTTAATGCAGATACCTGCTTCAAGACTTTTTTCCCGCCAAAATGCCACTTGGGTGGTTGTGATGATTTCAAGCGATTCAATGGTTGGATTTAAGTGGGATTTCATCAGAGGTCGACAAGGAACAAAATGAATCTATTAATATCAAGAGAGAAGCAATGGAGAAAAGGAGTAGTGTAATTTTAATTTTGTAATGTCGTTTTAATGTTTTAAACTTTCCGGTGTTTGTAAAACTCTCAAGTATTTTATTTAATTGTTTTCGTGTATGTGAACATATTTTAGCTATTAATTTCAAGTTTATGTCGATTTACAAGTTTATGCAATTTCCTAGTTCAAATCCTCTTAAAAGCTTCTTACAAGCTCTGCTACTGTTTGTTTGAGCTTTGTTAAGCTAAACTATAGCTTATTCAAGGCTTATGTTTATTGCATTCTTCATTTTCTCAAGTATCCAAAACCAGTCAACAGGAGCTCAAATTAGAATGGAAGCTGATAATGGGTGCACAGAGGTTTATTTGGGTTTAAATAGGTTAGATTAGGTTAGTATTGGGTTCTGGTTTTGGCCGCTTGTCGGAATCGGTGGTTAGTTATATTTCACTTTTCATTTTCAAGCAAAATTTGCATATTTTGCTTGTGTATGCATCTCGTGGTCACAACTGCTTTTCATGTGTTTAAATAGTTGCAATTAGGTTATATGAACTTAGTTTGATCAGTGGTACTAGCCTGTTCACTACTTAGCCTTATTAAACTTGCAAAACATAAGTTAAAGAGGTGTTTGGATCTGTTGTTTCACTGGTCCATTTGGCTTGGTCAGTGTTTAGTTCTTGATGCTTTAAGTTTGGTTAACTCAAATACCCTCATATCTGTCTTCAAATTGAGTCTGCAACTCATAAAAGTCAAGCTCACTTATAATCTGTATCAACATGCTTATCGTTGGAATTTTACAATTCAAAAGCTTGTTTCATGTTCAAAATCCATAGATATATCTGCAGTAGTCTTATTTCATGTATTCATATCATAATCGTCCAAAATTTAGCTTCAAACCTCAAATTTGTCAAACTTTTAGTTTTGTATAAAAGTCAAAAGTTAAAAAAGCTAAGTTTTGGCCAACTAGAGTGATTTTTATTGAACTCATTTCTGAGTCATTATCTATAAAACTTGTGGTTTTAGTAAGTATTACTGGTCTATTTCCTTATGTCTAATTTAGTGGATTTTTGTAATTTTTTCTAAAGGCTCAAATTAGCTTGTAAAAATGGTGTTGAATCCCCTGTGCAGGGCACTGTTGACTGCACAAGGGTTATGCAGAACTTGTAGCCCTTGCCACAAGCTCATTTGAGCTTGGCAAGGTCTGATTTTTGGTTTGCATAATCTCACCCGTGTCTAGTCTAGGTCCCAATTTTAGTTTCCATTTTGAGCTTATTGTTAACATTGTGCTTGTGTCTCAAAGTTGATACCCTTCACTGCTTTTTAAGCCAAAATCTCAAACCATCAATCTGTTGTAATGAGCTTATCAGTGTTTAGCTTGTTGAATCTTGTTCCATTTTAGTTCCTTTAGCATACTTAGGCTTTGCTTTTGGTTTGGTGCCCTTTGGACTCCATTTGCTTATTTAAGTGCTTATTTCAATAAGCACTTACTCATCGATTCATATTTCTCCACATAAGGGCCTGTTTTCCATTTTCTCATATTCCTAATATTATTTTAAAGTTTTCCTGAAATTTTCAGATTTTTCTAAGCTTGTTTGTTATTTTCTTAATTTAAATCACTTTTTAGCACTTTTTAAATAGCTTTTAATACTAATAAATCAGAAAAAGCTTTAGAAAATATGTTTTCAATTTTCCTAGATTAAGATAAATATAAAAAGCATAAAAAGTATTTTTCCATAATTTTCTTGGTTTAAATAGTATTTTTTAGTATTTTAATAAGTTTTAAATAGTTTTAAATTAATAATAAATACATAAAAAGTATAAAAAATATATTTTTAGTTTTAAAATAAGTTTTATCATATTTTAGATTTTTCTAAGTTGTAATTTCATTTTTCTAGGTTAATTTTGTATTTTCTTATATTTTAGTGCATTTTAAATACTTAATAAATAGTTTTTTAATTAATAATAAATAAATAAATAGTTGTAAAAATAATTTTCTTTTCTAATAATTTTCTTTATTTATTAGGATTGTAAAAATGTCATTTTCATATTTTTAGGCCTTTTATTTCTTTAAAACTCACGTTTTATTTTGTACGTTTACGTAATTTTATTTAAACGTACGTTTTAGGTTTTAAACGTTCATCGACTTTAAAAATAGTGATAGCGTTTATTTAATATATTTTAACTTTTTAATTTCTTTTAATTTGCATTTAAGTCGCTTTAATTTATAGATCTTTTCTTTAGGTAATTATCCATCCAAAACCTTACTGATCGCTATCTTTAGTGATCATTCTATCATCTGAAGTTGTTTAACACCAATTCATCCTCCGTGGGACTTAACGACCCAGGAATTCCCTATATTCCTCTGATCTTAATTGCAATTTGTGTTTTAAGCAGTTTTAAGTCTGTTACGGTTAGCCATTCACAAGTGGTTAGCTTGTGTGATTAGACTTGACTGTTTTGCACCAATCAAATTTTGGCGCCGCTGCCGGGGAGGCTGTAAGCGTGTTTTAAGCATTTCCAGACCCGTACTTGCACATATACCATCATTTGTAAACAGTTTTTTGTAAAGTTAATCAAAATCAAAAAGTTCATTAACACTTTTCCTAAAGTGTTAACAACACCAAAAAGATTTTCATTCTTAGTTTTTACATCATGTTTTTCAAAAATACCAAAAATATTTCTCTTTACCCTCCTACCCTTTTTGATTCTTTATCCCTTTACCCTCTATCCATTTGATTCTTCTTCTCATGGAATCTCTCGACTGCGACGAATTCTGGGACGAAGCTGAAAAGCTTCAGACTTTATCACAAAAGTCTAGAATTCGTGTTGTTCGTAATGATCCATTTATTCTGCGTAGGGAAATAGAACGAGAAACCGGGGTGACAAAGGACCAGGTACTTCCCTCTGATAATGGAGGTGCTAAATACGTCCAACCTACGGTTATCCAAAGACCTAACCCCTCAATTGCTCCTAAGCCGTCTAAAATTGATCCTACACTTTCACGATTTACGGTTAAAAGCAAACATGTAGAAATTAGACCGGTGGCTAGCAAGAATGACTTGCCTAATCTTCACGTTTCTCAAGAACCAGAACCGGAGTCCATAACGGAAGTGGTGGAAATTGCTAGCTCTCAGAGCACACCACTTGTCCCACCTCCGGATTTTTCAAAATGTTCTTTGAGTCTAAATAGTCATTCAGATCACCATGTTGGTTTTGTTGATTCTTTGAATGAACTGATTCCTTCTCATAACTCTCAAATAGAATCATTTATTCCTTGTGTCGGTTGTGGTGAACCTCTTTGTGGTTCACCCTGTCGTTGGTGTACATGTGTACAGTGTGGTAATGATATTCGTTACGGGAGTTGTTTATTTTGTGGTTCGAGGAACTCATTTGATTATGATCCTAATCAGAACTCATTTAACGACCCCTCAAACTTTTCCAATTACCCACCACAGCCCGACTTATCTTCATATAACCAACATTACTGCTGTGAAATTTGTGGAGGTCCTCACCAAGGATTTGAGTGTCAATCCGGAAACACGTTTGTCTACTGAACAGTTTTCGGTAACACTCGTGACTTTGAAATGACCAAATTCCATATTATTCACACGACCACCACAACAATCATTTTGTTGTGAGAACTGTGGAGGTCCCCATTCCACTCGATTGTCAAACAGGAATCCATTTCCTTGTAACAATTACGACTATCCATATCACGACCAACCTCCACGGTGCCAAATGACTCAAATTCCTCAAAGAAACCCAACAAGACACTTATCTAGAGCTTCGAGTCGGTGAAAAGAACCGAAGAGTTGAGTAAGACAAGATTTCATAATGTTCCCGCTTTTTCTTGTGTATATTGTGGGGTACTCATGATGATTATCAATGTCAACCTTCCGGTTTTGACAAATCTCCACTCCCACAATGTCCCGTCATTCAAAATTCACATGAGAAATCCATGGAAGAATTGCTAGATGAAGAGCAGGCTGCTAAAATAAATTCCCAAATTGCTTTTGAAAAGTCTATTAGGGAATTAATTGCAAAAGAAAAAGCAGCCAGATCTAGCTCTCAATTTCATTTCATTCCTGATGACAGTGATGATGAAGATACACTTGAAGATTCATCAAATTTATCAGTTGATATCCCAGCAGTTGAGATTCATTCTCAAACAACTGCCATCACACCCGAAATTCCTACTCACTCTCTGAACATGGGGGACGAGCATCTTGACACTGTTCCTAAAAAGGAATCGGACGAATTCATAAAGTCTAGTGTTGAGGACCTTGTCCCAATCCCGAGAGAGTCACAGGGAACTTTTGACCATACATGTGATACCCCTTCCCCTCTTGAGTGTTCAAAAGATCATTTTGAGACTTTCTCCGATTTTAGTGATGATTGTAAATCTTATGGAGACATTGAGAATGTTGAGGCATCACTTTCACATTGTGATGTTGATCCTCTTTTTGAGGAGTTTACTGATGAACTCACTCACATCATTCCACTTTCATCGGAAAGTGATGATGATCTCTTTGATTTCAAAGCCAACTTAGGAGAAATTGAAAGTCTCCTTTATAATGATCGTTCACTCACTTCTCACCCTAACAATCCAATAGAGAATGTTAATCACCTTGTTCCCGAAACATTCAAAGCTACTTTCACCAATCCTCTATTTGAATTCGAATCTGAATTCACTTGGATTTCTAACAATCCAATCTTTGACGAGGATAGTGATGAGCCCATAATGGAACAAGAGTTCACAGATTTACATCACGTGAATGATTCTCTTTACGAGGAGTTCTCCTTTGAATTCACTCATATCATATCTCTACCAGAGTATGATAACTTCCACTTTGATCTAGACATAAATGATCTTTGTGTTCCGGAGGGAAATGTTCTCAGCCATGAGAACTTGCTTGATATCAAAATCCCATCCCTCCCACCGTAATATGTCTTGATCAAATGAGCTTAAATGATGAGATTCATGATCCGTAAATCATGAATTCTCCTATGGATGAAGATGAGTTAGTCATGGTTTTCATCATGATTTTCTTTCTTTTCTTCACCTATCCTTGGCTTCTCTGTTCTTCACTCCTTCGAATGAAGACATTATTTTGATCCCGGCATTTTCATTTATCATTTGTAAGCGGTTCTATGTATATCTCATCGGTGTGGAACTTTCACGTACTTCAAAGTTTATACAAACATCTTGAATGAAAGTCCGATGGAGATTGTCTCTTCCACTTACTTCCCATGAACCAATTAATTGGGTCGAGTCAAGCTACCGACTCGGTAATCAAAAACAAGAGCTAAACATGGGTTTTCACCGTGTGTACCACCTTAGTGTGGGGAGATGCCCACATGTTGTATATAGACCTTAAAATGAATGAAAATTGTATATATTAAAAAGAGAATAATTGTTGTGTTTCTACACTTAGTTAGTAAATGTTATCTTTTTACGTTCTAAGTTTCGGCATTACAGCCGGTACTTTGAATATTGAGGACAATATTCATTTCTAAGTGTGGGGGATAGAAAATTCTGGCGAATTTGATCATAAATGTACCCTTTTAGTCCTTTTTTCCCCCAAAATGGCCAAATTTTAAAATTTTTATTTAGTGGAAGTACTATGTACTAAACACAACAAATGGTAATCAGTCCACCATGTCTAACCCACATAAGGATTGGCTAATCCAGGAGCAAACGGCTCTTGGTAAAGATATCTCAAATCCGTTTATAGCTTGTAATTTGCCTAAAATTGTATGGTGTTCAGCTCACCATATCCTAAAAAGTGAAGAGTTGGCTAGCCCGCAAGTTTATGGCTTGTGGTAAAGGCAGTTGAAAATCCATAATTGGTAATCGGCTCACCAAAGATAATATTGATAATTTATCTAAGAGTTGGCTAGTCCAGAAGCAAACGGCTTCTGGTAAAGACAAATCAAATCCGTTCACGACTTATGATTTGCTCAAAATCATTTGGTTATCATTGTACCAAGGTTCTTACTTGAACTAAAACAATTGGCTACTCCGTAAGTAATGGCTTTTGGTAAAGAGATAAAATCCATTAACTTGTCATAAATCATTGCTAGGGACTAGCAATATCTTAGTGTGGGGATTGATGAGTGTCTAAATACTCATCATTTTTATACTATCTAGATCGCAAAAACAATTGAAAACACTCGTAAATGCTTCAAAATGATAAAATATCACAAACAAGTGTTTTATATGTTTTAAATGCAAAACATCAAAATCGATGAAAACGTATCAAGTTTGCATAATTGGCGCTTTAGTCCCCAAGTTACAAAAGTTGTCAAATCTGGTCCCTGGTCATTCCAAAACTTGTAAAAATATCATTTTAGGTCCTTGGGATTCACAAGTTGTTCAAAATAATCCTTTGAAGTTTAAAATCACAAAATTACAACTTTGGTCCCTAAAGTTTGAAAAGTGTCAAAATTAGTCCTTAAGGTTTTAAAAATAAGAAAATAATCAAAATAAACCTTATACTATTTATAAATGGCAATATTGGTCCTTATGATAAACTTTTGGAAAATTACAAGTTTAACCCTTCAAGTTTCTAAATTGACAGATTTGGTCCCTAAGGTTTAAAATAATGAAATTTATACTTGTGGTCCTTGTACTAATGGTTAATTGCGTGTTCATCCTTGAAAACACTTAGGAGAATTACAATTCCAGCCCTTAACTTTGCTCAATTTACAAAATTGGTCCTTGTTGAGTTATTATACAAACGGACCCTTGTTATTACTTAAACCCAAAAAACCAATCCAGTCCAATATCCAGGCCCAAATCCAATATAAACCCGGTCCAAAATTTAAAATAAACACGCGCCCCCCACTGTTCACCCTCCTTCTCCCCCAACGACACCTGCTACCACTCCTATACTTCCACCTGCTCACTACCCACTTTCCACCTCTCCTCCTACCTTTCACCTCAACCTTTCCACCTTGCAAACCAACCCCCCACCTCATTTAATGCAGATACCTCCTTCAAGACTTTTTTCCCGCCAAAATGCCACTTGGGTGGTTGTGATGATTTCCAGCGATTCAATGGTTGGATTTAAGTGGGATTTCATCAGAGGTCGACAAGGAACAAAATGAATCTATTAATATCAAGAGAGAAGCAGTGGAGAAAAGGAGTAGTGTAATTTTTAATTTTGTAATGTCGTTTTTAATGTTTTAAACTTTCCAGTGTTTGTAAAACTCTCAAGTATTTTATTTAATTGTTTTCAGTGTATGTGAACATATTTTAGCTATTAATTTCAAGTTTATGTCTGATTTACAAGTTTATGCAATTTCCTAGTTCAAATCCTCTTAAAAGCTTCTTACAAGCTCTGCTACTGTTTGTTTGAGCTTTGTTAAGCTAAACTATAGCTTATTCAAGGCTTATGTTTATTGCATTCTTCATTTTCTCAAGTATCCAAAACCAGTCAACAGGAGCTCAAATTAGAATGGAAGCTGATAATGGGTGCACAGAGGTTTATTTGGGTTTAAATAGGTTAGATTAGGTTAGTATTGGGTTCTGGTTTTGGCCTGCTTAAGCTGGAATCAGTGGTTAGTTATATTTCACTTTTCATTTTTCAAGCAAAATTTGCATATTTTGCTTGTGTATGCATCTGTGGTCACAACTGTTTTTCATGTGTTTAAATAGTTGCAATTAGGTTATATGAACTTAGTTTGATCAGTGGTACTAGCCTGTTCACTACTTAGCCTTATTAAACTTGCAAAACATAAGTTAAAGAGGTGTTTGGATCTGTTGTTTCACTGGTCCATTTGGCTTGGTCAGTGTTTAGTTCTTGATGCTTTAAGTTTGGTTAACTCAAATACCCTCATATCTGTCTTCAAATTGAGTCTGCAACTCATAAAAGTCAAGCTCACTTATAATCTGTATCAACATGCTTACTGTTGGAATTTTTACAATTCAAAAGCTTGTTTCATGTTCAAAATCCATAGATATATACTGCAGTAGTCTTATTTCATGTATTCATATCATAATCAGTCCAAAATTTAGCTTCAAACCTCAAATTTGTCAAACTTTTAGTTTTGTATAAAAGTCAAAAGTTAAAAAAGCTAAGTTTGGCCAACTAGAGTGATTTTTATTGAACTCATTTCTGAGTCATTATCTATAAAACTTGTGGTTTTAGTAAGTATTACTGGTCTATTTCCTTATGTCTAATTTAGTGGATTTTTGTAATTTTTTCTAAAGGCTCAAATTAGCTTGTAAAAATGGTGTTGAATCCCCTGTGCAGGGCACTGTTGACTGCACAGGGGTTATGCAGAACTTGCAGCCCTTGCCACAAGCTCATTTGAGCTTGGCAAGGTCTGATTTTTGGTTTGCATAATCTCACCCAGGTCTAGTCTAGGTCCCAATTTTTAGTTTCCATTTTGAGCTTATTGTTAACATTGTGCTTGTGTCTAAAGTTGATACCCCTTCACTGTTTTTAAGCCAAAATCTCAAACCATCAATCTGTTGTAATGAGCTTATCAGAGTGTTTAGCTTGTTGAATCTTGTTCCATTTTAGTTCCTTTAGCATACTTAGGCTTCTGTTTTGGTTTGGTGCCCTTTGGACTCCATTTGCTTATTTAAGTGCTTATTTCAATAAGCACTTACTCATCAGTTTCATATTTCTCCACATAAGGGCCTGTTTTTCCATTTTTCTCATATTCCTAATATTATTTTAAAGTTTTCCTGAAATTTTCAGATTTTTCTAAGCTTGTTTGTTATTTTTCTTAATTTAAATCACTTTTTAGCACTTTTTAAATAGCTTTTAATACTAATAAAAAAGCTTTAGAAAATATGTTTTCAATTTTCCTAGATTAAGATAAATATAAAAGCATAAAAGTATTTTTCCATAATTTTCTTGGTTTAAATAGTATTTTTAGTATTTTAATAAGTTTTAAATAGTTTTAAATTAATAATAAATACATAAATAAGTATAAAAAATATATTTTTAGTTTTAAAATAAGTTTTATCATATTTTAGATTTTTCTAAGTTGTAATTTCATTTTTCTAGGTTAATTTTGTATTTTCTTATATTTTAGTGCATTTTAAATACTTAATAAATAGTTTTTTAATTAATAATAAATAAATAAATAGTTGTAAAAATAATTTTCTTTTTCTAATAATTTTCTTTATTTATTAGGATTGTAAAAATGTCATTTTCATATTTTTAGGCCTTTTATTTCTTTAAAACTCACGTTTTATTTTGTACGTTTACGTAATTTTATTTAAACGTACGTTTTAGGTTTTAAACGTTCATCGACTTTAAAAATAGTGATAGCGTTTATTTAATATATTTTAACTTTTTAATTTCTTTTAATTTGCATTTAAGTCGCTTTAATTTATAGATCTTTTCTTTAGGTAATTATCCATCCAAAACCTTACTGATCGCTATCTTTAGTGATCATTCTATCATCTGAAGTTGTTTAACACCAATTCATCCTCCGTGGGACTTAACGACCCGTGAATTCCCTATATTCCTCGATCTTAATTGCAATTTTGTGTTTTAAAGCGGTTTTAAGTAACCGGTTCGACGCGTGAGAGTGGTTACGAGCATCCCAAGCTCGTGGAACTACAAATCTTTGGGCTTTGATCAACATCAAAACACATTGAAGTTGAAGCTCGATATGGGACGACATGATGTCATTCCTTAAAAGCTTGGCACCAAAATCCCGTATATCGATATACCAAACTGTTGATCCAACGAGCTCTGGGTATAATCCCGATATTCCTCGAGACTCGATGACCCCAACAACACTCCATGTTGTATGAGCCCACACTCTCGCCGGTTAAGGACTCTACAACAAAGAAACAAGGTGCGGTCTTTGCCAGATCACCTTATAATCGATGATATCAAACAACCGATTCGCACAAATGATATCCGTAGCAGTTGAAGAAGGCAAAGTAGGTTTTCTCGATGAAAAGTCCACCGGTACACCTACAACGAAAACGTAAGAGGCAATGCGGGAAGTGTTACAAGCACCGAGAGTCAAAGAAAGTTCCCAAAGAGAAACCTCCACTCAAAAGGACATTCCTCTAAGGAAGCTGCTCCTATTCCCATTCCCAAGTCTCGAACTACAAAGAAAGCTAGTGGATGAAAGCTCGAGGAAACCGAATCGACGAAGAGGTCACCTACTCAAACCGCAACCGATGTCACTCCAACAAGAGCTAAACCTCCCGGCTCAATAGCCGACCAAGGCAAAGGCGACTCAAAGGTGAGCATGAAGAAGAAAGCTCGGATGAAGAGCCACCGGATATCGACTACGGGAAGAAGTTCAAAATCATTAGACTCCAACACGTGGCAAAATAGTTTGAATAAAGAACAAATGCGTGGCCTGAGGGTCAAGTGGTGGTGTTCAATCTACACCAATTCCTGATGCGGTTAATCAACCCGATAAGGGAATTGGTGCCACCACTCTTGAGCAACAACAACAAAAGCACCTGGAGGATTCTATTGATTATGACTTCAAGGAACCAAAAAATGAAAAGTCTGAGAAAGAAAAGGCTGATGAAGAGGCTGCAGCTCAAGGCAAAGCAGAGGAAGAGGCCCGGATTCAGGCTGAAGAAAAGACCAAATCTGGACAAGATGACGAAGTGAATTATGATGATTTTCTTCTCAACAGTCCAATTCATTCCAAGGAGGAAACTTTTGAACCTCCTAAGGAGCCTGAATCTCCTCATGTCTCTTCATCATCAGATTCGCCTTCTCATTCTTCACCTCCACCATCCAAAAGAACAACCAGATCTACATCCAAATCCGTGAAGAAACCAACCGACTCTTGGATATCTCGGGCAAAGCCAAGGATTGTTAAAGTCACAAGGTGTCGGGAAGAAAGATGTGACCAATAAAAGTTAGATATACTCACGACAACATCAAACATCTTCATGATGAGATAGACAAGATGTCAAATGAAAGGGAGTATATTCGAAGTTCATGCAACGTGATGTCCAAGGGAACCGAACGAAATGATTAGGGGCTATCCTCAAAAGTTCCTACTCGACACCGCCTCGGCGTGACAAGAGAGATGTTCAACAGACAACTCTATCTAAATCGATGCATATAGCCAAGCAAACTATAAGATCAACACCTATGACCGTAACAATTAACCCTGCCGATCCTATAGTGTTCTCAGATGCTGAATTGGTTTTCAGGCTGGTAACTCAAATGTCTAAACATGCAACATTTACTTCTTACGAAGGTAAATTGTTTGAAACATTGCTGGAATACCAACTCAAATCAACATGCAGAGAAGAAGCTCAAAGGCCTAAACGTCCAAGAGACGATGAAGATAAGGATAAGGATAAAGATAACGAGCCTAAACGTCCAAAGAAGTCTGGAGAACCCTCCTCTGTGCCACCACCACCCCTAAGGACTCCAACAACAGGATGATCTCCTCAATGCTCTTCCGCTGACAAACCTCAGGACTCTGAGTTACCACCTCAAACAGAGAAAATCGGTGATCACTTCGAGTATACTGGTGGTGACGATGAGGAAGTCCCTGAGCCCCAACAACAACCCACCTCTCCCGCTCAACAAAGAAACCATCATCCTCATCAAGGCCAAAGAAAAGAAGAAGACGCCAAGGTCGATGTCGCCTCATGGCTAGATGAAGATGACACCGAGTATGATTGGTTCTCCACACTTGTTGACGCTTACTCCCGCCTAACCGATGATCAAGATATGGTAGAAGGTCGTACATTGGAGCATGCTAAGTTACCGCAAGAAAAGTTCCGTGTGAAGAAGATGACGAAATCGAGTGAAACGAATCAAGAATGAAGCATTTCAACTACTCAAAGATGTACTCGGAAAGTGCTATTGAGTTGAATATCACCTTGAAAACATAGCACGAGCCATGTCTAACAACATGGATTGGCTCAACCCTGAAGCAAACATCGACTTCTCCAGACGAGACAAGGCTCCATACTACACCGATTGGTCTAAACCTCTACCAACGATTGGCCAACCAGATCAACCTAAGATCCCATTCCGCTACTTCTTCAACAATGATTTGGAATTTCTTCTACACGGTAGCGATGGTTCAAAGAAATACGCTACATCACTTACAATTCCGTTCCCGGCAGCCATATACTCCAACTGCATAGCCATCAAAGAAATTGCTACCCACATGTTTTCCAACAACGTGGAACGGTATGACATTGATGCAATGTACGGGATTCACCATTGGTCGGAACGCCGAAGAATCTACTACAAAAGTCGCTGTGTTCAAGGTCTATACATGAAGTATACAAAGGATAAAGGGATCGTTCTTTGTTAAGCATATAGATCTCTCGTCTAAATGGGACTACACTTTCCTCAAGAACATCGTGGTCAAAAGACAAGACGAAAGAGACTATGAATTACGTGAAGCTTAACTTTCGTAACTTTTCTTTCAACGACATTGAAGATCCAGATCTTGCCAAGGTACATGTGGAAGAATGTGACAATTCTCGAGTGAAATTCAACGTGAATACATCAAGTCCTTGCTCATCTTCATCGAAGCATAGTGATCCGAGAACGTAGAAGATTTACAACTTGTCGTTGAATCATATCGGACTCATGTCAACCTCACCGGACCTCGGCTAGAACTTCCCGACATCAACCATCTTCCACAATACACTCTTATCAAGAAACCATTCGAGTAGTTTACCGAGAGAACTACAACGCAATCGCTTGATGGCGTGTAGAGATCTTCATAAGTTTGGGGATCACACACCGAATAAGGTCGGGATGGGTTAGCTTATCGGTTAAAGGAGATACCAAGGCATCGGGTCAAAGAAGCGATGGAATTCTCGTGAAAACGGATGTTAAGAGGATCATCACTCGGATCGATGAAGGTTTATGCTGAAGGACCGATTCGAACTCGGAGAGCTTTGTAGGTGGTCGTCCCAGATTAATCTCATAGGCTATCAACGCCTGCTCGCATTCCCGGAAATATTCTTTGGACTACCGGTACCCCTTAACTGCTTCATTTTCATATTAATTTGGATGTGTGATTATTTAATGACAATGGCTTGTGCACACATAACAGTGTACAACCCGTTCTTGTAATGAAAGGACCCTGTGGTACGCTTCAGTGCCACAATCCTATAAAAGGAGCGAAAGCTTCTTACTTTTGAGTAAAACTTATCAAAACTTTCATTTTTCAAAGTTTTGCTCAAAAGAACAAGTACTTCCCCTTACATTTTCAAAACCTCAAAAGTTAGTATTACTTGTTGAGGGGGAGTATTTGCTAAAACTTTGTTCACAAATTGTTCTTCGTGATAATCTTCCCAAAAAACTCGAAATGGTCATATTTTATATCAAAACGTTATCAAAAATAACATTTATATGCCATTTTTGAGGGGGAGAAAATTATTGTGATAAGAAATATGTTGACTTGCTACTTGAATCTTCATGTGGTAAGACTTAACCCATGAATTGACGAACTTTGAACTGTCATAAATCGAAAATATTTGTCTTCCTAGACTTATCCGAGCAGATTGTACCTATTCGAGAAGCTCTTGATAGACATGAACTTTGATGGGTTTGACAACCTTTCGAGGTTTGTCCACACCTTCAAGGTAGTTATTAGAGCTAGTTGTCACCTAAAAACTGACAATGTAACTCTTTAACTATGCAACGTAACCGTGTCCCTTGGGGAATTGTCTATCTTGAGTCGATCAATTCAAAAGTGCGCACTCTTCTCTCACCGTGCGATTGCCTAAACACTTAAGCACATGTGGAGGGGAGTATTTACGCAAAATGATAAAACTCTTACAAGTGGTACAAAATGTTTTCAATCATAACCACTTTGAGAGATTTTCAAGAAAATGGTTTTATGGCAACATAGGTTAGTCATGGAGTTATAAGGTGACTAAGGTTAGGAATAACCGTCCTATGATCCGCCTGAATCGGAGGGATCTACCCAAGGACATCACAAATAGCTAGTACTTAGAAGTCCTTAGGTATGATTATAAAAGGAGAAAATGAGAATCGAGAAAGAAGGAGTTGAAGAATTAAAAAGAAAACAAAGAAAAGGGTGAAAAGAAATAGCCCTCCGATTATTCAACTTAGGCGCATACCGGGTTCAATTCATATGCCACCGGGTCGTCACTTGATGACACCGTATTGAAGATAAAAGTCGTCATGGACCCGGTGACGCATGCACTAAACCTTCTTAGCCACTCAAGTTTCTCCCAACGAAGCTTGTTTCATTCTCACAGGGAACCCCACGTAAACTATCGGCTTTCTCAGAGATTGTTGGTATTGAAGAAGGAGACCCTCTCCTAGTCTCCGCTCAGAAAACCAAAGTGCACTATTGAGTCTAGAGCCACGAGATTCATCAAAAGATCTCTTAGGTACACTTGACATTTTATCGCTTGTCGCTCAACAATAAGAACGCAAGTGATACTTTATCGTGTCCTTCATGATCTTAGCAACTGTCGAGAACATATATGAGAGGTTCACATATGTGATCCTCAATGATTGAATGGAAACTCCGCCGTGGTCAACATCAAACGACCACGACAATGTGTCACTTCGGTAACTCCCGTGGATTATGCTTAGTGTGTCTCAAACGGTCTACGATCGTGAGGTGATGCTTGGTATACCTCAACGACTCATCCGAATCTGTAGGTGTACTTGGTACATCGTGTTGTCTCACTGTGGGACTCCGGTTCAGAACGGCCTTGTGAGAATTAGAGATGTGTTTTACACTATGTCGTTAACACCCTCGAAATTCAAACTTGTAAGTGCCAGAATCCGCTTATTACTAACCGTGTGTATGTTTTCTTCTTATGGAAGCTTTGGAGCAGACTGATCATGCAGATTCTTCACATGCTAATAGCAACATCATCACTAATGCAAGTTCTTTCTATAGGCAACACAAAAGTCAGAATGATTCTTCGTCAAGTCAAAGAATCTACAAAGTTTAAAGACTAAGAGAACTTCATCAGTACTAAAATCCAACGTTAAAGAGCGTGTGAGCATGTTGGAGAAAGACGTGGAGACACTGGAGCAACGGCACTGATGCGCACAACAACAACATACTATCACTACCATCACAAAGAACAAAGATCAAAGAACAAAGAACAAAGTAAATATTGACGTCAAAGCAGAATACTTCAAAGGAAACAATTTCTCTACACTGGGGAGATTGTTCGAATCAAGACACTTCTTCTCACAAGAAAGAAGAATGTCAGAAGACGTCAAAGCTACTATTACATCAGCACCTACATCGTTTATCACTCTATCATTCATCAATAACACTTAGGGAGAGATTGTTGGAATCACTCCTAAACTATATTTCAAGTGTTAGTGATTCATATGTAATAGTTAGCTTAATATGGCTTTTATGTTAGTAATCAAGGCTAGGCTTACGTAGAAAGCCCATAAGCCTAGGCCAAGCCCAATAAGTAAAAGGATGGGAACTTGGAGTGTTGCCCTAGTTCCCTCTTATAAATACTCTTGTATAACCCTCACTTGAGGGTTGGTTGTTCAATTCACTCTTACACTTTACGCATAACTCTTCTCCATTTCATACGCATAGTGTTGTGTCTTGTTCATCCGATCTCTTCTTCATCTATTTCTTCTATTGATGCTTGTGTTATGAATATGGGAACCTAACAGCAAGATCTTTGTAAAGTGTGTTTGGCGATGTTGGTGGTGTTAAAAAGACTAGTTCTTTTGGGTTGGAAGTTTGTTGAAATGATGTGGGTGGTGGACTAGACACGGGTAGTGGGATTGTTTTTGGAGTCTTAAAGAGTTCCGATAGGGTGATCTTAGGTGGAGACTTGATAGGTGATGGTGGTGATGTGCTTGTTGGAGATGATGGAGGTGCTACTGTGGAAGGTGGTAGGATAAAGTTTTGGATTTCTTGAAGAGGATTGTTTGCACTAGGTGATTCATCAATGTTGGAAGATCTTTTGGATGACTTGATGATGATTGTTTGTGAGGTTGAGAGTGAAGGATATGCAAGCATTTTGGGAACCTTATTTATAGAGAAAATAGTGCATTGTAATGAATGCTAGACCCAAAATGTGGACTAAAATCTAATGATTAGATATGAATTTAAGGCATGTGATCATGAGAACACAAGCATTAAGTAACATACTCATTAGTGAAATAGCTAAAATGATGAAAATATGAAGGTTTATAGCCAAAGTGAGAAAAATAGAAGAGTAATTTAGCTTCTGTCCCACGGTTCCCACGGATCCGTACCTTTAGGGAACCGTCTAGCGTAAATGCTAGGATCTGTGGTACTGGTGACTCAGGCAGCTCAAAATTTTCCTTTTGGAAACATTGGTGCCTAGTGTGTGCCTATATGCAAACAATTTGGAGTTGCGGTTATCTCGACTCCTAAAAAGAAAAGAAAATAAACTAAGAAGTGAAAAAGCATATTATTATGTGAGATAACCCGAGTGTTCCTTAATTCATTGTTTCTTAGATAAATGTACCTGAAAACACATATTAGTTATGTGTTCCCTTTAGCATTCAAAAGACATGAGATGCAATGAAAATGGGTTTTTACTTTGTATTAATAATGAAAAGGTTTGTCCTAGACGTGAGAATAGCGTTAGGAAAATGACACGGGGAGAAGTACCCTTTTAGAAAGCATTTTGAAAAGTTTTTTGTAAAAAAAATTTATGGTTAGTTTTGAAAGGATGAAAGACAATATACCTTGAGTTTTGAAAATCCTTTTGTGAGTTGTGTGTGAAATAGAGATCCTAGACTCAGAAAATAAGGTAAGGCTAACGTTTACATACCTTGTAGAATTAAGAAACAAATTACGACGATTGTTCCATGAGACCAAGACCAAGACGAAGCAAGTTGAATTGTTCCCGTTTCAACGGTTTGGTGAGGACATCGGCTATGTTGTCTTCGAATGATACCTTCTCAATAAAAATGTTCCCCTTTTGAATATTGTCTCTTAAGAAGTGATGACGGATCTCTATATGCTTGGTGCGAGAATGAAACACCGGATTCTTGCTTAAGTCAATGACACCTTTGTTGTCGAATAAAATAGCTATTTTACTTAGATGAATGTCGTAGTCAACTAACGTTTGTTTCATCCATAGTGCTTGTTGGCATGCTTTGCCGGCGGTGACATATTTGGCTTCGGTTGTTGATATGGCCAATGCCGCTTGCTTCTTCGAGAACCAAGATGTTAAACAACATCCCATAAAAGTACATACACCACTTGTACTCTTTCGGTCAACATAATTGATGCAGGTTTTACTGACCAGGTTTTAATATTTATAAGTCTCGTTATACCTATGGTCTACCCTAATGCACTAACGGGCAGTGTACCCGGTCATGTGTAGTGTAGTATTTGGTAAAACCGAGGTCGTCCCAAGAGCTATGCGTGTGGATTTATACTAAGTCTAGGTGTCACAGATTTTAATAAGATTTTGATAAGGAATTAATTAATTAACTACTAAAGCAGAATAAGGCAAAGGTTGTGATCAATAAAGGAGAGTGGTGCTAACCTAGTTACTCATCCTAACTAGTAGTGTTTACGTCTAATTACTTCTAATTACTTCAGGTGGGGTCAGAGTCGTTAGGATAGCATTTGGTCAGTTCGTCCTAACCTATCAGTAAAGGGTCCCACTGGAGAAGTCAGGTGTCCCCTCATAAGTTCACCTGTTCCTGGTCTCCTAAGCCAAGTCATTAAGTACCACTACATGCTAGATTTATAATAGTGAGTTCCCGGGCGCTAGCATTTTAAACACTCACCCCTTACTTCTTAAGTTCATCCAAACGGTAGGTGATCAGTTGGTCAAATCGTACAAGTAGAAAGGGTCGTCAGTTGGTCATATCTTACCCTTCTCGTCTCAGTCTACTCACTTAGGGTTAGTTGGTCATATCTCCTAAGCAACTAGCCTCTACCGCCATTCAAAACTACCGAAACAAGGGTAGCTACCAATAAACTATGCATGCATACATTTAGAAATATTTATACGGAAGCAATGTAAACGCAAACATAACAATTAAGGAATCATAACTAGGCCAGCACCAAGAGGTGCTTAGCCGCTCATATTAACCATAACAATCAATTCAATGTTTAATGTTACGAAATACATGAATTGAAAGTAAAAAAAATATAAAAAGCTAATGCTTATCGTAAGGGAGTGATTTCTCCCTTGGAGATAGCTCCGTATGCTCCTCTAGATCTGCCTTCGACTTCTTCTCACGTTCACTGATTGTTGTGTGTGAAATGGGATGCTTTGCCCTAATCGCCCCCTTTGAGAGGGAGGAGAAGAGATAATCTAAAATGCAGATTTAGGGCTGTATTTATAGGCCAGATTTGGTTACGGCGTAACTAATTATAAGAGTTACGCTGTAACATCTAATTCTTCTCATTTTGCACTAAAATGATGGTTACGGCGTAACCTCTGGAAGGATTTACGCCGTATCTTCAATAAATTTTGGTTACGCCGTAGTTGTTGCATGAGTTACGGCGTAATTAGTAGCGGCGCGGAACCTCATTTGACCTAATATGGTTACGTCGTAATCTTGGATAGAGTTACGCCGTAATCTTCTGTTAAGTTGGTTTTCTAAGCCACGCTTTGGTTACGGCGTAATTATGAGAGAGGAGTTACGCCGTAACTTATTCAAAGTGAGCATACTATGATAAATCTTCAATAAGCTCTCCAAATCCGCGCCTCTTTAGCTCCAATGCTCGTAATTTACCTGAAAGTGAAATATAATGGAAAACAAGCGTAAATCCATATAAATGATATAAATTACAAGCATTATCGGGGGAAATTGACACTTAATATTCAGGATAATTTGATGTTATCAATAATCACCTGCATGGTCAGAATCCGCATATACAATAGTTTCTACCCCCGTTCCCTTAGGATACCATAATCCCAATTGAGTTGTACCCTTAATGTATCTAAATATTCTTTTGACGGCTTCTAGATGTGATGTTTTAAGAACTTCTTAAAACCTAGCACATAGACAAACACTAAACATGATATTCGGCCGACTAGCCGTAAGATAGAGAAGACTACCAATCATGCCACGGTATTTTATGTTATCAACGGATTCACCGTCTTCATCTTTTGTAAGTTTAGTATCGGATGACATTGGTGTTCTTATGGGTTTTGACTCTTCTAAACCAAATTTCTTTAACATTTCTTTTATGTATTTGGATTGATTAAAGAAGATACCATCTTCTAGTTGTTTGATTTGTAGACAAGAAAGAAACTTAGTTCTCCCATCATACTCATTTCAAACTCATCATGCATGATTTTTGAGAAATCATCACACATGTCTTGACAAGTTGATCCGAATATAATATCGTCCACGTATATTTGAACAATAATTATATGTGATTCATTTTTCTTAGTGAAAAGTTTATTATCAACTAACCCCATGGTGTAGTTATTTTTGATTAAAAATGATTTGAGTCTATCATACCAAGCCTTTGGGGCTTGTTTAAGACCGTAAAGAGCTTTCTTTAGTTTGTACACATGTTTAGGTTTTTCGAAATCGATAAAGCCCGGAGGTTGAGCTACATAGACTTCTTCATTAATAAAGCCATTTAGAAAAGCACGTTTAACATCCATTTGAAAAAGCTTAAGATCATTAGCACAAGCATAAGTAAGAAGTATTCTTATAGACTCTAATCTAGCCACAGGAGCATAGGTCTCATCAAAGTCTATGCCTTCTTGTTGATTATACCCTTGGGCAACAAGTCTAGCTTTGTTCCTAAACACTACATCGTTTGCATCTAACTTGTTTTTATATACCCATTTAGTTTTGATTATGGTTTGGTTATTAGGTGGAGGGACGAGTGTCCAAACATCATTAGAAATAAATTGATTTTACCCTTCTTGCATAGCCATTACCCAAATTTCATCTTTTATGGCTTCTTGCGTATTTTTAGGTTATATGGTTGATACAAACAAAATAAACTACTTTGGTTTTGGACTTGAGATCTTAAGGTTCTTTCATTTAACTTTCCTATAACATTTTGTACGGGATGCTCTTTAGACTCTTTAATATTGATGATTTCTTTGTTTAATGGTTCATCTTCTTTATTTATATTTCCTTGATTTCTATGGCTTCACTTTCGATTATCTCGTCATCGACAAGAGGTTGGGTAGGTTTAGGTGGATTTTCATCAAATTTTACGTTTAATGATTCTTCAACCTTCATTGTTTCTTTATTCAATATAACATAAGCTTTACTATTAGGAGAGTAACCTAAAAAGATACATTCGGTTGATTTAGGATCAAATTTAGTTAGGTAATCTTTAGTTTTAAGTAAGAAACATTTGCTTCCAAAGACTCTAAAGTATTCTAACGTAGGATTTTTGCCTCGAAGTAACTCGTATGGAGTTTTACCTAAGAATGGTCTAATTAGGACTCGGTTAAGTTTATAGGTTGATGTGTCAACGACATTGCACCAAATTTTTTGAGGAATAGATTGCTCATTAATCATGGTGCGACTCATTTCTTGTAGGGTTCTATTTTTCCTTTCAACTACCCCATTTGATTATGGAGTGCGAGGAGCCGAGAAATTGTGAGTAAACTATTAGCATCACAAAAAGCTCCAAATTGCGCTTCATTATCAAATTCCCTACCATGATCCGTTCTAATAGACACTATAGAAATTCCTAATTGTCTTTGGATTTTCTTACTTAATATTTCAAAATAATCGAACGTTTCAGTTTTATTCTTTAAAAATTTAGTCTATGTGTACCTAGAGTAATCATCAACTATAACCAAAGTATAGTAGTTACCTCCATAACTTTGAATAGCGGATGGACCAAATAAATCCATGCGAAGTAGTTCTAGACACTTAGTAGTAGAGACCATATTTTTAGCTTTGTGACTAGCATGGACTTTCTTTCCTACGTTACAAGCATCACAAAAATGATGTTCGTATTTTAATTTTGGTAGATCTCTTACTAGTTCTTTAGATGATAACGATTGAAGAAGTCGCATATTGGCGTGACCCAATCTTCGATGCCATAAGGTCGAAGTATCATCCATAGAAGTAAGACAAAGTTTGTCTTTAGGTTCATTACCGATTTTAATGACATAGACTCCATGTTTTCTAATGCCTCTTCCTATAGTAATACCGTTTTTCAATATTTTACTCTGGTTTCACTAAAAGTACGTTGCAATCACATATTTGTCCTATACTTAGAAGGCTGAAGTTTAGATTTTCTACGTGACATACATCGTTAATGGTTAAAGATTTGTGAGAAATTGTACCTTTACCGATGATTTTGCTCTTGTAATTACCAAATACCACATTCCCTCCATTGAAGGATTCGTAAGTGGAAAACATGTCTTTGTTACCGGTCATGTGCCTCGTGCACCTGCTATCCTTGATCCATTCATCCGGATCTAGGTCGACCTTTAAGCACACCTAAGAAAACAATTAACTCAAAAGTTTGGTCCCCATTTGTTCATGGGTCCAGTAGTGTTATACATTTCATTCATGTTAGGCATATATGGAAAAGGTGAGAACGCATTCCATGGTGTAAAGTTTTGAAATGGAAAGCCGTTTTGTACATTAGGATTCCATCCCATTTGATGGTGGTTACTTCTCGGATAAACATTATTAGGTCTCCTTATAAATGTGTTTGGTTTTGAAAACGATGGACCTTTGTTTCTCATAAAACTTTGATTTTGTTTTAGTGGAGGTGGTTTTCAACAAAGAATGGGTTGGTTTCTTCTTGTTAACGATAACAAAGTCGGTTCTAGATGAAGTAGCTACATTATTTCTACTGTTTGTTGGTACAGACCGACGGATCCCTGGTTTTGCACTAGACGGTTCCCTTTTCAAGGGATCCGTGACTACAGTAGCTTGTTTTTCAATTGCTTTGACGAATTGTGTTTCTTTATTATCGCTAGTTGATGCATTAAGTTGCTAAATACCTAAACCCTTTTGATTGTTTCCTGTTTTAACACTATCTAGTATTATATCTAGAGTATTAGTACTCATTCTAGCAATCTTGGAATCAAGATTATCAACTAACGTTTGAAGTTGAACACAAAGCTCACATCCCCCATCTACTTTCTTCCCCTTTTCTAAACGTTTTAATTTGTCTTTTAACTCAATGAATTCCTTTTCTAAATGTTCATTTTTGTTTTTCAAAATCTTATTTTTGTTAATTACTTTTAGACAAATTTTGCAAATTTTATCATATTCACGATGCAATGATTCATCATCTAATGATGAGCTACTATAATAGAGAGATTCGGGACATACCTCGTTTGAGTCATTTGCCATGAGATAAATTCTTCGTTCTCCTCCTCACTCATTCCCCACGAACCACTTACGAATGCCTTATGTTCGTCACGTTTGGGACACTCACTAATGAAGTTGTTGGATATTGGATTTCATAATCACATAACAAACAATAATATGGTCGAATTATTTAGAGGTTTTAGAGAGAGAAAGTGGGAGCCTTTCTAGAGAGAGAAAGTGAAAGAAAACATAGAAGGTTAGATTAAGATGAATGAAAGGTCCAACCCTCTACCTTGGGAGGTAGAGGGTATTTATAGTTACAAACATAACGACCTCCTATCGGCCTGTGGATCGGTATATGATGGGTAAAGACCATCCTTCCTCCACGGTGTTGCACTAAGCTATACTACGCTACAAACTAATAAATAAACTACTACACAACGTAAATAACGATATGTCTACGAGCTAACTTATGCTAGATAATATTAGGGTGACCGACTCTTCACTATGGAATTTTCTAATTCCTAACAATCTCCCTAAGGAGGTCACCCCATGTTATACATTTCGAGTCCTAGCATTCTATTCTTGTCTTTGTTCTTGAGCTCAGACTTCAATTCTTCATTTCAACAATCTTTGTGCTTTTGTAGCGATTCTTCAATGTCCGCATTGATTTGTACTTTAGTGGAGGCCTTTAATCGATCCACATCTTTGATGATATTCGAGCTTTCTTTGAGATCATCACCACAGAAATCTCTCTGGATCATCCATAGTAGTGTTGCCTTCATGTGAAGTTGTGACATTTGGACCGACATGCTCACACTTTTGAATCATGACATCTTTCCATCGAGTAGCGGAAGCCTTATCGGTTCATGATATTTGCAGCAGTAAGCATAAGCATAGTATGAAATATCGAGCCGTGTTATGTAAATATGCACCATCATGATTTCTTCAAATTAAGTGTGGATCTTTGTGAGCATGCGGCTTTGATTGACTCCTTAATTCGATCACCGCAACCGTCGGGCATACCGCATACAACATTAGCAACAAATCACACGAAGTGTCTTTGACCACTTTCGTCGAATTGAGGTACACGCCCACGGTTCCCCGCTGATCAAGACAAGCATCGCTGTGATCGTAGGATTCCTAAGAATCTCCTTGACAGTGGTTTCGCAATGTTCTAGCTGTTCTCAAACCGAACGCCTCAAAGAAGACAACACGGAGTTAGTGAACCAATGAATTGAGATTCACCGATTGATGAAAATGATTTGAAAACAATCGCGCATTGCTTGAAGAAAGAGTTTTGCAATACTGACGAAGGTTTTATGAGAAAGATCAATTTTCAAACAAAATACTTTTGTATTAGAGAATGAGTACACATTCGACGTGCTAGCGAAAAGAAGAGATTCGCACATCGAACGGTTTTTCTAAAAGTATTTTCAATCGAGATACTTTTGAATTCAAAACATAAGTACACATTCGACGTGCTAGAGAAAAGAAGGTTTGCACATCGAACGGTTTTTCCAAAAGTATTCGTCAAATCCATTCCTGGACCAAGGTTGATTCACGAGTGAATCTCCCCCCCATTGTTTCTATCCAGTTGTCACAAGTTTGATCTTACGAGAAGATCTCACATGTCACCCACCAAGAGCTTGTTTGATGTTGGCTCTAGAAGGATTTCCATCTTCATCGTGAATATTTTTACATACCACTCAGATGTTCTGGCAATACCACAAGGATAATGCGTAGGACTCTTAATATATACTTACTTTCCACATTGTGTGAAAAAGCAAGTCTTCAAGAATTTAGTGTCCTAACGAGATATTGTGGATGATCTCTTGGCTCTAGACTCAATATTGCACATTTGGTTCTGTGTTCGGAGACTAGGAGAGGGTCTTCTTCAATATCAACAATCTCTAAGAGAAAGTCGATAGATAATGTCGGTTCCCGTGAGAAATGAAATTTTAAGAGGAACTTGAGTGGCTTGGGAAGTTTAGTGCAAGGCATCACCGGGTCCATGATGTCTTGTCTTCAATACCGGTGTTACCTTAGTAACCACCAAGATCATATGAATTGAACCCGGTTTACGCCCTAAGGTTGAATTGATGGAGGGCTATTTCTTTTCACCCTTTATCATTCATTTCTTTTCATTCTTCAACCCTTCAAGCTTACCGAGACTTCATAACTAGAACCTTGTTGGGTTTATTCCAAGACTAGCTCTGCCTCATCCGCACTCTTCCCATATTCTCATTTTTCTCCTTTTTTTCAATATACCTAAGGACTCTACACTATCTAGTGGATTATCCCTGGGTAGATCCCTCCGGTTATGGCGGATCGTGGGGACAAATACCTAACCTAACCATCCTTATAACACCATGCATAAAGTAAATTTGGTCGGTCTTTTGGTATTGTTCATTCCTTCTCGAAACCAATTGAAAAATCATTTGGAAAACCAATCAAGGTACTTGTGATACGAGATCAAAGCATTTTGTACCTTAATAGTTTTGATCATTTAGAAAACCTCCCCCTCAACATGTGCGTATGATTTAGAAATTATTTAGCACAAGGAGGCAAGAGGACTTTGAAATATTTTCTTTGATCACAATTTTCATACGAAAAATCCATTTGATTTTCATGGTAAAATTCTCCCCCTCAATATGTGCATAAGATTTTTTAAATTATTTTTATCACATAGAGGCAAGAGTTCTTTTGAAGCACATCCACAATCACAAAATCCATTAAGAAAACCATTTTAAAACACAATCAAGGTACTTTTTAATCTCTTTTAAAAACTTTTGTACTCGATGGTTTTGCTCCCCTCAATATGTGCTTCGAGATTCGAAAGCGTTTAGCACATCTGAGAGAAGCAACTGCATAACCGAATCAAAACGATCAACTTTTATCAAATTTCATTATTAAATTACAAATTCTCCCCGATCAAAATATCAAACCCTTTGAGATTTTGGATCCCAAGTGATTTAATAAGGTTTAGAAAACATGGGAGAAAATGTGGCCTTGTTTAAATACTCATCCGGTTTTGGATAAATCCT
Source organism: Chrysanthemum lavandulifolium (assembly GCA_022545495.1). Classification (NCBI taxonomy): domain Eukaryota; kingdom Viridiplantae; phylum Streptophyta; class Magnoliopsida; order Asterales; family Asteraceae; genus Chrysanthemum; species Chrysanthemum lavandulifolium. Next base: position 214,589,180 of record CM040244.1, read on the forward strand.
CCTCCTCAACATGTGCATTATGTATATTGAAATCGTTTGGCACATGGAGGCAGGAGTGCCTTTGAAGGACTAAAACCAATTCCATTAAAACAGATTTGAGATTTAAATCACGATCTCTCCATGATCAAAATTTCAAACCATTTGAGATTTGTAATCCCAAAAGATTTAAATTATTTAGAAAATTTTGGGGAAAGACGTGGCAAGATTTAATTCGAAGATGATGATATAGGACGATTTAAACATTAAAGATTGTTAGTGTCGTATGATAATTTTAAGAGATCTTTTAAGTAAAACAAAACAATTTCACAATCAAACAAGAACAGAAAGAATTTCATTTTGAAAGACCTTGATTCTAAAGAAAAATCATACCATGACATAACATTAAATCTTTAGATCACCACATTTTAACGTACAAACCGGAACTTTTATGAAGAAATATTGTTTGAAAATATTATATTTAAAATCACTCTCCCCCTCAATCGATGACAGAAGTCAATAATTGAGTGACTTAGGTTTTGATAAAAAGAAGTCCGGTGATTTTCAAAATTTAGTACAATTAATTTTCAAAACAATATTTTTCCATTTTCAAAACAATTTAATCAAATTATTCAAAATTTTTTTTTAAAAATGGTATCCCGCACAAAGAATCGTTAGGTGGTTGAGAAGCTTTTGTTGTTGTTGTTGTAGGGTTTGGAAGAAAACCGTCGCAAATGCAAGTGAGACTTCTTCTTACGTTGCATTTTGAATGCCAACTAAGGTCCAATTAAGCTCCGTTTCTTCAACTAATTAGAAGAAAACCATCTGCTGATGCAGTGAGACCTCTTACGTTGCATTTATGCCAACTCTCCATAGAAGTCCAATTAAGCTCCGTTTCTTCATTTGTCAACCCAAGATATCGTTACCCTTTCCTTTCGGCATCCAATCATCTTCAATTGTGGGATCCGGATCGGGAACATTCTTTAATACCAATATACCTGCATATGTTAGTGAACACACATACAAATATATGGTGGTCGACATCACCCAAACAACAATCGACTAATAAAAGTCAATGCAACATATCAATCAGATCATATAAATGTATAGGAAAAATGTGTTCATCAAACTTTAATCATCTAAACCTAACAATCATATCCTAGAAACCTAGTCCTTCAACATAGGCAATTATATTTTTCGGATAAACACGAGGATAATTAAGAAAGTCCGTTAGATGATATAAATTTGAAAATATTCTTCCCTCAATCAATGACTCTTTTTCTTGAAAAGTTTTAAAAGTGTGAAGTCATCGTTTGAGTTTTTGCAATTAATCTGAAAACTCGATCCGATTGATTTTTCAAGCAACTCATTTTACCACCATTTTGAAATACAACAAATATTTTTCGAAGAATTATAGACGGAAAAACATTTGTGTAGGAACAATGATCCTTCGACATACTTTCCTTAAATTGTTTTAGGATAAGTGCACGAAATATTTGAAAATTGGTTTAGCATAGCACTTTCCTTTCTTGAAAACGGGTTGCTATCGTAAATAATAGCAAACCACGTTTTAAGCACGGGTTACAATCAAGTAATCGCAAGCCATAGTAATAAGCACGGGTTCTGATCAAATAAGCGACGCCATATTTTGAAGCTGGTTACTGATCGAAATAAGCGTAAGCCATTAGATTTGTGACATGTTTAGAAAGAAATATTTACACCTCCTGCTCGAACTTCATCTAAAGTCCCGTGCCATTATTGAATGACATTTCTAAGACCGTAGATGTTATCGATACCAGAAGACATGTCTTGGAAAACATATTTTTTGAATTTTTTGAATTTTTCTGATTTTTATGGGATTTTTGAAGGTTTTATATTTTTCTATTTTCTTTTGTTGGTTTTATAATTTTGTATTTTGTTTTTCGAATAAATATTTACAAGAGATAAATTAGTTTAAGAGAATGATGAAATGAGTACCGAGATAAAGATATCGTTCAGCACGATGTAGAGGAAAGGAATCAACATCTCTTAAACTTTCGCCACCAAAGCATCCGAGGCTTCTAAGAAAATCGTCTGAACATGAGCCTTCTCAATTTGAATCTTTGGTAGCTTCCCCAAACCGACAAACATCGAATAAAGACCATTTCCGAGAAGTAGAGTTGAATACAAAGCGGTCTCATTGATTGAAGCTCAAGACCGAAGAATACGAGAACACCAAGTAACAAGTTGAAACATTGATCGTCTCGGTGGTTATCAAATCCGGATTAAGCGACACGACCGATCACATGAACTCATTGTGCATCCCGATGTACACCTTACTCTTCGAGATTGACCATTGTCTAGTTAGGGAACAATATATCAACATCTTCAATTTACCAAGTGCATTCCGGTTATATAACATATAACCAATCAAGACATAATGTACACATGTACCCAACAAGAGTAGAGACGATGACATCCACGTAACATGTTGAGTCACTAATCATCTCGTGGATGTCAACTCGAAATAATGAATTAGCTCGATCAAGTGAACATGTTGTCCATATAACCGGAAGCACTTTATCATAAACCGTATATAAGATGTCGATAGGCGTATCATCTCACGTTCCAAATATTCTTCTCACATTTCTTCCAACCGAACATCAAGTAACAAAACCAAAGGTCTCAGAGACCACTTCCCCAAATAGTTGGAATAATATATCCTTCCCCAAATAGTTTTGATACCTCGTAATCAAGAAACATAATATATCCATAAACTTGAAATCTTGTGAGAAGAACTCAAATAGCCCAAGTGAATCTGTGAGAATCAATGCTACATAAACTCTCTCGACTATCTTTATCAACCCATATGTAGACAATTTGAAGTGACCATTGTTGAAGAAAGACCCGATATACCAAACTTGAAACCAAGTCGAATTCCCGCATTTGTGTCTTAAGCTTGCACTTAAAGATGGAAGAACGGTGTCGAGAATCTATGCTTCAAGCAAATCTCTAAGTACTCACTACTCAAACTAAGTATGAGACATTAACACCTCTTGCGATTATCCACACCGTCATATGCGTGTGACATCGAGTAAAACAAAGTAACTCCTAATAGTGATAGTTAACCGGTCTTCAATCATCCACCTCGATGCTGGTAACTAGATAACCCAAGTCTTCAACTCGGATACTTAAGCCCGAGCAAGTTATCAAATAAGAACACGCCTTTGTGAACATCAACTTCAACCTCAAATAAGTTATAAATGAGTAACTTCAAGTAATCAACTTGTGTCAAATGTCCAACACGTGAATAAACATACAATCGGATGTACATTGACCCACCGATCGAACCGGAGCAAATGATTCCTCAACATCAATGCATTCTTCCTTAACGTATACATGTAGAAACCGATCGGAAGATTTACCAATAATGTTTTTAAGCGGATGAGGAAGTCATTTTCCTTAATGTTCATGTGGTTGATTACTGAGTGCACATTTGGAGAAGAAAAATGAAACAATGATCCGTGAAGATTTGGCAAAGGAGTACCAAAGAGCGGATCACTATTCATGAGTGCAACTGTAATGATAGTCATTAACAACGCCTTGTGAAGTAACGGAGATAAGGTTTCTTGAGAATTCCAAGTACTTCTTAGATGGTGAACCAGTTGAGTCAATAGAAACCGAGCATGAGCTTGTGGTCGGATGATCAACATTCGTTAGAGGTTGGAAGTACTCATCAAACATATCTTTGAAAAACAATGAATCCCAAACAATGAATCCCAATTATCCTTAGTAATTGAAGCATTAGGCGTTGGAGGAGTGTCATCAAAAATCAAGCAATGAATCATTGCTCAAGAATCGAGCAAGTCTAATTGGGATAAAATTTTGGCTTTTCAATCTCCCCAATTAGTGCTCTCCCTAAACCGACGAAGATTTTCAAGTGTTCTTCTCACCGGATTTAAGAAGAAGTCTTTAGATCATCAAATGCAATTGCCTTTAGTCTTCTAATCATGTAGCTTTCAAATGTAGATTAGATCAGACTCGACCTTCTTCCAGATTATCCGAATGGGAAATAGACAGTTAACATCTTCTTCACACCAAAGGCATTCCGTTAACTTGTAAATAGCAAATCCCTTAATTAAAATCCTCCCAATCAAACAAGAATGTAAAGATGTTCATCAAAGAAATCACCAAAGAACTAGAAGCACTTTGTCATTTAATCATATCACCGTGTGAAGATGTCAACCAACGGCTCTTAGAAGAAACTACATGTGAAGATGATCCGATAAGAAGAATCTCGGTTCTTACATGGGTTAGGAGCCGTTTGACCATATATTCTCAAATATCACCAACCATGCAAAATTCACACTTTTTTCCCCTCAAGAATTGCATATAGAGATGCCATTCTTGATTAACCAAGTGAATATCATCCAAATGTATTATATTCACACTTCTCCCCATAAAATTAGCACATGATGTCGCCATCTTTATTATATTGAGCAAGAGGAATAATAGTAATTATCGGTAGTCCGGTTCACTTGATGATGAGCGCATGGAAAAAGCATGAAGCATGTTGATGAAGAATGTCGATGAGAATGGTCATAAACATGAAGATTTCTCTTCTTAAGAAGATAAAGCGCCATCAAGCGCACACCTTTCTTTTCTTTGAGGAACGGGGCTCGAAGTGTTATCTGCAGACGCCATAGTGATGAAGTACGAGGCTGAACCGATTTGAGCAGGCGTCATAGTGTTGAAGAACGAGGCCGAATCGAGTGTGTGAGCAGCGTCATAGCGGTTGAATATCAATGTTGAGAAACTTGAACCCGTGAGTTATGAGATATCAATCCATTTGTGATCCATACTTTAAGCCGTCCATGTATTGAAGGATCAAGTATCTGCGAATCGAGTAAGGAGTACCGCACTAACATTACAAGCTTGATTGCATATATATGGGTTAGTGACATTAGTATCCAAACTCTTTGGGGTTTCACGGTCAACCTTGATTTTTCATCGAAAATGACTTTCCGGTAGGAATCCACCTAAGTCCAAAGATCCTTAAACATTCTACCGATGGTATCCACTTATGGCAAGGTCTAGGATTGTAAGGCTTCTTATACATAGTGGAAGACTTATCCTTGTTCCTAGTTTCCAAAGATTTAGCAGTTGGTATCCATCTAGGCGAAGTTTTTGGTTTGTATTGTTTCACAACATGTTGAACCTTAGTCGCGTTAGTGGTCTTAGTGGATAGTACCTTGGCATGTGAATTAGGAAACTGTTTCTTATGTGGAAAAGACTCATAATTTCTAGTTTTGTTTTCTACATGCTTAGCATTCTTATGCAAATAACTACTCTTAGTCGCACGCCAATCCCTAGTCTTTTGAGTGTTCCTAGGTAGTGGTTTACAACTACTAGTAGTGCCTTGAAATCTCATAGAATTCCTCACCCTAGGTCTTGCACCTAAAATTCCGTCTTTTGAATCATGCCTTTTTCCTAGCTTTTTCTAGATAATAGTTCTTCCACAAGTCATTCATATCATATGAATTCGGGTTTTAATGCTTGGTTTTGACACTCGTTTTGAACTAATCCTAGAGGTGCCGGGAGTAAAAGTAGCGCATGTTGAGGATTAGAGGAACTAGAGGCATGACTCTTAGGTAACACAGTGAAGTGTTGGTTTGGACAAAACTTTTCCTCATCAACTTGGGAGGCAAACCGTGTTTTGAAGATTTTGGTCTTTCGGATATAAACGCAGAGGTCGCCTAACAATGAATCGGTTTCTAATGGGATGAGAAACTGGTTTCTCCAAGGTTGATGGTTTTGTAAACTTAGTGTTCACACTTTTCCTACAGTTTTCCTAAGCTCATTCTTTAAGGCTACAATAGCGAAACTCTTATCACGAAGTTGAGCTTTGAGTTCATCAATTTTTTCTATCAAAGAGTTTGTTTGTTCCATTGACTTAGTTCTAGCTTCTTTGATGGACTCACTAAGTTCTACGTGATGCTTTCTCAAAGACTCATTTTCCTTTAGTAATTTAGCCACATAAATTGATTCATTATTTCTTGATATAATAGCATCAATGTCTTGTGTATTCATGACTAAATTACTTTTCTCATTCAAGATGTAAATATGTTTCTTGATTGTAAATGGTTGACTCTTTGTCTTGGTGAGCTTTCAAAGTGTTAATTTCAAAAGTTCACGGAATTCGTGAAGTTCCGTTTTTACATGGTTTGTTAAGTTGAAAACTTTCTTCTTTACTATGAATCGCGATTTCAAGTGAAATGCAATATTTTTCAAGATTTGAGAATTTGTTTGAAAGTTCATCAAAAGCCTTCTTATCAACCAAATCTTTTGTTTTGAAACACTTAATCTCGAGACTCACCTCAATGAATAACATTTATGAAAGACATGTTCAACATTATGATCGGTTTGTTTAAGTGCTTTAGCAGATGCACTATGTTGAGCAAATAAAGGGTACCTCATTACATGACACCGCTCAATTTACGGTGCATTATCCGCATCCACAACATGTGTAGCGAGAGTCACCGACCATTGGATGTGTCAAGCTTATCAATATCCGAGCCTCAGATTCGATTGCCAACCGATCCATCATCCGTGTTATACCCGACTCATCATTATATGTTGACTCGACATTCGCATTCAACAACACCCGATTCTTTAATAGATACATTACCCAACTTATCACAACTATTTCTCAACCGCACCGACACTCATTCACTTCCTCAATGTACTTCTCCACATTATCCATGAGTTGTATGAATGTCTCAATGAACACGCTAATTTCCATTCCAAAGTGTGTTTCTTGAAAGACACTTCATCATTTCATCATCAAAATCGAGGAATATTCCCCGGATAAATGGTGAAATTGATCAAGATTACTTGAAGAGTCGCATTAGATTCATCGATTGACAACTTCTCTTTAGTAATTTGAAACCTCGGTTGTTCTAAGTTTAGTAGCACGTTCTTGTCAAGATGGGAAAATCTCGACGAAGGAGAGCATCGCTTGTTCGATCCATAGTTGTAGATAAAAGTAGTTTGAGGTGCCGATAAAGTAGTTGAAAGGGCTCAATGTTACATTCCTTTTGCATGGCATTCTCGTAGTCCAAGCAGTGCAATTCTTTTCATTGGACTCGAGCATGAAGAACTCAAGTCATCATTGATTGATTCCATCATCGTATTCGATCGTAATAGCTAGTATTCTCATGGTTGTCTGAGATCATACGGTTTGAGTACTTCGAAATCTTTGGGTCAAGAGAGTAGGACATGATGTGGTAGAATGCACGGATTTTACAAGTCTATGATTCAAACCGAGAAATAAAATCTTTCGGATTTTACTAAAATCAAGACCAAACCGTTAAGTAATGACCAATGGAATGTGTTAAGATGATGATGGATCGATACAATGAAGGACGATTGTGTGATAGGACTTTAGATTGTTCGTAGGAAAAGTGAAATGTTGATTGGTTGAGATTTGGATTGGTTGATGTACGTTTTACGGAGAATTTTGGGTCTAAAACTTAAAACCTCAATAACTTCCTTTCGGAGGATTTGGGCCTCGAAAAATTCGTTTCACGACATCGTGGTGAAACCTCACAATATTCACTGTTCCGGTCGTTTTGACAGTATTTCATTTGAAAACGGAGTTACTGGATCAAAAGTTATGGCCGTTTGAAGTTTTGACGTAAAAGTCAACTTTGGTCAAACCTCTTCTTCGTAAAAATCAACCAAGTCGCTATAACACTTGAACCAAGTCGCTAAGCACCAAGTCGCTAAGCACCAAGTCGCTAAACAGCTAAGTCGCTAAAGAGCAACTCGCTAAGAACCAAGTCGCTAGGAAAATTTTGACAGCAAGTCGCTAAGCTCCAAGTCGCTAAGTTGTCAAGTCGCTAAAGAGCAACTCGCTAAGCACCAAATCGCTAACCAAGTCGCTACCCAAATCGCTACCCAAGTCGCTACCCAAGTCGCTACCCAAATCGCTACCCAAGTCGCTACCCAAGTCGCTACCCGTAGTGGAGAATCCACTAAGTGTACTTTTTGTCGGCTTGTCTCTAAAGGTAAGTCGCTAGGGTCAACTCGCCACCAAAAAAACACCACAACTCGCTAATTATTTCTGAAGCAAATCGCTAGGGTCAACTCGCCACCAAACAACACCACAACTCGCTAATTATTTCTGAAGCAAATCGCTAGCAAGAAAGTTATACCGTGAGCCAAGTCGCTAACTTGAAAAACTTCCAAAACACACTTTTCAATCCAAAAACAACCCAACCACGATGATTCAAGCCTTTCAAATCACAACCTAAACACTTATGATGATCCTAAACACAAAAGTACAATCAAAATCCAAACTTTAACACTAGGAATCAACCAAATGATGCAAAAACCACAAAACTTTCTCAAACTCAAAACCACCTAAAACCACTAGAAATCCAAAGATATGTAAGAGATGATCTAACCATGGCTCTTGATACCAATTGTTGGATATTGGATTTCATAATCACATAACAAACAATAATATGGTCGAATTATTTAGAGGTTTTAGAGAGAAAGTGGGAGCCTTTCTAGAGAGAAAGTGAAAGAAAACATAGAAGGTTAGATTAAGATGAATGAAAGGTCCAACCCTCTACCTTGGGAGGTAGAGGGTATTTATAGTTACAAACATAACGACCTCCTATCGGCCTGTGGATCAGGTATACAGTGGGTAAAGACCTGTCCTTCCTCCACGGTGTTGCACTAAGCTATACTACGCTACAAACTAATAAATAAACTACTACACAACGTAAATAACGATATGTCTACGAGCTAACTTATGCTAGATAATATTAGGGGTGACCGACTCTTCACTATGGAATTTTCTAATTCCTAACAGAAGTGATTATGGTCCCACATTTAAAACATGCGCGTTCATCCCTTGCTTTCTTGTCGTCTTTGCCTTTTCGGAACCTCTTCTTATCGTCATATGGTTGCTTGAAATATCTTCCCTTTTTTCTAAAGAACTTCTTGAAATCCCTTACCGCCATGGTATATTCTTCGCCATCACTCTCCGAAGAAGAGTTTTCTGCATCGCTTGAGACCTTCTTGGCTTTTAAGGCAAGATATTTGTGCTTCTCTTTATTTTCTTTTGAGGCTTTAGAATCTTTAGCGAGGACAACCTTTAGATTGCCTATGAGTTCGTCGAGGGTGAGGATTGATAAGTCTTTTGATTCTTCGATGGCCGTTACCTTTGATCTCCATTTAGATGGAAGTGCCCTTAGATATCTCCTGACATGATTACGACTAGAGAAAGACTCATCAAGTGCTTGTAATGATGTAATTATAGTATTAAAGTTATCAAAAGAATTATCTATACTATCCTCATCCGATATTAAAAATTGTTCATATTGTTGAACAAATAAATTTATTTTATTGTTTTTAACTTGTTGATTTCCTTGATGAGTTATAACTAAAGAATTCCAAATTCCGTTAGAGGTTTTAAGCATAGAAATTATTTCAAATTTCTTTTTGGGTAAAGCATTGTATAAAACCATTTTAGCTTCACTATTTTTGGAAAGCTTTTTCTTTTGATCATGAGGTGTGTTTATTTGGTTGCCGGTTTTATCATCTTTTCTAGTGGATTGAAAGTCACCTTCAACAATGATGTACCAAAGATCAATATCTTTTGACTTCACATAAGTTTCGAATATATTTTTCCAATAAATAAAACCATTAGTTTCAAGTAGTTGAGGTCATTGCATAGATTGCCCTTGTTTATAATTTTCAGAACCCATTGTGATCGAAAAGTTTTTAAAATATGATTTACTTTAAAACTTTTGTAAACCTTGCTCTTGATGCCAATTGTGGAAAACTAGATGGGGGTTGAATAGTTTTTCCGATTTTAAGTTTAGTTTCAAAAACTTTAGATTCGATCTTATCTGAATTCGTATGGATGGATAGAAAGTATAAAGCAGTAAGTAATGTCAATAATGAAAGCAAGTAAAGCAAATGATAGAAATGACACAACCGATTTATAGTGGTTCGGCTATAAGGACACCTTCCTTGCCCTACTCCACTCCCCGAGTCACCTACTCGAGAGTTCAAGCACTATGTCAACAAACTCCTTCAACTCGGCGGAGAAGCCTCACAACGTCGCTTACATTTTTTCCGGTACAAAGCTAAATACCGAGTCCTTAACACGGAGGACCAAACCAACACAACAACTATGTGAAATATGAAATACAAGATCTTGCTATAGAAATCTTGTGGAGGAACAAATCAATCAAGGACCCCTTGCTTGGATGACTTGTAGTATCTCGAGATCTCGCCTTTGAGAAGGACCTATATGAGAATCACAACAAAAGAAAGAAGAACTACTATATAGATCAATAGATATGAGATTAGAAGAGAGAAGTAATATACGAGAGAGTTTGTAAGAAGAGGGGTGAGGAACAATGAAGAAATGGCTCACTATTTATAGGCAAAAATGTCTATTATTTCCTGGATCCCACGGATCCCTTGCATGAGGAATCCGTCCAGTGTAATCTCAGGGATCCGCCAGACGCTCCTCCCTATTTGGGTTATGGGTCATGGATCATGGGTTATGGACTTTGGGTCATGGGTACCCAAATAGATACAATGTATCTAGACATATGATCATGGGTATGGGTTATGGGTTATGGATTTGCTCCATGGGTATGGGTCATGGGTTATGGTTTTTACCCATCCTAATAAACTATTACAACAAATAAATTATTACAATAATTTATGTTAAATGACTATATATGTAAATGCTTTACAAAAATAACATGTATCCTTATAATTTTACTTTTGATAACTTTATATTTGTTGTTGGAATCACTCCTAAACTATAATTCAAGTGTTAGTTATTCTTATGTAATAGGTAGCTTATTATGGCCTTTATGTTTGTTATTAGCCTAAAGCTTATGTAGAAGGCCCATGAGCTTAGGCCCAAGCCCATAGGAGAAAGGATGGAAACTAGGAGTGTTGCCCTAGCTTTCCTCCTATAAATACCTTATGTAAACCTTCATTTGAAGGTTGGTTGTTCAAGTAATTCTCTTTCACTCACATCTACTCATAACCGTGCCTTATTATCATATGTGTGTGTTTGGATCTTGTTCAATCGCCTCTATCTCTTTCTATATTACTTGTGTTTGTAAAACTTGTGACCTAACAGTGGTATCAGAGACAGGTTTTATATTTTTGTATTTTGTTTTTGAAAAATTTATTTACAAAATAGATTTTGGTGTTTGACAGGTTTTTAAGACTGTTTTAAGAGGTCATCCAATTCCTCTTGAGTCAAACACCTCATACCAATCCGGTGGACCAACTCATTAAACCTAGCGGGAGGCAAGGCTTTGGTGAGAAGATCGCCAATTGGTATTCTACAGCCATGAAGTATAATTCAATAGTACCTGCTCCACGTGGTCCTTGATGAAAGGATAGCGAAGATCGATGTGCTTTGATTTGAATCTTTGAAGCGAGTTGCGAGATCGCAATGGCACTCCGATTGTCGCAGACATCGGGATTGTCAAATATGTAACCATAGTCTTTGAGTTGTGTTCTCATCCGGATGACTTGAGCACAACACGCAGACATGGCTACATATCTCGCTTCGATTGATGACAATGATGTACAATCCGCTTCTTTGATTGCCAAGACACCGGTTTATCACCAAGAAATTGTAGAGCTCTCAAGTACTTTTCCTTGAGTCTAAGCATCCTGCGTGGTCGGCGTGTGAAAAGCGATTAGTTCAAAACCGAATCCTTCGGATACCGGATCCCCAAGTTAATGGTTCCCTTGATGTATCGAGGATTCTTTTAGCCTCGAGAGGTGGGTTTCGGTTGGTCGCGATCGATAACGAGAGCATAGATAAGCGGCAAATACAATATCAGTCTCGCTGGTGTTAGATACATGAGAGACCCAATAATACTTGGTATTTGGTAGGGTCCACTAATTTCCATGTAAATCAACGTCTAACTTCTTGGTATGAGTCATTGGTGTGGCATAAGTATCACGTGTTTTCATTCCAAATTTGTTTAACAATTCAAAGGCATATTTGGGACCGACTAGAGAAAATACCACGGGTGATTGATGAACTTGTAATCCTAGAAAGAGCGTAAGTTCACCCATCATGGACATTTTTGCAAAAGCGATTGAAAACTTTTTATGTAGACCCAAAATGATGTCATCCACGTAAATTTGAACAATTAAGATATGTGCCCGTGATATTGTATAAAAGAGTTGGGTCAATGAACCTTTGGTGAAATTATTAGCAATGAGGAAAGATGATAGCTTATCGTACCATGCCCGAGGGGCTTGTTTGAGACCATAAAAGCTTTGTTCGGTTTGTAGACATGGTTCGGGCACTCTGGATCAACGAATCCTTCGGGTTGGTGACATAAACCGTTTATTTCGGTTGTCCGTTGAGAAACGCAGATTTTGACATCCATCGAAGACCGTCATATTCATGTGAGCCACGACGCGAGAAATATCCGAGCGACCTCAAGGCGAGCAACCGGAGCAAAATATTCTTCAAAGTCTATTCCTCTTCACGACGATAACCCTTAGCAACTAGGCGTGACTTGTTTCGGATTACGTTCCTTGACATCAATTTGTTTTCCAAATCCATTTGAGACCAATGACGTAGACCCTGTTGGTCTTTCAACCAGTTCCATACTTCAAGACGTTTGAATTGGTTGAGTTCTTCTTGCATGGATTCAATCCGTTATCTTTTGTCATTGCGTCTTTAATGTTTTTAGGCTCGAGTTAGCGTACGGTGAGTGCATAAATGCAATGTTCACCATCGTGTGAAGACGTTGTCTCGTAACGGTTGGTTGATTCGGATTGCCGATAATATTCGCGGAGGATGGTCTTTTGTCCATCTATGTGTAGAGGTTGATGTTGGTATACATTGTGCGATTTTGAGGATTCAAATGGTATGTTGATGATTCCGCGACATCGGTGCGGAAGATGTCATTAGCAAATGGGTTAAAGAACATTTGGATCAAAATCTGCGGTGGGGTACTTCATTTAGAATATCATCATTTGGTTCATCATTGTTGGGCGGTGTGTTCAAGCTGTTGTGGTGGAGTCAAGCGGTGTAGGTGCATCTTCAACAAGAGTTGTTGTAGCAGTGTATCGGTATAAGAGTAGTATCGGGTTGAGGGCGGAAACAACGGATACACCGAGCACGTTCATCAATATCGTCACCGAGCAGAGGAGCAAATAACCTTTCCATTTGTTGACGAGTTAGTTGGGGCTTTGTTCGGTGATGATGGGGTTGAGGAAGTTTAAGCGGTTGTGTCCGGGTTCTAAGTTGTTATACTCGGAAGCCATTTCCGTGAGTTCATCAAAATGAGCATGAATCGTTTCCATCACTGTTTTGTACGACGATTCGGATCCGGTAACCTTTAGAATTCTCACAATATCCAATAAAGACTCAATGTCGACTTTGGCTTTGAGCTTTCCAAAATCATCACGATCATTATTCGGATAGCAAAGGGATCCAAATACATGAAAGTGTTTGAGATTCGGTTTATGGTTGTGGACAAGCTCGAAAGGTTTTTGTTGTGGCGTTTTGTGATTATTGAATGGTTTTGAGTATAGCATGCGATGATCGACTTACGCCCATAAGTGTCTGGAAGTTTAGCATTGATTAACATTGTTCTTGCGACTTCCACTAACATTCGGTTTCATCTTTCAACAACTCCGTTTTGTTGGTGTACGCGCAATAGATGTTTGATCTGTGAATTCCACTTTCTCATAGAATTCACGAAGGGTTTGGTTAACAAATTCAGTTCCTTTGTGCATTACGATTAGCGACGGTGTTGCGGAGTGAACTGTATTTTCGTGAGAAAGGTGATGATCATTTGTGGAGCTTGGTCTTTTCTTGAAGAAAGTAGACCCAAGTCCATCGTGAGTAGTCATCAACAATTACTAAGATGTAGCGTTTGCCATTGATCGTTTGCACGCGATCGGGCCACACAAATCCATGTGAAGAAGATGAAGCACATCTTTGAGGCGTGTTCCACCTTTGAAGGAAAGTGAGCACAGTGCTTTTTCCTTGTTCACATCTTGAGCAAAGATGATCTTTTGAATACCGGAATCATGGGAGACCTTCAACTTGTTTGTGTCGAGCAAGGTTGGTGATGGTTTGAAATTTTAGATGTAAGAGACAGACGGTGCCATAGCCGAGATTTTGTTGATGTTGCCTTTGAAAGTAGCGGATGGGAGATGAAGCAACCATGTCTTGCATAAAGATAGTGTAGAGACTAGAATTACGCGAGCGGACATAAGGTCATTTCCTTGTAGATCACGAATGAAACAAGTTTTCTCCGGGAAAGCAACCTCCAAATCTCCATCACAAAACCGACCTCATCGAGAGCAGTTATGACCGAGGCCTTCCACATAGTAAACCCTCTCGATTTCGATGTTCCCATTGACATAATCTCCGTAGCCCATGATAGGCTGCAAGTGATCATTCCCAAACGGCGGTGCCAATGAACTTTGCAATAAAGTTTGATAACAGTTTAAGGTTGCTGTCATGTGTCGGGAACATCCGCTATCAACAATCGAGAGAATGATCATATCACCGTGCATTACACATGGCGACACGGATGGAATAGAAGTAGATGTGGAACCCGAAATGTTAGAGGGTTCAAGCGATGATAGTAGACATACACACATTAATAACTTTAGGCATCCATTTAAATCCTAATGTGTTATATATCCATTTCGCCATCTATAACTACATTTGCTTTAGTCATTGTGAATGCACTAGGTAGTACTACATTCTTAGGAGGTGAACCGGAATCTGGGGACAACAATGTTAGCCTTAGAATCTAAAGAAGGCGGTCTACCAAGCACAGACTTAGAATGATTAGTGGGCCTAGAGGTATTCCGATTCTTAGGATTCCGTAAGCGAGATTATAGCTTTAGCAACACATTTGTCATGACAATCGAATTCATACTTTTCGACAAATAACACAAGGTGCATCGGATGAATATCAAAAGTACTTAACGGTTTAGCATTCGTTACATCACTATTTCTATTACATTTGCTAGATGCAATATCTATAGTGGAAGCAACGTGAGTCTTATTCATAGTCCTAGGGTGTTCTTCACTTTAGCATTCCTTATTGATCTTTTCTTAGGTCGCAACTTCCTATTCTTCGATTGAGTGCTCTAGGGTGTGAAGTGCGGACGTTTGGAAAAACGCAACTATTCTGTTTCAAGAGAAGGAAGCACGTTAGCAACTTGTGATTTGTGATAGGGATTCTAGGTGCACGATTACTAAGTGTTACAGTGCTAATCTATTAATGATGGTTGGCGGAAGTTGTTCATACTTTCCTAACATTTCTCTTAACTTAGAGATAGTGTGAATCAAATCTTGATTTTCGAGAATGAATGTTACCGGCAAAATTCATGACTTCTCTAGTGTGAGCAAGATAGTGATCAAGTTCGTTTGATGCTTCATGACGAGTCTTATTGAGTAAATCAAATATGACACCATATTCTGTTTCACTTTTACAAGTTCTTGTTCATATTTTGAGATTTGACTTTTCAAAGACACGTTTTGATCATCCGATATGCAAATTTAGGATCGAAGATTTTCATGCAACCGAGCGATTTTCTTTTGAAACCCAAGTTGTTGATTGTGAGTATCTTTTCACACCAATTAAGACGACGTTTTGCATAGGAAAGTTCGTTAAGCAATCGTTCATTTTCGACTTTTAAAGACTCGATTTGAAGCATCTTATCGGTATTCTCAACAGTTACCACAGAGTCAACATTATCAGCAGAGATATAATCAGATGCATGTGGCAAAGAATAGAATAACACAACATTATGGATATCAGCACAGATGACATCTTTCAAGAGTCGATCAACATCTTTTCTCAACATTTTCTTTTTACGTTTAGTATTAGAAATAGATGTTTCAGTTTTCTCGAAAACAATCTTCATCACTCCAAGTTCCTTATGAAAATCCTTTTCCCAAGCTAATGCACAACTTTTCAAATTTTTAACGGTAGGTAAAAGATTTTTCTGAAAAATGTCTCTTTGTTCTCGCGCGAGGCGATTGAAAATGATCAATTTTGATTTCGAGCGATATTCTATCTCATGTTGTAAAATTTTGAGGTCACCATGAAAATGTCAAAATATCTAAGAATTTTCGATTTTCGGGTTTGAGTTTACTTCAACGATGGAAGGTAAAGGACCATAAGTTTGTGCATAATCGGTTGGGGATTAACATTAGAAGACTCGGTGTTTTGATGATAACCCTTGGTGTGTTAGAAGAGTCCGTTGGTGTGACGAAAGTGACCGCGTTTTATAATTAAATGGTTTGTTGTAAACAACAGTTTTTAATTTTGATCGACTCGTCTTACGCATCTAATTCCTCTTGACGATGATATTCAACAACACTCATAACGATATCATTAATTTTATATTCGTGACCTTTGGAAACTTGTGGTTTGGTTTGAATGTTTTTAGTGAAAGCTTTGGTTTGTAATCAACTAGATTTGGTCCATATCCTTTTGGATTGGGTTTTAAAGTAAACTTTTCAATAGTCATTCTTGATTCACCATGTTTGTAAACAACGATTTTAAACTCTTTAATTTTATTTTGCAAGCCGATAATTTCTTCAAGAAGGTCATCTACCCGATTCGTTGAATGCTTTTTGTATCTGGAGAACTGCTTTTTGACAAGTTAACAACTCGACCTTAGCTTTTGATTTTCCAAGGTGAGAGCGTTAATTTGCTTTTTATGTTCATGTTTTAGTTGTTCTATTTCGGACAACAAAGCATTCTTCAAGCGGCTAGATCACGATCTGTCTCTAAATATTTTTCGTTTTGATGAGATTTAGCAAAAGCGGCTTCAAAACCTTTTTCACGGTTTTCTTGAGTTTTGAAAAGTTGAGTTGCATTTGTAAGCATTCAAAATCCTTGGTTAACGATGCATTTTGCTTTTAATTCCTTATTTAATTCATAACATTCCTCCATTTTGATTTGATGGTCTTGAATTAAGCGAGCAAAATCTGGATGAGGCAACAGTTCGGCTTGTTCAACGTGAGTCACCACATGATCATTATGTAGATCCTCAAGTACAACCACGGAGTCAATTTGATTATCAAAGGAAACCATAAGGTCATCTTGATCGTCAAATGTAACTACTGTGGTTTATTTGAAAATCGTCGAATGAGATGTAGATGACTCATTTTGAATAGTCCGAGCCGTGCGGATTCGGATATTGGCGGAGATATTAGTTTAGATATGATGATGGTTTGTTGGTACCGAGACAAGCCATCGATGTATACATCTTGGGCTGTTTCACTCATGTGTAACTCATGCATATTAGCCATCAACATAACTTGTTGCATTGGCACTGCAAGTCCTCCATATCATCATCTAAGTCTGCATCTACCATAAAGCTCGTTCTTTGTTTGTGAGAGATCCACTGACTTCATCCTTAAGAGCCAAAAGAAGAGCCTCTTTGAAATAAGCACGCCCCTAGTTCTTGGCTTTGGGCATGCATTAGCCAGTGTCCTTCTCATTGCGGTTGTAGCATCGAAGACCATTCAACCCATTACGAGCATTTCCTGTTCCACCACTTGAGCTCGTTGTTATTCCTACCCATCGCATTAAACCCTTGACAACCTCCCATTTGACGACCATAACCACGATTCTGAACTTCAACTCGTCCATTATTCACAACTGCCTGATTTCGTGTATTGGATGAAGAACGAATACGATTGTTGGATTTGTTGGTATAACGGCTAAAAGCATTAGCAATCATAACAAATCCCTGTTGCAATGCTTCGAATGGTTCGGATTCCTCATTAGTTTGACTATGAAGTGCTAAATCATTGTTGTTGTTGTAAGGAACCAATTGATTTTGTTGAGGTTGTTGTGATTGATCGTTTGGTGTGACTGAGGCGGTTGGTTGAGTTGCTTGTTGAGGAGGATAACTTTGTTGAGCATATAAGGCAAGTTGTTGATTTTTCGGATATGTAGGTGGAGCAATTTGAGCACGGAGAATCCTTTCCCAATCAACTTCCTTTTCATGAGGCTTCAAGTAATCGTACAACAATCCATATGTAGAATGATGCATATTCTTCGCTTGACGGAGAAAAAGGACATACTTCTCCCATTCAGGACCAAGACTACTCAGGAACTTAGTATTCATTGCAATTCTTGGCATGATGATGTTGTGTTTATCCAAATCATTGATGATGTCTGAAAAATGATGATGATAAGACTCTAGTGTCTCTCCAGGTTCAATCATGAAGTGTTCATAAGTGATGTGCCCGGTTGGTGCAAGTTTTAAATTTATAAAAGGTGAATTACCAATATTACCAATAACACATACGAGCAAGTATACTCGTCCGTTATAGCAAGATTATGAAGGTAAGTCGGGATCGATTCGCGAGGATTTGAGTGAATCTAAGCACAAGTTTGAATTAACGGAGTCTATCAAAAACATATAACAAAGCAAATAGATATAATGAAATTCAGATGATTAAAAACTACACTTGCTTAAACTAGTTTCATATCATAGATTAATGTGATTGTGTTAACTACTTAACATGTTGGTTGTGATAATTAGTTGAGAACTAACCTATTGTTCTTACAAGTTAAACCTTCGTCAAGATTTTAGTTCATAAAAACAAGCTTTAAGTTTAACCAATCAATTCAAGATCAATTCAAGTTTCATAAGTCTACATACATAAACTTAAACACAAAAACATCCACTTGTTCATCAAATTGCTTAAGAAATGGTCAATACAAAAGGTACCCGATCATAGACAAAAGGCTACAATTAATTTTCAACAACTAATCTTACGACCATTTAGATGTTTCCAACCAATCCAATTTGATAATCAAAAGCGTTTCTATTACAACCACACCTTATTTCCTTTGTATAATCAAGAATAATGGGTAAAACAATCATCCATAGACAAAATGATTATGACTAGTTGAATAATACGAAGTTCTTTCGACCCCAACGATAATTACCAATTAGCCAAACTTGATTAACAAATGTCACTATGAAACTTTAGCACAATTGGATCTTAGAATCAACTTGAAATTGAATTAAAACATGTTAACACAATCACTAACTAATCATATAATAATCAACATCATTTAAGCAAGTGTATAAAGAAACTAGCCACTCATAGCAAACATGAACATAAACTCATAACTTTGATCATTAGAAAACATGATTAAAAGTCTTACAATGCTTGGAATAAGATTACAAATGATGAAGTAATGATTCCCAAAGGATAGTGGTGGACTTCTTAGTATTTTGGCTTCCAAAGGTGGAACTTCGGAACTCCAAACTTCTCGGATTTCTAAGGACGAATTTCGGGAGGTTAAGGCTTGGTTTGATGAGTGAGAGCTTTGTAATTTAAGTGTGTCTCATATGCTCACAATTAGCCTCTATTTATACTAATTCCAAGGCCTAGGGTGTTAAATGCTTGACTTGGCCTCCAAGGAGTAAGGAAGGGACTAGAATACACCAAGAGAAGGACCTAGAATCGTTTGGATGCAAAGGGAAGCTTAGTGATGAAGATTTGACAGCTGCAGCTTCTCCAACCGGATCGGTCATACTACCAACCGATCCGGTTGGTCTTCAATAATAACACATCGACCGATCCGGTTGCGGGTTGCGACCGATCGGTCGGTTATGGCAACAACATTAATTCGACCAAATGCCAACCGATCCCGGTGAAGGTGTAACGGATCCGGTTGGATCTTCGAGATATGAAACTTGATCTTTCTCTCCTTACTCGACTTGTAGAACTTGGTTCTTCAATCACTAAGGTCTTCAAAGGTACTTGGGATATGGCTTTCTTGAGGCGGAATCTTCGATTAGCGCATATTTCCATATTTTCCTCCATTTCCACGCACTTGGTTATAAATACTAGACAAACATCTCTAGATACGATTAAGTACTAAAATCACACAAATATAACCAAATAACATATATAAAAGTACACACAATGCTACTAAAAACATGCACAATCTGAGTGTTATCAAATTCCCCCACACTTAAACTTTGCTTGCCCTCAAGCAAATCTTGGAAAAACATCTCTGGGACAAGATCGTGATTATGAAAATGTGATGCAAATCAACCAAGTATGCATACGAGAGAAGATTCATCAATTATGCTTTATAAAGGTGAAACATCAAGATGTTTGACAATATCCAACGATTTTCTTGCATGATAAACATTTCAAAACACCTCACGAAAAATAATGGAATATAATTCACTCAATCACTCATTTTTAGTGGAGTAACAAGATAAATCACACTCATTGCTCGGTCATGATTAGATTATTACCATAAGCTTGTACAAGAAACAAAACTCCACCGGCGTGGCGTGAGCACCAAGTAAAACATCTAAAGAGGGCTTTTATTCGGGTTATAATGATAGGCTAAGGGTTAAGGGTATGGATAAGACATGGAATGTTAATGAAATTGGTGTAAAAATAAAATGAAATCAAGTCTAATACCCATGTTTCTAGCTACCAAACATTCCACGAACCAAATAAATGATTATAGCTTTGCTTTCTTCTTTTCCACTTTCCTCAGCTTTTCGCTTTGCCATGTCAATTGTTCTACGATCATAGCACATTGGCTATTATTTCCATACTTTCAACACAAATTTTTTTTTTTTTTTTTTTTTTTTTTTTTTTGAACATAACATAACATAACGCATGGCTCAATCAATCACAAAGAGGTGGTACTCATAATCATTTGAACAATCTTCACTTTCCATGAAACTAGCAACCAACCGTTAGACATTGATAAGGGTAGGCTAAGGTTTAAAGTGTAAAATCTTTTGTATTTTTCGGGTGAAGCAAAATGAAAGGATGGCTCGAGAAGGTGTAACTAGGGTATCTAGTGCTAAAAATGAGCACTACAAATGGGTCCATGTGGGTGGTTAACTAACCGATGAGGCTAGCTAATATATCATTAGATGTAAAATGGAAGGCCATTTGGGTTAAATCCTAAGGTGCCTCTTTATCACACGAATTTACTTAAATCGCACGAATGCAATCTCACTGCGGTCTAGTAATGATTTACAAGCACAAGTTCTAGAATAAATAAAATCACCGGCACACTCATAGCAAAAGATCTAAGCATAAAAGGTGTATGCTAATAAGAAATAGGCTCAAATCCTCACAATTTAGTGGAAAGGGTATAATATGTGTTAGCAAATGTTATCGATCCAAGAATGGATTGCAATAGTAATCGGAACACATCTCGAAGTTTCAAATATTACCAATTTTACCGATTGGAATGATCGATTATTCTAATAGATAATCCTAAAAGTGTGAAAACAACTAGATCACAAGGCAAACAAAATTTTAAATTTTAAGCATGAAAACTCTAATTCTTCCTATTCACCCCCACACTTAAGTTAGACATTGTCCTCAATGAAAACGAACTTCAAAGTATAGAAATAGGGAAAATAGAGATGAAACCAGATATGTCAATGAGTTTATCGACTTAAAATTCTTTCTTCATTCTCAAGGCGTCCACTAGAGAAATCATCACCGCACACAATCTTATAAACAAACAAAGGTTTTATTAAAGGTGGCACCCCCACACTTAAGTTCAACCAAAGGTTAAGACTTTGGGGAGTGACCACGAAAATCAAATCAAAAACACGGGTTGCCTCCCGAGAAGCGCTTGTTTTATTACCGAGTCATCACCGACTCGATTCTTCCCGATTGATTCATTGCAAGGCAGCTTTGAACATTTATAGAGTTCGGGATGTACATGAATTCTTCACAATATCTTCAATATCGTCCCTGCATTTAATTCATTGATTGGTTTCCATGGAGCAGTTTGTGGAATTCTTCCAGAAATGGTGTTACAAAGGTGATAGTTTAATTCATTCTCATGGTGTCTCGAGACACCGCCATAATGAAACTTCATTCGTTTGCTCCTTGTCGTAGTATAACTTGATTCGGTGTCCATTAACAATGAAACTTCCACCTTGTTTGTCATAGAGTTCGACATACCCGGATGGATATCCATGTTTAACGACATATGGTCCAAACCATTTTGGTTGTAACTTAGGAGCTTTGAATTTGAATTTCATGTTAAAAGCGAACTTTATCTCCGGCTTTGAATTCTTTCCGAATTCGTAGCTTTTATCATGATAAGCTTTTGTTACGGCTTTATACGGTTTGGAGTTTTCATAAGCTTGAGTCTTAATTCATCGAGTTCGTGCAATTGCGTAAATCTTTTCTCCGACTATTTTGAGATCGGTGTTACATTGTCTCGAGCGCCCAATAAGCACGATGTTCAACTTGAGCGGCAAATGACAAGTCTTCCATACAGTGAGTGCATGCGGAGTTGTACCAATTTGTGTTTTATAAGCCGACGAAATGCCCACAGAGCATCATCAAGTTTTCTTGCCCATAAAGACGGATTGTCTTTTACGGTTTTCAAAGTATTCTTTTGAGAGCTCTGTTGGTATTTTCGACTTGTCCACTAGTTTGTGGATGATAAGCGATCGCAAATCGATGATGAACTCCATATCTTTTCATGGTTTTCCATTTGTTGATTGCGAAATGAGTTCCACGATCGCTTATGAGTGCTTTGGGAATTCCATAACGAGCTAAAAGCTTTTGAGAAAATTAACGACGATACGAGCATCGTTTGTTGGTAAAGCTTGACACGCCCATTTGGACACGTAATCTATAGCAACGAGAATGTATTGAATTTGTGGGATTTAGGAAAGGTCCCATGAAATCTATTCCCCAAATATCGAATATTTCACACACTTGAATGCTTGTTAATGGCATTTCATCCCTTCGAGAGAGATTGGTGGTTCTTTGACAAGCGTCACGCTTTGAACAAGTGTATGTGCTTCTTTGAATATTGTTGGCCAATAGAATTCAGCATCAAAACTTTCTTAGGCTGTGGTGGAAGGACCATAATGTCCCCAGTTGGGCCATGGTGACATTAGTCAAGAATTTTACGAGTTTGGAACCAAAATACATCTTGGATCATCCCATCGGGACACATTTTGAAAAGATATGGCTCTTCCCAAAAGTAGTATTTGAGTTCAAAAGAATTTGCTTCTTTGAGCATGAGTTAGTCCTTTTCGAGAATTCCTCCGTGAGGTAGTTCGCAAAGTCGACAAACCAAGGATCGTCATTTCCGTCGATGGTCATGAGAGTTTCATCGGAAAATAATCATCGATTTCTTCTTCTTTCAACTCTTCAAGATTAGGATTTTCGAGACGAGATAAGTGATCGTGACAAGATTCTCTGCTCCTTTCTTGTCTTTGATTTCGATGACAAATTCTTGGAGTAACAAAATCCATCGAATAAGGCGTGGTTTAGCGTCTTGCTTGGTGAACAGATATTTGAGTCTTTGAATGATCGGTAAAACGATCGCTTTTGAGAGCACAAGATATGATCCGAATTTGTCAAAGGCAAAAACGACGACTAGTAATTCCTTTTCGGTGACGGTATAATTTTCTTTGGGCACTATTCAAATGTCTTCTTGGCAAAATATATAGGCGAAAGTGTTTCCTTGGCGTTGTCCTAAGACACTCCAACAAAAAAATCGCTTGCGTCGCGCATAAGTTCGAAGGTAGTGACCAATTAGGTGAAACCATGATCGGAGCACTAGTAAGTTGAGATTTCGATGATTCAAAGCTTTTATGCAATCGACATCGAAGTCAAAGATAGATTCTTTCTCAAGAAGTTTTGTCATTGGACGAGATATTTTGGAAAAATCTTTGATGAATCGTGGTAAAACCCGGCATGTCCTAAAAACTTCTAACGGCTTTGGCGTTGGTTGGTGGTGGAAGTTTTGAGATGACATCGACCTTTGCTTTGTCGACTTCCATTCCGGCACTAGAGATTTTGTGGCCAAGCACAATTCCTTGGTTACCATAAAGTGGCATTTCTCGATTGAGAACAAGATGTGCGACTTGCATCTTTCGAGCATTTTATCTAGATTAGAAAGGCAAGCTTTGAATGACTCTCCAAAGATCGAAAAATCATCCATGAAAACTTCCATGGAGGTTTCAAGCATGTCTTGGAAGATGGCGATCATACACCTCTCGAAAAGTTGGGTGCATTACAAAGACCAAAAGGCATACGCCGATATCGAGGTTCCAAAAGGATAAGTAAAGGTGGTCTTTTCTTGATCGTTAGGATCGATGGGAATTTGGAAATATCACGAAAATCCGTCGAGGAAACAAAAGAATTTATTTCTGCTAGTCTTTCAAGCATTTGATCCATGAATGGGAGTGGAAAATGATCCTTTTGGTGGCTTTGTTTAACTTACGATAGTCAATACAAACACGCCAACCGGTGGCAGTTCTAGTTGGAACTAGCTCATTTAGCTCATTAGTTACAACCGTCATTCCTCCTTTCTTTGGAACACGGTGAATGTGGCTTACCCAAGGACTATCCTCAATTGGGTAAATGATTACGACATCAAGAAGTTTAATGATTTCCTTTTAACAACTTCTTTCATGTTGGGATTGAGTCTACGTTGACGTTCTACCACAGGTTTAATCCTTCTTCTTGAAATTGATTTTGTGTTTGCAAAATTAGGACTAATTCACAGGATATTAGATGTTTTCAAGCAAAAGCTTGTTTGTGATTTTGAGTACGGAAACTAAACTTTCTTTCTCATCATCCTCGAGCAATGAAGATATGACTCTTGGAAGAAGTGAGTTCTCCTCGGATAAGCATATTCAAGATGATTTGGGAGAGGTTTGAGTTCGAGATCCGTGGGTGGTTCTTGATAGAGGATTTTATTCGCATTTTTCATTGAAAGTGATTTCCTCAAAATTTTCTTCCTCTTCCTCTATTTCTTCTTCTTCCGAGTTATCTTCTTCAAATTCTACTTTCATGAAATCATCAAATTCTTTGTCAAAATCTGTTTCATTGATTTTTCGAAGTAGTCATGAATGGATCGGATTCGATTCGAGAATGCATCTAATTCCTCATCGGTGACTTCATCAATAACATCGACGTTAAAACAAGTGTCATCACTAGAATGTGGGTAGCGCATTGCTTTATCGATAAGAAAAGTGATTCGATCTTCCCAACTCAAGGTTGAGTTCTTTTCCTTTAACTTTTATGATTGCGTCGGTGTTTAGGAAAGGTCTTCCTAAAATGAGTGGGACTTTACTATCTTCTTCCATTTCCAAAATTACAAAGTCTACGGGAAAATGAATTTACCGACTTGAACAAGCATATTCTCAAGAATTCCCACGGGATATTGATAGGAATGATTTGCCAATTGGATGCTCATTTTGTTGGTTTCAGTCGTTGTTGCACAACTTGGAATAGAGTGAATAAGGCATCAAATTGATACTTGCGCCAAGATCGGCTAAAGCATCACATTTAACGTTATTCCAAAGTACATGGAATCGAAAGCTCCCGGGATCTCCGAGCTTTGGTGGAATTTTGTTTTGAACTATGGTGAGCATTCTTCGTTAAGAAAAGTTCGATATTTGCTCAAGCTTGCTTTTGTTATTAAGAAGTTCTTTCAAAATTTCCGTAATTGGGCATTCCGCTATAACATCAACGAGAGGAACATTGAGTCTAACCTCTTTGATTATTTCGATAAACTTCTTATAACGCTCTTCCATCTTCTCTTTCTTTAGGCGTTGAGGATAAGGAATTTTCGATGTATACGCCTTGACGGGTGGAATGTCTTTCTTTTGGTGGTTTGAGTTGTGTTTGGTTCTTCGTTTTCATCCTCACTATCAGCGGTGACGGGAGTATTAGGATTAGGTGGTGGATCGTGCGAGACCACTTCTTGTGAAAACTGACATTGATATGTTCATTTCGTGTTTGGGGTGGACGATGCGTCTTATCATTTGATGGTTTTGGATTGGATTGAGTGTTACTTGGCAATGAACCGGATGGTCTAGAGGAATGTTGGTCGAGAAAGTGCGCTAAGCTTGTTTTCAAGATCTTGGATAGATGCTTGATGATTTTTACATCCTTGCTCAACTTTGGCTTTAAGATTGAAAAATTGATTTTGATAAAATCATTTGCGGATTTTGTCCGACACGAATTCTCTCATGGTTTTTGAATTCGGTTTCTTACGTATTTTTGTCGGAACTTTGGTGTGGTGGATCGTCGGTTCATGGTTGAGAATCACGGTTGTCATCCCTTGGTCGGCGATCTTGCCAATTCGCATTTCGACCGTAATAGTTACTACGATATCCTCCTCCACAAGTATCCTCCTTGAGCGTAATTTGCTTCTCCTTCTTTTGGTCCACCCATAGGTTTATCGTCTTTTCGGACGATGGGTGATTTCCCACAATTGTTGCATCCGTCTCGCATGTCTTTCATCTCATCTTTGATATCCTTGTATTGCGAGTTGATTTGTGAGGTTAACGCTTCCATCTTCTCCATGAGTTTTGAGGTATCGGTGTTTTCGGCAAAAGCAACGGTTTTCGGAGAGGTTTGGTTTTGGAATCTTTGGACCAATCAAGTTTAAGAAGTACTCGATCTTGAGCAATTGATGTGCATCGTTGGGAGTTTTATAGAGAAAATTCCTCCGACATCAAGGATGCCTTGAGAGATTTCATCAGGTCCATGGTAAAAGATTTGGATAATGGTTCCTTTTGATAATCCATGTCCATGACAACTACTGAAGCAAATCTTTCATTCGAAACCAAGCTTGACAAGTGATTCATTTGGGTTTTGGTTGAAAGCGAATTTCTCCCATTAATCGATCAAACATGGCGGTGGAAAGAATCGGCTCACAAAAGCTTGCCTCATCTCCTCCCAAGTATTGATGATTCACGGGTTAATTCATTGTACCATACTTTAGCATCTCCGCGAGTGATGATGGGAAAAGTTTGAGTTTGATGGCATTGACATCGGTGTCGCCATAACGAAACATTCCATAAATTTCGATGAATTCGCAATGTGCTTATGCGGATCGGCCAGCGCACGACCATCGAATTGTCGGTCTTTGATCATAGAAAGGTGATGTCCCTTCACGGTGAAGTTGTCACCAAGGTTAATAGCAACAATAGCACTTTCGGTGTTGGTGCTCTTGTTCGTTTGTTCCCCATAGGTTGATCGTCCGCCATGGGAAAAGGTAAATTGGTGAAAGGGTTGTAAACAACTTTGGCTTCAATGAGGTTATCAAATGGTGGGTTTGGTACTCTTGGTACACGGTTTTCCAATGGTATGAAACGTGTTCTCCTTCTTCTTCGAATCAAGCGTTACGGGTTGGTAAGAGGTGTAATTGGTTCTATTCCTCACGCTCGAGTGTTCATACAATGTCCTAGAGAATCCGGGCAATATCTAAACACACGGACAAACAACAAAAGCAGTTTATATGGAGCAGAGGAAGGTAACCGGATCGGTTGCGGGATGCGACCGATCGGTTAGACTGTTGAATGATGGGTAAACTCAGTAACCGATTCGGTTGAGGGCAACCGGATCCGGTTAAGGTTTCGTGAAGCATTTTTTTTTTTTTTTTTTTTTTAGAATCGGTGAGGGAAATTCAAGAACTTGTTGAAACACAATCAAATCCCCGTGGCGTAAAAACTTGATGTGCCGGTTGGTGCAAGTTTTAAATTTATAAAGGTGAATTACCAATATTACCAATAACACATACGAGCAAGTATACTCGTCCGTTATAGCAAGATTATGAAGGTAAGTCGGGATCGTTCGCGAGGATTTGAGTGAATCTAAGCACAAGTTTGAATTAACGAGTCTATCAAAACATATAACAAAGCAAATAGATATAATGAAATTCGGATGATTAAAACTACACTTGCTTAAACTAGTTTCATATCATAGATTAATGTGATTGTGTTAACTACTTAACATGTTGGTTGTGATAATTAGTTGAGAACTAACCTATTGTTCTTACAAGTTAAACCTTCGTCAAGATTTTAGCTCATAAAAACAAGCTTTAAGTTTAACCAATCAATTCAAGATCAATTCAAGTTTCATAAGTCTACATACATAAACTTAAACACAAAAACATCCACTTGTTCATCAAATTGCTTAAGAAATGGTCAATACAAAAGGTACCCGATCATAGACAAAAGGCTACAATTAATTTTCAACAACTAATCTTACGACCATTTAGATGTTTCCAACCAATCCAATTTGATTATCAAAAAGCGTTTCTATTACAACCACACCTTAGTTCCTTTGTATAATCAAGAATAATGGGTAAAAACAATCATCCATAGACAAAATGATTATGACTAGTTGAATAATACGAAGTTCTTTCGACCCCAACGATAATTACCAATTAGCCAAACTTGATTAACAAATGTCACTATGAAACTTTAGCACAATTGGATCTTAGAATCAACTTGAAATTGAATTAAAACATGTTAACACAATCACTAACTAATCATATAATAATCAACATCATTTAAGCAAGTGTATAAAGAAACTAGCCACTCATAGCAAACATGAACATAAACTCATAACTTTGATAATTAGAAAACATGATTAAAAGTCTTACAATGCTTGGAATAAGATTACAAATGATGAAGTAATGATTCCCAAAGGATCGTGGTGGACTTCTTAGTATTTTGGCTTCAAAGGTGGAACTTCGGAACTCCAAACTTCTCGGATTTCTAAGGACGAATTTCGGGAGGTTAAGGCTTGGTTTGATGAGTAGAGAGCTTTGTAATTGAAGTGTGTCTCATATGCTCACAATTAGCCTCTATTTATACTAATTCCAAGGCCTAGGGTGTTAAATGCTTGACTTGGCCTCCAAGGAGTAAGGAAGGGACTAGAATACACCAAGAGAAGGACCTAGAATCGTTTGGATGCAAAGGGGAAGCTTAGTGATGAAGATTTGACAACTGCAGCTTCTCCAACCGGATCGGTCATACTACCAACCGATCCGGTTGGTCTTCAATAATAACACACCGACCGATCCGGTTGTGGGTTGCGACCGATCGGTCGGTTATGGCAACAACATTAATTCCGACCAAATGCAAACCGATCCGGCTGAAGGTGTAACCGGATCCGGTTGGATCTTCTGAGATATGAAACTTGATCTTTCTCTCCTTACTCTGACTTGTAGAACTTGGTTCTTCAATCACTAAGGTCTTCAAAGGTACTTGGGATATGGCTTTCTTGAGGCGGAATCTTGATTAAGCGCATATTTCTACATTTTCCTCCATTTCCACGCACTTGGTTATAAATACTAGACAAACATCTCTAGATACGATTAAGTACTAAAATCACACAAATATAACCAAATAACGAGATATAAAAGTACACACAATGCTACTAAAACATGCACAATCTGAGTGTTATCAATAAGCCAAGTAAATTTTGGATTCCAAATCCTCCGATTGAGTATGATCCTTCCATAAGAAGATGAATATGGTCCCACATTTCCTTTGCGGTCTTTTGAGCATCAACACTTGAAGAATTGGGTTAGGTAATCCTAAAGGATATATTGCATTGCAAGCTCATACGCTTCATAGTGTAGAAGTTCTTGAGGATTCAATTACGCTTGATAGCAATGTTCGTTTGTTCATCTCTTGGTGGAATGACATTTGGATCTCCGGGTACAATGACAATAGGCATCTCAAATGGACCTTTCAAGATAACCTTTTAAGAACTTTCCATGTGGCTTCTTCAAATCACAAAACCTAAAGAACCTTATCACCCATTGATCGTAGTTTCGGAGTGAGCATTGGAGGTCTATCAAGTGATCGACCTCATGAATTGATTGTTGGTCGCTTAAAGCTTCACACATCTTTGCAAACCAAGTGGGTTCCTTCATAGTGTTCCTTGATGGATGTTGATTGAAATCATTTGTGTAGGGTTGAACTTGAAGACTTGGCGGTGTTTGAACCATTTGTGGTGGAGGAATTGCTCCAAGTTGTGGAGTATGTTGTTGATTAAATTGTTGTTGATTCCATTGTGGATGTTGTGGACTTAGTTGTTGTTGTCGTTGAGGATAAGTGTAAGGGAAATAGTTAGAGTATGGTGGTTGAGACATGTTGAAAAACTTGTGTTGGTAAAAATGGATCTTTGTAGTCGAATGAACCTTTGATGAAGAAGTATCCTTAGGCGGAGAAATCACAATAGCCAAGTAGCACTTATGCGTAAAAACACCAAAGTTACGCGTAACAATTAGGAGTTACGCGTAGTTTTAGCTTACGCATAAGTAGGGAAAAGACGCTAAAGTTATGCTTAGACAAAAGTTAGGCGTAGAAAGTTAGGCGTAGGATTATCTTATGCGTAAGACTATGCTTAGGCGTAAGAAAAATCTGATGCGTAGGATTTCTACGCGTAAGCTTTATGCTTATGCTTAAATTTAGGGTTTTATCCCAAGTGATCTTTTACACTTCACAGTGCAAAAGATATCCAAATTCGATGTATTTTCAGACTTATCCAAGTAAGAAAACACGGAGTAAACCACGAAAATGAAGATCAAACCAAGGAATAACTTACGCGTTGGATTAGGGTTTTGCTACGCGTAGGATTACTCGTAATTTTTATTTTGCTCAAAGATGTTTCTAAACTAGTTTTTGTGTGATAAAATAGCTTCAATAACACCAAAAGACACAAAAGTGTGAAACTTGATGATCCAAAGCTCTTAAAACAGTTATGCGTAGGACTTAACCCTCATTCAAAAACAAGTAGAAAAACAATGATCCACACATAAAGTTCCAAACGTTTTGCCAAAAACAGTAAGTTTAACACCTTGTAACGTTGAAAGGACAAGAATCTTGGATTAAAAGTGTAAAAATACGTTTTGATCAAGCCAAAGTTTGGATACATAAGTTAGCGTGAGACCAAAACTCACTTCAAACAATACGTTCACTCAACTATTAGGCGATTGATACCACTGTTAGGTCACAAGTTTTACAAACACAAGTAATATAGAAAGAGATAGAGGCGATTGAACAAGATCCAAACACACACACACGATAATAAGGCACGGTTATGCGTAGATGTGAGTGAAAGAGAATTACTTGAACAACCAACCTTCAAATATTCTTCTAATCTAAAACCTGATAAAAACAACAAAAATATTCTTCTAATCTAATTTTCTTTCAACATGGCAAGTACATTTCTTCCATCAACACTTTTATCTTTCAAAATTCAATATTTTTCCGATCAAGTGTTGAGGGGGAGAAAATATTCACTTAAATGTTTCAAAACATATGTGTACTTGCATGTTATTATATCCCGGTTGTTTCTTTTATCAATGATGGTAAACTTTTCTGGTTTAATGACACTCCTCGGACTAAAATTTATAACATTTCATTATTTTCTTAAGTCGAGGGGGAGTGTCGTCAAGTTTCTTTCTTAAAATCTTTGTTTGGTAACCAAAATGGAAGTTAAATGGCTTTGTATGTAAAATTAAAAGGTGGAGGGACCAAAACTAACAAAATGTTAAAGATATTTTAATAAAACACCTCCCCCTAACTTCCACTTCACATTTATTACTCTTAACCTAACATATCCTACGCATACAAATCATTCAAGAAATCCGTGTTTTGGATCATCAATTTGTAAGTTGTTTTATGATCTTAACGTGTTTACAAACATTGGTTTTGATTTTTATACAAATCCAACGGTCAAATTGTTGTCTATGATTGATTTGGTGTTCTTACGCATATGTGTATGAACACCTAATCAAGAATGGGTGTTTGTGATTAAAAGGATAGTGTCAAAATGCTTTAATAACATCAATGATATCTTTTCTATCATCAAAACGAACCCAGAAACACGAATTGTTTGGTTTTCAAAATTAGTGTTTATACGTGGTTTTGGGTGTTTTCAAATGTGTATGTTTCTGGTCAAAAAGATTGTTGTGAATTGTTTATATCATGCTGTATTAAAGATTTCCAGGCCCTATAACAACCCAGAAACACTAATTGAGTCAGAATTAGAAATTAGGGTTTAAAGTTGTTGAGTTTGGGTATTTTTGATTCACCACGATTTAGATGTTATAAATCCGTTATTAGACTCTCATAACATCCATGACCTACCGTAATTGAATTGGTGCTAATCCTATGGTTAAAACTATTATCGTAATTCATAACCCTTGGGGTTTTGACCCACGCGTAAGTGTTTCACGCATAAATATTTAACAAGCTCTCATGCCATGATCGATTTTAGAATGAATATATGTGTTAAGATTGATGATATGATGGTTTTATTTCGGCTTGCTACGCATAAAATTCAGAATCAAGGTTGATTGTTACTCACGCATAAGGATTACCTTACGCGTGGCGATTATGCATAAGAAAAATCCTACAGCGTAACTACTACGCATAAGGTTCTACAATGGGACTACGGCGTATCTTGTGAAGGATATGCGTAAATAGTGACTCTACGCATAAGGTCTACTCTTACGAGTAAGCCTTCGCGTAAGGTTTTATACGCCCTGGCGTAAGCCCCACGCATAAGGACCCCTTTTCCCACGCGTAACATTTCACGCGTAAGTAAGGATCCCACGATAAGCCTACGCCACGATATACTTCTTACATTTACGCGTAACTTTGCCAAATCTACGCCTAAGCCTTTATTGACCTTCGTTATGAATTGTTACGTGTACAAACTGGTTAATAAACAAATCATATCATCACGAATCCAATAATGTCACTAATAAAATTAAACGTTTGATATGTTGTGAACTATAAGTGATAACATAAACTTTAAAACTTAAAGTTAACTAACTCACGAAACATTTCACGACGTCATTGGACTATTGGACATACAAGTGACTTAGGCTCGTAACTGATGACGTATACTCTACATCCGGGTTATGAACCCGACCCAAAGCCCAATCTTAATAAAGTCCAATACGATGT
This sequence comes from Chrysanthemum lavandulifolium, assembly GCA_022545495.1. Classification (NCBI taxonomy): domain Eukaryota; kingdom Viridiplantae; phylum Streptophyta; class Magnoliopsida; order Asterales; family Asteraceae; genus Chrysanthemum; species Chrysanthemum lavandulifolium. Next base: position 214,621,970 of record CM040244.1, read on the forward strand.
GGGCTACGCTGATAAGCGTTTAGGCCCTCGGGGGCCCAAATACGCATCTATTTACGGAATGGATGTGGGATATCTTCTAATCAAAGAGATAATCATTCTCAACCGATTAAGGCGGGATACGCCGAAGGTTGAGGAACACGGAACCAACAAGGATTCCGTGCGTATATAAAGGGGATCACACCCCTCGTTTAAGGTACGATTTACAAAACCCTAACTCTCCTTAAAACCCTAAAACCGATTACTTACTCTCACGCCGGAGGATAATCGTGGGAAACAATCCCACGGTAAGCCTAACGGTGTCTTTTGTTTTTAGTGCGCAGGTTCCAAGCAACAATCTTCAATTGGTGTAGAATCCGGAGCTCCAAGCAAGGAACGTCCAACTTTTGCATCAACAAGTGGCGCCATCCGTGGGACCATTCACTAAGAACCAAGAACTAGGATGACGAAGCGATCGCAAGCAGATTTTACTGGAAAGAAGGTGCAATGGGCAACCCCAAGCGAACTCGGAACAACCGGTCTTGCTAAGAATCGGGATCATGCCAAGATTCGGCCTTCCTCGGTGGAGCCACTCTGGGACAACCCTGACAACAACGACTACCACCGGCACGAGACCCGCCGCGCACTCCTTTTACTCCACTCCAATCGGTGCTAGAAGCTAACTTCACAAAGCACCCAACGCACCCGCAGAAGGGGCAGTGTTGATGTAAACAGATACCCCTGCTCTAGAGGGAGTCGTTCGAGTAGAGCCAAGTAATTTTGTCTCTCAAAATTACGAAGCCTGGCCGTCCTCATGCAAGAGGAAGCAAAGAAAAGACCAAGTCAAAGCATGCATGCTCGACTAGACTTTGGCCCGTAGTTTGAGATATCTCCAGCGTCGTCATAAGGAGAGACGCGGGAAGGGCAATCGCCGACCCCGGTGTTCAATAGAATTGGGAGGAGAGTTGAGGAAGATATCGTCGACTTCTGCCCCATGACCGAAAGTGAGGAAGATGAGAAGCGCACCGGTGTCCATACTAGACTCGGTGGCCGCGAGTACAAGATAGATTGGGGAGCGATATTCCCAAGTGAGAGCCCCCAAGCACGAATTGCGAGGATAACCGTGAACGCCGAAGGGAGAGGAACTATCCTCTAGTAATTCCTCGAACAAAGTGAGGGCGATGAGACCGGACATTGGAAATCGAGAAGAAAAACCGTGACCAAGAAGAGGAGGATATGTCTCTCCCATGGCGTCGTCGGAAGGTAGATCGTTCACTAGGCGTATCGGTGATTTTTCGGAGAACAAAAGAGGCGCATGCCTACTAATGTTAAAACCTATGATGGAGCAGGTGATCCTGATGATCACCTAAAAATTTTTGAATCAGCAGCAACCATTGAAAATTGGCCACAACCTGTATGGTGCCACATGTTCAATTCCACACTAGTGGGGAATGCGCGGAATTGGTTCAACAAGCTTCCACGTAGAAGCATCAATGGCTTTGAAGAGTTGAGGAAGGCATTCCGCCTAAATTTTACTCAACGAAAAAAGTGCGCTAAAACCCCATTGAACTTGCTAGAGTCAAGCGGCGCCAAGGGGAGTCCAAACGCTTTCATGGGCGCTTCAAGGATGAGTGCATGCAAGCAAAAGCATGTCCCGGTACTTAAAATCTCGGGGTTCATGAATGGAATCAACAACCACGAACTTATTAAAGGTTAAATGACAGATTCCCAATCCTTGATGAGGTTATAAGCGTACGGTCCTTCATTACAAGGAGAAGCTGCGCGGCGGATAGCAAGAGAAGCTACTCCAATTACGGTCACAGAACAACACAGGAGACAATCCACGCATCGAATAACAACCGTAATCGAACTATCGCAACCAAGGAATGGGCGCGACAATGACAAATATACCCCGCTTACCAAATCACCGAAGGAAATACTCGCAACAGAGGGTGCTAACTTCCCAAGACCACCACAAATGCGCACTCCAGAGGAGAGGCGTGTCGGCAGTGGATACTGTGATTACCACGCGCAGAAAGGCCACACTACTAACGAATGTGTCCAATTGCGTCAACTCATTGACAAAATGGTCAAAGAGGGGAGATTGGACCATCTGGTCAAGAATATCAAGGAAGGGAAGGACAAGCAAAAAAGTAGCAATAAGAAAGAAACGCCTAAGGACAAGCCCGACACCATTTACATGATACAATCATGGCAGCGGGTCACAAAGCAGAGGGTAAGTCAGGATTTTTCGCGGGGAAAAGAAATTTCATTCCCCACCTTAACCGCGAACAACGCGGTGGTAGAACCACTTACTATAGAGATAAGCGCGGGGGGTCACGATATCCACCGCATGTATGTTGATGGTGGAGCCTCCGCTGACATCATGTACGAGCACTGCTTTAAGCGACTGCGTCCTGAAATACGCAACCAGTTAACCCCAGTTGGAACAGCGTTGACCGGTTTTACAGGGGAGAAGATATGGCCTATGGGACAAATAAGATTACCTGTCAGCATTGGAAACGCAGAACACTCCGCTACGGCATGGATGGAATTTATGGTGATTAAATCTCCCTCGCCATATAATGGCATTATTGGGAGACCAGAATTTCGACTATGCCAAGAAGGTCGATCAACGGCGCATGGGATGCTTAAGTTCCGGTGGAAGGTGGTATTGTTACTCTTTACAATACCACTATACCACAACGAGAATGCAACACGATTGCATGCGAGACCGCACCAACAAAGACCTGGACTACGTAATTCCACATCTGAAAGTATCAATCCACCCAGAATACCCAGAGCAGGAAATTGCCATTGGAGGATCACTATCAGATACTGGCAAATCAGCTGTATGTGCGCTCCTGCAAAAGAACTTAGACATTTTTGCATGGGAGCCAAAACACATGACTGGAGTACCGCGCTCAATCACAGAGCATAACCTGCGAATCCGACAAGGATACTACTTTGCGCGCCAGAAGAAGCGGGCCAAGCCCCGGCGTCGCAAGCAATCTGGTCAAGTACACAAGTTGGTAGATGCGGGGATTATGCGCGAAGTCTATTACCACGACTGGCTTTCAAATCCAGTAATGGTCAAAAAGGGCGACGGTAGCTGGCGAATGTGTGTTGACTTTACGGATCTTAACAAAGCATGCCCACAGGACTGTTACCCACTACCAGAAATAGACTGGAAAATAGAGTCTCTGTGCGGGTATCCACTGAAGTGTTTTCTAGATGCGTACAAGGGGTACCATCAGATTCAGATGGCTAAAGAGGATGAAGAAAAGACGGCCTTCCACACAGGCCAAGGTGTTTACTGTTACACCAAAATGCCTTTCGGTTTAAAAAATGCGGGGGCCACCTACCAGCGGTTGGTTGACAACGCTTTCAAAAACCAGGTGGGTCGCAACATTGAAGTCTATGTCGATGATCTAGTCATCAAGAGCCATACTGAAGATGAGCTAATACGCGACATTGAGGAGACGTTCAAAACTCTACGAGAGATGAACATGAAGCTGAATCCAAAAAAGTGTACATTTGGCGCTACTGAGGGCATGTTCCTGGGATACCTGATTGAACCTAACGGCATAAAACCATGTCCAGAAAAGACAAAATCAGTCATCGAACTTCCTTCACCGCGCACGTTGAAGGAAGTTCAATCTCTTAACGGAAGTTGGTCGGCTGAGCAGGTTCCTATCAAGTCGTGAAAATCGTTACCACTTTTAAAACACTCAAGAAGTGCATAAAGAAGGCGATTTTAGGTGGACTACGGAGGCAGAGGAAGCCTTCACTCGGCTTAAACAACATCGGCAACACTCCCAACACTCGTTGCACCCGACCGGGAAGAACCGATCATGTATTTGTCATAGCGGAGGGAGCGGTCGATGCGGTACTACTAACGAGATAGGGATTCGGTGCAAACTCCTATCTACTTTATCAAGAAAGCGCTAAAGAAGACGGAGGTGAACTATACGGCCATGGAAAAATTGGTTACGGCATTGGTGTTTCTTTGCTAAGCAGCTACGCCGGTATTTCGAGCGCACCGATAGCGATCATTACCGATCAACCAATTAAGCAGTCATCTCTAAACCGGATGCATCGGTCGACTCGAAGTGGAGTGTATTCTTTGGTGAACACAATATCTCATACCGACCACGCCAAACAATTAAGGGACGATTTCGCGATTTCATAATTGAGAAGCCGACACCAATGAGGCACCCATACCGAATAAGGCGAAACAAGCATGATCCATGGATCTTGTTTACAGATGGATCTTCTTGCATTGATGGTTCGGTACCGGCCTTATCCTTACCAATCCGAAGGTATGGAATTCACCTATGCCTCGCGCTTTGAATTTGACGACAAACAACGAAGCGTAGTATGAAGCTCTACTTCTTTGGACTACGCATCGCAGCTCGAATGGGTGTGCAGAACCTAGAAGCAAATGTGGACTCTCGGCTCGTCGCTAACCACGTATTGGGCGAATACGTAGCTAAGGAGGACAACATGATCCAATACCTGGCCAAAACCAAGATGCTAATCAAAGGTTTTGACAGGTTCACTATCAAACAGGTCCCTAGAGGAGAAAACCGCAAGGCAGATGCCCTGAGCAAGATTGCCTCGACGAGTTTTGCACACCTATCAAAGCAGGTTCTAGTAGAAACTTTGAAAAGTAAGTCTATCTCAGAGATGGAAGTCTCCACAATCATAGAGGAAGACAGTCCTACATGGATGACACCAATCATGGACTTCTAAATAAGGAATGTTACAGGGAGAGCGTAAAGAAGCTCGCAGGATACGGCGCATGGCGCGGCGATTTGAAGTCGAGACAACATCTTGTACCGACGCTCCTTCTTGCAACCATGGCTCATTGTGTGGGCCCTCTACAGCAAATTATGTGTTGCGCGAAATCCATGAAGGTTCATGCGGTATGCATTCGGGACCACGATCCGTTGTGGCGCGTGCCATGCGATCGAGGATATTCTTGGCCCACCATGCACCGGACGCGCGGATTTAATACTGAAGTGTTACGACCGCCAAGTGCATAGACCCGCCCCACGCCAACCACAAAGACGAGCTAACGCCAATAACATCACCTGGCCATTCTACAAATGGGGTATTGACATCGCAGCCCTTTTCCGTCGCGTGGGGATTAAAATTCCTCATAGTCGTCAGAGACTACTTCACCAAGTGGATTGAAGCAAAGGCGGTGGCCACCATCACGGCAACCGGTGAAGCGCTTGTGTGGGATAACATCGTATGCCGTTTCGGCCTTCCGGAGAAATCATCTCGGATAATGGTAAGCAGTTTTGTGACAATCCTTTCGGGGATCGTGTGAAAGTGCGCATCACACAAAGACTGGCGTCTGTTAAACATCCACAAACCAATGGCCTAGTGGAGCGAGCAAATCGAAGCTTAGGCGAAGGAATTAAAACACACCGGAAAAGCACAAAGGGAGGTGGGTGAAGAACTATCACATGTCTTGTGGGCGCATCGCGCCGATCAAAACCGAGACAGAGACACCCCGCTCTCTAGTCTACGGATCGGCCGTTATACCCGGAGATTGGTATGCCAACTATCCGCACCGCCGAGATTAATGTAGCAACTAATGGCGAAGACCGGCGCCTTGACCTGGATCTACTAGAAGAAAAGCGTGGCCTTGTTGCTATACTGGGAAGAAAAATCGAAATCAAGAATGAAGGGATACTATGGCGCTAAGGTAAGAGGTGTCTCCTTCGGACCGTGTGACTTCGTCTATCGCGCTAATGATGCGAGCCACGCGAAGACATGGGTAGCTTGGACCGAAGTGGGAAGGACCCTATGAGGTCATGAAGCATTAGGAACCGCGCGTACAAGCTACAGGCGTGGATGGTCGTGTTGCCGACATGGAACATCTGCAATCTCAAAAGATGCTACCTATAGGATGGGCTATGGCCAAGCGCACAGATGCTGAGGCATTTCACTAAAGTACTCGATAGATAACTATGTTTTTTTTTACTTTTCTTAGTATCATGTTTTTTCTTTTTCATAAACACTTGCAAGTATTAATAAAACGTTGCGGTTTCTAGCTAACTCCGTAACACCATTTAATTTGTTACTTCCATATACTATATGTCTTAACAATTTTTTTTTCATATTTTTGCCTACATGGCGTGCATGCAATATATACACCCACGACGGTCAAAAGGATAAGTTAACCTAATAAACAACTTGTCGAGTAAGAGGGTTGCAAACCCATCGACAACGGATTACGTATCCTTGTTAAACACCTTGTTCACAAGGCGTTGGAATAAGCTTGCGCGCACCCTACGACGGATCTTGTGACTATGCACATGTGCACGTTTAACAAATCGGGAACCAAGACACTTGTTTCCTCGCTCGGTATTCTGATCTGTGCATACCAATAATATACACGATTATACTTAACATTTTTGGATCTTCATACATGATTATGGCGTCCTTGTATTATTCACACTTGCCTATACAAATAACAACACATATTTCTTTTACGCTGGGTATATAGTAATCTGATGCGAACTGTTGTAGTTCTTCTTCCGTTATGTCGGATGTAAAATCAGCTAATTCTTTCACCATGGTGTTATTTTAATCAAACACAAACGCGCAGGCGTGGTTACCTTGGCGGTATTTCAGTTTGACAGCTTGGATCAATGGATAGCTTTGTTAATGGCGGATTATTTTTACTCTGTGTGCAGACGGTGAAAATGAGGTATTGGTGTTATATAATCTTCTTTCTCCACCCGATGGTTGACACGTGGATTCACCTACTTATTACTGTGTGGTTGAGATTGTTTGATGGGACACACAGGCAGTAACTTTCCCCCGATTTCCGAGGCGCTCATTTTCTTTTATTTACGTCTGGATACAATGTATCCAACGCAAATTTACTTTGGCTTCTTTGATACGTTTGGTATATTTTTATCTATGGTTATTAGTCTAGCATCCGCACGCACTGCGCATACTAGACTGGGGGGACATGATGACGTATACTCTACATCCGGGTTATGAACCCGACCCAAAGCCCAATCTTAATAAAGTCCAATACGATGTGGGCTACCGATAGCGTTTAGGCCCTCGGGGCCCAAATACGCATCTATTTACGGAATGGATGTGGGATATCTTCTAATCAAAGAGATAATCATTCTCAACCGATTAAGGCGGGATCGCGAAGGTTGAGAACACGGAACCAACAAGGATTCCGTGCGTATATAAAGGGATCACACCCTCGTTTAAGGTACGATTTACAAAACCCTAACTCTCCTTAAAACCCTAAAACCGATTACTTACTCTCGCGGAGGATAATCGTGGGAAACAATCCCACGGTAAGCCTAACGGTGTCTTTTGTTTTTAGTGCGCAGGTTCCAAGCAACAATCTTCAATTGGTGTAGAATCCGGAGCTCCAAGCAAGGAACGTCCAACTTTTGCATCAACAGTAACAATCATTGACACTGTACATTCAATAACTAGAAAATAAAACCTTCTATTGACTAACGTTATGTCTTTCGATATGTTGGTTCTTTTGGCTAATGTTATTTCAGATCACGACATGGCTGCTCAAATGAATGTGGATGCACCAGAGGTTCTCACTATTGCTGACATCTTCCCTAATGGCTATCCTAGAAAGATTGGAAAGAACAACCTTAGGGTTGACTTTGAAACCCTCACCGCCGAGAATCTTCTTGTCTCATTCTTTGTAGATATTCTAAGGAATCATCCCTACCGAACATGCTCTCACACTCTGCTCTTGTCTCGAAATCTACATTCGAGCAATGCGGAATTCTATGCGAGAGGATCACGGTCAAAGTCGATGTGGTGACACTTAATCACAAACAAGTCACCATCACTCATGCGGACTTACGGGCTGTTCTTCTCATTCTGAAATCGAGCCAAGCGACTTCTTTGCTACACCTCTTGAAGAGCAGTTACGCAATTTCTTCTTGACATTGGCTATGATGAAGCTTGAGGATTATTACTAAGCATTCTCACGTGGAGCTTAAGAACATTCCTCAACCGTGGAGAACCCTCTACATCATCATTACCAAGTCATTTACGGTCGTGGCGGTGGTTATGAGCATCCAAAGCTCATGGAAGCGCAAATCTTACGGTCTCACGATCAATAAGAAGGACATCGAAATCGAAGCAATCGATATGGGAGGACATGATGCTATTTCATAAGAAGCTTGGCTCAAAGATTCCCTATGTCGAGATACAAAGCTTTTGATCCGAGAGCACTTGGACTCAATCACGATATTCCATAGAGGCTCAATGACCCCGACAATCACGACTTGTTGTCCGAACCTATCCTTTCTATCGTAATCAAGGAATCGACAACTAAGAAGCGTGGTGCCGTGTTTGCTGATCACCTTCTATCTAAAGAACTCAAGAAGCTTGAAGCGTATAAAAGGTACCTAGTAGCGATAAAAGAAGGCAAAGTCGGTCATCTTGATGAAAATCTTGAGAACTCCTACTCGGAGAACCGGAAGAGGAAGTCTTTGGAAGTGCAATGAGTTCGAAAGTTATAGGAAGCTTCCCAAAGGAATCCTCCTCGTAAAAGGATTGTTCCGTAAAGGAAGTCGAACCTATTCCCACACCGAACCAAAGAAAGCTTGTGGACAAAAGCTCGAAAGTCTTGACACGGATGAAGAGATTACCTACTCGAAACTACAAGGATGACAATCCTTGATGCCAAAACCTCCAAGTCCTCAAGGCGATAAAGGAAAAGGAAGACTCTGCACTTGTGCCCTATGATGAGAGCTACGAAGAAGAAGAAGAGCTCTTGGATCAATCATCGGGAAGAAGTTTAAATTCGTTAGACACCTTCAAAAGGTGAAGAATTTGCAAAGACCAAATGGGTGGCCCCGGAGGATCAAGTGGTCTGCCCACTCTTCACCGAGATCTGATGCGGTTAATCGACCCGATAAGGGATGCGGTGCCACCACTCTTGTGCAACAACACAAGCTTGTGGAGGATACTATCGAATATGAGTTTAAGAAACACAGGCGAGAAGTCCGAGAAAGATAAAGATCTTGATTATGACAAACATACGGAAAGTCCTACGTTCACGAAGGAAACTTCGAACCGCCTAAGGACCACAGAGTCTCCTCATGTCTCCTCCTCATCGATTCTTCATCTCACTCCTCACCACCACCATCAAAGAAATAAACCAAATCAACATCCAAATCGTGAAGAAAACACCTCGATCTTGGATTTCTCATACACATGAAAGAATTGTGAAAAGTGTCAAATAATTCGTAAAGAAAGACATGCTATCTGAGAAGCTAAACTTTCTCAATCGACAAATACAATATCTACATGGCGAGAATGACAAGATGCAAGAAGAAGGAAGTTTATCCAGAATTCATGAGAAGTAGTCAAGAGGCTGAGCGAAATGATCGAAGGTTACACTAATAAGTACCTTCGAGGATATCGTTCCTAAAGTCACAAAGAAGATGTTTACAGACAACTATATCCGAATCTTATGCGAGATAGCCAAGCAAACTATAAGATCAACAACTTTAACCGTCACAATCAATCCATCGATCCTGTAGTTTTCTCGGATAATGAATTGGTGGCCAAGCTTGTCACACAAATGTCTAAATGTTCGGGACATTTACTTCGATGAAGGAAAATTGTTTCAAGCATTCTTTGGACTACCAACTCAAAGAAGCATGTAGATTCGAGCGAGAAAAGTCTAAGCGTCCTAGAAAGCGATGAAGATAAGGATCGGGATAAGAATGATGAAGCTAAGCGTCGGAAGAAGTCGGTGAATCATCTTCTATGTTACCTCTCTCCAGCGGACTCCTACTCAACAAAGGCCTCCTTCCCGTTCTTCTATAGGTAAACCTCGGGGCGATTCGAGTTACCACCCCGACTCGAGCGGTGATCACTTTGAGTATACGGGTGGTGGCGTTGAAGAGGTCCTTGAGCCCTACAACAACCCACCTCTCCCAAACAAGTCCGAAACCGGAATCATCATCTAGGCCTTGAAAAGAAGAAGAAGAAGACGCCTCTGACTGACGTCGTATCTTGGCTAGATGACGATAAAACTGAAGAATTTGAATGGTTCTCTACACTTGTTAACTCAACTCCCTACCCTGAAGAAGGTCAAGATCTGGTAGACGGTAATACATTGGAGCATTCTAAGATTATGCAAGAAAAGTTCCACGTGAAGAAGATGATGAAATACGAGTTGAGGCGAATCAAGAATGAAGCTTTTCAACTGTGGAAAGATAGCTCAGAAAGTGCCATCAAGGTTGAATATCACCTTGAAAACATTGCTCGAGCTATGTCTAACAACATGGATTGGCTCAACCCGAAGCAAACATCGACTTCACCAAGCGGGACAACCCTCCATACTACACCGATGGTCAAAACCTCTACCAACAATTGGCCAACCGGATGAACCGAGGATTCCATTCGGATATTTCTTCAACAAAGACACGGAATTTCTTCTACATGGTGGCGATGGTTCAAGAAATACGCTACATCGTTGACACTTCCATTCCAGTGACTATATACTCGAGCGCATAGCCATCGAGGGCGTGCCAATCACTTGTTCTCGACAAAGTGAAAGCATACGACCGAGATGCAATGTACGAGGATTCATCATTGGCGGAAGCAGAAGAATCTACTACAAAAGGCTGTCGGGTTGGAAGTCTCAACATGCGGTGTTCGATTACTAAGGATATCGTTGCCATCAAACATGTTGTTCTATCATCTAAGTGGGACTACACCTTCCTAAAGAATATCGTGGTCAAGCGACAAGATGAAAGGATTATGCATTCTATGAAGTCGACTTTGAGAATTTGTCTATCAGCGACATCGAAGACATGTACCTTGCCAAAGTACAAGGTCGCATGAGACAATTTTCAACAGAAGTACAACGTGAATTCATCAAGTCATTGCTCATCTTCATCGGACGCATAGTCATCAAGGGCGTGTAGAAGATCTTGGTTGGCGGTTGAATCTTATCGAACCGTGTCAACTTCACTCCACCTCGCCTAGATCTTCCGACCTCAACCGGCTCTCACAATATACACTCATCGACAAACCTTTGGCGTCGTTTACGCGGTGAACTTCAAAGAAATTGCTTAATGACGTGTAGTGAACTTCACAAGTTTGGGGATCATACTTTGAAGATGGTTAGGGACGGATTGGCCTATAGGTTGAAGGACATACGTCACAAGATTGGGTCTCTAAGCGATGGAATTCTCGGGATCGAAGGGATGTGCGGAGGATCATCAGAATGATTGATGAAACGTTGTTTGAAGGATCGATTCGAGCGTTGGAAAGCTTTGTTGGTGGTGGACCCAGGATTAACATCACCGGCTATCAGCATACTCGCACTCTGGCGACATCACTAGACTTCTCGGTACCCTTGAATTGTTTCCTTCATTATTACATTTGGATGTGTGATTATTTATGTCTATGGCTTGTGCACATAACGATGTACAACCCGTAATTGTCAAGAAAGGACCACGTGGTGCGCTTGATTGCCACAATCCTTATAAAAGGGCGAAAGCTTCTTACCTTTGAGTAAAACCTATCAAACCTTTCATTTTTAAGGTTTTGCTCAAAAGGACAAGTACTTCCCGTATGATTTTCAAAACCTCAACCGTTTATATCACTTGTTGAGGGGAGTATTTGAGTTAAAACTTTGTTCTAAATTGTTCATAGTGGTCATCTTCCATAACACTAGAAATGGTCATATTTATTCTTAACTTTTCAAAAATAACATTTTATATGCCATTTTTGAGGGGGAGAAAATTTATGTGAGAAGAAATATGTTGTGTAAATGCAAATGAATCTTTGTGTAATAGACTTAACCAACGAATTGACGGTACTAAAGCGTTAGTAACTTGAAAAGACTTGTCACAGACGGGTAATAATTTCAAGCTAGTTCACTAGTAATGTAAGCGTGTCTCATGAAAGGACTTGTCCAAGTAGAAAGTACCATTCGAGATACTCTTGGTAGACATGAACTCGACGGGTATGACAACCTTTCAAGGATTGTCTACACCTTCAAGGTAGTTATTAGAGCTAGTTGTCACCTAAAAGCATCAATGTAACTCTTTAACTATGCAACGTAACCGTGTCTCATGGAGATTGTCTATCTTGAGTGGATCAATTCAAAAGTCGCGCTCTTTCCTCATTTGTGCAATTAACCGTTAAAACTCTTAAGCACATGTGGAGGGAGTATTTATGCAAAATCTTATCTCTCACAGTGGTTCAAACATGTTTTCATTTACAAACCCTTTGAGAGATTCTTCTAGCAATGGTTTTAATGGCAACATAGGTTAGTCATGGAGATATAAGGTGACTAAGGTTAGGAATAACCGTCCTATGATCCTTGAGTCGGAGGGATCTACCCAAGGACATCACAAATAGTTAGTACTTAGAAGTCCTTAGGTATGATTATAAAAAGGAGAAAATGAGAATTAGAGAGAAGGAGTTGAAGAATTAAAAGAAATGCAAAGAAAAGGGTGAAAAGAAATAGCCCTCAAATTACTCAACTTAGGGGCGGACAGGGTTCAATTCATATACTCTTGGTTGTCACTTAGTGATGCCGGTATTGAAGATTAAAAGTCGTCATGGACCCGGTGGCGCATGCACTAAACCTTCTTAGCCACTCAAGTTTCTCTCAGCGGAAGCTTGTTTCATTCTCACGGGGAACCCTACGTAAACTATTGGCGTTCTCTTAGAGATCGTTGGTATTGAAGAAGGAGACCTCTCCCTAGTCTCCGCTCGGGAAAACCAAAACGCACTATTGAGTCTAGAGCCACGAGATTCATCAAAAGATCTCTTAGGGACACTTGACATTTCATCATTTGTTGATCAACAAATAAGATCATCGATGATTCATATCGAGTCCTTCACGGATCTTAGCAATGTCGAGAACATTTATGAGAGGTTCTGCTGTGATCCTCGGTGATTGAATGGAAACTCTGCCGGGGTCAACATCAAACAAATTTCGACCACGGTCGTGGTCGCCGGTAACTCCTCGTGGATTACGCTTAGTGTGTCTCAAGCGGTCTGATCGTGAGGTGATGCTTGATGTACCTCGACGACTCATCCGGCTGTAGGTGTACCCGGTACATCGCGTTATCTCACTTGTGGGACTCCAGGTTCGAGAGCGGCCTTTGTGAGAATTAGAGTTGTGTTTTCACACTATCTTGTTAACACTCTTGAAGTTCAAACTTGTAAGTCGGAAACCACTTATTACTAACCGTTTGAAATGTTTTCTTCTTATGGAAGCTCGGATCGGGATGATCGTCTTGATTCTTCTCATGCTCACGCCAACATCATCACTAATGGAAGTTCTATCCAAAAGCAACACAACGATCGGAATGATTCTTAGTCAAATCAAAGAATCTACAAAGTTAAAAGGCTTAAAGAACTTCATCGATCTTGAATTCCAACGTCAAAGAGCGTATGAGCATGTTGAAGAATGACGTGCGGCAAAGCGACACTGAGGCGCACTTGATGCGCACAACAACATACTATCACTTTCATCACAAAGAACAATGATCAAAGAACAAAGTTAAAGATGACGTCAAAGCATAACCGTTCAAAGAAGACAATTTTCTACACCGGGAGATTGTTCAAATCAAGGTAATTCTTCTCTCAAGAAAGAAGATTGTTAGAAGTCGTCGAGCTACTATTATATCAACGCTTCACTGTTCATCACCAACACTTGAGGGGAGATTGTTGGAATCACTCTAAACTATAATTCAAGTGTTAGTTATTCTTATGTAATAGGTAGCTTATTATGGCCTTTATGTTTGTTATTAGCCTTAAGCTTATGTAGAAGGCCCATGAGCTTAGGCCCAAGCCCATAGGAGAAAGGATGGAAACTAGGAGTGTTGCCCTAACTTTCCTCCTATAAATACCTTATGTAAACCTTCATTTGAAGGTTGGTTGTTCAAGTAATTCTCTTTCACTCACATCTACGCATAACCGTGCCTTATTATCGTGTGTGTGTGTTTGGATCTTGTTCAATCGCCTCTATCTCTTTCTATATTACTTGTGTTTGTAAAAGTTGTGACCTAACATTTGTTATCAACAAAACACAAAGAGATCGCTAAATATGAATAAACGTTTTTACGATTTATTTGTATTAACAAGTTTGTTAATCCAATTTATCATTATGTCTACCCCATGTTTGATTGATTGTGTGTATGCTTGCTTCTCTACCATGTCTAGCTAAATTACTTGTGTGTTTGCTTAGATCTATGAAACCTAGTTATTGATTGTTGTTAGGTTGTTTATTGTCTTAATTGATATAAGCTTAAATAGTGCGTTTAGGCTTTCGTTGTATTTAATGCTTGAGTATGCTTTATGATGATATGGTGATCAAATGGAATAGCTTAGGTTTGTCGATTCCATGAATCATATACGAGAGATAACCTCATAGAACTAGGGGATCCGCACACCCTACGACTTTTAGGAATACAACACGTTAAGATAAAGGACGTGACAACTCAACCGACCAATAAAAATAGCTAGGGAGTAATAGTATCTAAGTGAACGCATCTTTAATTATCATACGAGCACACATCAATTAAACATAGCTATCCGTAGTAATTAGATAATTAGATAATTAATAGAAGTAGAGTAATCGGTAGTGTTAGGATTTAGTAAATCCATGTATTAAAGAGTCGGTCACCTAAAGTATATGTAATCGTTAGAAAGCTCGTAGTCGTAGATTATTATAAGTTAAGTAGTATTTAGTTTTTGTAACACCATGGAGGACGGACGGGTCTTTACCCCTGTATGCACGATCCACGGCCCGATCGTGGCGATTTATGTAATGACTATAAATACTCTACCTCCCAGGTAGAGTTGGAGTGATAATAAGATTTTTCTTTTTCTCACTAAAGTTCCCTAAACCTCTAACTTTCTCTTTCTAGAAATCATTATACGCCTATTTGATTGTATGGTTTAGTGTGTTTGTGAAATCCAATATGTTACAAATGGTATCAATTGCCATGGTTTGATCATCTCTTACATATCTTTGGATTTCTAGTGACTTTTAGGTGGTTTTAGAGTTTGAAAAAGTTTAGTGGTTTTTGCATCAATTGGATCATTTCTAGTGTTAAAGTTTGAATCTTGGGTGTAGTTTTGTGTTTAGAATCATTGTATGTGCTTGGGTCTTGAGTTGGTAAGCTTGAATCATCGTGGTTGAGTTGTTTTTGGATTGAAAAGTGGTGTTTATGTGATTTTCTAGCTAGCGACTTGAGCCACGGATAAGTTATCTTGGTAGCGACTTGCTTTGTAATTTGGTAGCGAGTTGTAGTTGAAGGTCTTAGCTAGTTGAGATAGCGACTTGTCTATTGAGACAAGCCGACAAACAATATACTTAGTGGATTCTCCACTACGGGTAGCGACTTGGTGAAAGTTAGCAACTTGTACTTAAGTTTGTTAGCGACTTGGTGTTAGCGATTTGGTG
This sequence comes from Chrysanthemum lavandulifolium, assembly GCA_022545495.1. NCBI lineage: Eukaryota > Viridiplantae > Streptophyta > Magnoliopsida > Asterales > Asteraceae > Chrysanthemum > Chrysanthemum lavandulifolium. The sequence goes on from CM040244.1 coordinate 214,637,412, forward strand.
CTTAGCGAGTTGCTCTTTAGCGACTTGACAACTTAGCGACTTGGTGCTTAGCGACTTGCTGTCAAAATTTTGCTAGCGACTTGGTGCTTAGCGAGTTGTTATTTAGCGACTTGACTGTGTCTTTGTAACTTGGTGCTTAGCGACTTGGTTCAGGTTTTCTTAGCGACTTGGTTGACTCTGTCTGTAATACAGTTCTCTCTTGATTTAGTAAAATCCCGTGAAAGAATCTATTTCCGGTTTAATCATAGAGTTATAAAATCCGTTTAATCATCAACATGTCTACCAACATTCCTACAATAATCTCCCTTTGCTTCGAGGATGTTCAAGCGGTGGTTCAAATACTCATCCACCCATGCTTGTGAGGCCGACTACGACTCTTGGGCTCAGCGAATCAGATTGTCTTGTCTTGGAAAGGAAAATGGGATTAACATTCTCAAATCCATTGATGAAGGACCATATCGGGGTTGAGACTACTAGAGACATAATTGATCTGTTGAAGATGGAACATTGATTTACGGAATGGACGGACCAAAGATGTATGATGAGCTCGATGATAAGGAGAAGAAGAGATTCGATGCATATATCGGGGCTTCTAACATTATCTTGCAAGGTCTTCAAAGACATCTACAAGCTTATCAATCACAACATCAAACAGCGGCTATATGGGATAATGTCAAGATGCTTCTCTCGGGTTCGAATTGTTGTTGAAGATAGAGAATCACAACTATATGATGAATTTGAGTATTTCAAGATGAAAACGATGAGAGTGTCTATGAGTACTATGTAAGATTCCATAAGCTTGTGAATGACATGAGGAACATCAAAATGACTATGCCTAACATTAATTTGAACTCAAAATTTGTGAACAACATGAATCCCGAATGGCACAAGTTTGTCATACATGAAGCTCACTAAAGGATTGAAGAATACAAACTATGAGCAGCTGTATGCCTTCCTTCTCCGAATGAGAGACATGCTACGGAGCAGTTCAAAACCAATCGGGGAGAAACAAGTTCATCTAATGATTCAAGCGCCTTCTACTCGAACATTGGAATTACCACCAAAGCATCTCAAGTTATACCCATGGGTAATGGTAATCACAAACTCATTCCCGATCCTATGTTCAAACAAGGCGATCTTGATGCACACGTGGGAAACTTCATTAATCAATGGCTCTCTGATTAGTCAAAACATGAACTCTCTTCCACACACCAACAACAATCTCGAGCGCATCCAATCCAGCAATCAAGCCTTTATCGGAGATGGGAAGGTTATGGTGCAACCGGTTCAAGAAAGCGATGCGAACAAGGAAGAGGTGGAGCTGGTAGAGGTTATCTTGCAAATCGAATAGGGAAGGAATGGAAACCGAGGTCAAGCAAAACCAATCAAATGTTACAAGCGTGGAGGTGAGGATACATTGCAAGGCGCGCATCGCCAAAACGCCTCGAATCACAGTACTCGGGGATAAGATGTTGCTTGTGCAAGCTCGGGATAATGGTGCGACTTTGGATGAAGAGGTTGTTGTTTTGGCTTAAGGAAAGCTAAGACATATGATGCGAGATGTGGATGAGCAACCAATTCAAGAGATAGGCCATAATCATCGAATGCCTTTCAAGTAGGCGATTGTGATGCATACGACTCGATGTTGATGAAGAACCCTGCACAAACCATTTTCATGGCTAGCATTTCTCCAATGGTCTCTCTAAAGTCTCTTCATCATCACAAGCTGGTCCATCCAAAGACAAAATCATTTCGAGGTATTAAAATTATACGATGAGTTGATGAGCAAAGATACATTACTGGTACAATCAACTGTAATTATTGAGTCGGATATTGAAAATATGGGTAATATCAATGTTGTCCCATATGATCAATATGTGAAACAAAGTGAAAGTGAGATTGTACCAAGTGATGCATCTTCTGCGATCAACAATGATTATGTTTTGATGAATTCACTTGCATGTGCCTCGATGATTCTGTAATCTACGAGGCGAATGCCTATAAAGGCGTGTTGCTATTTATGAACAACGTGCAAAATTTGAGTTGACCACCGTGAGCGGGAAATGGATGACCAAATCGTACAACTATTAAAAAGTAGGTTTAGAAGAAGTATTAAAACAAGATTTAAACTCCTTACAAGAAAAGCTTTCTAAAGCGCTAAGCAAAAACAAGAACTTCAAGAAAATGTTAAAATGCTTAAGCAAGAATTCGATGCTAAAGAATCAAAACTTTTGAATGATTTTCTAATCTAAAAACCTTGAAAAACAAGCTTGAAAATAAGTTATGCGTACAAGGAAATACCATTGAGACGACTCACTTAATCACTAAGCATAGAGTCTTAAGCGATAAGCATAGCATTCCCTTGTTGAGGAACCAAATCCAGAGGTCATTAAAAGGCTAGAAATGCTCATAAGGTTCATTATGATGGCAATGAAATCCTTAAGCCTAGGCAGAAACCTAGTTGTGTTGAGTAATCTTGAGGAAGATAAGAAATCGAGATGAAGTCACCGGGAAAAGATGAACAAGAAACTAGATATCCTAAATGTAAAGAGAAGAAAATAAATATCACACCCCATGCTTACAAGAAGGAGAATTGGATTTTCTTGAACATGTTTAAGCATCGACGTTGTTAACACCGAACAAGTGTTACGGAAAAAGGATTTAGATAAGCAAAAGCGAGAGAATCTTGTTGTAACAAACCTCCTCTTTAGGAAAATGCCTTGATGATCGTGTATCCTCCCAATACACCAATGCATTTAGTTCCTAGGACTATTGCCACTAAAAGCAAGACCTTAATCGGTCAATATGTTATTTTTCAACTATTTGTTGATTTTGAGAAAACTTGTGAAAAGGATCACACCCATGGTATAATCGAAGGGTAAAGGGTTTGAGCAAGCGAAAGAATGTTATTTAAGCGAAGTCATGCCTTTCTTTAAACAACTAAAGATCATTTTGAAAGTCTTAAAAGGGAATGAATTTAGACATTAAAGAAATGGAAAAGGAATTTGATGCAATGATAGTTGAGGTTAATGACTATGAGCGAGCACTAAAATATAATGAGATTGAGAGGAAGAACTTGCATACATTGAATGAGACTCTTATTCTTGAATGTGTTGCTCAAGATGTGTTTTCATCGCTACAAATTGTTCCATTAATGCTTCTCAATTTCATGAATTATCATTGCCTCGAAAGTCTCCATGATCGTGTCATTGAGCTTGAAAAGACTAATTCTAAACTAAATGAGAAAATTGAGCTGGATGATCACGACAATTTGGTTAAACATTTTTCTAACTAGAGGTTGAGCATTTTAATTTATAACTAAAATATCAACATCTTAAAGAAAATGTCAAAACTTCAAATATCAAGACATCCTCGGATGCTCCGAGTTTGATGCGTTTTCAAATTAACAAGCGTGATGAGCAGATTCAAGCTCATTGTAACACGATCGAAAGTTGAAAGCCCAAATCTCTCGATTAAAGGGTCAAAAGAACAATGTATTGGCTCCCGAATGCCTCCTCCTTTAGATTCTCGAATTCTCAAACGTTTCATCTTCAAAACTTAGTAAATGCATTACAAAAGGAAAATGAAAGTTTTCTAGAAGAAAATGAAAAGGTTAAACGTCATTTCAATGAGTTATTTGAATCAATAAAGGTCACTCGTAATAAAAATAACGAACAAATAGCTTCATTGCAAAAGGAAATTGAGAATCGAAGAGCGGGTAAAAGGGAAAATGCCATTGACCAATGGGGAGAATGGTGTATCAAAGGTTCACTCTTGTAATAAATATGCTTTGTCTGTAAAATATGTTCCTCCTCATCTTAGGAATAACAAACTTGCAATTCAAACATATTATTTTCAAAAGATAATCATGCATGTTTATTCAATGGAGTTTAAAGTCTCAAAATCCGATCCTTATCAGTTAAAACCTTTTTCATAATCAAGTGACAATTCTCCCTAAACGCTTTCAAATTCAATTTAAATTTACAGAGATCACAAATATCAAATGATTTGATAATTGTGATTAGGGGAGAATTTGTGATTTAAATTGGATTTAAACTGATAATTCGGTAAATGGTTTTATAAGGATGTACAAGCTCTCCTTCCCACATGTGCCAAAGCGATTTCAAAGATTTCAAATTTTCCATGCACATGTTGAGGGGAGCATCTATCTTAAACCACAAATATTTGAAGCGTGATTAATTTATCTCAATGTCGTCTTTTCCTAATATGTGCAAAACATTTTCAAATATCTATGCACATATTGAGGGGAGCAAGCTTATGAAAACCTCATCCTTCCCAAAATGCTTTATCTACTTGATTTGATTAGGAAGTGATGTTGATATTTTAGAAAATGATAATCAAAAAGTTAATTCTTTCTCTTGCCTCCGTGTGCAAAACGATTTCAAACACTTGATGCACATGTTGAGGGGAGCTCTTGTTCTAAAATATCAAAACAATTCGGTATAAAATGCTTTGATAATATATCATAAGTATCGGATTGATTTTCAAATGGTTTTCAATTGGTTCCAATAGCGGATGAACAATACCAAATAGACCGACCAACTTTACTTTATGTATGGTGATATAAGGATGATAAGGTTAGGTATTTGTTCCCATGATCCGCGAGCAGGAGGGATCTACCGAGGACAATCCACTAGATAGTGTAGAAGTCCTTAGGTATATTGAAAAAGGAGAAAATGAGATATGGGAAGAGTGCGGATGAGGACCGAGCTAGTCTTGGAATAAACCCAACAAGGTTCTAGCTATGAAGTCTCGGTAAGCTTGAAGAGGTTGAAGAATGAAAAGAATTGAATGAGAAAAGGGTGAAAACAAATAGCCCTCCAATTATTCAACCTTAGGGCGGAATCTGGGTTCAATTCATATGCTACTAGTGGTTACCAAGGTAACATCGTGTATTGAAGACAAGGCGTCATGGACCCGGTGGCGACCGCATTTCAACTTCCCAAACCACTCAAGTTCCTCTTGAAAGGACTTGTTTCATTCTCACGGGGAACCGACATTATCTATCGACTTTCTCTTAGAGATTGTTGATATTGAAGAAGGAGACCCTCTCCCTAGTCTCCGATATAGGATCCAAATATGCACAAATTGAGTCTAGAGCCACGAGATCATCAATAAATCTCCTTAGGACACTTTCAATGAAGACTCTCTATTTCACACAATGTGGAAAGAGAGATTATATCTTGAGTCCTACGCATTATCCTTGTGGTATTGCCAGAACATCCGAGTGATATGCATACATATTCACAATGAAGATGGAAAGCCTTCTGGAGCCAACATCAAACAAGCTCCTGGTAGGTGGCATGTGAGATCTATTCTATAGATCAACCATGTGACAATGAGCAGAAACAATGGGCGATTCAATCTTTTGAATCAATCACGGTTCGAGTTATGGATTGACGGATACCTTTGAAAACCGGTCATTGTGCTTAAAAATTCTTTTCTTTAGCACATCGACCGTGTTCGAATATTTCAAATCAAAGGTGTTTATGATTGATAATTGATTTTCATTAAAACCTTCGTTGTATTGCAAAACAATTTCTATTGAGCAATACTGCGATTGTTTTTCAAATCTCTTTTCATCAATCGGTGAATCTCTATTATTTGGTTCACTCACTCCGTGTTGTCTTCTTTGAGGCGTTCGGTTTGAGAACAACTAGGCATTGCGAAACCCTATCAAGGAAATTCTTGAATTATACGATCACGAAGTACTTGTCTTGATCAGCGGGAACCGTGGGCGTGTACCTCAATTCAACGAAAGTAACCAAAGATACTTTCGTGCGCTTTATTGCTAAATGTTTTATGCAGTCGCCCTACGTTTGCGGTGATCAATGAAGAATCAATGACTACGGGCTTGAGCAAAGAACGTAACAAGAATGCAAGAACAATCTTTATGTAAAATCTGTTTGTATTCAATGTATGTTAGAGGTGATCTTGAGGTGACCTCCTTGGGGAGATTGTTAGGATTTAGTAAATCCATGTATTAAAGTCGGTCACCTCAGTATATGTAATCGTTAGAAAGCTCGTAGTCGTAGATTATTATAAGTTAAGTAGTCTTTAGTTTAAGTAACACCGTGGAGGACGAACGGGTCTTTACCCACCTGTATGCACGATCTGACCCGATAGGTGGCGATTTATGTAATGACTATAAATACTCTCTACCTCCCAAGGTAGAGAGTTGGAGCTGATAATAAGATTTTTCTTTCTCTCACTAAAGCTCCCTAAACCTCTAACTTTCTCTCTCTAGAAATCATTATACGCCTATTTGATTGTATGGTTTAGTGTGTTTGTGAAATCCAATATGTTACAGGTAGAAGTACCACCCCCAAACCAATTTCCCCGAGATTTTATCTTAGCTTTCTAAAAAATTATAAAAAAGATAAAAAAGAATCATCCTTAACCCCAACTTCTCGTCATATATTTCTTACTAGCATTCCTATTCCCCTAGAGAACGATATCAATCCCCGAGGCTTACCTCATACTACACTACAATGATTAGGTTTACTGCCTAGGAGGTTGAAAAACTTGCTCGTAGAAAAGGAGGTTTTCTCGACCCCGAACGCGCCATTCTGCGCACATAACTTCTAATCCGTGGTTCATTACTCACAAAATTTGTTGTTTACAAAGGCTATAAATAGCAGCCCAAAATTTGTGGGTTGCTGAGTCTTTGTTTACAAAGGCTATAAATAGTCGCCCAAAATTTGTTGTTTATTCATCACTCACAATCTTAAACTGATATTCTC